>JACSYO010001932.1:997500-1597500 GCA_016806645.1 Ophiodon elongatus
TGTAGTCTGCACATCAACATGCATCAACATCACATTGAATAGTGGCATCTTTCCAGGAAAACAAAATAGATGAAGCTGATATGGGAGACTATCAGCCTCATCTGGGAGACCTGAGACAGATACGTCATTCGTTTTAGGGCTGCAATTGATTTCGGTTAGTCCACTGTCGGTATTGAGTCTTACAGTCGTGACAGATTTACTGTGCAACAATGTTGGGAATAACTACGGCAATAGATTTCACAACAACAATTTGCAATGAGTTTTGTCAGAGAAGGTGTTGTATTCCTAAAAGGGTTGATACTTGTTATTGAATGCAGCAATTATAATGGGAAAAAGTTTTGCCAAATAAGCCGTCATAAATGATAATCTATTCGAAAAAATCCCCTTTCATTCCCTCTCAAATGTACCTTCTGGCTTTGTTGGGTAATGGTGTTAACGCTCTACGCTTTTCCCTTTTGGGCTTACTGAAACAGCTGCTTGTAACCTATATGCTGTATAGTGCTGCTCTGTTGATACTGTATTATGTATTTACTCTGCAGTCTTGTGACAGGGCTGTTGGAGTGCGTTATTTGATCAGCATGCAGGCACGACACCACACCAGTATACTGATGGATTACACCTGCTCCACATTAGCTTCAAAGTTGATGGGGGTTTTTTTTCCCACAAAAACAAGGTTTGAATTTCTTTGATCAGTGTAAATACTAGAACAACTGTAATTGTGACGATCAGGTTTCATCAAACCAGAGCTGCTCTAGACGGACTTGGACAAGTGTTCAGTTGCTCATATTCTAAATGGTTTGCTGGTCTGATTTGAAACTGGATTTGGGGTGGATTAGCATACACCAACCGTGCTTGTCAGCATACTTGGCCATGACACCCATCCACTGGCTGCAGATTCTTGTCTGCAGGGTCAAATTACTTCAGTCCCCGGTGCAGTAACTGAATCTCTCCCCGCTCATTGTTCCTGGGTAGCAGTGGGAGCTTCAGGCAGAAACCAAACGACTGGGAGCGCTGTAAACTGATTGGGTGAAGGGAAGGGAAGGAAAGATGTGGTGCAGTAAAGCACACACATGCGGTATATAGAGCAGCTTCATGTACGGACGTACGCACAGACAGAAATACTTGCAGCATGCTCACATTTTTCTGCATCTCTTCCTTTCCTCACTCTCTCTTCCTACACTTGTTCTGCACAAACAAAAGCTTTATCTTCCTCACACACTCGCCCCCGCACACAACCATACCATCCTGCTGCGGCGAGTGGTGAGTTGAGGTGTGTTGAATTATTGATGAAGTTGGCCCCTGTTCCTGGAAGGCGAGGGGGGGGGGAGTCTGCTTTCAGAAACCCAAGCTGCTTCTCACCTGGGGCCAAAGCTTCTGCCCCTCTGAGTCCCGCTCTAACCCGCTAATCTAACCCGGTTACCCCCAGCACGTCAGTCAGTGCTGATGTGCTGATGTGCTGCTGTAAATCAAGGAAACAAATACCTATATTAGGTGAAAGGTTAAACTGTTAAGTTGAACTAGAACAGGGACAAAAGCACGCTAGAATGCTGGTTCCTCCAAATTATTTTAGTACTTGGGTAAAAATCCCTTGTTACCTTCTACCTTTTGTTTCCATGTGATGATTAAGGAGATGAAGAGAAAATGGAAAGCAGAGAATCGAAGATACAACTCTCAAAGGATTTGAGGACAATAGGAGAATGTGTAGAGACAGGTGGGCTCTTTATCCTACCTTATGTCACCTGTGTCTTTACACATATATTAGCACCATTGTTTCTGCTCCATTTAGCGCAGAGGAGTCACATCTATTTTAAAGCGAGTATGAAAGCAGTAAATGGGTTAGTATTTAAAGAGGGTCACCTGTTATGAGGTACAGCAGAATTCAGATGGAAAACTGTTAAAGGAAAGCAATGGAATGCAGAGAAATTCTGTCTGCCCTGAGTTGTTCTTTATCTTTATTGCCTGCAGTGTGTGTGTGTGTGTGTGTGTGTGTGTGTGTGTGTGTGTGTGTGTGTGTGTGTGTGTGTGTGTGTGTGTGTGTGTCATGTCATGTGGATCTGCCATCATGTCTGTCATCATCTCCCTGTGGTTCGCTGTACGCTGAAAGTGAAAAAGAGATGATTGTCCAAAGAGACACACTCTTCATTACACACATGAACACACGCACACGTGATGCACACATGCACACACGGAGAGAGAAAAAAAAACGAGTGGACTGAAATTAAAAAAACAACAGAAAACGCAGTTGTGCAGGATGAAGGATTGGGAGAATGACGAAAATAAGGGACAGGGGGATAGTGGCAGCAGCTTACCATTAATAATAGATGTCAGAGCCAGCTATTGCTGATGGATTAGTTAGGCCTGCTCCACTTGCAGCCTGCAGGTAGGACAACGCCAGAAAGTGGAGCTGGATCTGGGGTCTGATCCAAAATGTGGCACTGCTGATGTGTGCTTTTGTGTGTGTGCTTTTGTAGATGCACCAGCCAGTGTACTGATTAGGAGCGCGCTGTGCATAGTTTATCAGTGATCGTGGCTATGATGACAACACCTTATTTTGTATGCTTTACCAACTGCTGTGTCAAAGATGGTCATCAACACTGCAATTGATATCCTCAGATTGCCGGGTTGGATTTCAGCGTATCTAATCTCTTTTTCCCCCCATTCTCTGTTTCTTTCTCTTCCTCCATCCTTCTCTCCTTCCTCTGTCCCCTCTCTTCTCATCTATCAGATAGTGTCTGCGAGGTCCCAGCTGAGCCCTGTCGGAGGATCATTTTTGGGTTGAATTAGTGTGAAATGGACACATGGAATAGGTAGACAAAGCATGACATTGAGACGGGATGAGAGAGAATGAAAGTGATGGGCCCCCAGGCATAGGTGTGGAGTAGAAGGGCGGAAATCTATGCTTCAAATGCACTTAAGATCAATGATAATTCACCAGTTGTAAGACCTCATGATACCTAGTTTATCGGGTGTGAATAAGATGTGATTAAAGCGTCCCGGTAGCTCAGTAACCATGACATCTTTGTCGCATGTCATCCCCTTTCTCCATCCTCCAGTCTGTATCTCCAGTCAGATATAAAATTTAAGCAAAACGCCCTCAAAAGAATCTTAGCACAGATGGGATTCACACTGTCAGGAACCACAGGCTAAGACGGAAAAACAGATATAAAACATTTATGAAGAAATTGTTTTGTTTTTTTTTCAATAAAAAAACTGCTGTAACCAGACTTTTCAAACTGGTACGGTCATCATCTATGCAGGACTATGCAGATGTCATGTGTATGCATGCATCCCTCAGTAGCCTTAAACCACTTGATGCAGCGTATCATAGTGAGCTCAGGTTTGTCATTTGTGATGCCTTTATAGCGCATCACCATAAAATATAGGAGAAACCTGAGTTGACCTAACTCAGGACATGCAGACAATGTCTTGTCTTTGGTTGCCACGTTAGCGGCATTGCTCCGGGGATGGCATTGTTGGTCAATCGGTTGGTCCGCCACTTTGGTCCAGACTGAAATATCGAGTGAACAACTAGAGGATGGATTACCATGACGTTGTGTAAAGTCATTCAAGGTCTAGCACCATCACCAGGTGAAATGTTGAATTACTTTGGCTTTATTACAAAATAACTGCATAGACAACATTACAGTCAGCCTTATCTGTACTTAATGTTCCGTGCATGATGGTGCAGCACACAGGTGCACTTTCATGGAAAGCGTGGCCTTCATCTGTTGTGCCTCGAGAAAAAGGAAAAGGAGGTGCCATGACTTCCGAAAGCCGATTCAGTTCGTTCAGTGACAATGCTGATTCAGGATATGAAGTATAGTCAGTTTTGTTGGAAAATGTAGTGTTTAAGATTAATTTGTGCATGCACTGAACACCATTAGCGAGCACGTTAGCATGTTTCTCCGACAGAGCGTTTTCATATAGAGTGTATATAGGAATGAGTACTAAAACCCGGAAATGATAGATAGATAGATAGATAGATAGATAGATAGATACTTTATTAATCCCGCAAGGGAACATTTTTTCGCTACAGCAGCATTTTTTCATAGAGGTAAGAACAATATTTACAAAAAATAGAATAGAATAATAATAAGAAAATAAGAAAAATGCACAATACATACAACAAAGTAGTAGTAGTCGGCAAATGATTCAGCATTCTTCCAATTCTGGTTCCCTCATGTCTAAGTCAAAAGGGTTTTTTTATGGGTGTTTTGTTTGTTGCCTGAAATACGATCTGTGGTTAACACAAGCTTAAAGTATTCCAACATTTTGTTCCACTGGTATAAAATACGGCAGTAAACACCCATTGTGCTCATGCAACCGAGGTGCAGTTTGTTTATAGCTTAACGTTAGCTTTTTACTTCTGGTGATTAAACTCAAGTGTCAAAAATCATAATCGTGGTGTTCATTTGTGAAGATTATCTTGCTGAACAAAATGCATAAGTATCATAAACTTGTATTTGCCACAGAGTTTATTTTCTGCAATAATCCAAAATCCAATGGAAAAATCCCTCGAGTGCCCCTGCGTCATCATGCAGAGGAGGAGACTGCCCTTCCCAAACTACTTGCCGACTACTACTTGCGTTAAATAGCAGTCCACTTCTGGTACTTTCTATACATTAGGTTTTCACACCTGACATGAACCGTGCTCGAGACCACCGTTTTAAGTGGTACCCCTCTTTATTTTTATTACATTTTTTAAGGTACTGTTGAAAATTGGATTTGGTTCTTATTGGTTAAATAAAAGTCCCCTCTATATATGATTATACTTTGGGTCCTTTAAGATGTATGAAACAACATAGCCAGTTAATGCAGTTACATTTTTTTGCATGTTTCCCATATGCTTGATCCTTCATTGCACCGTTAGCTCGGGGGTTGAGAGGGGTTGGTAATTATCTGTGCATCCCGCTAAGTGTGGACCATAAAATCCTCTGGTATTTTCCAGTTTTTCCTTTATTCTTTTATTGGGGGGATTGAAGGATTGGACTGGTAGCACTTGAAAGCTGATTACATCAGACCCCCGCTGTGAAGAGGGCAGATAGGCAGGGCCGGAGGTGGGGTGATGGTGGGAGGTTGTGGGAGGTATAGGGGGTCAGGGGTAAGGAGGGAGAGATGGGGGAAGGGAGGAAGGTAGAGAAGGGGGAGCAGAGAGTGGAGCAGAGAGAGATAACCGGGGGGTCTGATGAGCACACATGAGTGCTGTTAAAGGATTAAGGAAATGCATCTAATTTAATCTAATTTGGGATTTGGCTCTCTGCAATCTGTCTCTTGGTGGTGGCCAGCAATTGTTTTCTTTCTGCCAACATTCATAATAATGTTGACAGTTGAAATATAACAGTGGCCTGTTTTAATGTCACAAAAGACTTCTGAAAAAGAGAAACGTTTGATAGTAAAGCTGCCTTCTGACGTTGGAAACCAAACCCCCGATACAAGCAGATAGGGAGTGATGTCACCGTGTTGTGTTTCTCATTGTTTGGCGCCAATACTCTTCGATGTGTGAGCAATGGAAATCATAAAATAATTGGTTTCTGAGTGGTTTCCATAAAGTGTTCGGCAATCAAAGGTGTGGTTGTGTGAAGTAGTCGGTGTCATTCATGCAGAATGTGACTGTTATCTCTGTTATCTCCGTATCACACATTTTATTATAAGACGCACGCATTCTACACGTTTAGTGTGTGATAGCTTGTCTCCGGAAGATTTTCCTGCAAGGGCACATTTAGCGCATTTAATTTTAGTTCCATATATATTCTGTCTGTTAATGCATCCAGAACGTCAATCAGTGAAAATGTGTTTACCCTCAGGAAAGTACATCCTTGGCTCATCAGAGCAAGGCTGCAGTTTAAGACGGAACTGCTTAAAAATAACCCAACATCCCAGGATCAAATGTGATTACCAACTCTTTCATGCTGGGCCAAACTAAACATAACAATACAACCTGATGAGCAAGCTGCTATGTTGCTGTTTTCCCAAATTACATTGTTGGTTTTCGACTTGCACTGAGAATCCCAAAAGAGGTCTGCAGAGAAATATGTTTATTTTATGAACAAGTTACACCTACTTAGTACAATCGCATGTATTTTTGTGAGCATAAATATTGATGCTGCCTTAAGTTTCAGCATCAATTGCATATATAAAATAGACAACACTGCAATACAACTGAGAAAGGACTGAAATGGAAAGTGACCATTATTAGAAGATTGTGAACAGCGGTGAATGGATGGATTTCTCCAGACACTAAATAGTCCTCAAGTTTTAATGTTGAAGTATTAATGACATCGCATGCTTGCTGTGCCCTCCCAGGAGTAAGCCTTGCAGCCAATCAGGAAGATGAGACGGACATGGAGACGTTTCAGATGGAGATCGACAAGGAAACCAGGAAGTGTACGTTGCGCACTAGCCAAGGGAACTACTGGGATCTGGTGGCCCACGGAGGCATCCAGATTACTGCCACCGAAGTGTGAGTGAATGCTCTCATGTAACTTGTGCAGAGCAAAAGTGTACACATAATCACTTGCATGTGTCAGTTCTATATTTTATATTACAGATATTTAGCCTAGAAAAGGAACTGTTCAATGATTACCTCACCATCGAAACATAAATGTTCCCTTTTAATCACATGCAGCCTTCCACTATCCCACATGAACTTTGACCTCTGAGTGCACAAGGTATAAATGTAAATGAATGCTTTACACAATTTAAAGGGGATTCCGTGACACAATGGCAGATATTTATTTAAGGAATAATTCATACATTGTCACCAACCCACTCTCGCAGAACACAAAAGAAAAGTGTCATTGAAAATGCAAGTCAGTCATAAAAATGTAATCTATTGAAAATAGAAGTGATTGATGACTAATACTGAAAGAATGAAAATAATAGCCATAGTTGCTTGCATTCATCATGACATGTCACTGGTTTGAGTACATGATCTCAACCCCCTAAACCTATCTTGGTAAATTAGATTTTTAGAAAAACTTCATTCTCTCTTAGTTGACCTGATCACAGTATTTCCAAAAGCACTTAAAAGCAAAGAAAGAGTGATGTTCTCCCCTGTGATGCCCACCTGCAGGTCAGCGAACACCATGTTTTCAGTGGAGTGGCTTGGCCACAGGGTGGCACTAAAGGCTAACAATGGAAAATACATCTGCACCAAGAAGAACGGCCAGCTACTGGCTGTCAGTGACTCCATAGGTAAAAAGACTATTTGAGGTTTTGTTCTCCTCCATCCATCTCTTCACTAATGTATACCTCCTCACTCTGACTTCCCTTGGGTTTCCTCTCATGTGTCTTCGTGATTTGCCCCGTCACCTTTTGTCAGGCGAGGACGAACAGCTCACTCTGAAGCTGATCAACCGACCCATGCTGATCCTGAGAGGAGAGAATGGATTCATCTGCCACCACAAGAACTCCAACTTACTGGACGGCAGCAGATCGGTCTACGACATTTTCACCCTGCAATTCAGTAACGGGGCGTATCATATTAAAGGTCAGCATGTAGCCACTCAAACAAGATTGATTTAACCCCTGCTTCGTCTTTCTTTGCTCCTTTCTCTCAAACATATCTGTGTTTCAGCGACGAAAAAAGAACTGATGCTCCACTCTTTGTGTGTTCTAACTCGCAGGCGTGGACGGTCGGTTCTGGTACGTGAACAGCGCCGGCCTGGTGTGCTCGGACGGCGAGGCCCCCGAGGATTTCTCCCTGGAGCTCCTGGAGCACGGTCGCCTCGCCATCCGTGACAAGAACGGCAAATACCTGCGTGGAGACCAGGGAGGCACGCTGAAGGGAGATGGACTCAGCCTGAGCGGCTCGGCCCTGTGGGAGTATTAACACGAGCCAGTATGAGTCGGAACGCTGGGTCCTCTCATCACATGCTATTCACCAATCAATGCTTTCTCTCCACGTGAAAGACAGTTACTCTTCAGAGACCAGCCTGTCCTGATTTTATCCCACCTTTTTATTTATTTTTTCACCTTCTTGTTACAAAGAGGTCACAACAGAGACGTCACAACAGATAGTTGCCTCGGACCAACTGACCGTACTAAAATAAGTCTTGCGTGAACAGCAAAAGGTTAGTGTGAATGAACATTCGAGTTTTTGTGTTGTTCCTTCAGATTGTTTTTTTTTTTCTTTTCTTCCAATGAGCTACTTTCAATAATGACGTGTAGATCTCTCAATGTCCTCCAACCCCCGCAGTTGCAAACCCCATCCTTTTCTTAGAATCACCTTTCTCCTCTTCTTTATCTTCCAAACGTTTCTACCACTCCTGACAGCGATTACATTAGTGACATTAGCGAGGCAACAAAGTGGTAATGCAGGTGCGTGAGGATGACACCTTTTTAGAAGTGATGGGCACGGCACCGCTGTCTGAGGACGCTCATTAGGAGAGAAGAATGATCGGGTTTCTGGGAAGCTGAACTGTAACCAAGACTCATGTATACGGTAGCATTATTAATAGGAAGTGACTGGTAGGGGGTGGATTTTGCATTTGTCTCTCTGTTTTGTTTTTCTACATTTCTTCTGTCTTTTATGAACATAAATATATAAAAAAAAAATATATATACACTTGTATGACTGGTTATGTTTTGTTTTAGTAATGTCACATTTCTACCAGGATTATAGGAATTGGGTGCAATTTGTGTTATACCATAGAAAAGTATGTATAATATTAATTTATATACAGTCTATGTCTTATACAGACTGACCGCTAACTCATTTATCATTCATACTGACAACATAAATGCTACAAAAAGAAATTCTGTATAACTACTTGTTTCCTCCTCATGGTTTGTTGGTAAAAGGCCAGTGTGAACATGAACCAAAATACAACAATGTATAATTTTTAACCTTGGTCCTGATCATATTAACTGAACCACAGGTGTGCAAGCGTCCTAGACGTCAATAATACAAACTACTCAAGCTTTTTTAAAGCTTATGCTGATGAAAAACCTTCAAATAATACAGTCTGAGAAGGAAAGATCGCTCTTTGGTTGACCTTTCTCACCAAACATATCCATACTCATGTTCTAAATATAGACACACAGATAAAGTCTGTTTACCCTCCTGTGTGACTCTTTGTAGTCGTCACGCACCTCCCTGTGGTTTTTGTGTCTCTTTGTGGTTGTTTTGATCTTTTTGTTGTTATTTTTTGTCTGTGGTTGTTTCCCCCTTTTTTTTGTAGTCGTTTTGTGTCTCTTTGTTGTTGCTTTGTGTCTATTTGTGGTTGTTTTCCCCCTTTCCATAGTCTTAGTGAATCTCGTTTCAGTTGTTTTGCATCTCTTTGGTCTTTGTGTGTCTCTTTGTAGCCGTATGTTTGTTTGTGGTCTTTTTGAGTGACATTTTGTCGGTGAAAGCCAGGGCGCCTGTGCACAGTAGGCCCGTTCAGTCATCCATCCATACTTATAATCTCAGTGGACTAACAGCACACAGTCCAATGGTGGAAGACTTATTCAGATGGTTTCCTCTATTTACAAATACTCCATTGCAGATTTAAAAAAAAAAAAAAAATCACAGATCCTTCTTGTCTTGTCTATAGTCCAGAATCAAGACTTTATTTCAGTTGATGGCCACTTGCGGGGCGACTGTGGCTTAGTGGAGAGCAGGGTCGTCCTTCAATCAGAGGATCGGTGGTTTGATCCCAGACTCCGCTAGCACATGTCAACGTGTCCTTGGGCAAGACACTTAACCCCAAGTTGCTCCCGTAGCTGTGCCTACAGTGTAATGGTAGCTGCTCCTGATGGACAGGTGGCACCTTAGCCCCTCCCATCAGTATATGAATGGGTGAATGATGTCATGTAGTGTTAAAGTGCTTTGAGTGGTCGGAAGACTAGAAAAAGTGCTGTACAGGTCCATTTACTTGAACAATCTCTTAGGATGATTACAAGCTTCATTCAAATTAATTGACTTCCTTTTTCTTTCTTTTTTTGGCAATGAGTCATCAAACCACTGCAAACCTGGCAGTCTTCTGGAAATGTGTGCAATTGTTCAAGAACTAACAAGACATCATGTCATGTGTTAATGTTACACCTACATGTCTGACACTTTTTGATATTGCGAAACTGCGACCTTCAACCAGCTGCAAGACAGAGTTCACCCATTTAGACTGTAATTGCAGATCTTTTTATTCCACCTGAGCTCGACAGTCACCTTGAGTTGAATGTAATGGCTTTTTGCAGTGAGGTTGAGTTGAAGCAAAAGGCTTGGTTGGTGTACAATAGCAAAATAATGAATCATAAATTCTTCTTTGTGTAAAATACAAAATGGTAACAGTCATTTACAGTGATGAGAAAGCACATTTATGGACATTATTTCTCGTGCATCAGCTGCATAGACGGGTTACAGAACACTGGAAAAGGCAGAGGGCAGCTGTGTGGGTTCAGCAGGAAGAAGAAAAAAAAAAAAGTGTTAAATTATAAGGAGAGGGTTTTCTCTGAGTTCTTGGTAAACGCTGAGAAGTGATTGGGTCATCTGCCCCGTGGACACGCCCACACCGAAGGCACCTGAGATGCGACTTTGCCGGATCTGCTGCAACAGGCGCTGATTGACAAAGAAATACCACCACGGGCATTTAGATTTAAACACCAACCATAGACTGGTG
The DNA here is from genome assembly GCA_016806645.1 of Ophiodon elongatus. Classification (NCBI taxonomy): domain Eukaryota; kingdom Metazoa; phylum Chordata; class Actinopteri; order Perciformes; family Hexagrammidae; genus Ophiodon; species Ophiodon elongatus. The sequence goes on from JACSYO010001932.1 coordinate 1,008,099, forward strand.
CAAAATAGACAAAATAGACAAAAGTGAAGTACAGATAGGCCTCACCTCGGCCCGCCGCAGAGCCGGTCTTAAACCTAAACTCTGGATCCTCTTCGTAGAAGCAGCCCTCTCGGGAGCCGTCTGCAACAGAGCCTGTGTGAAGACACACAGCCATCAGTCTAGAATAGTCGGAGGTAGTTGTGGTGAGAAGTTGTGAAAGAGTGGCAATGCAGCAGTTTTCAGTAGCCGGCTATGTCCTCCTCAAAGAAAACACGTGTCGGTGCCAAGTAGAGCAAAACAAGTTGGAAATGTCGGACAAAACTCTGCCGTTTCTCTGAAAGTGTGTTTGTACCTGAATCCGCCGCAGCACAGCGTGATGCAGTCCACACACCGCTGCTATAGATGAGCTCTCGACCTGAACCTCCACTGCGGTCAGGGGCTCCTCCTCCCCCGTGCTCCCCTCCCTTACATTTACCTGCAGACCAAAAGGAGCAACTCTTTCATTTGAAATAGTGCGAGATGAATAAACCTTTATCAGCACAACACTCGACGGTCCTTCACCTCTTGGGCCGTGAGCGTGACCGCGTGTCCGTTTGGATCTTGCGCACGGACCACCGAGCTGCTGAGTGCCACCTTGTCTCCATGGCGACCCGCTGAGACGCCTCCGGGAGCTTCAGACAACAGCCACTCCAGCAGAGAGAGGCCCACATCGTGAGGAGCCGACTTTGAGGGCCCCCGAGCGTCCAACACGAGCGTGTCCCTCAGCAACTCTGACGACACCCGAACCCTGGCTGAGCGCCGCTCTGGCTCCGTCTCCCCTCCTCCCTCTCCTCCTCCTCTTCCTCTTCCTCTTCCTCTGCAGCTAATCCGGCGTGCTCTTAAAAAATCCTGTACGGCGTCTGTGGCGTTGTTGGATTGAGACGCGGCCTTCCCGTGGGCGCCGACGGGACTGGTCACCTGCAGGGCGTGCAGCCAGTCCACCGTCAGTGTGTTCAGGGGCAGACTGACGCAACTGCTCTGCAGGCCGGGGAGGCTTTCGGCCTCCTCCTCCTCCTCTTCCTCCTCCCCCAGGAGACCGCTGAGTGAGAAGATGAGTGAGCAGCTCACCGTCATGGGGAAGGATGTCTCCCCCGCGGCTGCCAGGGGCAGCGAGACTTCCAGCGCCTCACCTGGATGGAGATTGCGGAACGGGAAGGAGAAGTTTGCGGAGGAGCTCTCCCCTCCTGCAGCGGGAGGACAGGACAGAGGAAATACAGCGACGCTCAGTGTCCAGCCTCGTTCCAAAACATAAGGACTTGAATTATCCAGGACGCATGTCAGGTGCAGGGAGTCTTTCTGAAGTAATCTGCTCCAGCTGGCCGTGGCGTGACATCTGATTGGCTTGGCCTGGATGGGTAGACGCGCTTCAGTATCTGTGCTGGCCGTCAGCAGGAAGCTGATGTTGAGCACCTGATTCAGGCGCCTCAGAATTTGGTTTTGGGATTTGATGGCAGTTTTCAGCACTGATGCTCTAAAAAGGAAAGCCAGGAAAATCACATTCATATCAACAGAAACACAATATTAACTACAATAAAGCCTACTGTGCTGGGTATACCTTTCACAGACATCCCCGATGGCAGACAGGAGGTCCCTGACACTGCGGCCCCCCAGTGTGGAAGGCACCGCGGGCAATCTTGCATCCTCTCTTTCCACAGGTAAGGTAATCCTCTGGAGCTGCCCTCGAACAGACAGGCCCAGCAGCTGAACTTCCCCTTGAATGTAAACGCAAGTCAGAAAAAGAAAAAAAAACAAACAGTTTAGTCTTCAGAATTCAGAGTCACAAGTTAAATGGAAAGGAGGATCACTACCTGCTGTAGTCAGATAAAGGCTAACAGCAGAAAGAGATATTCTTCCCGACTGTAGGACAGTCAACTATGTGAATATTAGCGCACCCTTATTTTCTCATTATTTGCTGTCAACATCACACTGGCAACATGAATTTAGTGATTTTTTTTTTGTTGCATTAATAAAGTTGCTGTGCAGCAGCTGAATCAGCTTAACACCTGACTAACTCACACCTCTTCTAATAAAACCAACTTACACACATCTTCAATTGTCTGCACGTTCCTTTACATATACAGTAGCGGTGTTTAATGAAAGCAGCAGCTGAGCAGAGGGAACTTGTTCTAAAGCCAGCCCCTCTATGCTGGGCCTGCTTACCTGCAGTGTTGCTTGTAGGCTGAGCCAAGGCGACGACTCTGCACACGTTCAAACTAGAGGGGCTTTGGAGGGCTTCTGTCATCCCGGATGTCTCTGCGTCCCTTTCATGGCCGTCTCTCTCAGACGGTACCTCCGATAGATCCAGCACCAGCAGGTCGGACCCAGTGCTGTAGTAAAGACGCTTTGCATCCACACAGGCACACGTCACAGGCCCCTGTACACACCCCTCAATGAAAACGGTTCGGTTGCCTCCTCCTTCTGAACCTCCCTTGTCTGATTTGATCAACACCACTCTCCCTTGTTCACCCACTGCCACCAAACACCGTGCGTGTCCTGGACCGGCTTCCATGGCACCAGATGCTCCGATAAATACGACCGGCTGCTCGAGGCTGTGAAGGACTCTGAGGCGCGATCCTGGGGGACGCAGAGGAAGAAAACACAGGCCCCCGTCTGGCAGGCCACAAAGGATGACTGGTGACTTGGCGAGGGCGGCGTCAATCCCAAACAGAAGTTTGAAGAGGACCGGCTCGAGGCTTAAGTGGCCGCCACTTACAGTTGCCTCCGATGAAGAAGTGGAGGGGGGAGATGGCGGTGTTGCAACAACAGCACTAGAATGGACACAAATCAGCAGAGGCCTCCTTCTCATTCCCATCTGTCCCTCAGTGTCCCCGTGCACAACTCCTGAGACGAGTGGTAGACTGAATGAACGGAGCATCTCATAGTTCGAGGAGCTGTACAGAGTCAAAACCCAGGACGAGTCTCTCTGAGAAAGAGTCAAGAGGACAGAGCCGACGAGGAGCAGCGATAACACTCCTCCTTCTGCGACAGCAAGGAACTCAGCGGACATTTTCAGTTCAGCCGGACTGCAGGATGCATCAGCCGGGGAGCTGTGGAGGTGAAAGGTCACATTGACAGGATTAAACATAACACATTTTATAGTACATATGGCCAGTTATTCATGGACTTGGACTACATGTCCATGAGGGCTCATACCTGGATGACAGGAAATGTAGGCTGACACAATAAACTCCGCTTCTACAGGCCACGTAGAGGAACTGCTTGTCATGACTCTCAACTAGGTCAGTAACAGGTCCAGGACACTCGATGACAGCCTGCAATAAAACAACACGTCACAGTCAAACACAGAAAATGTCTCTTAAGTAGTTTATTTGGGATGCCTGATCAGTGTGCAGTCAGAGTTATATTACCGTGAGTTTTCTTTCCTGAGAACTGAAGACATACACCTGGTCGTTGCCAGTGCAGAGGAACACATGTGTACCAAAACCAAAATCGACCTTCAGTGTGCATGATGATAGCGAAAAGCCAAACTCTGCCCAAGTCTCAACAGCACACCGTCCTTCCATAGCCAAAGCACCGAAGAAGAAAAAAACGGACGAGTCTGCATATGTGACGTTAAGCACCCTGTTGGTAAGATAGTGAGATACAGTAAGACAGAACAACTGGACGAGCTACTCCTGGACCGGTTGTTGACAGAGGACGGGACGCCGGGTCGGGAAGCACTCACAGAATTCCGCGCGTTTCGACCAATAACAGCCAAGAACTACATTACCCATGATGCCAGACGGTGGATGTGGTAAATGTAAATGTTTATTCTTCTTTCTGGGTGAAGGCGATATAATCGAAATGTCTTCTAGCTTCTTCTAAAAACAATTTGATTTTTAAAAAAGTGTAAATTGGGCGGGTGTTTTTCTTTGTTTCAACGCCAGTAAAAGTTTTACGGTAAAGGTTTTACGGTAAAAGAACACTGGGTGGCGGACCTGTGCATTTGTCATGAAAGTGTCGATCGGGTGACCCACGAAGAAGAATACACGTGGTCACGTGGTTTTCATCTGCCAATCAAAATAGTCGATCTGAACATTCGCCAAAATTTGAAAACAGGCTTCAGTTGGTGAAACCACCGACGTGTATTGACGCCTAATACAATGGAGCTGTTAAACGAAGAGGACACGAAGATGTATTTTTATGAGAACAGGCTGAAGACTTTCGAGGGGTGGCCGTTTGACGAAGACTGTGCGTGTACCCCGGAGAACGTAAGTGAGGTTTCAAACGGTTTACACGGGCCTCCTAGCTAGCAACAAATGGTTAGCTCGAAGCTAAAGTAAGAAAACAGCTCATTTAAAGTTAATACGTTGTGACCTCACCTGGGGTTTAGCTTGAGGGGTTCCGCCTGTAGATGGTATTTATATAAATTTGATATAGACTACGTTAGCGCTGTCACAAGTAACGTTTCAAAGGTTTTAGATTAATGGTATTATTTTATAGGTAACTAGCGTTAGGTGTCTAATGTGTCATAACAAGTGTCTTGGAGGAATACCTGCATGCTTGGGAGCTTGAATGGCGTCACGTTAGATCCCACTGGTTTTAGTTATTGTAGCTACAATCAGAAAACATAGTGCTCAATGTGTCGCCTTCAAATCTCTTGTTCAGTTCCTTGACCCAAACATTCTTACTTTGCAATAACACAAAGCTGAAAAGAGAAGCAGCTCCTCTCAGCTGAAGAGTTGAAACCACAACTTTTTTTTTTATTTGCCAAGTACGTTAAGGAATTTGACTAGGTGAAAGGTGCATAACAATAAACATAGACATAGAATAATAAAATATAAAAACAATAAAACAATAAACTATAATATATAATGCAATAATCGAGACATAATTTAAAGATAAATATGGTAAACAACAACCAGATAACAGTACTTTAGAACAAGTATATTTTACAAAATAAAAGTGGCAAGTGTATTTTACTAAGAAAAGAAAAGATGTGCAAGGGTGTTGAAGGAAAATGTCCTAAGGCTGTCAGTCAGTGGGGTTGCTGGTCTTTGTTGATGAACCCGACTGCAGCTGGAAAGAAGCTGTTGTTGTTGGTTGAGGTCTTGGTCCTGATGGACCGCAGCCTCCTGCCAGAGGGAAGGGACTCTAACAGTTTGTGTCCAGGTTGAGATGGAGGGAGCCCAAAACAAACCATTATTTTCATTATGGATGGATTTATTCTTTCATCATTTTATCTGTAAAATGGTAGAAATGTTCTTCACATATACCCAGAGCCCGAGGTGAATCTTCAAAGATCATTGAAGACTCAAAGATATTAAATTCACAATAATATCAAAGCAACAATTCCTCACCGTTGGAAAGCTGGAACTAGCTTGGAAATTGACTGAATCGATTAATCAATTATCAAAAATAATATAAATATATTAATATTTTTTGTCGATCTATGGTTATTCTGTTTAGTGTTTCAGTTTAGGACGTTTTTGCTTGGTAATAAAAATCTTTATTGAACAATTGAGTGGCTGTTGAGTCATTTTCTGTCTATCAACTTATCATTTCAGCATCTGTACAGCTACAAAAACATCTATTATTATTTTTCATGTGGTCTCTCTGTTCATTTGTTTCTCTAGATGGCCAAAGCTGGCTTCATTCACACCCCTTCAGGAAACTGCCCAGACATCGCGATGTGTTTCTTCTGCCTCAAAGAGCTGGAGGGCTGGGAGCCAGAGGACGACCCACAGTAAGATAATCGCATCGTTACGCTCATGAATCAGAAATGCCAATAATAAGACAGGAGATTTATGCAGCTTCCTTTCTTTATTAATTTAAGTTTATCTTATTTTTCTAAATGTAATATGTGATTCAGCAGGGTAAAAAGACAAATGGCTCACTGCAGGCAATGCCACAAGGAAATTATAAAACCATATCGCAGAATAATAAAGTAGGTTGTAAAGTAAAATAATTTGATCAGTATATGCATATGATTAAAGTGGCACTCTGGCGATTTTATATTGCACTTCCATAAAGTTAGGGGGGCTTACGTGAGTGTTATAACAAAGAATGGTCATAGGCAAAGATACTTCAACCTTTTTTTCTTGTTATAGGTCAACTTCCAAAAATACTGAATCCCTTAATTTCCCATAATGCAATGCATCTTTTTTTTATTTTCTTTTTTTGGTGAACTTAACAATATATGGTGTGTATAATTTTTTTTTAGGCCTGTCTGGTAAACAGCCACGTCTTTTAAACTCCAAGTTCAGTTTATACCACAGACTTTGTGTTTAAAAAATGTTGTTTCTTTGACTTCAGAAATCTTCAGAAGACATAAACTGTTTTTAAATGTGTCAAATCTGCGGATTACCTTTTAGAAACTTTGAAACTGACTGGCCTAATACTGTATGTGTGTAAATGAACACCACGTGATTTTCACATACACACATTTTGAGGCAGCTCTCTTGACCCAGGGACACTTTCCCTCTTTGGCTGACCGGGAACAGAATCTTACTGTGTGGGAGACGCGGTGATAGAAGTAATGGACAAAATAAACGAGTACTTTCTAATTGGGGGGGAAGCTCTCAACATGCTGTAGTTTAACATGTTGCAAAGCCCTTTTTTAAATGTCCTCCATTTGGTGTGGTGAAGTTTACTTTTGACCCCTGTTCTGTTTCCCGTTAAAATGTACACTTCTTATATATGATGTTTATAATTCACAAGACTTTCCTCCTTCTTGTGTTCCATAATTTTTGCAGTGTTCTTGACTGCTGAATCGGCACTTCAGGCATTAACTATCTGAACTCTTTGTAACTGTAAATATTTAATTTATATTCATGGTCCTTGAAATGGCCCCATTACTGTGAAATCACCGTTTGGTGAACTTAACAATATATGGTGTGTATAATTGTGTTCGTGTTTTACCAGCTGTCGCCTCCGCAGCAAGCCGACTCGTATCGGTAAACAGACTGTTAGTTTCTAAGCAGAGCTCTTCAGAAAATATATGACATGCTATGGGATTAAATCACAACCCCAGTAGACATCTGAGACTTTACTGAAACATTCTACACACGTGTTTCCCACATCCGTATACCCTTTTTAAATAATGCCCATGGATGATGATGTAAAAGTACTGTGTGTGTTACAATGTCCATTCCTTCCATGTGTGTCCCCCCCCTCACTCTCCCATTTTTCTTGTTGGTAGGAAGGAGCACTCATCTCATTCACCATCCTGCCAATTCATCGCCCTGAAGAAGAAAGTAGAAGAGCTGACTGTGGAGGAACTACTCAAACTGCAGAAGGAGAGGCAGAAGTCCATCATTGTACGTTGTTCGGGGAACTCCAGCCATTTCAAATTCCTGATTAAACTATGAAACTGCCAACATACTTTTCCAATCCTTTTACCTTTTTGTTTTTCCCTGCATGTCTTAAACGAGAATCAGTTGTGCAGCGAGACTCGCGTCTACGAAATGTTGCGAGTTTCCTGTGAGAACATTATTTCTCATCCAGATTTAATTTCCTCCACTCGCAGATCAAATGCTGTAACGAGCCCGTCACTAAGTTTGAAGAGGCGGCCAAATTGAGGAAAGCAGATATCATCAAGACCGTCATGGGCGAAGACTGACGCCACAACAGATGCAGATTAATAAGATGGGCGGTGTTTTTGTGTGCATGTGTGTGTATGAGAGAGAGAGATTGATTGCTGGCTGACTGTTTCTCACTGAACTTATTTCCATGTTTCCTTTATGTCTTCACCTTTTTAATGTGTCCTGTTATCATGCCATCTGTTTTTATTCATTAAACCTGTTCTTTCTAGTTACCCGTATTCATTATTTGAGGGGGGGTCAGATGGGAAATGTACTAATGTCTATAATCTAGGTGAATCTGAAAATATATTAAACGAGCAAGAAGGAAAGCGAACCCATTTCACTCAAAATGTCTGGCTTTATTTTGACTATGAAACTTTGTCAAGTTCACCAACCCCGTATAACATTTTCAAATACATGAGCCTTATTAAAACTCTGTTGTCACAGCTCAGCTGGGTGTAGACTCCGTGTGTGTGTGTGTGTGTTAGTTATTTCATCCTTCCACCTCTCTCGTAAACGCCTCCCGAATAGTCGAGTCCCTCCCAGACAGACGCGGCTGCTGTTCAGACTCTGGCGCAGCCCTGTGACTCCATTCAGTCAGGGATGAGTTGACCTCCATCTCCACCTTTTTTAGATTTGAATTAACACCTCGGCACAATTTTTTTTTCTTCTTTCTGATGACCTCAACGCCATAATCTTGTCTGGACGTGTCGCGCATCTCGTAATGAGACCGGATCAACAGTAGGAACCCGGCGTTGCGCGCGAGTTAAAGCCGTCCCCGTTACGCGTGAGCTCCACCGTCGCCCGGTCGGGATGAAGGTTACCTTTGGCTCTCTGGTGATCGCAGCCGGCATCTGCGGGCTCCTGAGTTTCGCCTTTTTGGCGACTTCCCTCGGAACCGAATATTGGTTCATCATCGAGATGAATCCTTTGAATGTGAGCGACTTTGAGGACTTGAGCTCCCACTCGGGACTGTGGAGCATCAACGAAGGTGTAGGCTCATTTTCTCTCTCATAATGATTTTAAATATCACTGCTGTATTTAATAACCAATATAGTTCTATGTACTTAACTTGGGTGCTTTTGATTGTGACGTAACCAGAGGGGAAGATGAACGCGGACGTTATTGACTCGTTCCCAGCTGACTCCTCCAGGCACTCTGAGACTGAGCTGCACATGCTGAGTGAGTCTCTCCTTCATGTCTGCTCATCAAGTTTCATAACTCTACTAAATATCCATAATCCATATGTTGTGTGTGTGTGTGTACACAGGGATGCACAGTGCAATAGTGGTGGTGCTTCCCTTCAGCCTGGTCCTGTTGCTGTTTGGTGGGATCTGTGGATTGGTCAGCTCCCTGGCTCGGAGCCCCGTCCTCCTCACGCGCACGGCCTCCTACTTCTTCATCTGCAGTAAGCTGAGGTTCACTTCCCTCTCTCGGGTCTGCTCTCACCGTGTCCATCTTCATTTCTACTGTAGGGCCGTCTTTGTGCACCCTCCCAAGATATTTTTAGTAGCTATATTCAAGACTAATCCACTAAAACAAAAAGCATGACGCCCAGTGGCCCTCATGCACCAAGATGAATGCGTGATGCCATTCCTATCATTACTGGTGGCAATACTTCAAAGAGCTTCAAGAGATCGAGTGGGGACTTCCCATCCTCATAGTGTGAACAACCACTGCCCCTGGGTCTTCTATATAGAAGACAGTGCTGCTTTTGTCACATTTAAGATTCTACACGTTATTGCCAGTATAGGTTGTAGGAAAGATGCTCCTAAAAATGACGTATATGAAAAATAATATCACAGTAAGTGCAAGAGAGAGGTAGGCATCAACCTTTTCACCCCAGCGTTAACTAAAGCTGGAGCCATTAAGAGGTGGTATAAAGGAGTCGTTGTGACACACCTGCTGTGAGGAATAAAATACCTCAGAGATGGGTTTCCCCCCCCCCCCCATTGTGGAGAGAATTGCGCTTAAATTATAGTGTGGCAGTGAGACCCGTGGATGGAAAATCACTTTAGAAATTCAAACGCATTGGAAAATATAATTTTTAGGGTTTGATTCGGTCGCACAAAACATTTAAGTCAAGTAATATGGTCACTGTAACACAGTTATTAATACATAGTGACATACAAATAACAGCCAGGCTCCTTTGTAAGTCTTTGATGTGTGTGTTGATGTGATGGGAAACTGTAACGTGTCATTTTAATATCTTGAACTGTTAATGCACACCAAGGGACCAGTGTTTAGGGACTAGCTTTAGACTACATACATGTGTGCAGTACATTGGGCACGGCTTCTGCAACTGTCGACTATTCTCTGTCCTCGTCCCTTCCAAATACACAAGTAAATACTTGAATAAACACAGAAGCAGGATGATCAAAAGTCTGATTAAAACAGGACAGAACAGATAGAGTTTTATGGTTCAGCTTAGGAAATGGTCACAATCAATATGGTTGTGATTTACGGTAGTACTCTCCAATCGTACAACATTTAATGCACTGTTTATATTACAGAGGGAAGTGGAACACTAGAAAGGTGCAATTTATATGGCTGAAGTGTGGCAGTAAAGCAAGGCCATGTGGTTAATTTGTGCAGACGGGAACACTTTATGTGCAGAGCTGAAGTTGACCTCACTCATAGTTATTGACCTCATGTGGCCAAAGGGACTGACGTTTATTACCATCAAAGACTGATTGGCTGTTTGATCTGGCCATATTGGTTAAGTATGCATGAAGGGGCAGGTGTGTGTGTGTGTGTGTGTGTGTGTGTGTGTGTGTGTGTGTGTGTGTGTGTGTGTGTGTGTGTGTGTGTGTGCTCTAGCGTCTGCTCTAGCGTCTGTTACATCAGAAGGCTTCCTCCTGTACTCTGTCAGATGGGTTATGAGAGCTTTTATTGGACTGTGGGGAGGCACAACAGGGAAGCAAATTTGCTTCGGAAACAATTGCGGCCCAAATTTGCGTCTCTCTTACATTCTGGTTTTCATTTCATACCGTCTTCAATAACACTTCTGAAACCTGCACATGCTGGTGAACCAACGTGGTGGTTCAGGTAGGATATAGAATATAAGCAGTGCAACTAAACAGATGAGACATATACTGTGTGTGTGTATGTATGTATGTGTGTATATATATATATATATATATATATATATATATATATATACATACATATATAAATACATATATATATATACGTATATATATACATATATATACACATATATATGTATGTATATACATATATATATACATACATACATATACATATATATACATACATATATATACATACATACATATATATATATATATACATACATACATACATACATACATACATACATACATATATATGTATGTATGTATATATATGTATGTGTGTATATATGGATATATGTATATATATGTATTTATGTACGTATATATATGTACGTATATGTATGTATTTATATATGTATATGTATGTATATATGTATGTGTATATATATATATATGTATGTATATATGTGTATATGTATGTATTTATATATGTATATGTATGTATGTATATATATATATATATATATATATATATATACATACATACATACATACATACATACATATGTATGTATGTATATATATGTATGTGTGTATATATGGATATATGTATGTATATATGTGTATATGTATGTATTTATATATGTATATGTATGTATGTATATATATATATATATATATATATATATATATACATACATACATACATACATACATACATATGTATGTATGTATATATATGTATGTGTGTATATATGGATATATGTATATATATGTATTTATGTACGTATATATATGTACGTATATGTATGTATTTATATATGTATATGTATGTATATATGTATTTATATATGTGTATATGTATGTATTTATATATGTATATGTATGTATGTATATATATATATATATATGTATATATATATATATATATATATGGGTCTTTTAGAAGTTTTATATAAACGACGTGGTTCAAATCATTATCACAATCTTATTCTACTTTTTAAAGTAACTCATGTTGATATTGACGATTATCCTGATAATGGAGATTCACCACGATCTAATTGTGAGGTTTTATTTATTTATTTTTATTGCAATGAGCAATACAATCCTATAGCGTCCCACCTCCGGTTACTGTGGTTCTGTTTTTTTTGTGGCAAAAAAAAATCTGGTGTTCGAATCACAATTTCCAACCTACTGTTTCCTTTTAAGCTGCCTACCACACACCGACTTGGTCATCATTTTACTTACAGATTATATAAATGTGGGTTATTGGGAGAGGCAGATTACCGTTAACCATGTCAGCAGTAATGAAGTTATTGGTGTGCACATAGTTCCTGAACATCTCTTGGGTATCTCTCGTTATGATCTCTAACGGGAGAACCTTGTGATGGATAAACACTTACTTTAAAAGACTCCTTATGTTCTCCCTTTAATAAGCAGCGCATGGCCATGTGTGGAATGGAATGACGGCTTGAATTAGATTGAGTTGAGTTTTCTTGTGAACTTTCTGAATTTTCTGTTTTAAAATAGCTCTGCCTCCAAGCTAGGCATTCCTTTGTTTTTAGTGTCTTCGTTGTCCCCCAAATTTGTCTTTGCCCCGTTTGTTGTTCAGCTTTCTTCCACTCTTAAAATAATATTCTGTGGTAAGTATTCATTGATTAAAGTCACTGTGCATTGTGTAAATAAACCCACAAGACAAACAGAAGATGTGTGTTAACTATGAGAGTGACATCATGCCTTGTTGCATTACATTGGGCGACTGTAGCTCAGCAGTAGAGCGGGGTCGTTCTTCGATCAATCAAGAGGATCGGCGGTTCGATCCCCGGCTCCGCTTGTCCCTGTCGACTTAACCCCAAAATGTCCCCCATAGCCTACGGTGTGTGAATGTTGTATGAATGGTAGCTACTCCTGATGGGCAGGTGGCACCTTAACCCCCCCATGAGTGTATGAATGGGTGAATGATGTCACGTAGTGTTAAAGCGCTTTGAGTGGTCAGAGAAAAGCACTATACAAGTACAAGTCCATTTACCATTACATATATACTGTATATATTTATAGTATTATAATCCTCTGTTAATGCTTTGTTCTGATGATGCAACTTCTTTCCTCACCAACCATTAAAGGGCCTAATGGGTATTTGTCTGGGTTCCCTGCAGGACCATTCAACTGCTTCCCTTGTATTTCATTTTCAGGGTAATTGCCATTCTGAGGAAGGTTTCCTCCCTCAAAGTGCTTCCATGTTAAAAAACAATCCACACTTAAAACGAAAAATGGAAGGACACGATACGTCGTCATTATAATAATTATTATTATTATTGTGTAGCTGACCCACAAGCATTCATGTCATTGTTGCTGTTTTCTGCATTGCAGTGTGTGGAAATCTGAAAATCAGTTTTGACTAATGACATTAAGAGGACCAGTAGGACAATACATGGGACTGACACTAGGTATTGATCAAAAAAATACTTATTGGACATACTAAAGAAAAGGTTAGGGAAATGGCAGAAAGTTTTTTGTCCCGCGAGGAATATGAAGAGTGAAATGCACCAAATGTTGTGGCAAGCCATTCAATAGTTGTCGAGATATTTTGTCTTTTGTATTCATTTTCATTTCACAGAAGATTATTTTTTGAAAGCAGCAAAATCTTCACATTTGAGATGCTACTGGTACAATTGAATCGTATTTTATTTATGCTTAAGAAAATGGTTTAAACGAATTTCCTCGATAATCAAAACTGTTGCTGATAACATCTTGTCAATCCACCGATCAATTAATATTATTTTTGTTTGAGCTGCAGTAGCAGCAGCAGTCCTTTGTACAATGTGTGAGGCGGTTTCCGGTCTGTCTCCGTTTATGTCTATCTGCATAAAAATGAGACTTCAGATGCTGCCTCCTCCTCATTCTCTGAGCTCGTAGCACCTCGGGGTGTGATTGTAATAACATGATTATTAGTCCCGCCCTTTGGAAGCCTCTGTGCTCCACTTGCATCCCCATAAAACCAGTAGCAAGCCTTCAAAATATAGAGGGTTTCCAATGGCAACACCATGAAACTTGTGAGGGAGGACCGTGTGGGTTGGTGCGTGCCTCAGTCGTCTCTGATGACTATTGTGTACGCAGACGACACACACATCAGTATATTTCCTGTCTCTCACAATATGAGATTTTGGGAAGCTAATGGCGTGATGTTATTGCTGGTTTTATCGATGAGCTCCCAGCACGCAACTCCTGACTGGTACGGATTTCCGCTTTATAATTGCTGCAGCACGATGACTTGAGTTTTTGTTCCTGAAAACATGACTATACGTCAAATGTTTTTTCAATGAACAGATGGCCAAGATAATGAGTAAAACACTAATTTCGATTTTTTTTTCTTTCTATGGATGCAATGTGTCTCCCTCCAGGTCTGCTGACCCTGTGTGGTGTGAGTCTCTACATCATCTACTCGTACCAGGCCCTGGCCGAGACGGAGAGGGTGGTGGGCCCGGAGGGTCTGGCCTACATTCGCACCTCCTTCGGCTGGTCTCTGGGTCTGGCCTGGCTCTCTTACGGCCTGGAGCTCCTCACCGGCGCGTTGCTGCTCGTGGCTGCACGAACCGCCAAGCTGCAGCACAGAAGTCCCACCATGACCTGAGGCAAGCCTCCACAGTGGAGCCAACACAGTCAGGGTGGAGGATTGAACTGTACTGAACCGCATGTGCTGCTGGCATGTGGTTCAGCCTCAGAACACGGTAACAAACAATAGCTGGACACTTTCACAACGTATAAGTGTTGAGCTAAAGATGTGTTGGGCTGTTTTTTAAAAGAGTGTTTTATAAGTTTAATGTCCTTAAACTGCTTCAGATTGGCGATCTGGTGATTTTACATCAAGTAAAGCGGAGCGACGGGCTACTGTGAGTTAAATTTGATCAAATGCGCCCTCTTGTGGTTAGAAAGTGACTCCTTCAATCCACCATCAGTGTTCTTGACCATGTTTATTGTCATATAGAAATGTGATGTGCCAAACTAATCTGAGGGCTCACACTTTACAATTATTTCATGATACTTTAAATCTATAGATACATTTTTATTCTCTCAACATTTTATACATTGTATTTGTAATGCTGATTATTTGTTGTAAACTGTATTTGTTTGTTGCTTTTGAATTTTGAGTTTGCAGTGTAGTGGAACGCCATAAATAAAAGTGTTGTTTATATCATAACATGTTAGTTACATGTTTCTCTACTGAAAATGTGTAGTAAATATTTGTTCCATGTAAGTGCAGTTTAAACATGTTCCATTACTCTGAGAACTGTTCCCCTGTTCCTTAAATAATACGAGTATATGATCCACAACAGTGTCTGTATCATACAGTGTTTTTATTTCTCAACCCGTTTCTTTTCTTTTCTTTTTTTTTTACCATTAATCTGATCTCATGTCCCAAAACATTTGGTGAAATGTCTTTCCTTTTGCAAGTCTGCCATTGTTAGTGACTTAAATCTGTCTCCCAGTGGAGAGGGAGATGGAAGCTACTCATCACTTTCTGGTGCCAGTACCAAAGTCTCCGTTCTCCTCCTACTTTCTTTGTTGCCCCGAGAACTGCAACGTTTGCTCACAAAAGAAAAAGCCAAAATAGATAATTTTAGACAAAAATATTTCAGGGCTTAAAATAGCAACACTTGTGACTGTGAGGTTTGGTTTGAACGTGAAAGGCAGCAGCAGTGAGCCGAGTGGGACGACGGGATTCCTGCTGCTGTCGCCCATTAGCCGGCTGAACCTTTTCAGAAAAACACAAACACACATCAAAAGATGCTTTTTGTTTTTTTTTTGTTTTTTTTTAACGTTTCTATGGCAACCTAAACATTCTGTGCATCCACACAAAGGATGAAAAATGGGTGTGGGATTCTGCTCTACACAGGCGCTGCTTCACTGCAGCAGAATATTTATTTTGGCCGTCAGATTAATTTATCTAATCTGAGATTTTAATAAAAAAGCAAGCAAGCCTTTATTTTTTTGCTATCTTATCCCACCTTGCCTTTCGCTCACTGTAAACTGTTCCAAAATTGTAAATAATTACAGTACCATGGTCTTCTAAAAAATAAAATGTGAAATTGATGAGAATCTGTGTTCCAATGAGTCATTTTTAATGAGATGAGATCTTCCATGCTCTTTCCAGAACATCAGTGTTTCTAGGAAATGCCACAGACTGGCTCATTTATACAGATACGAAGTCGACGTCAGCGTCTCAAATATATAAAACAAACTAGTCATAGACTGGGTCATTTCTTGATACAGTGTTTAACAACAGGAAATGCTCAAAACCATGAGTCATCACAAAGAGTACACCAGGATTGTAACGGGTAACGGGTTTGACCTGCGGCTCCACACTGTTGAAGGTTTAGCTCAACAACGTCCTCGAGACCAGCTCATCGTCCGTGGCTACAACTTACTCACTCCCATCATTCTCATTTTGGAAATCATTTTATGTTCCAGTTCTAATATTTCTATGCTAAATCATTTCATCCATCCAGACTTTTAGAGTTGATCCAAAGCCACTAACTCAAGCGTATCATTTATTTTTTTGTTTTGTTTTGAGGTTAACAGCTCTTTTAAGGCAAAGTGATCCACCACACATATTAACGCAGGAGAAAGACGGGGATACATTGGGCCTTTTAATAAGATTTGCCTTGACAAAAAGACACAACTGAACAAGGAAACAAATAAATAAAATGTGCCTAGAAAGGAGAAGTTCGTTGTGTATATTCCATATTGTTCCATGTAGCTGTGGTTAGGAGGAGCCTCCATCATGGTGGAGGCAACTGGCCCATATTTGGTGCTTTGGCCGCTACGGGGCCCGACACATCAGTCTGTGTGCATCTAATCCGTCATTAGATCTTAAGATGACGGATAATACCACAGGGCTCCCTTGAAAGTCCGGATGTTTGAATCCATTTCCATCATGTTATATATATATATATTTATTTTTACTATTCTCCTTTCTGTTACCACGTTCCAGACGGACGACGATGGAGGCCGTCTCAGAGCTCTCTGCTCCTGCTCAGTCTCAAACGGATGGAACCTCGATGACTTCGGCTCCCATGACAATTCATCCAAAGGGGAAACACCCGCGGGTGCTTCTCGGTTTAGTTCTTCCAACACGGCCGTGGAAGAGTCACTCGTACGAAACTTGCCTCCATTCGTGGTGTTTCTCCAAAGTTACAAAAAAGAGGAGGAAGTCAGCCGGGCAGGCATACCTTCCCGGCGAACAGCAGTCCAACGATGGTGAAGAATATGGACAGAACAAAGAGTACGTAGGAGGAGCCCACCACTGTGTTGTTGGGGAGCTTGTACGGCTGTCCTCCAACCTCTTTGATGTAGAAGCCGGTGGGGAATATGAGAGCAGCCATGCAGAACAGGACCACTGTGACAGAGGGGGAAACAGAGGCACAGAAAGGAGATTAAACAGAGGCTGCACACTTTTTTTTTTTTTTTTTTTTTTTGAGCTGTGATAAAAAAAAAAAAAAACACATCAACGCTGGTGTTAATATTGACATTTCTCAAGAAATTCATTCTTAAAATTTTTTGCATTTTACAGGTTGAAAATGGCTCAACATGAGATCTGCTGTTTTAACACTTTAACCGGTTGGGACTCGTCTATGCAATTAAACATGCCATACCGCTCAGAGACTAGAAAAATATAATGATTTGAATTTTAAAAAAATGACTGTCCAAATATCAGGCAATCTGTAGCACCTGAATACCATGCGCGGAGCCAATCCAGGAGTACCGGAGTTCATCTGACATGGCCGTGGACGTAAATCTTATTTAATTCTTATCGACACCAAACCACTTCTTTACCACCTTTTTAAAGCAGCGTTCAGGTATGAAAATGCATTATTTAAAACCTGCTTCCTATTTTTCCATATTTAGAGCCGAGTGAAGTGCAGCTCCTGCTCCGTCTCTTTCCTTTAAAAATAGAACCCGGCTCATCTGGAGTCACTTTGTGAAGATGCTCATAATTACCAGACTAAAAGCTTTGCTGAAAACGCTGATGTCGAGGAAAAGCCCCATTTATTTCACAGGAGATTCTTAAGTAGCATCTCTTACTTTCACAGACATTTTATAAACTATAATGGGCAGTTTCGCCTCCACCTGCAGTTAATATCTGACCCTGATGTGGCACTTGAGAGCTAAATGGTTTTATTGTGATAATAAAGCAATTTTGCAACAATATTCATAAATCCTGTTTATATAACAGCTGCAAACTGGACGGAGCAAATTATGCTCGCAACGGTTGCTGATGCTTTAAAAAAGGAAAAAGATGTCATCAGACTTCTGATGCAGAATATTTGAGACTGCTCGTGTTTTGCGCTCAACTTTAATTTCCCTGTTAACGTTAATTCTCCTGCTAACAATTGCCCTCGACCCTGGAACGTAAAGAGGGAGGATCAATTCCGTCTGCATGTGTGATGTGATGTGGACTGGGAACTGCGTGGACATTAATATCAACATTCTGACACGTGTGACACTATTGAGTGAACGACAGCTGGCTGTGACGGAGGAGGACGGCCGTGAACACCCACTGCCCGTGAAGGCGATCCAGCGGGCGTATCGGGCGGCCTCGCGGCGCCAGCGGGACATCACCAGCAGGCCGCAGGTGACGGTGAGGGAGATGATGCCCAGGATGATGAAGAAGAGGGTGGTGATCCACTCCGGGGGAAGCTCCGGGGGGATGCAGGTCCGGTCTCGGCCGTGGATGGTCTGGCACTGCCGGACCAGACCCACAGTCAGAGAGCCTGAGCGGGGACAGAAGCAGAAGGTTCAGAACGTGCATGTTACGACCCAGAACCACGAGAACGTCTCTTCTCAGTCAATATCTGTCTATGTATTAGCGTCCGACATGAACACGGAACAGTTCAAACAATTTTGGTGATTTCACGTGTGAGATTTCTGTCTTTTGTGTTTTTTTTTTTATCTGCGTCCTTCAAACTTGTCTGAAGTTGGTGGGGCTCCGTTAGAAAAACTTAAGTTAACACAGTTAAGTATTTAGCAACATCTGAATCAAAATCAGATGACAGTTGTTGGGTGTTTTACTTCTGTTACATCAAGGTTTTTTTTTTTTTTTTTAACATTAAGCTCCCAATAAAAAAATGCCTGAGGATGTTTTTTTTCTGAGTTTTAAATTTCATTGTTGCTTATTTAGTCATTAAACTTTTTTCCCCACTTGGGGACGCTCAAAGCTGTGAGACTGAACCAAAACACGTAAGTTGTGAACCAGCCGCTAAACCAACGAGCTGAAACTTGCTTTAAAGCAACGCCGAGGGGAACTGCAGATTTTGGTAATATTCTCCGAAGGTTCATCACTACGAGCGGCCGCTTTCACATTCTTTTCACATCAGTATTCTAAAAATATTGATTATAGCCGCTTTAAAAAAAATACTCAGGGGCTTTGACGTCACGCAGATCGGATTTGTTTTTGTCATTGATTGTCAGCGATAAAACATCCGCCGTGCTCCACGGTAAATAACACAGATCGGTCCAGATGGTATTTAAACCAGAACATTGCAGGAAGGGACTCGTTTAAAATAATACTCTAAAGCCTACCGCACATTAAATCCATTGAATGAAAAGTTATAGCATAGTGGCAGCTGGCAGCCTGTTTGATGAGTTGGCATGTGTTCATGTAACAAAGTCAGCCTAATGCACAGCAACATAGATCAGAAGTTGTTCACAGTGTTGTGAAGGTTACTTGAGAAAAGTCATGCAAAGTAATGCAACTATTTTAATTACTTCATCAAAGTAATGTAACTTAATACATTTGATTACTTTGATTGGAGACTCTAAATTGCCCGTAGGTGTGAATGTGAGCGTGAGTGGTTGTCTGTGTCTATATGTGCCCTGTGATGGACTGGGTGTAGCCTGCCTTCGCCCAATGTCAGCTGGGATCGACCCTAAATAGTATAAGCGGTTTGGATAATGGAATGGAATATCCATTCAGATGTAACCCTTTTGTAATCACCAGCATTTTAATATGTAACTCAGTTGCACGTGACTGGTTACTCCCCAACACTGTGTGTTTAAATATTGACTCTGGCTATAAGACATGACGACCTCCCAGGAGTCCCTCCGATTCCCCACAGTGACCGGGGGCCGGGGAACCTGTTGGCATGGGAACCTTCTGATGGGCAGCGTGCCAGCGGCAGCGGTGACTCCCAGTGATTCATGAATGATGTCAAACAGGCTCAAGGTCCTGACATGAAAAGGGAAACGGGGAGATGTACGAAATGAAGAGATCAGTGACCCAACATCAGAGAGCGAGTCATCTGACGGCCTCCTGTCTCACAAAGCCTGGTGTGTGCTGCCAGGAGCATATAAACAGCACACACACAAACACACACACACACACGCACGCACGCACACACGCACACACACACACACACACGAAGCCCAACAGAGACTGCATCTGCTCAACTCGGCATCCAGTCTGACTGCATGGAAGACACAACATCCAGCACATAAATGCTAAATGAAATCCTCCCACGCCTTCATTTATTCTTTCACCTCCCTCCTTTTTACTTTCTTATTGTCCTCAGCAAGCGGTTACTGCCTGCCAAGCAGACACAAAGGGAAGAGGAGCTCTAAACATGTTATGGATTTATGGATTTATTCAGGGCAATTTAAACCCAGCGACCGTAGAATTAATATAATTGTCACGATGGCCAAAATTACAAGTAACTAACATCACGAAGGGTGCAGGACAAACACGGAGAAGCACTGGAACAACATTTAATGAAGAGAAAAATAAGCTGCTTTTGAATAACGCCACTAAAATCCATTAAGACCCTTCAATTTACATTTAACTGTTTAGTATTTTAAAGTAAATATGTGAAACACGAGCACACAACAATACAGACAACAGATTGTATTCATGCTCATGATGCGACTCCCATATCCATCAGCCCTTTAAATATTTATTGTTGAAGTGGCTTCAGTTCCTGATCCTGGATAGAGTGCTGGGTGATGAGTCCAGGACCAGGCTGAAGGGAACATCAGGCCTGGACCACATCCTTCTGCCGGCTGAGCTATCCCCCTTATACAGGATATCCTCTTCCATCTCAACACATCCGTTCATACCGCAGGGTGGGGGACAACGTAAAGAGTGCAATAATTCCCCTGTGTCCTGGACTTCATAGGAAAAAAACAAGCAAGTCCGACCTAAATGTGTTTTCGCCTCGTGCCATCGTGGAAGGAGTGGCTTTTGTTTTCAAGGCAAATGTGATCGAGAGCGATAATAAATAAACTTGAATCAGTGTGAATGAGAGCCAGCATAAGAAAAAGTGAAAGCAGTAAATTTGTCATTTGTCATTACACATGCCACAAAAACTGTAGATGCTTATCTTGGTTTGGAAACGTCAGGTATTACTAGTGTATTACACAGGAAATGGCCTGATATGTTATGGAACGCTGTATGGAAAGCAATCAGTCCAATACTTCTTTAAAGGACTAGATGTGATTCTTGATGATCATGATAACTATTTAGAAGTTATCAACGTGCATGTTTACGGTGAGCTTGGGTTTGCAAAGTCTGAATGAATTGAAAAAAAAAATAGTTTTTATTTGTGTGATGTAATGTTTTTTTTTTTTTACCATTATTATATTATTATTACTATTATTATTATTATAAGTTTATTTAATTTTTTCTTCTTCTTCTTCTGGGTGTTTAAAAATCTAGAGAGCCAACTGAATAACAGAGCTGGGAAAAGAAAAAGGTCAGAGATTTTTTTTTTACTTTGTATACACCAAGCACTCAAAGTAAAATACGTCATGACTGAGCCCGAGGAACTTTAATTCTCCAGGTGGGAAGAATTACTGTCCCAGGAGGCCTAATTAAAAGTCCCACATCTTCATTCCCCAACAACACTTCCTGCCTTCAGGTTATTGCTATTTGGCTAATTAGGCAAGAACAAAAAGCTTTTGGAACAGTGAGTACAGTGATTTCACACCATTGTTTACTACGAGGTAATGGGAGGTAAAGCCTTCAGAGTGTGAGCTGGTCCGTTTTGTACTGTGACGACACAGAAAGAAGGATTTGGTGCGGGGTTACTCATTTAATTATGCAACAAAAAACTGCTTGTTATGTACTCAACTTGCTGCGGTAGTCAGTATTTTTCTTAACAACAAATTAAATCCTGTAATAACCACTTGGCACACGGCGGTTACTGCTTATCTCTGCTCCACTGTGGCGTTAGGATGGAGGCGGGCAAGAACCTCGGGCAGCTGTGCATATATGGTGGTATGGTTTGTCTGTTGCATCAGTTTTAGTCAATGTTTAGCTGTTGGACTTTGCATCTGAATATTACTCGATTGCAATAACCAGCGAGGCTGTAGGATTTGGTAAACGCACGTGTTCCAACGCTTAATTCTAGGATCGAGCGTACGATGGAGGAAATGTGCCTCCCTCCAAATGATCCCGACTGGCTTTTACAAGGGTCATATAGGTCATAACTAACAGCTGTTGACATTGATGTAGATGTAAACCAGAATTATCCAGTCAGACACAATCATTGGTCCTTAGTGGTGCATAGTAAATGCATTTTAATAGGAGTTAAAATCTTAAGCATTCACTAGAACATGAAATAGCCATTGACTAGATACGAAACAATCAAAGTCAATTTATGTAAATTATCCTTAGTTGGGATTTGTTCAACGTTAAAAAGGGGAACTCCAACTATTTTACACATCAAAGTATGTTTACAGGTGTCGGGGAGTGCTGTTAAATCTGTGCATACAAGTTTGAGCATCGTCGGTTGGACCTGAAGACTTAATCTGGACGTGTGGAGTTACAGAGAAGTGAGCTCTCCGGGCCTCGGTAGCTGTTCTCCTCATCGGCTCGAGACTACATCAGCAGCTACTAGCTCAACACGCCTGGATCTCCATCTGAATGGTCGATTGTCGAGTTGCATTGTGGGCAATGGAGGCACAGAGAAGTGGAATGCGTGGAATGAAACAGATAATATCTCTGGATCTGCTGCATAACTTTTGATAGTGTTTTTTTAAACAACACAAAATCTGTACTCACATTTTCGTTCAAATATCGCAAAATCTTGAGCGGTGACATCACATTTTTACAGCTCAACACCTTCAGACCAGTAAGACGAGCACAGATATTAATAAAGAAATCCTACATGTAAAATAACCAAAACTGTTGGCATAAAAATTGAGTTTTTTCGTGCTGAACTAAATGTCTGACAGCAAAAAGCTGATTGAGAAAAATAGTTTTTAGGACCTTTAAAGTCCACTGCACTACGACGACTCAGCATATATTTACAGTAGGAGTGGCTCCTGGAGAGAAGCCCCTCACAATACCCTGTGCAATAACAGTTATAATAGTTATTCTGTCTGTATATAATTATTTCATTTCAGTTATTGTGGAATCTTTACTGTTTTTTACTACTGTTTTTGATCCGTATTTTGCTTATTTATAATACTTGTTTGGATCTTGTTTCTTTTTACTATGTATCTTGTTTGCACTTTACCTTATGCTGCTGTAATCCTGTAAATGTCCCCACTGCGGGACTAATAAAGGATTATCTTATCTTATGTTGTGGGGCCCACACTCCCTATTTTACGTTGAAAGATGAGTGCAGCTGATCTTGCAAGAAGATTCTGGGCATTTGAACATAAAATACCACAGAAAGGAGGGTGACTCTACTGGCACTAAATTGTTACTTCGTATTCAAACCTTGGGACTTTGGTTACATTTGCTTGACCTTTTCTGAATTCAGCAGAAAACTTAAATCGTTACTGTTTCCTTTTGATTTTTGTTTCTCTGCCACTCATTCACTGCACTGTAACATCTCTGTCCAGCCCTTTAAAACCTGGGGGGGGTCGGCACCCTGCAAAGGGGCAAAGGGATCCCGAGATAACTCTGGGCAGCCATCAAGTGAAGGACAATCAATCTGTTATAACCTGTGATGACATTGGTTCTTTTTAGAGGGGTCACAAGCCAAACATGTTGAGAACCACACTCCATTGACAACCGTACCAATGTTTGTTTACAACTGTTGCTTTTAAGTCAGTTGACTTGGATTGAAAACACTCTGACATGTGCACTGACTTATGACACACATTTATTTTTTCCTCCTATACAAAACAGATGCCATTTTCCACTTTCGAGCTCCATTTTCCAAAGTGCTATCCAATGAACTGACCACATATAACGGTGCAGCAAGAGAGACAAAGTACAACAACAACAACAACAACAACCACAACCTACCAGCTGACTCTCCAGTGCTGATCCAGTCCGGGTTAACGATGCTGGCGATGGCAAAGATGTCCGCAGCGAGGAAGAGGCATCCTGATATCACGGTGAGTTTATCCATGTCGGTGGTCCCAGGTGGAGGTCAGTGTTTTTGTCTCTCTCTCTCTCCCCTAAAGGGAGGCGGGACATGTGGAAGCCATCGTTAGGGAACTTGCGTTGACAGTGAAGGGGTCGGCTTGATCCACGATCCGTCTGCACATCGTGTTTGCTCCGGGGCGGTGAGATGAGCGGGATCCCCTTTCATTTAGTCCGACAGCCGAGCCTGACCCGACCGGCGTGGCCCTTCTTCAGCCCCGGGAGGAGAGAGTCGCCGCCCGGGCTCATGGATCACTCAGCCCCCGGGGTGCTCTCCAAACACATCCCGGGTGACTTTGCAATAATCGCCGATTAAATCCTCCAGCAGTGAAAACGGACTCACGCAGGCAGTCGACTTGTTTCCTGAGTCTGCATGGAGCCCCGAGCCCCGAGCCCACCCCCCCCTTTATTATGGAAGCGGTCTCTTTCTTCTGGACGCGCACCGGACGGGAAACGCCGCTCGTGCACAAAATAAAAGCGCTTTTCTGCTGCGTAAATATGTGCGTATGCCGAGAATCGTCGGTTCATCTATTTAGAAAACCTCCTCGAAGCGGAGCGGAGGGCTCTCTGTCCTCTCTCCTGCAATTAGAACTCAAACGCAGCTCGCAGCAGCAGCAGCAGCTCGCATCGCAGAGTCCGTGGTGAACAATTCTCGCGAGAAAAATCTGTAAATTGCTCACGCTCCTGCTACTTTTTGCATCATCATAGATGATGTTGTAGGGGTGACCGATTTAAAGGGTTTCCTAAAAACGTCTCTGGGCAGTTTGAGTAACAGTCAAATGTACAAAGGGGCACTTTGGTTTTTCTCAGGGTTCACGCTCCGAAGCTGTGAAACAAATAACATTTGCTCTGGAGCTTTTGATTGTATTACACGGGTTTTCATCCGCAGATTAATTTAGCCCAATTATCATAGAACTGTAGTTGGTTAAACGTGACTTTGAGCTCTTCATTGGACTTGGGCATGGATCATCCATGAGGACAGCTCATTCATATTTAGTCCGATTGTGTCATAAACTCAAGAACAAGCAAGTGGATCTGGAGTCAGGATTGTTTTTGTGAAATGCTCGTTTCCACTGTTAAGATGAAACTCGTGTTTAATATAGTAGTATCGAAAACACAAACACCACAACAAAACACTTCAAACTCTGTCAGGTAGATAGAATTTATTCATTATTTTACATTAGCACAATATTGTGATCAACTGAATATATAGTTACAACACCTATAAATACAGAGTGGTGTCATCACATTATATCCCTCAGAGCGACTGTTGACCTCCTGTTTCTGTTTTTTTGTCAAAATGTAAAGGAAACATCTGTTGTGTACAGTACGAGGTAACGAGGGCTTTAGATCTCATCCACGAAGGGTGTTTTTACGAGGTTGCCGCTGGATGCCATCGTCTTCTTGCCGGTCACAAATTTCTTGGCAGCCTGCAAATTAACAGAAAGAAAGTTGAGCGCACCGTCACCAACGACAAAAACACATAAATTCAGTAACATATGACCACGTCCCATCTTAATAACCAAGCATCGTCGAGAAGCAAACGTCTTACGTTGGAGACATCAGTCAAGGAGACGTTGTCAATGTTTTTGGAGACTTCCTCAGCGGAGCAGTAGGATCCCTCGGCCAGAGCCTGGGTGCCCATGGCCTCCAGCAAACCCTCCGAAGTCTCCAGTGACATCAGGAACTGCCCCTTCAGCTGGGCCCTGCACACCACACAGAGACGAGCTCATCATAAGCTGCAATGACGCAAGCTGGGAGGAAAACTTGTGACTTGACGTATTTTCTTCTGAATGCTCAGAGTGAGTGTGAAACGAGATGTTTTAATTAGTCCAGTTTGTTTTCGAGAACCAAGGTATCGCTGCTTGCACCTGCCAAGTGTCGAGTTGTCTGGATGAAAGGTTCTTAAGCTTGGCAAAGGCCAGCCATACATACACAGACAGACAACAATTCCTTCCTTTTAGTTAGACACAACGGCGCCACCTGCTGGCCAAACGGCACCACACTTTCCGTGATCACTCAGACAGCCTATTTTCACATGTCCACCACATGTGGTAGCCGTAGCACAAAGCTATCAGGAGATATATATTTGTTCGTGATTGTAAGCAATGCCCACAGTGTTTAAGCAAACTTCGAGGGCCAGTTATAGCAAAAGGGTACGGAACATCCAAAATCTGAAGAAGTAACCTTTTCCGGCCCGGTCCAGAGATGTTCTGTACTACATTTGGTGACGATTGCAAAAAATTTGCAAGAGGAGCAGCAAAAAAAACAAACAATTTAGTTTCTTAGACAAACAGTTACACGCAAAAATGTTGTAAAGTTTGTTATATGTCAAACTATTCCTTTTACTGCTCATTTAAATATCCTCCATGCTTACTCACGTTCACAGTCAGATGTTCTGGAGCTAGTAACCCTAAATTACTTAAAAGTAGTGGTCGCATAGCTTCATCTCATTCACGTAATTCTTTTTTACCATTGAGCTCATTTTGGTGGCGTTTATTGTAAACTGGAATAGAAATGTAATAATTGACTTCTTAATGCATTCATAATTTAGACTAGATGTTTAAAAGCTATTGAAGTAGTGTCTCTGTTCGTCTGTATGTCTTACTTGGCCCGAGTGAGGTCGGCGGCTGTGACTCCACCATCAGCAACAGCCTTCACCTCGGCAAGAGCGGCCTTAATCACCTGGAGAGACGTAGGAGGACAGATATTACATCAAGACACCGTACTGTTTACAGTTTATTTATTTTAATAAGACTGCAGCTACTTTGTTGAACAGACTCTTGTCATGACTTTTGGATACTCACATCCCCGGCAGCAGCAGGCTGGGAAATGGTGTAGACTCCAAACAGACCAGAGTCAGAGTAGCTGGAGTTGAAAGCGCTGACCTGCTCAGAAAAAAAGAAAAAAAAGGGGGGGGGGGGGAAATGGGGAGAAATGTTGAAATTATGATTTTAACCAGTCAAGGCCCCGACGTATGAACTGTTTAATAAGTTTATATCACAAAACTGACAATCACTCACATCGAAGGGGTCAGCAGTTGCCTTAGCAACACCCTGGACCAGTTTGCTGGAGGCGCATGAGCCCCTCTTGACATGCAGACCAGCTCCCAGTAAATGCTGCAGCACACTGAAGGCCATCGCCTCGCTGCTGCCCGCTGCCGCCGACTCGCTCACCACCGCGGAGTGGAGCAGACTGCTGATGCCGGGCAGTCGGATCTCACCTGGAGAGAGGAATTCAGGGCTTTGCATTTTCTTGAAAGGCTGAAGGCCGACATGCGGGGGCAGTTTTATTTTTTTGATGGCGGTTCAGCTCACCTCCGCGATACTGAGCCTCGGCCCCTGTGGTGCCGGCCCCACTGCGGATGTTGAGGAATTGCTCTCCAACTTGCTTCAGCATCGTGTGGTCCACACCTGAAGGAAAGACGAACATCTTATGCTTAATGATCTTTAGATAGAGATATATATATATATAAAAACTCACAAAAAATATATATAATGACCCTTACCAAGTCCAACAAGAGCCATTCTTGAGCTTGTGAAATTGTTCTGGACAAACTGATGCAGCTGGTGAAAAAATACAAACCATTAGAAGGGTTTAAATGGGTATATTAACACCATATGTTTTCAGAAATTAACATTTAAAAAATATACTTACATGCCCAGACTGGATGTTGCCAACCATGTGGTTAGGACAGTACAGGGAGTTACAGAGAGCATTCTTGTAGGCAGCTCCATGCAGAGTTTCAATCACACCTGGAAAAGACAGAGGCATGACCACAATGCAATATTCTAATCTTAAAGCTGAAATTTGCAATGTCTTCTGAATTGATAAATCATTATATCTGCCTGTATGGTGGAGACTTCCAAGATACAGTGATTGAATTTGGTGCACCGTCCTAAAGTCATCCACTTTTGTTACTTAAGTAAATATTTTCACCAATAATTAGATAAAAAATAAACTCATGACCGAGATGCTGGATGCTCCGAGGTCAAGGATTGCAGCTTTATTGTGGCAGTACTCAGAAATGACATGTACAATCAACAAATATAATCAAGCATCAAAGAGGCATCTTCGCTCATTAGTCTGGCAATGCTCTGTAGCAGGCAGGTGGGAATAAAAGTAAGTAGTTATTTAAACAACCAATGTGTACAAACAAATCTAAAAATACTTGGGATGAGGTCCAAAGTCAGATTATTGCAGTTCGAAACAACCATAAACCATGTTTCCATCAAAAAGGTAATGGCAATTTTAGTCCCGGGACTACTATTTAATAAACTTAATGGTTCCTACAACCCATTGTTGTCTGCGTTTCCATAGCGGTCTAAAGACCCGTGACGATTAGGCAAATTAGATTATTGACGCATGGAAAAAGCAACACGACACGGGACGGGGGCTGCTGGTGGTCGCAGGGCTTAACACCCTCTGCAGCCTGCAGTCACAGTGAGTCGGGAAGGTGACAGCAACCTTGTTAACTTTTTATGTTGTAAAGCAAAGAGAAATGTGCTCTCCCCTCGTCCTAAAATGGTCCCAAATCAATACTAGAGTACTTACTTGTTTAAGAATGAAGCGTTCACTGGCACTTAGGCTACATCCACACCACTACATTTTATGTTTATAACGGCGTTTTAACACAAACAATTATCTCAGTCCAGAAAAGTGCTCTCAGAGATAATCTCAGTCCATACTACCAAGTCTGAAAACGCCATGTCACGTGACCGTTCACGTACTCTGAAAATGAGCGTGCTGGTGTAAACAAGAAGCAGATTTAGCATGTCGGCATCAGTAGCATTATGACAGCTGCTCGCATAGACAACAACATCAGCAGTGCTTGTCATTCGTTATCCATATTGAATTTACCACTGGTAGTCCATGCTGATTTTGTTTGTATTCTTCTAGAAAAGGGTCATGTGATCGGGCCGTGACAAGTCACGGAAGGACACGGTGTGACTGATGAGATCCAATCGAGAAGCGAACGTGTCTGGGTGCCTGTGTCATCGTTTTCTTCCCGTCCAGACTACAACGCAACGCCTGAGTTTTTCAGCAGCGTTTTCAAACATCTCCATTTAAAGGGTTTTAAAACCCTGGAGTAGCAGTGTGGTGGCTAGGCATAAACGTAGCAAACATTATGCATTTTAAAACAAAAACGTAGCATTGTGGATGTAGTCATAATTTAGAACTTGGTCCCTGCGGTCAGAACGCAGTTCCTCAAGAGGTTTCCAGTCCCTGGGCAAAGTCCCAGGGGCCAAAAAGGGACTAAAGTCTGTGTGTGCAACGGAAATAAAGGCCAACCTAGTTGAGTGCTCTGTGCAGCTTGGGCCTTGTCCCGCTTTACTCTGGGCGTGAGGTCTGACACCTCCCATGCCCGGAACTCTGGGGCGGTTGTTACGTTGATCAAATACTCCATCACTGTGTCACTGCAACGAGCAATGAAAAGGGAGAAAATGGGTTAGGGATATCCTCCCCATAAAAAATAAAACACCATTGTTTCACAATGACTTGCTGTAAGAGACTGATGTCCCATTAGGCTCACTCTCATGTAATTCACATTAATTCAAGCTCAAACTAAAAGTGTTAACTTCCTTTCTGTTCTCAAAAGACACTCAAAACATGTAGAATAACAACGGGACATATCATAATACGATTCCTGTTCATTTCTGACTCGTGTGTATTTTAGTCAAAGACTCACAAATCGTCTCTCAAGCAGTCAACGGTGTAGATCATGTTCTCCCTGGATGAAGTCACACTGCAGAGAAACATACAGATATCCAGTTAAGGATACTGATCGTGGAAGAAAATAGTTTGCTATGACCTTTCTAAGAGGTCACTGACCTCAGGTTGCCTCCCACTGACTCGACACCCCGGCATATCTTGAAAGATGAAGCTCCTTTGGTTGTCTGGAAAAGCAGAAAATGCAAGTCAACACCAAAGCTAAGACAGACGGAAAATATTAATGCTCGACGTTGGGTATAAATAACACTATATGAAAAGTCGGGGAGGAAGGAGAACCAAATACTAAATGATCCACAGTTGTTTGAAACTGTCGCAAACTGTGCAGCAGCATACCAGGTTGGAGGCCAACCGGAGGAGGTGGGTGACCCCCTGGTTGTCAGGTGTCTCATACCGACAGCCGGCCTTCACAAACACTCCGATCTTGGAGGCCGGGGAGTAGTTCTCCAGGGAGGCGATCACCAGTCCACTGGGCAGTCTAGTCACCTGGACAGGACACACATAAATACGTCATTTCCATTACACGGAGAATAGATCGACGTTACGTTCAAACATGTCGGCCAATAATCCTTATTCCAAACTTTAAATGGTCCAACATAAAGACATAAGCAACACATGTATTTTTCTATATATATAAAAAAAAAAAAAAAAGAAACTTGTCTCGTTATTCTAAGACCAAAAGACCACCCTGCCTGGACAGAACCCACCCGTCCTCATCACAAACATACATGGACGTCCTGGAAGGAGTGGGCAGCCCCTGGAGAGAGCTTGAGGCCCGCCAAGGGCTGACCAAGGGACTGGCCCGTTCTGGCAGCCACATGGAAACGTCTCTGCGGAGAAGAAACACAAATGAACAACCACTGACCTGCACATCCTGCGGCTCAAACTTAACATGCTCGGCGGCCGCAGTGAACTCCACCTTACGGGCAGCCTGGGCCGCGTAAAGCCTCGTCTGGAAAAAATAGAGAAGATGGGAAGGCGGGACATTACAACTAATGTGTTGCACTGACGTTGATGCAAGGGCAGTTTGAGAGGAGGAGAGGGGGGTTGGGAAGGCAGATGATGGGGAGCAGTGGCGTTTTATTTTCCCAAAAACACGCTTTCACAAAACAAATAATAATATTCAGTTTGTACGGTTCCTCACATATTAGATAATAAAGTGTAGCTGGACATCCTGCACTGCTGCTTTGAGACAGAAATAATCTCACCACAAAATCAATTTATCATCTATTCTGGAGCTTTCGCGTGATCTTCTTCAGAAGATGAGCGTTTTTACCATTCAAGCCAACATCAAGTGCTCAGAAACCTCTATAATTCTATTGATTAAGATCATGTTTTAAGTTCAAGAACAGCTTCTAAATGGAAGTTGTGGTCTTTTAAGCTAGAAATTATGCCAGACTTTTGACAGCAAATATAAAATCAGTCACAAATCGTTGTCGGTGTATATTGGTATCCCAATCAGCATCAACATTAGTAGAGGAAGTGAAACTAAATCAAGTCTACAAGAAGCTCGCGCTCACTTCTCAGACCCGAGTTAAATTGGGCTTAACAGTAAATGTAAATGTCTAACGGCCCGGTGTGCCGGTTGTTTATTATGTAACGTTATCAGTTGGGTTGGTGCTGGTGGAGCAAAGGGTCACGAAGAGCTGCTTCCTCGTCTGCTCATCATCACACCTTGACCGGACACGACCCGGTCCGTTAACGGCACAAGGAGGGAGACAAGACGGCGGACGACGCCCCGACACACGAGGACACAGGGATACGTTACGGGGGTCCTTACCGATAGCTGACTTATTCCCCGAATCCCCTTCATCTCCCTCTCTCTCCTTCAGGCAGGACGCTGGAGCAATATGGCTGACGTGAAAGTGCCCTACCCACAATCCCTAGCGCGTTCCCTGCTGGCAAAAGTGGCGCGTGCGCCCTCTAATGTCACGGAGATGAACAGAGTGAGACGCAGACTAGGGGAGAGAGAAAGACGTTTCTGGACTGTGCAAACCTAAACTGTGACACATTTGTTTTGGTGTTATACCAAGAGATTGTGGCAAGATATTTCCAGGCTTAGTACTGATACTTTAACGAGGGATTTTACTTACTTTATTTTATGGATGCATGGATACAAAAACATTCAAGCACATCTTACATTTCATATACATGTAATGTTATATTCACAAACAAAGATACTCTTTTTCTGTTTTACAAACATAATATGAGCAGCAATACCATAGTATTTTACACCAATCTGAATTAATGTTTTGCTATTATGTCATTTCTATATTATCGACACATATATTTAAGTGATTTTCAGTATCAGAATTTCTATATTGTCATTATTTAGTTGTTGTATTCTTGGAATAAACAATATGTACCCGTTCGACACAGATTAACATTTAATCGCATTATCAATTTAATTTTACACCCATCCAGGAAAAAAAGGTATTTCCTGCCGTTTTCAGCGGGTGTCTCCAGTGCGCATGCGTATTATCCCGCACGTGTGCTGAACGTTTGGACTGGCTGCATGCAACAGAGCTGATACTTCGTAGCGCGACAAAACATTACTTACAGAAAACACATCTCGTGTCTTGTTTGCCCCTTTTTTCACCCAGGTGAAAGAAAATAGTCCTCCGTGAAGCATTTCGCCGAGAGGGCCGGAATACCAGAAAACCGACTTGACAATGGTGAGTGTTGGATTCAGAATGAACTAACAAGCTAACGGACTAGCTAACTATTAGCTACCGTTAGCTAAAGTAACTAAGTCTGGCTTCAGAGCGGACTAACCTTTAACTTGTACCATTCCCGTGTTTGTCTACTCTCTGTAATGCCTTCCCGTTGTTAATGTGGTGGTATTGTTTTGTGTATTTTGACCAGACTGAAGCACAAGTCAACCCAAAGGCCTACCCGCTGGCCGACGCCACGCTCTCCAAAACTATCTTGGACCTGGTGCAGCAAGCCTCAAACTACAAACAGCTGAGGAAGGGAGCTAATGAAGGTGAGGAGACACAAGTATTGGATATAAACTTACGTTGGTTAGTGAGTTCACGTAGGCTACAAAATGGTTATTTGATGACCCACAACTTTCAGAAACGTGTGTGAAGCGTGGTGTTTTCATGTGGTAGGCATACCCCATTTAAAGTGTCTCAAATCTGTGCATTTCAAAGACCCTGACCTGGTAAAGCAATATCACTGTAATACTTTATCATATCACTGTTATAGATTAAGTTGTTTGTAAAATGAATCAACTTTTTTTAATCTTAAAATCTGTTGTCAAGTAGAAATGTGCAATATTAGCTGATGCTGCTTCTCAAAAATGAGGCATGCCTGTATTTGTACTAATATAATAATAAAAAAGTTTTTGCTTTCAGTCGATTAAACAATTAATTTAATTTAAGGGCATCCCTTTTGGATCTTGGGAGGTTGTGATAAATTCTTGCACTACTTTTTTTTTTTTTTTTTACAAAGAAAGAAATAACTTTGCAGATTAATCTCACAATCAGTTTTCAAACCAGTAGGCTACCAGGGTATGGCTGCCAAAATAGTTATTTAAGTAATGATGATGTAATAGTGATAACATGTACACGTTGTACTAACTGTGTTCTACTTCTTCCCCAGCCACTAAAACTTTGAACAGAGGCATCTCTGAATTTATTGTGATGGCTGCTGATGCTGAACCCCTGGAGATCATCCTCCACCTGCCACTGCTCTGTGAGGACAAGAATGTCCCGTACGTGTTTGTCCGCTCCAAGCAGGCCCTGGGCCGGGCCTGTGGGGTGTCTCGCCCTGTCATAGCTACCTCAGTCACCATAAAGGAGGGGTCTCAGCTCAAACCGCAGATTCAGTCCGTTCAGTTGGCTATTGAGAGACTGCTCGTCTGATTTCTGTTGCACTGTTGTGACAACGTCTCCTTGGAAAAGACAAATTCCAGATTGAAATGAATCTTCTGTTTGATTTTGAAAAAAAAGTTGTAATGCATGAAAAGAGAATATGGATGTTTTTCTTTTTTTACTTCCTAGGACAGTGCGTCCAGTTCACTGTATCGGTTTGCCAAGGCATCACCTGATTCATAATAAAATACTTTTTTATTTAAACTTAGTGTTTTCAATGTTTCATGTTTTCATTCAGATTGTGTAGTTAAACTTAAACAACCTCAGAAGTGTCCCAAGTCATTTGTAATTAATATAATAATTTATGAATTTCAGCCTTAGCTAGGGCAATACGCTGCAGAGGTAATTTGCATGTTATCATTGCAACCAAATGCAACAGCAGCTAATATCTGAGTTTAAGAGAGGTGATGTGATTAGCTAACAGCCTCACATTGCTGAAGTGGTCTTTTGTTTATTCATTATTTACATGCATCATTAATAATAAAAGGAATCAGTGTTGGAAAAGTATCACAACTGCCAGTGTAACAATTGAATAATGGGCCCACTCCTTTGCAAGTACATTTCTGGTCTAAATCTTACCTCAGTAAATTGTAGTTAAAGTATTAATTCTGCAGAAAAATTACCCATGTGACCATATTTTATTATTTATGCTAATACTGATGTGTCACTACTTAAGCAGCATTTTACTGTTAGCTAGGTAGTTAAGCCTAACAAAGCTAGAGGTCGAGCCATCTTCAAAGGGTTAAAAATATTCTTTTATTCTTGTAAAATGCTTTTGAAATATTGCTTGTGAAGTATTCCACACTTAAACCTCAAACAGTTATTAAATAAACCCGTCTGAGAAGTGTAGAAGGGAATCTCTTTGGTGGAGCCGCTAACAACTCACATTACCTAAAAATAGACAAACGCCCCAGGTTCATTATTTTTTGGAAAGGGGACACATGCCAAAAAAGTTGTGAGCCACTGGTTTAATCTTTAGCACTATCATATTCTATAAACCTTTACTTTAGTTTTTTTTTTGTAAAATCTGTAAAGTAGTAACTATAGCAGTTAAAGAAAAGCAGTGGAGTGAAAAGTACAATATTTGCCTTTAAAATGTAGAGAAGTAGTAGTTTGAAGTGGCAGAAAATGGAAATAATTGAGTAAAGTAGGCCTCCATAAAAGGAGAATGCCTACCTGCAGAAAATGTAACACAGAGGGGAATTCTGCATAAGTAGTACCTGGCCTACTTTTAATAATTTAATACATTTCGCTTACTTCTGTACTTCTACTTGAAGTAGTTTTCCATTAGGGCATTAATACTTTTACTCAGGTAAAGGACTCTACTCTACTTATTCCACATCGATATTTAATACCAATCAATATCAAAAACCCACGTTTAATCCCTTATTTATAAATGCAATTGTTATGTTCGACAACTATTGTTTTAGGTGTTAGATGTGTATATAGTAGCTCCTCAGGAGCAATGTCCGCTCTTCTACCGGACAACTTTTCAACCACCTGCGGTTTGATAGTTTGTACAAGTCCGCGATCTACTGCGCATGTGTGGAACACGTCCTCAAATCAGAAATCCACCCGTAGGCGGTGACTCAAGCTGCCCGCGGAAGCGTCACTTTTGCCGTTAAAGGTCAAACTGCTTTAGCCATGGCTGCACCTCCTGTTGTGATATGGAAGCAAGACGTGCAGCGCCTGTTGCACTACAGAGATCTGGTCCCCCGTCTGGAGGAGGCTTTGGGGAAGTTCTCCAGACGAGACAGCGCAGAGGTGATCCAGCCTGTGCGCAGCATTCTTCCCCTGCAGAAACATCACGGGTAGAGAGAGTCTGTAGACAATAAATGAAACATTAGCAAACTGTCGCTGCTGCTGGCTGACACTCCTCCGCTCTCACAGCTTCCTGGGATCGATGCCCACATACATGGAGAAGGACGGGATCCTGTGCACCAAGCTCGTGTGCTTCTACAAGAGGGAGGCTGGTTCAACTCTGCCAGCAGCACAAGCCACGGTGATGCTGCTGGACCCAGAGTTTGGGAATGTAAAGGCTGTGAGTGAAACTACTAATGCACAAATGACTCTGACGCATAAAGAAGCTGCGATATGCTGGCTCTAGTAACTCAGTATGAAAGACAACCACTGTAAACCTTTAGTTAGGTCCCACGGGTCGGTTCAACATGTTTCCCACCTGCAGGTCATTGATGGAGAGGATATCACAGGAATGAGGACAGCTGCGGTCTCAGCCATCTCTGCAAAGGTACTTCTATTTTTCCAACTATACTATTCATGCCTGTTTTTTTCTTTTTTTTTTTTTTTTCTTGCGATGTTCTAATATTGACCTCTTTCCGGCTGTGTTTTTGTCACACAGTTGCTGATGTGCCCTGGAGCCCAGGTGTTGGCCATATTGGGGACTGGCAAACAGGCCATGACTCATTACAATGTCTTCACAGAAATGTTTCCATTTAAAGAGGTAATTAAAATATCGTGTGAATAGATATGAATAGCAAGTCTTAAGATGCTATATCTTGTTTGGTTAATCTGTTTAAGAACAACAGGTTGTGTTTTTACGGACGGTTATTTGACGGACTATTTCCTGGCCAGTTGCAGGGACATTCTGGAGTCTCTGATCACAACAACATTATAGAAGTCTGGTACCAATGCCACCAATACTGAATGGCGATATATAAGTGCATCTCTAGCTATCCTATTAAAAGCATTTCATTTAAGTTTATTAATACTAGCATTGACAGCTAATTGACTACTGTTGAAATTAGATCTGTAATCATTTGATATACACATATTTGTTTTTTTTCTCAAACTGCCATCCTGCATCCTCACAACAGGTGCGCGTGTGTAGCCACACCAGACAGGGAGCGGAGAGGTTTTGCCGCTCCGTCAGTGGTCCGGTGACGGCATGCGTCTCAGCGGAGGAGGCGGTGAGGGGAGCAGATGCCATAGTGACGGTAACCACAAGCACAGAGCCAGTGCTCTTCGGTCGGTGGGTCAAACCAGGAGCCCACGTGGCCGGTGAGAAGAAATGAAAACACGGAAACCAAATTTAAAGAAGAGTAAAGATGAGTGAGATTTATAGATCAGCATTTCCCACCGTGTTTGTCTCCCGTCGCTGAGCAGCGGTGGGAGCTTGCAGGCCAAACTGGCGGGAGCTGGACGACGTGTTGATGAAGGAGGCGGTGGTGTACAGCGACAGCAGGGAGGGAGCAATGACAGAGTCCGGTGACGTCATCCTCTCCGGGGTCAGTCGGACATTGTGCTTTCTAACTGCCTCAGTAAGAGGTTATTGTTATTGGCTCCCTTTGCAGAATGTATGCAGAGTAAAAAAAATCTGATTGTAGATCTCTTGTTTTAGGCTGAGGTGTTTGCTGAGCTTGGAGATGTTATTAATGGGACAAAACCTGCACACAGAGAGAAGACGACCGTGTTCAAATCTCTTGGTAAGCCTGACTTAACATATGCCCAGTCCATATTACGTGGTAAGTACTTTTCTACAATTCAGTGCATCAAGACTTGTTTTTTTTATTTACAACAGGATTGGGAGTTGAAGATGCAGTGTCTGCTCAGCTGGTTTTTGACCAATGGAAAGCCAAAGCCGGTTTACCATGAGGCGGCCTGTATTTCAATCCTGACCTGACCTCTTTGTTTGACATTCATGGCCCACCAGCTAATCAAGGTCAAGGCAATATGAGACAGGCCAAGAAATAATATAGTTGAGTCCAAATTGATTTGACTTCAGATTACCCATCCTGATTTAAAAAAAAAAAAAAGCCTCTGTCGTATAACCTGATAAACGTTGCCAATTAATCCCAATTGCAACTTCTTTTTTTTTTTTTTTTTTCAAACGCATGTCACAGTTCAGCTTCCCTTCTCTCCTGCCACTCTCGCTCACGTAATCAGTTAATTCAGTGCACCTGTTAGTCACACCCACCTCATCAGCTCAATCACTCTCACCTGCCCACTCTGCTGCACCTACTCCCTTTGGTATTTAAACCCCAGCTTCACACACACACTGGGCTCTGCATTATGCCAGACTTTCCCACGTTTACCCGTTGCCGGCCCTGCCTGTTTGGACTTCTCCGCCTTGCCTCTGCCCCGGTAAACAACTCAGTCTTCTGTCCCCGACCACAAGATTCTTGCCTTCCCTTTGCCCCGGTAAATCGCCATAGCCTTCTGTCCCCGACCACGAGGATAGCCTCTGCGTCCTCTGGTTTCTGTCTGCCTTCTCCACTGTATCTAAAGGCCTTTTTAACGATTTGTGTCTTTACTAATAACTAACAAAATAAGAGACTTGGGATGTACCTTATGTTAGAATTTCTTCCTGCCTGAAACACACCCGTCCCTGAGTGGCTTATAGCCCTGAAACAGGTCTTCTCGGGCTAGTGGCCTAATGCTATATTTTATAAATAGCGTTAGGCCACTGTATATTTTTATATAGAGTTAGGTTGGTGAGGGGTGGAAATGATTGTGTTTACCAATCATTCTGCCATCGCTGTTGTCACTAGCAATATAGTGAGTAAACAGCAGAAAAGCGTTAGCTAAGGTTGTTGGCAAGCTACTAACTTTACCCAGCTCTAGCTAGCATTAGCTCATAATGCCTCCGTATGGCAACGGCTCTACTGTAATAAACCCAAGTCTGAACATACGGACGTTATCTGAGGTAGAAAGAAACTTAATCAGGAATAACCAGGTCGGCGTGTTGACGCAACTGTTTTTTGTCACTAAACAAAAGTGACGTCGTCACTGAAGACTCGCCTTGATGAGAACCGACGGGTTTCGTTTTCATTTTGACTCAAAGGACGTGGTGATATGAAGGTGTAATTAACGCAATAGACTGAGGGCGCTGTTTCGCCTAACGCATTTGAATATTGCCCTCTGCAGCAGGTTAATTAAGTCTTTAAAAATAAAATGTCAAATCCTGTTTTCGTGTTCATTTTACAGTTTCACATTGCATTTTAACTTAGTTTGACTGAAATACTGCTTGCACAAATGGAACGACGAGTGTAATGTTTACCATGTTCTCCATCATAAGTTTAGTATGCTGGCCTGATAATGCTCACTGACATTAATAACATGCCGATGTTAAGCTGGCATAGTTACATAAAGAACTGATAGTATATTCTCATTGACCAGAGTGTTGAACAAAGTCAAATGCTGGCTTGCAGATGACGCTAAAGGACGTGGTGGGCCAACCCACATTGTCATCCCGAGAGCCATGACGCTAGCATGGCTAAAAACACCCAAGCATTTTTCTGGTTACAGTTTCTCAAAAGTTCTCTGTTTTTATAATTGTAAAATGAGAATTAAAGAAATCATTACTTGCGGCCTTATTTGTATTATTTCCCTGAACTGTTATGTCTGGACAGAAATGATTAATTATTCAACAAAGCATTTTCGATGAATTTATTTGCTTTAAAAAAAGAAAAGAAAAAAGAAATCACCATATTACTATGCGGAAATTAAACCACATTTAGCAAGACAGTAAATCCAAGTGTGCACTTCCACTGCACCATTGAAACACTGACAAAAATGAGTCCAGATTTACAGTGGTTCCCCAGAGCATCCATGCAATTTGATCATTGCTCATTACAAAATAAAATTTATTTGCTGAATAGTTAATGCTCATATTGTATAACAAAAACAATAAAATCTGTTGCAACATTCGAGCGTGAATACACAAGCTCCTAGACTTCATAAAACACAGGAATAGATGTGGTCAAAATCAGCAAGAACTTAGTGGGAACTTGAAATGATG
This sequence comes from Ophiodon elongatus, assembly GCA_016806645.1. Classification (NCBI taxonomy): domain Eukaryota; kingdom Metazoa; phylum Chordata; class Actinopteri; order Perciformes; family Hexagrammidae; genus Ophiodon; species Ophiodon elongatus. The sequence continues at coordinate 1,047,416 of JACSYO010001932.1, forward strand.
ATAACCTTTACAGATAGATTGAGAATGAACCTGCACAACACTGGCTGCACTGCACCTTCACATGCCCGACAGTCAGTCATAAAATACTGTGTGTGTGTTGACGTCACACGTACCAAGAAGAGAGAAATGGATTCATCTAGACAGCTTTTAGGAACAAAACAAGATAATTGACTTAATTATCTAGCAGAGACTGTTTTAAATGCTTGTTAATTATGGAGACGTGATTATTAATTATCTTAGCAGCTGCAACAACAATTGTAATAAGTCATCTGAGGGTGAAACCGTTTCTGCATGACTGCATGATGTCTTCTCGTACACGTTAAAACAAAATGAAAAAGGAAGAGACATTTTAGTATTCATGGAGTGACTACAAAGTGATGGCCATTGACTGAATTTTGGCAACACCTCAGTCTAGTCAGATGACACATGTAAACAAAGCAGTCTCTAAACCAGAGCTGGCATGAGGATGAAAAAAAAAAAAAGGAGACAACAAAACTTCTAAACAACATTTTTTCTCAAAGTAAAATTTCATCAAGGCAGCAGGAATCTCTTTGTGTAAGGGAAACGAGTGCAGTGCAGGACCTCCTTCTTTTTTCTTTTTTTAATCTACAGTAATTTTCATGATAAAATCACATTCGAGTAGTGTTTCGCCATACAATAGTGTCCAAGAAAAATGACACAATGGATTTTTTTTTGTTTTTGTAAAATCCTCCCTTTCTCCTTAAATCAACCCCAAATCCCAGAACAAACCCCCCCTCCCTCCCTCACATTCCCCAAGGCCTTAACAAAGTCACTTCATTCCCGTCAAACTGAAAGAACTAAACAGATGTAAGTAAACAGAATCCAGACCTTTAGCACTGCTTGAATCTGTGACGTTTTTCAGATGGAAGTGTGAACTACCAGAGCTTCTATGCAAGCAAGGACACAAGGGGTGAATAGATATTTGGGGAACCCAGCTATCATCTTCTTCCCTCTGAGTAGGCGAGTTCTTACTGCAACCTTATTTTCTTTTCCCCGTGGTCCCTTAGAATATTCTGCACTTCCTCCTCCTCTCCTTGGTGGGTGGGGGGCACAGGACCGCTCTGATGGCTTCGTCAAACACCGTCTTAAGGCCGCGCTGCGTCAAAGCGGAGCACTCCAGGTACTTTACTGAAGCTGGTGGGCACAGGAGAGGAGAGTCGGAGAAAAGCAGAGGAAAAAGTCAGCAAACCAGGTCGTACATACAGTTCATATTCTAACGCTTGAGCAAGATGAGCAGGCGTTTTCTCTCAATTTAACAGTATGATTGTACAATGTCAAATCCCAACAAAGTCTCTCCACACTCTGCACTGGGTGCATGAGGTTTTTAAAAAATATGGCTTTTAAAACCCAATAAATGGCAGCTGGAAATGTATTTAAAATGAGGTTAACAACGAAAATACGTATCAGTATATAAAAAGACAAGAGTGCCTTTAGGAACATCGTGTCCAACATTGTTCAGTCCCAGAGAACATGTTGCAACCATTTGTCGAATGCAACAACTGAAATTATAATGTAATGTATTCAAATATATAACGAAATTAAATTCAGATATTTAAGATATTATATAACAGGTATGCAACAGCCGTGACCTTAAGATCATTTAAACGTTTTCAATCGGTGTGTGCGTGGGGTTTGAACTGACTTATTTCTTTAGCCATGGCCAAGCCCTGAGGGTAGGTGATGGGGGAGAGTTTCTTCTCCTTGAGTTTTTCGATCGTGTCCTTGTCGTCTCTCAGGTCCAGCTTGGTGCCCACCAGGATGATGGGCGTGTTGGGGCAGTGGTGTCTCACCTCAGGGTACCACTGGGGGCAGGAGAGGGGGGGGGGGAACAGCGTCATAGGTTGCAGGATGCAGATGGACAGTATGCCAGATAGCGTGGAATGTGAGTGAATTGACATTAAAAAGAGATTTCTCTGGAAGAAAAATCAACATGGTGTGACCTTTGAGGAAGTCGGGCACAAGAGGAGGAAACACTGAACAATTTTCAGTCCTGCTATTACAATGTATGGCACTTATTCCTGTTTCTTCATCTACTGAACTCCAAACAATCCACTTCTGTTCAACTATTACCTTTGAGGTAGGTTTAACATGAGAAAAAAAAAATGTTCCTAAAGAAATACAATGCTCCAAACGCAAATCTGAATTTACAATTATTTTTTAAACTCAAGCATTACTTTCAGATTTCAAATCAAGTTTCTATCTGTTTGTTTTAGAAACATGGTAATTGTCTAATGGCTGAGACCCCAGATGTGTCTTTCTTATTCCTCCACACATGCAGATCTGACCATGAGATTTAATGGTAAACCGCTAACCGTATATTACGATTATTGACAGACGAGACAATCTGCGGGGATAAAGAGCAGGTTGTTCTCACCTTGGCACGGACGTTTTCAAAGGAGGCCGGACTGACGAGTGAAAAGCAAATCAGGAACACATCCTGAGGAGAGAAAATGACAAACATCGATACAACATAAAAAAATGTAAATCAATGCCGTGGAGACGTTTCTGTTAAAACATGAAATATGACATTAAAATGAATTAACAGTGCGATGCTGAAAATAAGCAGATAGCATACAATATTGACTTAATAGACTCAAAATGTTCAGAGATGGGGGTTCACAGAACGAGACAATTCTGGACTCTGTTGGTTAAATACACATGAACTCCCACTTTCAGCTCCCTATGAGTCGTAAGCACAGAGGCCGGTTTGTTGTCAGGACAAAGACTGCAAACAATGGCTCCCTTTCACTTCCTCCAGACAGTGTATAGGTACTATGGATACAGGGCTCTACTCTGCTGAGTGCAATGACTCTGCCTTAAGCGTTACAGGCCAGTGAATAACTCCAAATCAATGCTGGTAAAGTGAAAGCAGTGTTCGTGCTAACATTGTCCCGGCTGATACTAGTCTGAGACAAGCAGTTGTTACGACTATGCATGGATGGATATACATACCGTCTGAGGGTAGGACAGAGGCCGGAGCCGGTCGTAGTCTTCCTGTCCCGCTGTATCCCACAGGCCAAGGTTTACTGGTTTCCCATCAACCATCACATTGGCAGAGTAGTTGTCAAAGCTGCAGGAAGGGAGTTGCAGATTAGGTTCCAAATCGAGCACAGCGTGTTTTAACAATCCACCGTGAGATAAATAAAGTTCTATCTCATCTTAACGTGCCATACATTTCTGACCACCTCACAGCTGTTCATGAGAGAGAGAGGTGTGTGTGTGTGTGTGTGTGTGTGTGTGTGTGTGTGTGTGTGTGTGTGTGTGTGTGTGTGTTACTTACACTGTGGGGATGTACTCTCCAGGGAAGGCATTGGTCGTGTAGCTGATGAGCAGGCATGTTTTACCCACAGCCCTGGGATTAGAAAGGAGAGGAGCAAAGGTTGACAGAGAAAACACATTTGTTGGTCACATTACGGTATATTCTTCAGTGAAATCAAGATAAGAGCAAGTCGGTTTCATAGTAAATATGTAGTATTAATTAACTAACCTGTGTTGACTGACTTGAAAAACTCTTATCAATTGAATTAAGCGTTTAGGTTTGTTTTTCCTTGACAACTTTAGTGTCAAATATATATTAATACCCATTAAAAAAGATACAAGATGTGCTCACAGGGATAATAACACATCAGAAGTGAAGACAAAGTTTGTAAACCATCAAAGCTTAAAAAAACAATAACTGTCACCCTCACAGTTTAATAAAACATTCAACAGTACTGCCAGTACTAAGCTTTGGTTTAGACGATAATGTCCTCGACTCATAGTCAACATACTGACCTACTACTTTAAACGCTCTGCTGTAATGGCAATGTAAACAGTTTCTCTCCATGGGACATACCAAAAGCTGACAACTAAATTGTCGGGGTGTAACTATGTATTATGATACAAACGCGTGACAATGTCCATAGTTGAGCTGAAAAATGGTTTACAGACGTTACTAAATCTGATTGGGTCAAACAATGCACTCAATCCTGTCTGCATACATTGAATGCCATTCATACTGTAAACTAGCTATGATGACACAAGATAATAATACAAAAAAATCATTCTATCAGAAATTTTAAAACCTGTATGTATTACAATGTTGGTTTAAAGTAGACTTTTGAGGTCAACCAAGTTCAGACATAAGCTTTTTATCTGCTTTAATAGTCAAATGTTGTTCTCAAACCTCTGATAAAGTATTTTACAAAATAAATGGCGACCCTGTGTTGAATCTCAGCTTTTGAACATTTCCTCCCCAAGGAGGAATGAGGCATTTTGAGATCTCAGTTTGTTTTTATAGTCAAAGTTTCAACCATTTTAGGAAACAAGTAAAAATACCCAGCATTGGTTGGCTATGATTACTCGATAATTTTGCTCTGTTTTATGCAACTAATCCCAAAATGGACTGGGTTCTTTGGATTTTAGAGCATACATACTCAGTTTATTTATTTCGTTAACTACTGGACCCTTTGCATTTGGGATGGGATTTTGTTGCATTTTTGATACCTTACAAAATACCAAATAAAAAATAAAAAATAAAAAATTATAATCTTGATCCAGTGCCTGAAGCGGCTGCGTGGTTAATGACAAACACATAAAGAACTTTTCCATCGGACATTCTCGAGCGGCTAACGGCCGCTGTCGCCATGGCACCACCGCCCGTCCTTGTAACGGCCGTCACGCCTCACCCGAGCATGTGGGTGAGTCTGTCCCACCCAGCTGGACCGGGGGGGAGCGGGCACAACAACAGCTGCGGCTCAGGGTGCCATGTTATCCGGGGGCTCGTTAGCCGCCTGACAACTGTTGGTTACTGAGTCACCGAACAACAACCGTTAGCTTTCAACCGAGTCAAACCGGGATGACTTGCTAATAAAAGCGATGGTTCAACGTACCCGTCCCCCACCACCACACACTTAATGGCCTGCATCGGACGCTACAGCAGCTCGATCCCAGGCGGCTCAGCTCGCTGAACGGCGGCTGAAACTAAACCAGTCCGGTGTCGACGTGCAACGTGAACAAAAGTGAGAGGGCCTCGACTGCAGTCCGGGAAAAAAAAAGTTGAGGAATGTTGTCGTTGCAGAAACTATCCGGCTCGTCTCTCCTTCTCTGCAACAACCGGGGAAACTTCCAGGCAGGCAACACCCAGTGAGGAGGGGAAAAAAAAGATTGAGAAAAAAAAAGAAAAACGCCCACAGTTTGGGAGCTGCTGCTCCGAGATCCCTGCGAGTCATATCCGGTCGGAGCAGGACGGTCAAACACTGCCATCTACTGGTCACAAGGAGCGTGGCATGGTGTCAGGTCACAACTACATCTGGTTTGTTAAATATGAGGAGAGAAATATTATTCTCTTTCCTGAGTGGAGATTGCAATTACAATAGCCCTCACTATAGTTAGTTGGATAATAACTAATGATGCATAGATATGTAAGAAGATTTTTTAATGTTGCAGCTGGTCGAGATGGAGCTAATGTATTATCTATAGAAACTAGTAACTATTGGTGAAATGTATTGGAGTAGAAGTAGAAAGCAGACAGCAGAGACATTTAAATATTCAATTAAAGTACAAGTACCTCACACTTTGAAGTAAATAAATAAATGCATGTTATTTCCACCACTTGTTTTATGTTAATGACAGCTATTTTAGGAACTAATCCCAAAATGGACTGGGTTCTTTGGATTTTAGAGTATACATACTCAGTTTATTTATTTTGTTAACTACTGGATCCTTTGCATTTGGGATGGGATTTTGTTGCATTTTTGATACCTTACAAAATACTATTTTAGGAACGTATCAGACTTCGCTATACCAACAAACTGAGTCTGGATGTGTGTAGTGTGAACGACAAAACAAAGCACCTACTTTATTACCCCATGTGAGTACCTTTACTTGCAATCAGATATGGTTTCTGCTCATCTTAATGCAGCAGATCTATAATTTGATCTCCAATTCAAGGATTTTCTCCCTTTATTTTCGGTGTGGAAAAGAACTGGAACTCAGATACTTAATGCTTTGAATAAATAAAAAGACAAAGTGTGCAACTTTAAGGTAATTCTACTTTTCTACTATTCTACTATTAAATACTTTCCTTTTTATGCTTAAACTCTGCTATTTTTCAGAGGGGAATAATGTATTTCTGCTCCTCTACATGTATCTGACAGCAATAGTTACTGGTTAATATGCAAATGAAGGTTTTACTTAAACACATGATCAAATGATAAAATACACGTGAACACAAGAGGACAGCATTTTACAATTTTACAGTTTTACTGTCAAACTACAGTATATGTTAATATGCAAATATTTAATGCCAAAAAAAATCTAAAACACACACACACACACACACACACACACACATACACACACACACACACTTTATCTCTCCTCACAGTTTCTCTCATGCCTACTAAAGTATTATGTATCATCTTTATAATGGTTTTATTTCTCCAGTCATTAATCACTGACTCCATGGCAACCAATCAGTGTAGCACACATGGACACACACACACACACACCCACACCCACCAATACATTAGTAACCTTGACTCTGGATTATGTTATTGGGGGATTTTCCTAGCAAACAACACATTAATAGGATAAACGTCAACATTAAGTGGGGGGTAAAAGCAGAGGAGAGAGATTAATGAAGGATAAACAGGCCTGTCGCCGGCACATCAGGGAGGCTGTAAAACACAGTGGAGTCACACTGTGGGACCTCGGGATGTCAAACGGAGAAAGAACATTAAAGAGGAAATCTGTTCGGAGGCATCCACACATCTAAAAAAAAATCCTGCATATTTTAGAATTAATTATGTCTTGAATGAGTTTTTCAAAAAGGTTGTTCACAAAGGACCGCATGCAAATCAGCAAATCAACTACGATATTTACTCAACACATCACATTTAGACTGGTTTCTCCTTTCAGTTCAATACGTCTGTGTTAGGCATGTGTTGTTATTATTTTCCACGCTGTTCTACTGACTGATTCAGTCGGCAGGTCTTTGTACCCGTGCACTTAACACAGCTGATTTGGCCGCTTCGGAGTTCATGAAGGGCTTCCTGTCAGACCACTTTTATAGGAAAACATACTGCTTTAACTCTCTTTCAACACAACATAATCCAAATATGCAGCATTTCTGTGTCATTAAATTATTCAAGCTGGTTAGTTTAGTTCATCATAAAGACCGCAAACAGGGGGAAACGGCCTGGCTTGGGAGGAAAGTTCGATGCAGGCGCTTCACATTAGAGGGTTCAACAAGCCAGAACTATTATTAAAGAGAACTTTGTTGGTGAGGCTTTCATTGTGCACAGTCACGCTCAGCTCTCCTCCTGCTTCCCTGCCGCCCTCAGTCCGCATCCACCTTCCTTCACAATGCAGTTCTGAGAGTCATTTTATCGGATCATTATGTTTAACCATTAGCTCTCTAAATAATCACCAAGATTTAATGACCCCTGTCACGGTGCTCGCATTTGCATAAGAGTCAGATTGAGTGTCTGCAGGCAATCGACACTTAAATGCCAGAATGTGCTCTGTAATGACAGCAGCACTCACAACAGAGTCCACGGGAAGTCTGGTATCACCCAATGTGGAGAAAGTCAACATTGCTAATGGAGTGAAAGCTGAAGGATGAGAGTATCCACATGTTATTCCACTTAGATTTCATCCTTTCAGCTGAACTGAGCGCATAAAGCAGATGGAAGCACCGGGCTTTGGCATTTGTGCCGCTGTTATCTCCAGTTCCCACATGATCAATTTAAGCCTATATGCTGCAGTAATAAGATCCTGTATAACCAGCGTCGCTATGAGTCATTCAGCATCTGACTTTCAGAGAACTTGGAGTGGAGGCGAGTCTTATATTAGGGCACTGCAGGTCTGATAATAGAGTTTAATAACAGCTGTATCAAAGAATAAGGTTTTGCCACCCATGAAGAATTTCAATCAGAGTCAACCACACACTACACATGAACACTCATAAACACCCAAAACTACACTTGCGCTAAAGCTGCACGTACAGCTGCACAACCCAACAAATTCCACGTGGAAATGTCTCAGCAATGGAAATGTTATTGTTATTGTTATTCTTTCAAAGCTATAACTGCCTTTGGTTGCGGCCTGCAAGCCTCCAACATACGACTGCATGATGAGCCGTGACAGACGGAGTCACAGTTTGCCTCAGATTGGTTTCAGGCTGCTACGTGCAGCTTGTTTATCAGCCAGTGGCAGCAGATATTACACTTACTTGGAAATAAATATTTGAAAGAGTCCTCACTGTGCATTAGCAGTGACTTGCAGCATATGCAGAGCTTTAGTCATCAGGTGAAAGGGGACTTCTTCTATGTGATTACTTGTGTCCGGTCTTATAATTTTCGCAAAGCAATATGTTGCTGATGACATTCAACCATGAGTCAAATCTAATATAGCTGTGAGGTGAGTCACATGCTGCTGTAATGGATGTGATGAGAAGTTTCCAGCCAAATGGCAGCCTTTTGGTCCCAGTTGGAAAGATGGCCGACGCGTTTCCTTTGTCCTCCCTCTCATTTTGTGTGTGTGTGTGTGTGTGTGTGTGTGTGTGTTTCTCTTTCTCCATTTTCTACCGTTCATTACCGACATCGCCTGCTTCACTCTCTCAGCCACTGTGAGAGAGGAAGTGTGTCACACTACTTGTGTGTTTGCATTTGCAGTGTATGTGTGTGGAACTGTAGCAGACGTTTTTTCCCAGGATTCAGGAATTCCTCTGAAACCTGACAAAACACAAATGTACTCCAGAGTCCCAGATTTGAGTCTTTATTTATGCGACGATAAACATGGTATTTTCAAAAGAAGCCTGAAGTTGTTTGTACACAATCATTACTGTCAGTAGACTCTCCTCAGTGACACACGAGTGGCGATAAAATCAAGTTTAGCTGACTCAGCCTAACTGCGTTACACGGCCCAGATAAATGAGGCGTGTTATTTCTCTACGTATGTCACCACGTGCCAAACAGACGATATTGTAGGGCTGAGTGAACACTGAATAATCAGCGCGTCTCAATCAAAATAAATCAGACTATCACAGATGACTGAAACTCTGAAGCTGCTCTGCTCAACAGCTACCTCATTATAACAGCATGGGTCATGAAGCAGGTTCCTCGCTTACAACGTTGCAGCCGAACAACTGCAGCCAAGAGATGCGCTGGATGAATCCGGTCGCACACAGCACAGGGTCACTTCCTTGATGAGGAAGGAAAGAAAAAAAAAAAAGAGGCCACATTGAAGATGTACTGCGCAGTAACTGTCCACACTGATATGAAGCAGCAGAAAAGCCTGTAAGAAGAGAGGCTTTGTGAGAGGTTTTGGGTGTGTGCTTTTTTGGCATCCAGCATGGACCTGTATGTGTCTCTGTGGACGAAATGACTGTTTTTCTCCAAGTTTTGATGAATTGTTGTAATTTGCGAGAGAGAGAGAGAGAGTAGAGCTTGTTGCATGCTCTTGCTGTTGGCTATAATCTGAAGTGTGATTGTAACAGCAAAATGTTTTCCCAGTGAACATAAAGTGAGACTCCACATGCTCAGAAAGTACATGTCTTTACCAATACTCAGGCTATTCCCGTCAGCCTCAGCCGTGCTTTGTGTTTTATCCGCTGGCATTAAAGATAAATTGAATCTTCACATATCATAAAGGACATGGCTTGTGGCTGTATTGCATTCTGGTCTATTGAGGCTTCTGACAGAGGTGAAATTAGCACACAAACTACAAAATCTCCCCGCGACATCTTGTCTACATTTGTTGACTTGCAGGGGGAAAATAAACATAATCAACCAAACAACAAAAGAAATTCAGAATACATCATGAATCTGTCTGTTTTTGGTACACAATATCAAACTGCAATAAGGCACGGTAAACTGAATCAGGTTTCTGTGCAGAATGTCTCTTTAAAAAATGGGCAAAATCATATCTTCACCCGATTCTCCGCTTGATTTTTCTAAACAAAGACACATCAGCCAACTGACAAACCCCTGCATATCTCACGCGCATGCATACGTATACGTGCCCAGCTGTAATCAGACTGCAGCAGAAGCACATGGTCGTCCACGACCACTCACCATGGCTTGAGGTCAGGCCGTCCACTCACTGAGATGTTTTAATGTGGCTGACATACGCTGCCTTGTAGGACCCCGCTTCCAGAGTGCATCCAACGTTTTTCTGCTGGCTTGTAAATGAGGGGAAATAAATATAACTACATTTGATTGCGGGCAAAAATTATGTAACACTGACTCCAAGTTTATGGGTCAAAAATGAATCAAAGAGGCTGAGCCAAGCAGAGGCCGACTCCTGCGTCTTCTGTTCTATTATGTTTGTGTTGGTATATGTCTTTGTTCATTTGTGAGACAAATGCTTCCCTTCCAAATGTTCCTTGTCCTACTAAACACTGCGCGCATTGTGAACAGCAGATGAATTAACTGATTAGAGGGAGCTAATTGAATTGTAGCATGGAGAGAGCTTTTGCTGGGCTCTGCCCTTTTTGGTTCCACTAAAACTGGAAACAGAGCCTCTTCCTGCAGTGGTCCGGACATCTGCACTTAACACAAGATTATTCCCAAAACTGACGTCCTTCTCTTCCCTCACATGAACCCCCTTTACTTGTTGCGAGCGTGTCAGGGCGATACACTGGCAGAAATGTCAACGTAAAAGAGTCAACAAGTTTCTCAGTAAAGAAGAAACCCTGGAACTCTGTTTGTCTCCTGGCTGCAGGCGGTCCTGTGAAGGGGAATTTATGGGATCATGCTGCAAATTAATTGTAACTGCCAACGCTGTGCAGCCAGTATTTGTTCATGCCTGGAGCTTTTGAGGGGGTGGGGGGTGGGGGGGCATGTGAAACCATTCATTTTCTATTTTAGGAGAGAAAGGATAGTTGGTTTCACAGTACGCTGTCATCCATTTATAATCGAACATTTCAACCGGATATATGTTTGAGGAAATGCAGGAAAGTAAAGTAATCTTTATGTCCCACGACCGCTTTTGTGTCAGTAACATGTGATCAGATCATAAGACTGACGCTCTTTTTTGAGACTGAACTAATCGATACTTAAAGGTAATTAAACCCATGCCGACTCTTTGAACTTTGGCCATTTGAGGATTTGACCATGACAGGCTGATTAAATAAACATACAGCATTACAGAATGCTGTACGCACCAGTATATAGAAAGTATATATCATACAAAGTAATCTGCCTTAATAGTTCAAGACAGCACTGGAGCAAAAAAAAACAACAAAAAAAAAGACTATTATTTGTCCCTTGTTTTGATCAAAGATACCATGAATAAAAATACTAAACTTTAGTTACACGTCAGGTGTTTTATAACAAATCTGCACTGATTGGAAATGTGTGTGTGGGGTGGAGGGGGCTGATCCCATAACTTCCTTTACTGTAACTTTCTTCCATTGTCTGCCTCTATTGCTGCACAATATGTCCTCAGCACAACTCCCTTCCTGGACGCTGGACGTCAAACTGGGTCCTGCCCTCATCACCGCAGTACATCACCGCTGGTGTGGCCGGGCTCTTCCCTGGAAAAGCCTCAGTGGGGCATGAGCTCACATGGGCAGGGACCGACAGGAAGCTGTGTCTTTGGCCACGAGCCTTCAGAGGTGTCCTGTCCTCATGCCTGCATCGCCAATAAGGAAAGTGGGGCGGAGGTATGAGGTCAGAATCAGAGAAGCACTGAAAATAAAGCAAATCATAAGAAAGACTTCACTGTAAGTCGTAAATGTTAAACAAAGGGACACCATGTAAACTTCAAGAGATAAAGCAGATACATTTGATCTGCAATAAAAGAAAAAGGTACCCCTGACATGTTTCTTGTGCTTATCAGTTTACCTTCACGTCATTGATTAAGGAGTTTAACCCCTGACTGAACTCACGGAGCCTGTCCTCTGACCTTAAAGAGTAACTAAACACTGGCTGGAAGTCTTTGTGTTTTGTAGAGAGTCTCCAAGTTGCGGACGGATCTACATCTGAACAACCCAGAGAGTGATGTGTGCGGTCAGAAGTAATGTAATACTGATTCTTCACTCTGTCCTCAGTCTTTTTTTTTTTTTATCTTTTCAATACAATTCAGTATCTGTATCCTCACTGGTTTCATATGCAGATATGAGATTTAAAGAGGCACTGTGCAAAGATTCAGAGTCATCAAGCCAAATAAAAAAAAAAAAATAGAAAACAGAGTAACAATGGCAAATTATGTTTATTATTATTAATGTGTTGCTGAAGACAGAAAGTTCCTTCATGACCTTGGAAACAATAGTTTTGCTAACATCACATCTTCCTCATGTGATGGAGTTGCCCAGTTGCTCACTAAACTGTATCAAGGTTCAAGTGTCCATGGACTTTTTCTCCTTGTTGTCCGAGGAAGACTGTGCGATATGATAGGAAGCTCCAGACCAGCTACTTATGGATCTTGTGGTGCATTGTTTTGTCAGATACTTATATTGGATGAAACTTTGTATCTCCATTAATCCGGGACATTAGATGGTATAAAAGAAAATATACAGTGTTTGTTTTTTAAACATCTAATAAAGATGTTGAGTTAAGAAACCCTGGTTCTACTCAGTGTGCATTTGGCCGTCATTCCTACCAATTATAATAACATTTTACACAGACTCTAACATTGCAACAACTTTACTAGAACGGAATTAGTTTGAGCCAGGCACAGAGACAAGCTGTAAATAAAACCCCAGTCAAACCAATTATCCGAATCAAATAAGGGTGACAAATGCCAAATGCACCCGGGTGCTCTGTCAAATTGATTTATAATAATTAACACTGAGGTTTATATTCAACTTCCAAATAAATTGATTTGATAATATGATAAAACTTGGGATTAATTTACAACATGTTTACTGACAACATGCCTTATTGGACTTTGATGTAACTGGATTCAGCAATTCATTGTTAAATGATGGCGATAACTATGGAAGTCCCACAAAAATCTTAATTTCCCTTAAATTAATTTATATTGTCCCCTATTAATAAAACACCCTCCTTCATGTTCCCAGCTGCCTTCATCAGCGAGTAACTACATTTACACAAGCACTGTACTTAAGTAAAACAATTTAAATTGAGCCTTACTCAAATATTTACAACTTAATACATTATTTTTCTACTCGATATTCCACAGGGGATTACTTTTGACTCCATTACATTTATCTGACAGCTTTAGCCTACTTTAAACAGATTAAAATGTTACACAGAACATCTGTAATAATGAATTGTTAAGGGCTAAACGTATATATATAATATAATACAATATAATATATACATCAACAAGCTGCAATATTAATACTAATGTTATAGCAAAACATAATCAGAATTTGTTGCAAATACTTTTATATGTACAATTTTGAATGCGGGATTTTTTTTGTGCAGTTTTATATTAAAAATAAAATACTTCCTCCACCCCCTGATTTCTGGGAATGTGTTGTTTTTTTATTTATATTTGTGGGCTTCAATAACAAATGCGTGTGCGTGTGCGTGCGTGTCTGCGTGCGTGTGTGTGCGTGTGTGTGTGTGTGTAAAGCGTGAAGCGTGTGGGGGTGCTATTAGCAGGGGCGGGGCTTGATGACGTCGCCGCGGCTCATGTGAACGCGGACAGCTGAGGATGGAGCAGAGCAGAGAGGGAGAAGCGCCGCGGCTCTCTCACATCGCCGTCAGACACCTCTGAAATATCCCTCCAACAATCGAGGACCTCCCTTTCATTTACAGCCAGACTGCGGCCCCCTTTTCCTGTCTCCTTTTGAATCCCTCTCTCAGTGGACATCTTCGCACCGGTCCACTCCACTTCATCTGTCTGCCAACACACCGGCTCTTTGGACGGACTGTCAGCGGGGAAAGCAAAGCGAAAAAAAAAAAAAAAGCCCGTTAAAACACTGTAAATACACAGCTTCCTGCCGGACTGCGCGATCACTGCTACAATCAATATGGACGAAGACAACCACGGTAAGGATGCTGTTTTTATTCTGTCCCCTTGCAGTCCCACATTGGTCTCCTCTACCCAGCCCGTGTGCAGGGATGGATGGACGGCAGTGGTGTGTGTGTGTGTGTGTGTGTGTGTGTGTGTGTGTGTGTGTGTGTGTGTGTGTGTGTGTGTGTGTGTGTGTGTGTGTGTGTGTGTGTGTGTGTGTGTGTGTGTGTGTGTGAGATGCATGGGGGTATCAGGAGAACCAGGATGTTGTGGTTTTTTTTTTTTTTTATTCCCTGCAGACCTGCCCAGAAAAATAACAACGGTAGGGTGTCATGATTTAAGACCTGATTTTAAAGGAGCATTTGTCAGACATGCAGTGCGACTCGGTTGGTTCGCAGGTTGGAGAGAGTCTCCTGTACAGAGACATGTCTAGAAACGGTCATGGTTAAAAAAAACAACAAAAAAACATACACATACACATACACACACCAAAAATAAACAGGCAATTTCATCATTCATGCACCTTTTTCCATCTTTTTGAAGTCTTGCTGTAAGGCTTTGAAGTTGCTCTCACTATCTCATTGCGCTGTTTGAAGCCTCTAAACTTGTGGAAATTGATAAGATGTCTGACTGGCCGGATAGAGCGAGCAGGATCTACATCCTTTTACAAAAAAAACAGAGCAAATAAAGAAAAAATAAGTCCCAGTTGTGATCTTTGAGTCATATAGTGATACCACAGGAGATTAACACATTATGATTAGGATACAGAAGCTGCGAATTGGAATGTAAGAGATGGCGCAGAAATCACTTTGAATGCACTATTTGGTGTAGAAAACATGCATATTAGGTGAAGAAGTGCCTTTAAGGACAATAAGGGACTACAAGTATTGAGTTGCATACAGAAGCTAACTACAGGTGGAGGTTAAGTACACTAAAGTCACATTGGGCTATATACCCAACAGTCGTAGAAGAGCATTTGGTGGTGTTGTGTTAAATCTGAATGAATTGAGCCCGTGCAGCTGCACGTCAACCAGGATTACTGCTCACATGGCGGCTGCAGCTCGGAGTTCCATATCAGTGATTATATGATATGTGTGCTGAAACACGCATGCAGGATGCTTCTGAGCAGATAATCCAAAACCGCCTTGTGGCCTGAAGGCCTTGAAGGCAACGCAGTGTAAACAAATGGCTATTCACTGATAACAGTGTGTCAGTTAAACCGTGAGAGATTAGCATGGGGGCTGCACGGTGGTGTAGCGGCTGGCACTGTCCCCTCACGGCAAGAGGGGCCTGGGGTTCGATCCTCGGTCCTTCTGTGTGGAGTGTCCACGTTCTGGCAGCGTGGGTTCCCTCTGGGTTCTCCAGCTTCCTCCCACAGTCCAAAGACATGTAGCTCAGGTTAATTGGAGACTCTAAATTGCCCGTAGGTGTGAATGTGAGTGTGAATGGTTGTCAGTCTCTGTATGTGTGCTCTGTGATAAACTGGCGACCTGTCCGGGGTGAACCGCCCAATGTCAGCTGGGATCGGCTCCAGCGCCCCCGCGACCCTGAATAGGATAAGCGGTTCGGATAATGGAATGGAGATTAGCATGATCTCATCTGACCTCATCCGGACTTCCACTTTCCCCTCCCGCCCCCGGCATTATGCTCAGGTCTGAACAGTTCTACCTAAACCAAGAAGCTTTGCCATGAATTTGAGTGGAAGTGGGGATGACCCAGTTTGACCTATTTCAGTCAGACACAGGCGAGGGTGTAGTAACTATTGCTGTCCTTCTATAATCATACTCTTCATGTCTTTATATTATTATATGCTACATTTTAATTATATTTTGGATCCCAGAAATTTGGTGACCCCCTGATGTTTCCCTTAGTGCCAACTTTGGGCACAAATTGTACACAAGAAATATCAAAATCTGGGCCAAAAAATGGGCAAACTACCAGGAAAGTACTTTAGCATATTCATGATCCAGTGGGGAAGAACCCTTCATATTTTGGACACTTCACCAGCTTTACTCCGGCAAAAAACTTTAGCATAAACAATATAAAATGTATTTTGTGTGTGTTTCAAAGGAGAGGTTTTCACCATGGTCTAAATGTTGTTCCAGAGGCTTGTTGTAAAGTAATATCACTCTGAAATCACAGTGTATGATTTGACCTTTATCCTCTTTGTGATTCAAACCATGCCACGGCAATAGAGCGCAAACGTCCCCTCAACAAAAAAAAAGAAAACGAGTTAATCACATGTTCCACCCGCCATAGATGAGGCCAGTCAAAGGAAGAGACACCGGTCACTGAAACATGTGACAGGATGTCAGCGAGCACAGAGGCTCGCTGTCTGTGATCAAACTGGAAGCATACGACACGAGCCCAGAGAGATTGTGTGCAGCACGTGAGAGCGTTGTTAACATAACTTACCATAAACGTTCAAGTAATTAAGAGTTCTCGCTCGCTCACTCACGCCCTCGCTGCCTCTCGCTGCCTCTCGCGCGCATCACTTAACATTGTTCACATGCACACCTTGACACACTCTGGTATCATAGCACGAGCACTTGAGCACATGAGCGCTAAATTTGTCTCCACCAGTCACTTCCGGGCAGCTGCAGTCACAGTTGCACCTCCTTTTAAGAGCCAATTAATTCAGCGGGTAATTGCTTGGGCAAAATAAAATAAAAGTTACCATGGACCTTTCCGCTCAGTGCCTGTGAAACCATCCAATGACGAGCTGTGCTGTGTGGCTCTGAGGGGCTGTTTTTTGCATGCCAGCACATGTGCACATTATCCTCATGTGTGTGTGTGTGTGTGTGCATCAGGGACTGTGCTCTCACGCGTGCGTTTACAGGACGCATGCAAACTACGCAACATATGTTTTGAAGTTGGGCCTATGATTTGTGCTGCACTAGTAAAACCAAAGAGTGCACAGATGCCGTGATATTTTTTAAGATTAATAAATGTTCTATGAACGAGGCCAAGGCTACCACAAGCCACCTCTCACGAGGCTGAAGCAGCGTGTGGGGAGCTGCCTTTTGGTGATCAGGGTTACTGATTAACCAGGGCCCCAAACCGAGGAAGGGATGATGAAGTTTCTGAACTGAGAGGCCTTCTGCAGACTATTGGAAAGCCTGTCATGGCAGTAAGGGACGTCATTGGTGGAACGCCGGTGGTGTTGCAGCAAAGGGAGGCGGACCTGCATGCGTGTTTGTCAGCTAAACTTATCTACACAATGAGTCAAACTATAAACGGGGGCCCTGTGTTTGTTTGCGGTGCTCAGCTGTAGCATGGAATTCATTAGTGCATGTTTACAGCGCTCGCTAATCAGAGTTGGCGCTCCTCTGCTCCGTTAACATGCCACGGAGCAGACAGAGCCTGGCCTCAAAATGGATGAAAATCAGCAACAGACTCGAAATTCGAAGTGTTTTTTATTACTCACGTGTCTATTTTTAGCATCATCGTATAGCTGGATGGAGAAGTGGAAAGAACACAGAAGCAGAAATTGGCTGGAAAGCAGTTCACAAATGGCTGGATGGAGGCCATGAATTTTAACACTTGGCTCGCTTGTATTTTCTCTTCTTTATAGCAGCTTTGTTATGCTGCAGTCTAGGGATTAATATGGTCTGACTAAATGTCTGTTTTGGGAGTTTTGGGTACTAAAACGCTGAAATGAATGGAATTCACGTTTTAAAAAAAAAGCCTTAATGCACCTAAATAAAGACGTCTGTGACGACTGAGGCCCCTTAACAAGACATGTCTCGTGTTTGCGGGTTCAGACGCCACAAAATGTGCTGAAATATGCTGAAATGTTTGTTAATGGGGTTTCCTTTAACCATATTTCCTGTGTGAGGGTCGTGATAACCCCGCCGTGTCAATCAGCACTCTTCTGTCTATCTGACCGTGGGAAAAGTTGAATGGGAAAGGCCTTTCCTTCAATTCTTCTATTCTCTTTGGACTGACTGTGTGAGTGTGCGCTGAAATAACAAATCATATCTGACTGCAGCACTTGCTGTTTTGTCTGTAGGGGCCTTTTTAATGGTGCACACATGGCGGTGTCTGTGCGCAGTAGCATGCCTCGGCTTTCTGATTGGCAATATCTCCAGTAGAACGGGAAAAAAGAGCGTCGCCTTTCTTCTCTGCACTTTTTTAGCAACCTCCTCCTCAAACTTCCTGGACATCTGACTCTATGCAATTATTTCACATCACATTCACCCAGTGGGCATGAAACCAAAGCTTGGCTTTTAAGGGAAACCTGAATCAACACTCTGTATGTGTGATTTCTTGGCGCCCGGTGCTGTAGTTGTGAGGGGGATTAGCTGGTAAGAAGGGGAAGTTTGTGTCATTAGGGTACGGTCTTTGTTGTGGCTGTAGGGTGAGTGTGTGGGAGGACATCAGACAGTCACCAGCTATAATTCGCCGAGGGAGTCTGGCTGGCTTATTGTAAGTGGTTGGTGCTGAAGGGCTGGATAGCCGCAGAACAGTGTTCAGACATCTGTGTCTCTCAACATCTACTTGTTTCATCTACCTGACGTCTCCCCGGAGTTCCTGTGAATAAGATAATCATACGTCCGTAATTAGTTGCAGCCTAAATCAGCTTTTCAAGAATGAAAAGTAAAGGCATCACAGAAACCCCTTCCTTCCATGTGTCGTAAAGCTACAAGTATGGATGCTGATTTTGCATCTCGAATATCGAGTATTTTTTATCCTCCGATATTAACTTTGTACAGGAGCTGGAAAAAAAAGAGAGCTGTCTATGTTTAGGACACAGACTATGACATTTTTAGCTAGTTACGGCTAAAATCGGTTCCACAGTTGGCTCGACATCGGTAGATAAAGTGATGGTTTGACATTTTGTGAAATAAGTATTCGATTGTTGCCGACATTCAGACGAGAAGATCATGTCTCTACGCTAAAGTGACGATAGCTTAGCTTTCCATAAAGACTGGAAACGGAGGAAATGGCTAGTCTGGCTCCGTCCAAAGGTAACAAAAATATTGTTAACACTTTACAACTAACTTTAACTTTAACTAACTTTAATGAACAAGTATATTTCCCAAACTGTCAAATAATTGACCAAAACAAATACCGCTAACACTTGCATGGTGATATATAGGTGTATTTTAAGCTATAAATCCTTTTTAAAGCCTTTTTTTTTTTATGTGAATTCCTTCCATACTTCACATCTGTTTTATTCACCTGGCTGCAGAAATAATTCTCCCTTTGGGTATAAAAACATGGAGCTGGATTGAATTCACCACTTCCAAATTTCCTGTAACACCCCAGTAGCCTGAAATGAATGTCTGCAATGCTTTAGGAAAAACGTGTCTCTTATTGTGTGTCGACAAGAAAATGTGCTAAAATGTACTCTTTACAATCCCTTTGGTTGACCCGGCAGGCAGGCTGTGTTGTTTCAGGGCTTAAGGGGAGATTTGGAAAGAACAGAAATTCATTTTGACTGCCAAGATTATGGGGTTTTGTGGTACAACATTAGAAGATTAAACATACAGTACAGTATACCACATGCAACCAGACAAATACACAAACACAGACAGCGCTGGCGCGTCATTCATGTGCACGGATTGAGCCCGAGCTTGTAACAAACTGCACTACTTAAGAGAGAAGACTACATATGGACCTGATTAGGAGAGAGAGACTGGGGAGGCTTCCCGACATGTTCCCATCACCATGGTATTGTGTGTGTGTGTGTGTGTGTGTGTGTGTGTGCGTGTGTGTGTGTGTGTGGGGCTCGGAATACAAGACATTGTAAGGCAACATTTGGGCTGTTGTGATAAGAGGTATGCCTTGCCTGGAGTTATTGCTCGGACCTGTCGAGAGGGGAAGCTCTTTAAGCGCAAGACAGAGAGCAGATGGGAGACAAAAGGAATGGCAAATTGAATGAGCGGGAGTCTGGGAGGAGAGCACAGACAGACATTGATGGCAGCAGAGATGTACTGCGAAGGTGGAAGGAGGGTGAAGAGAAAACGGGGTCCAGCTGACCATACAGGCCGGATGAGGGAGGGGGTGTTTCAGAGGGAGAGTCTGGAGGGTAGGTGTGTGTTTCTTGGCTTCTGGCTCAACAGAAAAGGAGAACCACACCGACGCCCAGCTCGTTCTCACCTTAATAACACGTCCTGGCACTCTTTCCTTTCATTTCCTGCACTTTTTTGTTTGCACGATCAAGTGTACAGTATATGTTCCCTCATGTTCTATTTCAACTCGAGGCCAGAGCTGTCTTTGATCCGGCACGTATAGCCACGGGACAGGTCGATATTTATCGGGATCCATCTATAAGGAACTGTGGTGAAACCAAGAGAGACAAGCCATTTAAACTTTGCGTGTGGTTTCTGTAGTTTACGATCAAAGGTTGCTCTGGTGTCATAGTGAATGGGACATGGGTTGTCCGGCCAAAGTCAGTGTTTTTGCAGGCAGGCGCACAAGCATCATAGGAACATCCTGGACCTCCGAGCCGACACGGAGCTACACGTCCTGGGGTTTGAAGTCAGTGGTGCCAATCATCCAGGTTGACCCCCCCTTCCCTCCCCCTCCGCCCCCACCCCCCTCCTCCCCATGCTGGTGTCTGCACATTGTCAGCAACATCAGACATTTCAAAACGTATTCCCTCTCATTCACGGCGCACAGAATGAAAAGCACCCATACAGATTTCAAAATTGCCTCCCAAGATAGAAATCTGTTTCGCAATAATGGAGGTGAGCGTGTTCACGTCAGATAAAGCATTCGTTCGCTCGGCTTCCTGTCAATCACCTGATGCCCGCAGGAAGCAACAGCGGTGTCTTGTCAGGAAATGATCCCTGAAATATATGTTGCCTTTCAAAAATGATTGTCACATCCAGGTCTTCCATCCTTTGTTTGTGAGTGTGAATTTTACAGTAACAAAAGCAAGGGAATGCTAACACAACTCCGTAGCTACGCTAGCAGCTGTAGAGTTGTGAGTGGAAGTAATGTGAACTAGATGCAGTACAGAGGCTTTAACTACCAGCATTCAGACATTTTTTTATTTTATTTTAGATGTGCTCGCGCCGTTAGAGAATATAATATATATTATCATAGATTTTATAGACTAAACTTCTACACCTTCCCTCTGAACTCTGCCTAAAACCTGGCTGTTGCAGTGAGTGAACCGGGAGCCACTTGGACTGTACTCAGCCTGTGAAAGCCCCTCATCCTGCCCGAACGCCAGAAGAAACAGCATCCATCTAATCCATTCTCAGGCCGATCAAATCATCAGATTATGGTTACTTTGGCCGGGCAGCATATGGCAGTGGAAGCCCCCCTCAGATTCGATGTTCGTCGAATCAAATATTGACATAGTGCTGATGCTGAGCAGATGTGTGATATAAGGAGGACATCGTGTGCAGACCACCTCCTATGCAACCACACAAATGCACTCACAGCAGGAGGTCCCTCCCCGAACCTGCAGATTAACCAGAGCAATCAGCGTGAGGGCTCTTCAGCTCCCCGAGCCCCAGATTCTCCTCGTGACCCCAGATGTAGTTAAAAACTAGAAGCCATATTAGCTCCCCAAATCTCTCTTCTCACGCGACCGCCAGGACTGTTGTTACTGAGTTAAATACTGAACAGGCCACGACACAGTGTACTAACGCAGGATTTCAACGCAAATAACTTTCTCATACAATTTGAAAGGAAGTTATCTGCGTATAAAATAAAATGTTTATTGTCCTACTTGGGAAGGACAATAATGATTCAGCAAACACAAAAGCTTCTTTGTGTTCTGTTTTAATTGATTTCTGTATGGTCGGTCTGTCCTTTCTTTTGTTCTTTCTCTCTATGTAGAGCTGAAACGACAAGTCAGTTAATCACGTTTTTTTTTTTTTTCAGACTGCTTAATCAAAAGAACATCATCAACAAAAAATGGCAATTAATAATTTAAATCATTTTTTCAAGCAAACATGCTAAACATTCTCTAGATCCCTCTTCCCAGTAGTAAGGATTTTCTGCATTTTTGTATCATATGTGGTAGTAATTTCAATAAATTTAGGTTTCGGACTCTGGCATTCTATTGTCCAAACAATCAATGGCTTAATTGAGAAAATAATCTGCAGATTACACATTCATGAAAATAAATAAATAAATAAATAATCATTATTTGCATTTTCAGCAGTAACAGCAGTTTGAAGGGGGAAAAAAAACACAAAGAAGAACCTTAGGTATTTATCATTAGGAGCAACAGCCATCATGGCTGAACCAACATACATGAAGTTAAGAGTCTTGCAGGTGAAAATTTAGGACTTAGTTGTTTTCCCCTTTAATCTCTCATTCAGGACGTCTTTCATCTGTCTTTCTAAAGAAAATGAAACATACTTTCCATATTCTAGAGCATCTATCACAGCAAAGTTAAACATCAACTCACTAAAACTGACATTTAATTAAACAAACTACAGTTCCCTTGAAATATTTGCATGTGTGGCAGTGTGGTTTCTTCCATATCCATGATGTTCACCAATGCTCTCTGTAATATTCCAGTGTTCTGGCTGTCTTAGATCACAAAGTTCTGCTCTGTCCTGGTCATTAAAGGCAACTAAAACACAAATAAATTAAAAGTCACAAATGGTTGACTGATGTTTTTTTTTGTTTTTGTCACGCGGAAGTAGCTATTGCTACGTGGCAGCATGCTGGCATGCTTTTTCACACATGCACGTAGACTCCTGTGTGCGTGACCTTTCACCGTCTGTATCATGACCTCCTTCACCTCCTCACGTTGGCCTTTGTGCTGACATCCCAGCATTCCTGCTTTGTGGCTTAGAGCCAAAGTGCCTCTGCAGACAGCCACGCCAGACGATGTGCGGCTGCATATTCCGTCACATCATTTCATCACTGAGGCAAAGTAGGTTAAAGGCGGGGCCGGGCAGCGGCTGGTTGGCGGCAACATCTGTGCATATGCTGTTATACTGTACATCACACTTCCGCTCTGACAGACTCGTTTTGGGCTCACGGAGCGGCGGTGAGGGCGAATGTGTAGGATTAGCGGCAGCTGGCCTTAGTGTGTATGTGCGGTTCTATGCACATGTCTGTCTGTCTGTCTGTCTGTCTGTCTCTTTTTGACTCTAATACAGAGCATATCTTCGTCTAAGGTTAGAGGGATTTGGGGGCAGCTGGTTTCAGATTAGAGTCCCGATCCAGGAGCAACTTTCCCTTGCCTTCCTGCTTCCGCGCATGTGTCCCATTGTGCTGCTTGGCCAACCAGAGTAACAGGGTTATCATTTTATTAAAGCTCATCCACTTTAAAAGACATTACAGCCGTCAAAGTCGCTATTCTAAAGCCAGTAGATCTCGACAAATCCTCTCTCACTCACACGAGTCAGTGAAAACTGGGAGCGCAGCCAGTGTTAAGTGAGCGTTGGATTCTCACTCTGAGCTCCATGTGGTCCGAGTACCTCGCCACTGGTATGAATACTGGTGATCACTTTTAAAGGCCT
This sequence comes from Ophiodon elongatus, assembly GCA_016806645.1. Classification (NCBI taxonomy): domain Eukaryota; kingdom Metazoa; phylum Chordata; class Actinopteri; order Perciformes; family Hexagrammidae; genus Ophiodon; species Ophiodon elongatus. The sequence goes on from JACSYO010001932.1 coordinate 1,070,794, forward strand.
TTTAAATCTGATTTATTTCCCCTCTCTGTCTGTCCACTCACAACAAAGGGCTTAAGCTTATTGATATGTGCATGGTGAAAGTTATGAAACTGAGGGTTGATGCAGACTGGTGTGGGTTGGTGTGTGTCAAAGTATCCCTGCATTAGTTTAAATGCCATCAAAGCCTCTGGTTTCAGTGGGTGGCCGGGGACAGTTGTTAGTTTTGGGTGTGAAGAGCAGCAGGGGATTTACTCCTAAAAGTAGATTTTGAGGGATTTTGTTTTCAGGCTGGAAATTATTGGAGCCTCTTGTTCTGTGGTGCACGTGTTGGTGTTTAAACCCTTTGGACCCTCTTAACCCACCACTCCATGGAATGGATTTCTGAGCTTCCATATCGCAGATTTGTTTTCAGTTGGGCTTTAAGTCTAGTTTAAATGATCACCTCACCAAAAACAGCTAGCCCACTATTGGACGATCGGACCCTCTCAAGGTCTATTGATTACTAAAAAGCAATGACTCCCACCATAAACCATTTTAGTGGATTAACATTCAAGCGTGGCTGTGTTTGGTTTGAGCCAATGTGGAGGTAAAGACCAGCCCTACGATGACCTCTCTGCTTGCTAAAGACACTAAACTCATTTCCTGAATGAGTCATAGAGGGTCATAGGGGGAGGTGTGTTAATATTGTAATTGATGGACCACCTCTGTAGAAGAGCTCCCACTAAACCAGATTATCTAATGGACCAGAAACCCTCACGCTGGTTTTATAGTCCTTTCTATTATCAAATGTGTGGTTTTAAAGACATATATTACAGTATGTAATACAGTAAGAGAGACCTGGTTTTGAGGATAATAGCAATGCTCTGCCATTAATGGTGGCAGGCTTTTATTAAAGGGAGCATCCTCTGCTTTTCATTAGATTTGTAATGAATCACGATTGTAATCATGCACACAGTTACAGCCAGTAGAAATGTCCATTAGCTAATGCACGGCCTTAGGCAAATGGAAAACAAGGAGCTGTCATCTGCCTCTGAGCAACATACGTATACATACAAATACCCATACAAATTCAATATTATGGCTCCTAATGTTTTTTTTCCATTATATTGACTAATCTGCAGATCATTATCGAATGGTTTAGTCTATTTGAAAAGATAAAATGCCCATCACAAATGAACATATTAATATTGTTTATTTTGTCCGAGCAATTGTAAGAAAAATTGTTTCATGAAGTTAACTATCATAAAGACATATAAAAAAAATAAAAAAATACATATATTTCATTTCAGATATGAGAAGCAGGAAACTGTCTTTTTTTGTTCAACAGCCTTGTTAGCATCGTCTGCCCCGATCACACCGAGACGCGTCGCACATTGACTTTTTCTAGCGTTTTTCTAGCGTTTTTCTAGCGTTTTTTCCACCTGTTGCGATGTGTCTCGGTGTGTCGGGGCTTTAGGCATACAGTAGTGTTGTGAGCTAAAAGCTAACATGCTGAAGTGTAGCAGGTGGGGCTCACCATGTTCACCATCTTGGTTTAGCACGTTAGCATGCTAATATTTGGTAATTAGCACTGAACAAAGTATAGCTAAGGCCGATGGGAATGTTATTAGCTTGGCAGGTATCGGTCACAAATTTAAGTAATGGAGAAATTGCTTATGATGCCAGATAATGTTTCAGGTCTGCAAACTATGGTCTGGTTTGTGTTTTTGTCTGTCACACCAATTCATGAATCAATGAAAATAATTATGTGTAATTTCTGCAGTTGAGAGGAAGTAACCTCCTTTTGAAGTTTGAAATGTTGACCATGTAATTCCGGTGTTTCCTCAGACCAATCACTTTTTGTCTTTTTTTTTTAACCAGCAAAACACATAGATATGATGCATCAACCAAGGCTTTTAAAATTGTATGTCAAAACGTCAAACATGAACATTAAAACCATTTCATTTTAATGCACTCATTAGCTCAGTGAGTTTAAAGGAATAGTGCCCTTGTTCACTTTCTTGCAAATATTTCGATGATAAGAGTGATGCTACTCTCTCATGTCTGTCCTTTAAATATGAAGCTACAGTCAGCAGCCGTTAGCTTGGATTAGCATAAAGACTAGAAACGGGGTAAAACGGCTAACCTGTCGCCTTAACTGTATGAAAGTAACAGCCATATGTATTTACTGGACAGACATGAGAGAGTTATTCATCTTCTTATCTAACTCTGCAAGATAACAAGAGTATTTCCCAACATGTCAAACTATTGCTTCAAGCATTTCCCCTTTAAAACAGAGTGCAACAATGCATCTTTCACCCACAGGTTGACTTCTGCTTTGTTTGAGATATTCTGTAGGACAAATGTACAGATACATAAAGCCCTCCTCAAGTAAAAGATTGAAGAATTGTATAAAACAGCCTTGAAACTTTTTGAGCGCACTAATTGGCTTTGGAGCCACATTCAGAGCGCTCTCAGTTGTATTGCATATAAGTGCTGTGAGGTAGCTGGAGGTCAGCAGCGCAAATTAACATCTTTATTATCGCACTCTCAGTCATTGTGCATTTTCATCCCGTCTTGTCTATTAAAAACATGGCCCACAAAGGGAAGTCCCTCAGCTGTTTCTCCTGCTGTTTACCTGACCCTCATCATGGTGCTTCAGGATTACATAACTAGGTTAGGAAGCACCTTTTGTCTTAGTGTTAATGTAAATTCTGTCTATAACAATGCTAAGCTCCCTTGAACCCAACTCTTTAACAAGCTGTTGAATTAAAAGTGGGCTGAATGCTTCCTCTTGAGCCCAGTGACCTTGTTTGCCTTTAATTGGCGTTGTTTCCTGCCTGCGAGGGAAACTAACAAATTATATCTTTTTTTTTTTTATCTCTCCTGTAGCACAAAGCTGCGACTGTGATAGTAGACATGCCATTTTCCAGTGAAGAGATTTACTTTTTTCTGCCTCTAAGCTGTCTTAATGAAGTGAAATTGCAGAGGATCTTTGTGCTGCAGACAGATGAAAAAAATGTAGAAATAAAATGTGCGTGGGGGAGAATGAAAAAAATGAGAGAGAGAGAGAGAGCGAGAGAGAGAGAGAGAGAGAGAGAGAGAGAGAGAGAGAGAGAGAGAGAGAGAGAGACAGACAGAGAGAGGAGTGGGATAAAAAAAAATTAGGAACAAGATTTAGACAGAAAGACAAAGTGAAAAAGAGGGGGAAGGAAACGTTGAACAGAAAGCGAGTTATCGTCCATTCTTTTTGCCTGCAGTGGTGAAACCCTCATGGCCGGGGAATCAAGGTTGCAGGCCGTGTTAAATTAGCAAACTCTCTTTTAATGAAAGAAAACTTAATCTGGATTGGTTTTATTAATAGAATTCCCCCCTGAGCCAAGTGGCGACGGAGGGGAAGGGGCACAACACTTTCAAGTGGAATAATTAAGGGCCTTCTCTCTTTCTCTAGTTAATTAAGATGAACATGCGGGCTCTTGATATGTGTTGCTTCTGCTGAACAAGCTGAAACAGTCAATGCCGCAGCAGCAGCCCTGTCACTTAACCGCATGAGGAGGAGGATGAATCCATTTTGATTTTCCATCTGTGTTTGTGAACTCCTTAAGAACTTGTAGGTTCTGGATTTGATTCCCTTCTGTTTTCTGCAGTGAGCAGAGCGGGTACCGTGATGCGAGCCGTGTGCACATGAGGGTTAAGATCTGCTGTGTTTTCTCCATCACATGTTTCAGTTCCCGAGGATCTGTCCCTGGAGGAGAGGGATGAGCTTTCAAACATCCGACGCAGGAAGAGAGAGCTGCTCGATGATATTGAGGTGTGTGTTTGCACATATGAGTATTATATAGGATATGTTCAGGATACATTGGAGCTTCATCTCAGTAGCTGAGGCCTCTGTTCATTAGCAGTTCAAAGCTAAATTGATAGTTTTGTTGTTTCTGATAGTTGTCATGTACTGTATTGATAGCAGATCATTTTAATGTGAAACCGGAAACCCAAATAGGAGTACAGTACTTGTTAGTTATTCTGACCTGTTAATGCTTTTTGCCTATCTACTGCAGCGCTGCGGGTCTATTTGCATGCTGTACATCATGCAAATAGACCTAAAGTACATCCTCTACCTGTCCATGCCTTGAACCGTTTTTCCAGTTTTAATTTAAAGAAAGAAACCAACCGTCTCACTCTTTTCTCTCAGAGGTTGAAGTTTGAGATAGCAGAGGTCATGACGGAGATTGAGCAGCTGACGTGTGTTGGAGAGAGGTAAGTAACTGAAGTTGTAGTTTAATATGTCAGTAACAGAGTATTTATCAAGTATTTTCAAGCACTTGGTGGCTTGACAACACTATTCGTGTAAATGTTTAAATTCAACTTATTGTGACAAAAACTCAATGTTATAAGCTTCTTAGTGGTCTAATTTAGAGCTGATGTATTGCATTGCATTAGATTGTACCTTGTACATTCATTTAACTAGAAACATTATGACACCAGGGCCAAAGCAATAGTCTTTACACTGTTCTGGTAATTTGGATATTTTTATGTATTATTCATACATTTAGTTCAGTGATATTTTCTGTGGATGTTGTTATTCTTTGAAAGGTAGTAATGTGCATTACAGTTTATGTACATAATAGTCTAAAGGCTGTTTCAAAGAGAGATTCGGATTTGCATGTTAGGTTCATGAGACGTCAAAGGCAGTTGGATTACAAAGGCGTAAGCCGACCTAGACATAGCTGGGAAGGACGTCATTTTATATCATAGAAATATTAGGTTGCCATATAGCTACCTGGTTGTTTTTGTATAGCTCAAATATTGATTTAATGCCTAGAAAGTGTCAAACCAACAGCTGCATGAAACAAATAATGAGTCAATGAACAGCATACCGTATGTGCCCGGTGTCTCTGTGCATATGTTTTTTCAGATTATGTGCACACACGTTTAATGGGAACAGATGTGGCAGGAAATAAAATTCTCTGTTGGGACTTTAAATAAAGTATATTGCTGTGTTTTGACGTTCAGGTACTTGCCAATCTGTCACTCTGTGTTGTTTAGGGTTAATACGTGCCAGTAACCCTAATTAAATGCGTCTGTGTTCTAGTAAAACATCCCAGAGAAACAAACAGATCGCCATGGGCAGAAAGAAGTTCAACATGGATCCAAAGAAGGTACCGTGCGTCTCTGTAGCCTTTGAAAGGAAATATTTTGTTCTGGTCTGAAGAGCGATCCTGTCATTTTCCATCATCAATTGAGACAAACAACCATCCCGTTTTCTCCTTTTCGTCTTCAGGGAATCCAGTTCCTGCTGGAGAACGACCTCCTCCAGCACACCCCTGAAGACATCTCCCAGTTCCTCTACAAAGGCGAGGGCCTCAACAAGACCGTCATCGGAGATTACTTGGGCGAGCGGTGAGACAGAGCATCGATCAGGCTGCAGGAGAAAGTCCTTCCATGAGATTTATGCTCCCCCTGTGATTAGAGAAAGACATTATGGACTGGATTGATAGAGAACACGATTGACCCCCTGCAACATGAATCTTTGAGTCAGTGTGGGTGTCTTGTCATCGTCCACCCATGTGGACTTATAACTGCTAATAAAAGGGCCATCCGGCTCCTCACATCACAGGCCAGACTGCTGGATGATGAAGAAGAAAGGAAGTCCTGCAGCGAGGGAGATATATGTTGTCATCTGAGGGTGAGATTAGATAGTGTACGAGGACAAAATACACTAAATATAAAAACTGGAAAAGTGAGCTGCGAGACGGAATAGAGAGAGAGAGAGAGGAAGTATAGCAACATGAAAAACAGGTACAACAACAAATCCTGGATAAATGCAGCACTGTCTGAACTCGACTACAGTCTGTGTTACCCTACCTCAGTACAGGTGCTGATTGTGCAGCAGTAGACATATGAACAGACAGTAGCAGAAGCAATGAAACACACACACAAACACACACACACACACACATTTGTGAACGAAGCTGAAAGTTGGAGGGGGGTAGGACGACTCTGGGGACTCCTCTTGTTGGCAATAGGCTTTACTCATGGAGGATCATCAAAGAGGCCACCTACCCAGTGGAAATCACACTAAACACAGGCTGAGGGTTTACGCTCAGTAATTATCACTAATTGAGCTTATGCAGGGAGCAGGAACCTATCATTACACGCTGAGTGAAGAGGGGGATGAAGAGAGGGGAAAACAGGAGGGAAGCACACGTGAAAAGGAGGGAAGAAGGAGAAAAATAGCAAGAAGGAGAATAGATCGTGGGAGATGGCTGTGGGGGATTGACTCCTAAATTACGCGACCAGATCTTTTTATTGTTCCTGTATAATTCAGCTTTCTTTGTTACATACAATACACTCGTTGCGATCATACTGAGACACATACTGTATATATGCAATTTCATTTATTACAAACAGCAGGCCACATTCGCATTCCTTTGTAATAAATGTACCTATAGCAATAAACTTACATATAACCCTCATAGGACAGGATTCATTTTATTTGGCTGCAGATGCCAGCATAGAGTACAAGAAGAAGAAAGCTCCCAAGTCCTCGGCCAAATCATTACAGTTATTGCGACACAAGTTTGATGTTTGTTTCCTGGAAGCCAACGCTTTCTGTACTTTTCTCAGCCTTTCCGCAATGTCTTTCTACAAATAAACCCAGAATGCTGAGTCAGGAAAATCCTGGCTACTTCTGAACAATACACATCACAAAGACGACACAGGATCAGTATCATGGCCCCTGATGTACAACAAACATGATCAGAGAAGCTGTGACCGCAGCCTGAAAGAAGCTGTTGACTTTTCCTACAAAAGTCCCACCAATGGCCAAACAAAAGAGCCTGTATGGGTTTGGTTTAAGCTGTTTTTCATCAGTCCCCCCCCCCCAGAGTAGAGAAATACTCGGCATCGGCCAGCTGTTTAAGTTGCTTCCAGACCACATGCTCAGCACCCGGTATGAATAAGGGCACAAACATGACAGGAATGTTGAGAAACAGGAATTCAGGTTGAGAAATGCTTTCATGGAGGAAATATGGTTTCCCCCACCCTGTCTTCTGGGTTCACGTTGTGTTGAGTTATCCTACAACTTCTCTGGATTGTCTTCTTGCTCTTTGAAATAAAAATAAATTGCTTAGAGATAGAATAACATTGAAAATCAGATTTTCTCACATGTATTTTTTCCCCCCACCAGGGATGACTTCAACATCAAGGTGCTGCAGGCTTTTGTGGAGCTGCATGAGTTTGCAGACCTCAATCTCGTCCAAGCACTACGGTCAGCAGAACGATTGACCAAACATATTGAGCAGAAAAAAAGCTTACAACAGCTTATGCCATGTGCACCCTGACTCCCTGTGACATCACAAATGAAATCCCCCTCCTCTCCCTCCAACTGTAGCCAGTTCCTGTGGAGCTTCCGTTTGCCAGGTGAAGCCCAGAAGATCGACCGCATGATGGAGGCGTTTGCCTCGCGGTACTGCCAGTGCAACCCCGGAGTCTTCCAGTCGACAGGTCAGACACAAAGCAGTGTGAACTAGTGGTCCTCAGACTTTTCTGTCAGGCGCACTCTGAGAGGCCTGTCAGATGAGCTGCACAGCCCCTTTCCTCTTCACAACCTGTCGTTTTTCCAAATGTCTTCATTTGAATATTGTTACAATATTTTTGTCATGCAATCGAACAGTTAGTGTTTAGGTCGGTTTGGTCACGTTTTGCCAGATGTTTAAGCAATTTATCTATGACTTTAAGCAAATTAATTAATATAAGTTACCTATAGAAATATCCATAATGTATCCATTACTTTAGCTATTCCATTGCCATTAACCTAGCTCTCTATGCTGGCCATTTAATCCATTACTTTTAGCTCACTGTTTAGACTTCTCTGGTTTCTTGCTGCATAGTTTTCAATCACTCTTAATTGCCACAGTGTTGATGTTACAGCTGACTCAGGGCAGATTTATTCTTTTTTAGAGCAAATCGTAACTTTTAATGAATTGAGTTAATCTTTCCACTTGGAAACATCAAAAGTACCCTCTGGGATACATAAGAGCAAAGTGTGAAATCCATTATGTTGGACAAAGTCAATGCACTGATAAGCAATTTAGCGTAATGTGCCCACAGAGGTACTGCCCGAGGGTGTAGGATGCATTGAGTGATGGCCTGTATTTCTTTTAATGCATTTCAATCATTAAACCAGAGTTTCTGTAAGTAAAGCTCAATGAGGATTAACCAGATTACAGTAACTACAGATCACGGGTCACGGCAGAAGATGAGTTCAGAGTAAACGACCAGCAACAAACAAGGGACATCCATTATTTAGGAGGACTGAATCAGGCTGAGTGATACATAGTCTTGTGATAAACAACGCCTACAACTACAACAGTCGGTAAATAATTAAAGAGGTTTTAGAGCAACGTATTGTGCACGAGATTGTTGAGGGTGCATGTGGTCCCATGGAGGTAATACTTAGGTAGTTGACGGATTGCCTGCTGAGGTATGGGTTTTAGCAAATTGAAATGCTACTAAATAAAATGCAATAATGTCGGGTGGTTACAGCAACATTATGACAATCTATGCACGGGCAGGCATGCATGTTTGTGTGTGAGACAGTTGTGGGTGCAGGGCAGAACAGCAGCTTAAAACCATGTATGAAGCAGCGAACAAACACTGAACTCATAAAACCATAAAATAAGCCAGCGATCTTTGATCCCCAGTGGAATGAGCAACCCATCTCTCTCTGTGTTTCACCATGCACATCGAGTTCTTGAATACACCGACGTTCCTCTCACAGTCAGTGTGTAATACGGGGCAAGAGCAGCTGCTGTGTGCAAAGCTCCTCTTTTTTTATAGAGTATTTTGTTAGTGGGCAGACAATAGACAGCGCAGGACAGCCAGGACCAAAGTGTGTCAGTGAGAGGAGGCAGACAGAGAGGAATGAATGATTCATTTAAAGGCAGCCACTGGCCCGTGTGTGTCTGAACATTAACTCACAGTAGAGACAAAAGCCCGGCCTCCCCCTGTTACTTTTGATCCCACTTACACCTCGCTCTCTCTCTCAAATACAAATGCAGTACAAAAATAAAAAAAATAGTCCACTGTCTGCCAGTCTTTGTCTGTTCCTACCAGCCACTAAAAAAAATATTTTAAAGGAATAACTGTTAAGAAAATCTACATTTAGAGGAAATAGGACTCGCTTTCCAATCCCCTTGCTTATCTATAGTGGCAATATAAAAAATGTGTGAGAAGAAACGGAAACGAGCAACAAATATCACTATAGGCTGATGACATCCTCTTATATGTACTGAAACCTGAAAATGTTACACCACGCATTTGGTTGACTGTCTAAATATACAAAGTAAATAATAGGAACAATTATTAATAATTATTAGGAAAGTAAAAACTCATAAAAACTGGACATTGATGATCTGTTCTGTATTTTTGATCTATATGACTTCCTTTTTGTTGCTCTCAGATACCTGCTACGTGCTGTCATTTGCTATCATCATGCTGAACACCAGCCTCCATAACCCCAACGTCAGAGACAAGCCCCCAGTGGAACGCTTCATCTCCATGAACAGAGGCATCAACGAAGGAGGAGATCTGCCAGAGGACCTTCTCAGGGTGAGAATTTGTCTGCGATGCGTTTGCTTGTCCGCGCAATGAATACTCCTTACAAGTGAGGTATTTCCCTTACTGCTCACCTTTTTTGATTAATACTTTCCCTCACCTGTCTGCAGAACCTTTACGACAGCATCAAAAACGAGCCCTTCAAAATCCCAGAAGACGATGGGAACGATCTGACGCACACGTTCTTCAACCCCGACAGAGAAGGCTGGCTCTTAAAGCTCGGTATGTGCATTCAGAGTCAAAAAAGTAACCGTGATTGTGTCGACTTTATCATTCGTAAGCATACCCTCAACATCGGTTTTGCTGAGAAGTATCCTTTATTTCCCTGGTGATGAGTGTTGTTTGTTTGTATGTAACTTGTTTATGATGGGCTTCCAGGCAGCCATGTTGGAGGTTGACAGCTCTTGGGCAACAATGGCAATTTGACAATTCCAGCAGAATTAAACATTAAGGTCCGATTTGCCCCAGTATGCTGACAGACACCAATTTAACCTATGCAAATATTTAGTATTTAATATTTTTAAATATTTGTAATCATGTTTATTAAGGATTAAAGGTCCGGGACAACTTGATAGTCCAAAATGGAAAAATATATCAATAGTGGTGTCACACCATCCAAGTACAGCCTCACTAAGCCACTAGCAGGGCTGTAGACTTTTAGCTTGTTTTTAGTTGTGAGCCCTTTGCGCTAACACAGGTGGACAAAACTGTACATCAACACCACATTGAAATATTTAGTGAATGTAGGACACATGCTGGCATTTTAAATGATACTCTGAGTTAGTTTTCCCATCATGAATACACTAATAAGTCAGGCCCCTGGCTAACGAGCTAGCTAACAAAGTTGTTCATGTTAACAGAGCTGACTCTTTCCAAGAAATAAATATTTACTAAGTTGCAGATAGTAAGAAGTGGTAAAAAAAAGATTTTAGTTCGCTCATAATTTCTGCTCACGCAGCTTATTTTTTGCCCAGAAACTGTCCACCTTCACGATGGTTGCTAGTAGATCTGTGAAGGAACTGCAAAGTGTCTTTTCCTCCCTCGTCCTTCATCTCGTGACCTCTCCTCTTCGTTTTGTCTCGTATTGTCTCCTTCCTCTCCTCTCCTCTCCTCTCACTTAAAGCATGCTCCTTTTTTTTCTGATTACTGCCATTGTGGCATTTGTGCTTGTTGTGTCTCTCAAAATCCTTCTGTTTTTTGTTCCACACTCCTTTTCTCTAACCGTTCACACTTTCACCTTTTGTTCTGTTCTCTCATTCTGTTCTGTGATGGCTGTCCCTTCTTAACAATCTGTATTAGGAGGTAGGTAACACTCCTTCCTCCATCCTCTCGGTTCATCACAGAGTGCCCTCACACTGGCATTGGCTGCCATTATCTCCTTAGCACCCCGGGCCCCTGAACATGCTAGCCGCCTCATTTAATTGGCTTATTGTGTCAGAGTTGTGATTGGGCTAATAAGAACAGCATTGTGAGGCGATGGGTTATCTCATTCAAAGGCAAGGCGGGTTGGAGGTCAGTGATCTCTTTAATTCTGCATGAGGATTGGCTGCATTCCTCCTGTGGCTCTGGATGACGCAGAGGGCTCGTCTCAGATGGTGCGCACGCAAAAAACAAATGTTTATCCCAAGAGGTCTCGGCATAAACGAAAACTGTCGACATCATAAAAACCACAGTGCACATTCCCTTTATTATTCTTCCTCTTTTCACTAACATGTGCCACGATAACCAGATTAAAAAATAAATAAATCACATAGTCATAAGCAAATCATTAGTAATCCGGCAAGTTTGAAAGGAATCCATATTAATTAAAGTTATTTAAAACCCCTTATTTAGATGCGAAAATCAAAATCAAAATTGCTTTATTTTACTCTCCTACTGTAGTTGCGGTGCATGCAGTTTGACAATCCAGTGACAATTATACTGGAGAATTACGGGTGCTTTCACCTTCATGTTCAACTCCATATTGTTCAAGATTTGAATTGCACTTGTTTAAAGGAATAGTGCAAACTTTTGTGAAGTGTGCTTTATCGCATTTTTGCTGAGAGTCAGAGGATAAGATTGATACCACTGTCCTGTCTGTGATATGCTCAGCGAACCCAGCTGCTGGCTGTAATGTTAGCTTCACATTTCGCTTACAGGCATGAGCGTGGGATCAATCTCCTCAGCTATCTCCCGGCAAGAAAGTGAAACTGCAAATTACCCCTTAAAACATTAGCAAGTCAACCAAACAACTAAATCAAACTGCTGCATGCTTTGATTTTATCTATTTTTTTTTTCTCAAATAACTCCCACATGCATTGCTCCCACATAAATGACGTTCGCCTCCTCGTAGATTCCCTGAAACAAACACCCAGAGTTCAGCGGGACAGGTCGCCTCATGCTTTGAACCATTGGAGACGGCCCTCCGCGTCATACAGCTCCCGTGTAGCTATGTGCCGGATCACACACGCTCAGCTTTAGTGGATGAATGGGCTGCTTGAGTCTGCGCTGTGGGAATGTGCACCTACCGCTGCGTGGCTGGTCATGCAGTGAAAGAAAGGAGACCCTGGCCTATTGTCATTCCTCTCCCCTCTGGTCCTGTCCCACAGGCCTCAGTACCCCACGCTGCTGATCCCTCCCCCTCCCCCTCCTCCGCCTCTCTCGTTCTCATTTGCTCATTATCCCATCAGCTGCACTTGTCACATCATTTTAGGTCCAGTTTTCCCCCATTAGTGAATTCCACGCTAATTTCAGCTCCATCAGCGGAGTCCCTGCTTTATAAGAGATTTCTTTTTGTTTTGTTTTTGTTTGAATGAAGCACTCGGGTGGCCTGTTAGGCTGTTCAATATGATATATTGCTGCACTTCTATGAGGCTGTGAAGCTCCTTGAGATCTCATTACACTTCATTATTACCCAGGACTGAGCCTGCTGCTATGCCTGAATCCATCATCATCACGTGTGAACAGCATGCCGTCAAAATAAAGTTATTTAAACTTATATTTAAAAAAGGCCTCGTATGTACTGAAGGGTCACAAAACAGCGCGAGAAAACTGTCAGAGCTCAGCTAAGCTTGTGTTCTGGGACAGAATAAAGAGACTAGGACCTTTTCCTGTCCTCCACATTGATTTGAACTGAAGTGAATGGAACAGGGAGATTTGATGTCAAAGCATTATAGGCAATATTTTTGCCTGCTCTGCGTGCAAGGACTTTAGATGCATCCAACAAATGAGCTGCTGACTAAATTACACTAGTGGAAAACATTTTTTAATCCTGTTCAACAATTCCAATTATGAGCGATGCGAGACTTTTAACTCCCTGTCACTTGTGCACATACTCCCTCTCCGGAGTGTCCATAAACAAACAAATATGTGATAAATCAGCATTAGAAACAGGCAAACATGGGAGGTCCTGCAGCGGAAATCCAAGATGAATGTCAGGTTTCCAGGATGAAGTCAAACATACGGCTAAATGGGATAAATAGCTCTCCAGACTGCCATATTCTCTGTGGCAAAATAATAAACTTGACTTAATATGTTTGTATTTACCCAACAATAGTAGACCACATTTTAAATCCTCATTACATTTTAATGAGTTAAATGCAGAGAGTGCATCTGAAAGTAAACATTTCTCATAAATAATATACCACAGGTTTGGGATTTTACTCTAGCGAGCAGGATATAGTGAAATCTGGGTCAAGCGAACATTACATATTGATTACATCAGTAACGGCTGCTTTGTGCTCATTCTGTTAAGTCAGCAAACATGTTGTCATGGGGCACGCATTACCGACTGTACATTGACATCAGACACATTGTGTTTTTTGGATTACATAGGTAAATTGCATCGCTGATGATGCAATTAACAGAAAATCCAATAAGCCCAATAATCTTCTTTTATCTGAGGCAGATGGAGAAATTGTGTCTGTTTAAAAGGAGATATCCTTACATTATTGCTACATTCAGAGGTTTGATTGTATCATAAAAAAGAAAGTGTTTGACTTCTTGTATTTGAATATTCCAAATTCAAATGTTCTCTGCAATGATCATTACAGTTTTCTGCCTCAGTTTTTATTTCTATTTTTAAAGCAGGCTTTTCTTAAATCAAGCTCATAAAATCCGTCACTCTCATTGGTTAGACAAGTATGCGGTGTGTCTCTCCCGGACGGTAACGCTGTGTTGAACAAGCCCTGCGGAGCCCTCTGGCATCCATCTCCTGAGACTGGGGGGGGGGGGGGGCTTGAGGCCTCCGATTGAGCCTAATAATGCAGAGAGCTGATGATCAGAACCAGATGTGGCACGTGGAGCTATGGTCTCCTGCAGGTTAACCTCTACATGCACAAACACTGTCGCCTCTTAAGTTGGAACTCAAAGGTTACATTTTCTTCTCCGCAGGCGGCCGGGTGAAGACGTGGAAGAGACGGTGGTTCATTCTGACCGACAACTGCCTCTATTACTTTGAGTACACAACAGTGAGTAGGCAGATTCACGTTGTTTTTATGTGTCAGAACGGACTAAATCTAGGTTCATCTGTTGTTTACCGGAATGCATACTACACAAAAAATTCATCTCTTTGCAGATTACTCACAGAAAAAAAAAACAGCACATGTGATCAGAGTGGATCTTAAAGGAACACGCAGAGAGTTAGATGAGACGATTTATAGGGGGTTATGTGTTTGACTATTTCTTGGCTGGGAGTGGTGACTCTCCGGAGTATCCACTGGTTGCCTGGACAACTCATGGTGACGACATGGAGAAGTCATTGGGCCCAGCCAGGAAACTGGTCAGCGCATAACCCTCCTTAAGACCAGAAACTCTTGTTTTTACACTTTGGGTTTGTTCCTTTTCTTTGGGTACATATCCAGGCCTTATGCTTGGTGAAGCTAACAAACCACTGGCTGTCATCTAACTCTCTGCAAGAAAACAAATAAGCATATTCAAAAATGTATCAAAATATAAATCTCTCAATAAATAGAGTTTTACATTTTTAAATATTGGACCCAATATTGTCAGTTTGGCTAAGTGTGTGAAACAGCTAATGTGGAAATGAATATAATATCGATATTCAGGTTAAAGTTAAGTTGGACAAACTAAGTAAAATGGAATTCTAAAGAATAAAGGGCACACGTGTAATCTCTCACAAAGTCACACAGTTAAAGACAGAGGTCTGTTCCTTCCAGCGCTGCACTTTAACAAATGCAGCCCCCTTTGACCTAAATGAACCTCACTCCAGCAATCGACACAAGGCATCATAGGAAACATCTGCAAAGTCGACGGTACACATCTGGCACCGCTAAGCCGCAAGCCAAGTGCCCCCCACCCCCGACCCGCTGTCTGTCAACCCACGCTTCACCCCATTTCTGAGAACACCCCCTTCCCCAAACACACACATGCACCAAACCCTCCGCACGCACACACACAAACTTCAGTGGGGGTACACACACACACACACACACACACAAAAAAAAAGGCACACACACACAGCCAGCTGTGAGCAGCCGTCCCAGGGCACTCTCCACCCCACCCCCCCCACCCCCCTCCCCCTGCTGTGCCCCCTCATTAGGAGGAAGATGACAAGCAGGACACGAGGCTGTTCCTCAAGGTCCCCCCTCACATCTGGCCCCGCAGACACAAAAGCAGGCGCTGGAGGGTGGAAGATGGAGGATGTAGAGAGTATGGGGTTATGTTTCCCCCGGGTGCTGTCCCCTACGTGACCAGGAGGAATAAAAACTTCAAGTGTGCTTTTATCGCCACCTTGATTTTTACTTTGATGGCGGCGGGCTCATTATGTAGAGATAATGGTTCAAATACTTCGCTTCGCTTCGGTGGAAATTAAAGGCGCCGCATTTTCGCGTGAAATTTCTTTTACTGCGTCAACTTTATGACATTACTAGTTTTGCTCCTTGCTAGATAAATAGTCATCTTGTATCCCTGTAGCACATTTAATGTCTGGAAGACGTTAAAGACCATGCGAAGAAAGATCTTTCACTGAAGAAGCAAGTTTCTTGTTGACAGGATTTATGGGACATGTCCACTTAATTTAAAAAAGAAAACCCACTAGCAACAATGAAACGGTTTCAGTCTGATCTGATCTACTCTACGGACACAATGAACCAGGATGAATTCCCTTTATTCAAAGACTTAAGTGTGTGATTTTATTCTTCATTACGTGTCGTTGTGCCCTCTTTACAAACTGATTTCGTCCTCATGAGACATGTACGCACTGAATGTGTGTGTGTTGATGCTGAGTGTTTGTGTGTGTGTGTGTTTCCAGGATAAAGAGCCTCGTGGGATTATTCCTCTGGAGAACCTCAGCATCAGAGAGGTGGAAGAGCCCCGGAAACCTGTAAGAACTAAATTCAGACACTGTCTTGTCCCCCTGAATCTGTCTCTCTTTTAAATTTAAATTCATAGAGATCATAAACTTTGTAAAAAACAAGTTTATGGGATGTATATCCCCCCCCCATGTATATCAACTGGTTGCCTCCTGTTTCCCCCAGAACTGCTTCGAGCTCTACAACCCCGGCCACAAGGGTCAAGTGATCAAGGCCTGCAAGACGGAAGCGGACGGGCGAGTTGTCGAGGGCAACCACGTGGTGTACAGGATATCGGCCCCCACGCCGGAGGAGAAGGAGGAGTGGATCAAATCCATCAAGTAAGAGACGCTGCGTTAGTGTGGCTCCATTTACACCGAGAGGGCACTTAGCCAACGCCGGGCTGCTCCCATGTGGGACTCTCATGTCTGACCTTGACTGTGAGAAACCAACACATAGACACACACACACACAGAGATGTGAGCTTAATCAGAAATGTGCAGACCTGCACAAATACACACACACATACACGCTGGTGACT
This sequence comes from Ophiodon elongatus, assembly GCA_016806645.1. Lineage (NCBI taxonomy): Eukaryota > Metazoa > Chordata > Actinopteri > Perciformes > Hexagrammidae > Ophiodon > Ophiodon elongatus. The sequence continues at coordinate 1,087,198 of JACSYO010001932.1, forward strand.
AAATGTGACTCTGTTTCTCACACTTCTACACAGATAACACTCAGAGGGGATTTCTGCTCTGCTGGATAAGCTTGCTTCCCTTTGAGTGGAGCTCAGCAGGCACAGAGAGACAGACACACACATACACACACACACACACACACACACACATCTACTCAGACACTTTGCCTTGCTGCACTCTTCGAGGAGCTTTGGCAGCCCGTGCACCTGATTTGTCGTGTAGAAATGCTGCCTTGTTAACCAGAAGCCAGAGTGGAGGTGCAGCAGTAAATTGGGCCCGATGGGTAATTGATCAGCTCGCAGGTTATCGTCCACTCAGCTTCAGCTAAACTGGAAAATGTGATCAATACCACAGCAGAAATCATATTACACAATGCTCCCATGCTCTAATTACATTGAAAAATACACTTAGCATTGACATATGTTTAACCATTAAATGAAAGTGATGGGTTTTTTGACTAAGTTACTGGAAATCTTGTTCGGCGTGAGGCTGCTTCACGCACAGCTAAAGCGATTGGAAAGAGTTTGGGAGATTTAGTACAGTTGACCTTCAGGTTACACGCTGCCTTCAGCATGTCTCAGAGCTTTCAGTGCAAAAGCACGAGTGTGAACCAGCGGCGTTTTAGTCCAGTTGCGCTGGACATCATAACGTAAAAGCCTCTTCCGGCCATTGTCGGAAGAATGAATTATCAGATTGGACTCAGCAGGACGGAGCTGTGCTGCCTCCAACACCTTCTCACTGGACTCAGACTGTCCTGTGGTCAGCAGATTCTCACACACACACACACACAGTGTATCCACACTGTCTCACCTGACTCATCTGCATGGCTGGAAACTGCTCTTGTGGTGTGAGGTTCCACACACACACACACACACACACACACACACACAGGACTGGCCAGCTCAGCATGTCTACTGCTGGGAAGGCTGAGGGTTACTCAGCGTTGTTCTTCTGTCAGTTTAGTCACTTTAGGGCTTTTATGAGGCCTTTATTTTCCTACAGGGAGCGTGGAAGACTATGAAACCATTTAAATCACTTGCCCAATAAACAAATGACAAAGCAACTATAGCTGGAGAACAAAGTGGAACATTTTTCAGTTGAAGAAGAGCAAGAAATGTCCCTCAGGAGTCGGTGGGGACCAAAGCAGAGCAAAAAGGAGAGTGAATATCAGAGAGGTTTACAGAAACACTCCAAACGCATGGCGATGCTGCTTCATGTCGGTTGGGTGTGTAAACAGGCCACCGTTCGTCATGCCAGTAACCTGTCACACTTATCAAGAATAATTGGACTTTCCTACGTACATTTTGATAGACAGCTTCCTCCTCCAGTTGACAACATGTAAGTTGCGCAACTGGGTGCATTCCGTTGCTTAGTGTGTTAGAGGTGTAACAAACCACAGTACAAGTCAGGCTGCGGTGTTGATCACTCGGAATTAAAGCCAAACGGGTTTCTCTCTAGATTCACCAGAGAGCAATACGAACACGAGACGGGATGTGCTTCGGTTAGGATGCAGTGAAAAGTCAGTACAGTGAGAAATTACATGGAGCTCGTGCCAAAATACTCCTTGAACGTTCAAAAACATCACGACTGGATCATGTGGAACAGATTTCCCTGGTAATAAAAATACATCTTGTTCACGATGTTGAAAATGAAATCGGTCCCGCAGACGACAAAACAAGTGAAGACAGCGTATAATGCGTCTAATCCGTTCCTTCCTCTGTTTGCAGAGCGAGCATCAGCAGGGATCCCTTCTACGACATGCTGGCCACCAGGAAGCGGAGGATAGCCAACAAGAAATGATGAGCGTCTTCAACCACGCCTGCATCGCCACCACCGCGTCTGTGACCAGCAGAGGCCCAGCGTGTGTGTGTGTGTGTGCGTTGCGTCACGTAGAGGGCCGTGAAGCCCCTCTGGTTTGTTTTTCAGGTGTAGAGGATGAGCAGCAGACACAGGGCCAGAGTTTTTCTAGTTCATTCCCACCTGCAGATCGTCTGCGCCTTAAGTTCTTGGGGGTTTTCATCCGACACCGGCTCTGGACACTGATGTTCGTTTTTGGGGACTGCGAGCAAAAAAATTATAATAAAAAAAAAAAAAAAACCTTTACTAAGCCGGATGAAAAGAAATGGACTACCGAATGAGGACTAAAGCCGTGACTGGAATCATGGGAACTCTTTGCATCGCGTGGCTGTGACGAGATTGCCCTCTGCTGGACACGCGAGGAGTTAAATCTACGGGAGGATTTGAATCCTGAATATTCCTCCTCCTCCTCCTCCTCCTCCTCCTCCTCATATGGCATCCTCTTTCATCCAGACCGGCTCGCCTGATGTCTGCCACCGAGACGCCCAGATGTCAACATTTTATCTTCTACCGAAATGTCTTTCTGACGACTGCCAACAACACTGTTTTGTAGTGTCCTGGAACTACAGAAAGCCTCAATCTTACAAATCAGCTGGTCTGATTGTAAGCCCTCAAGTGACTGGATATGTATATGCAAACACAGAATTATTCTACAAACTCATCATTTACAGATCCCGCCCTTATTTCCTCTTCGAAGGCAAAGCAATTGATGCAGGTTGAGGAATACTTCACATATATCGAGTGTAACGAACCCTTTATGTGACCACAGTTTGAAAAAGCTATAAACATCCTATATTAATTCTGTAAACGGTTATTTTATGTATTGAAGATTCACCTCTGTGTTCAAGTTCATTTCTTTTGTATTTATTTTCTTAGTTTGTTTAACAAAAGAGGCAGCCCCCAATTTACATGATGCATGTATAGAATATATTGTACATACTGGGTTTTTTTTTTTCTTCTTCCTTTCTTTGTTGTGTTTATGTAGCATGTAAATCATAACGGCCGTAGCCTATACCCGTTCACCTTTTTAGTTTAACAGCTTTACAATAGTGGAAGAGGGACTTTGTGCAGCTTTTTTTTTTTTTTTTTTTTTGCAGAGCAGTGAGCCCTCCTCACACCGTTATTACTGAAGATCAGAGAATACATGATGTTTTAGGAAATAAAAACTCACTATGCTAAGTTGGACAAGAGAGTATAGAACATAGGCGGGTGCAACACACCCTTGAAAAAGGTTAAACAAAAGAAATACTGGAGACTTTTCAAAACTCCAGTCTCGTGAATGCCGACTGGAACCCGAGGACTGCGTTCCCCAAACAGAGATCAAGAACAAGGCGGCCTAATCTTTCATTAGTAGACGGAGTGGTGACATTTAAACATGACTTGATCTTCGTTTGGGAAAACTGCTCCTGAATACTTTGATGAAAACTTTGAATAAAATGACATGCTGATCAGAAAACAGTTATTGTGTGCACGTGACTTCAGAAAGGAAGAGCTCCACTCCCTAAACACATCAGGTCTTTGGTTATTCCAAACATGGAAACAATGTTGTGAATAAAATATAGAGCCAGCTGAGTCATTTTACCAATAGCTAGAAGTGTGTGTGTGTGTGTGTGTGTGTGTGTGTGTGTGTGTGTGTGTGTGTACACACACACACGTGAGAAGAGTGCCATCGGTTTCAAGCCACACCGACTGTGTCTACGTCATAATTTAACTAGCGTGGAAAGTTGGATCAACAAGAAGCTCGGATACAATCAGTCTATTCCTAATATATTATACAAAAGGCAGACAGGAGCTTTTCAAAAATCCCTGACAACTCGTCAGTCATCTCAATCAACAGTTTTCATTCATTTCAACACAGCCTGTAAACAAAGTCAAAGACCAAGAACAAATTACAATTTCTGACATTAACAAATGTATTTTAAGGCTTTTTTACCTTATACAATGTATAAATTCTGACATGCTTAACTAAAAAAGGTATAACAGCAGTTTTTCAACTTCTGTCTGAAGTTTAAACCCATACTCATTCCCAACTTTTATCCAGAGAATATGGTCAAATTGAACATGAATGTTTCTAAAAACAAAGCAAAACAACAAAACATCTACTGATTACCCTGATACAGGATTCTTACGTATAAAAATAACTGATAGTACAGTTCAAAATTAAATTCACAGTATTTTTTATGACGCTAGAAGACACAAACTGTATTTTTCATTAAAAAGCAAAACACAAATGGTCCACAGCCATGATAACAAATTGTTGATGCTTTTTTTTTTTTTTTTTTTTTTTCTCAATGTTTAAAAAGAAAATAAAAAGAATGTGAGAGAGGCATGATCCAGAGAAAAACCTCTGCATCTGTGAAAAAGTTTAAAAATTACAGGGTGAATCTTAGGCTTCAGAGCAACAATGGAAACCAAATTAAAAACAAACAAAAAAGCTGGGAAATGTCCTCAAGTCTGTCCAGGGTTAATGTGGAGGTATCAGTCAGCGAAGCCTCATTCCACTGCGCTCCTCTGTCTCATTCATTAACATCTCCCTCCATCAGTTTGTCCGCTCCCAGTGGGATCAAAGAAAAACAAAAAAAAAACCAACTCAGACATTGCAGCTCTGTAGATATATGGTGACATCTTAAACCTGCAGCCAACATGGTGCCGTGCGGTTCGTCTCCTCGGCGACACGTTTCCCTTTAGTTTCATTCTCATTTGAAGCAGGTGGATATCCGCGATGGATGTTTTCAAGTCCTGAGTTCCACTGAGCAGCAGTTGACATGTTTAAGCTCCAGGCTTTGTTTGTGTTCATACAAGTATATATTAATATTTTTCATCATAAATGTTTATCGGGTGACAGTTGTTTTTTGTTTTTTTTCTCATCAATAGTTAGGAGCATTACGGCAAATAAATCCGCCTTAAAAAAAGATTTCTGAACAGTTAAAACACTTTTGTTGTGGTAAAAATACAATATGCTCCCAAGGAAGAAGCACCACGTCAAAAGAAAAAAGTTGTAGATGTCATTCCTCTGCTGTTGTTAAAATGGTGTTGATGTGTCTGAAATGAGAAAGAAGAGGCCTCCATACAATCTGTTTGCATAGCGAGGAGCATAAATATTTGCACCTATGATAAGAGTTCCTACTGTTTATCAGCACTGATCGTGCTCGAGCATACTGTGATAATCATTAAAAGGGTGCCCACTCACAGTCAGTGTTTCAAGCCACTGGAGAATCCATGGGAGTCACCATTGATTTGGCTGTAACCATTTCCTGCAAAACAGGAAGAAGACTTTTAATTGACTGAGCTCCACAGCAGCATTATTTGCGCATGTTGGTTATTTTTGAGGATGACTTTGGACGCGAGAAAACCTTTAATACCTTTGTATCCGTTGAGATGGTGGTGCGTTGAACCGTTTGGGGGCGACGTGTGGTTGGAGGAGAGTAGATGGTCTCTGCTGCCATCAGTGTAGTCTGTGCACCTACGCTTCTCCGGCAAAAAAGCATCGTCGTGTTTAGCCTCCTTGATGTCGTCATGGCGTCGCTTGCGGCTTTCCTTCTCCTCGCTGCTTCTGCTCTTGTGGCTCCGAGCGGCTCCTGGGCTGTGCTGCTCGCTGTCCCGCGCCCTCCTCTTTTTCTTCTTCTTCTTTTTTGTTTCATCGGCTCTGTCGGAATCCACTTCGGAGCTTCTAGGGGAAGACAGAAAACACACCATGATTATTCCCAATTCTCGACTAAATCCAAAACTAACTGAGGAGTCAGGCTTTGTCAACGGCAAAAAGGCAAAAGATTTAGGGCTATAACTCAAAGAGTATTTTCATTATCATTTAAATCTATAGAATATCAAAATATAGTGAAAGGATGCCGATCACAACCTCACAGTGCCCACGTTGATGCCTTCAAATGTCTTGTTTTCTTAATTAAAAGTCCTAAATAATGATGGTTGATTATCTGATGTTGAATGGTTGAGAAAAATGGCACCTATAACTATCCAAAACAAATTTGCACAAAGTGCCACGAAGCATGGAGGCAAAGATGGTGTTACTCACCCGCTCTCACGGTTCCTGTCTTTATCCTTTGACTTCTTCTTTTTCTTGCTCTTTTTGTGTTTTCTCGAGCGGCGGGCCTCAGAGCTGTCATCCCTCTCCTTGCTCAGAGGATCAGTCGTCCTTTTGGGATTCTGATCCTCCCTGTTTAGAGCGGAATCAAACGCGGGGAGACGAGCCTGAGGGGGCGAGCCCTTGGACTTTGTGGAGGTTTCTGGCTCTGTGGCAGGCGAGGAATTCTCTTCTTTTGACGGATAATAGTCCCTCTCCCTGCCATTGCTCTTGTCCTTAATCACCCGGGATTCTCGACTGTCTGGCTGCCCCCTCTCTCGACCATGAGACTTCTCGCTGTAGGGATGACCGTGTCCCCTCCGCTCCCGGTCACAGTCCCAGTCGTCCCTGTAGCGGCGGTTGTGGTAGTGGTGGTAATGGTTAGAGCACCTGTCACGATCACGCTCCCTAGGGTGGTGGGGGGTCCGCTCCCAGCGATGCTCGGACTCCCAGTCCCTGTAGGAACGATTGTGAGGAGGAAAACGATCCTTGTACGGGCGCTGATGGTGGTAGGGATCTCTGGAGTCCCGTCTGTAACGATTCCGATCCCCAACACTTTCCCGCTCCTGACTCCTGTCCCTGTAGTGCTTCTCTTTGTCTCTGCCACAGTCAGAGTACAGTCTGTCTTTCTCCCTGTCTCGGTTAGTTTGTCCTTCATTGCCTCTAGAACTAGGCTTAGACTGCTGTTGCTCCTTAGAACCTGTGCGTCCTTCAGTTTCTGCTGACGGATCACTGGTCTGTGGTGCATCTCTTGCTTCCTCCCCACCTCTGCTAACTTTCTGTGGAGCTGCAGAGGCCCCATTGGTTTTTTGGGAGCAGTCTGGCGGGATGGATAAGGCCGTAGGGTTGCAATGCCGAGCAGAAGGGGAAGCAGATTCTTTAGATGAGACGGAATGGGTCCTTGTTGCAGTAGCTGAAGGTGGAGAGCTGACAGCAGAGGATGCTGTATGCTGAGGGAGGGGTTCAGACACATTCTTAGCCCTTGTGTCAGGAGTGGAGAGGTGCTGGCTTTCACTGGCAGCAGGATGGATGCTCTGAGAAGAACTGGCCTGGGATGAGGCAGAATTATTTGCCTCTTTGCTGTAGAAACAAACAAAACAAAATATGAAGCATTAAAATATTGCTTTGTCTTATACTTTTGGGGTTCAATGTCTGTGTATGCTGTGAAGATGTGATCAAATCAAATGGATTGTTTAACTACTTTTTATGTGGTTGACAGAGTAATAACTTTTCCAGCTCAGTGTTAGAGTGCTAATCTTACCTCGTTTGACTGTGGTCACTGTCTAGTCCATTAGCAGCAACAGTAGTCACAGAGGATGAACTTCCATGATTACTGCCAGAGACCTGAGGAGCAAAAACAAGCCATGATTAATTTATAATATGGAAATGTAGACATAAAACTACTGTTCATTGGGTTATCAATATACTATGAAGAGATAGCAAAAACACAAAGCATATAATTTACTTTATCAGGGGTGTTGTGTCCGTTCACTTTGTGGTGTTCATAATGGTGCCCATTTTGACTGGATTCAGAGACACCATTGGTTGGTCCACTTAATCCGTTACCGTTGTGGTGCACTCCTGACTGTCCATTGGTGACTAGAGTAGAATGATCAAAGACGTCTCCCGTTCTCTTGTTTCCATTAAGGTGAGACTTGGCCAAACAGCCCTTCTCCAAAGTGCCACAGTTCTCCTGGTCCGATTCCTCTGAAGACTCTTGGCCGTACGGCACCAAGAACGACGCTCCATTCCCTCCCGTGTGGTGATCCCCGTTACTGCGAGACATGCCGTTACTGTGGTTAAGCTGACGTGGAACAAAGCGAACGTCTGAGGTAGATTGTGAGGAGGATAAAGAGCTGGAGGAGGAGGAGGAGGAGGAGCAGCTGCTGCTACTACTACTACTACTACTACTACTACTACTACTACTACTACTGCTGCTGCTGCTGCTGCTGCTGGCAGAGGACGGCTGGCTGCAAGAGGTGGCGGAGGAGGACGGGCGGTTCTGTTTGCCTTGTCCAATGAAGAAGGAAAGCTTCTGGCGCTTGTCGTGGTCTGGGATCATAGTGGGCCGGCTGATTGAGTGGGAGATGGAAGAAGAGGAAGAGGCCAGTCCATGGCTAGGTTTTCCCACAACACTGCTGCTGGTGCCGGGCTTGGAATTGCTGGGATAGTCCCTTAGAGATCCATTCCCATTAACGTGGAGGTTGCGCTGAGGAGGAAACAGAAAGTACACAAAGACATGTTTTGAGCGTCTAGAGCAAACATTGGATAAATATCTTAAACGGATATCATTCAGTACATACAGTATTTAAATGTTAGCAAGTCTGTAGTACCTTGGTCATGTGTGGTGGCAGCTGTGGACCTATGAAGCCAATGTTGTTGTTGTGGTGGACGGTGGTGTTAATGCGTGGTATCACCACCGGTCGTGGAGATGACTGACCAGGGATGCTTGGAATATGGCTCATGTGACTGTAGTCCCCTGCTTTCTTCCCATCACAGGACCTAGTGACACACATGAAAGAGACATTAGCAATATGAAACATTTTAAATGAGTGGGAGGGTTCATATTAAAAGGTTTTGAGACATTCAAAATGATGGTTTACTCACTTGATGTAGAAAAGGACATAGGCCTGCTGGTTGAGAACAGACCTGATGTCACTGACAGACACAGAGGAGTCGTTCATCTGATACCACTGCCCATTGCTTGCCTGGGAAACACAACAGAAGAGTTGGCAGGCTTTAACACATTTGCTAAACAGAATCATCACTGTTACACATCTTCCATTTAAAATTAATATTTAAAAGTGTTAAATATTATAAAAAGCTGAGAACTTTTGACTGTCAAGAACAAATATAATTTATAAATGTGTAAACATAGATATTTTAATAGAATAATTATATTGTGTATATACTTTTATATAACACAAAATTCGACAAGACTTCAGACCGCTAAGAGAAAGAGTTGTAGGAACTCTTCATTAAACTATTCTGGCGAGTTGTTGATAGACTGCTGGAGAGACAAATGTGTGCATGTGTACTTGGCAACAACAGCGCCCTGATAGATTAGAACAGAGGTCCATAGCAGTGCCAGTACCTTAATATAGCAGAAGTAGTGTCCAGCATGACAGCTGAATCCGGAGTGGACCAGCACAGCATACAGCCCGTAGACCTGGGGCTCCCCTTGAGACTGAGACATGAAGGGCCGCAGGTCCAGGAACTCTGGATATTTCACATCCTGACCAAACAACAGCTGATCAGTATCAATTATTCATAGTATATCATGTTCTTGATATGACGTCATCACACATGTCATGGTACCTTTGTGATTTTGCCTCCACTGAAGTTTGCAAAGCGTTTGAGTGAGAGGGTGAGCACATTTGAATTGCGGTGGATGGTAAATCTCTTTGAGGCTGTGACCATTTTTTTGCACCTAAGGAAAAGTAATGTTCAGTCAGTTAGCTGTCAAACGCATATAAATGAGCAAACACAACCATGGCTCTTTCTTGTCATGTTTTCTAAATTCCTTGAATTTGTAAAACAACTTACTTGGTGCATTTGTAAGCATTTTCTCCATCCAGCTGCTCTGGCTTGACAAACTGCTCCAGAGCCTTGGAGACACTGGGAGCTGTCTGCATGGAGAGAAAATGGGTTTTGGTTCTGTTCTTAAGATCGTTGCAAAAAATAAATAATAATAATTGAGAAATTAATTGGTTTGTTACTATGCCTGTCACCATAATTACATTATTGACTTAACATAAGTTATAAACTGACCGTAATATAGTTTTTAGAAATTATTCCTGGGACAATAAATCGTCCAACTAAAGTAGTTATCGTGACAGGACTAATTGTTATGCAGCAACACGATAAACAGAGGCATATCAGACAGATCCACGTGGGATTTTTTATTTACCTTAATTTCCAGAGTTATATCTAGAAAAGGGTCAAATGTATCAGAGACTGCTTTGCAGTTTAAACATTTAACTGAAAAAGAAAAGAAAAAAACAGTGTTTATTTATTAGTCCAGGAAAGCAGTAAAATGAAACAAAAAATAATTCATGTAGAAGAATAAAATCAAAAAAACAAAATCAACACTTCGAACGTACCTCTGGACCGTAGGTACCCGCCAAATACTTGATGGATGTAAGTGGTTGCCTGCGTTTGCCTGTCCAATCTGTCACGAAGATAAATAGGAGGATGAAAAACAACCAATAAGGGTAATGACATAACTGTCTGGTTGCCTTATAAATCCCCAAAACAAACAAAAATATGTTCAGGTTGTACTGGAGCAGAGAAAAATATCACTTTACAGTATTTTGCAATGTCAAGTCACAACATATTACAGTCAAAAGAGCAGGAGCAAGAAAGGGAAGAATTAGAGCAAGAGTAATTAGATGAGAGGCCACCTGTTATTGCAGAATAGGAATTGACTTGACTTGACACTTAAGGTTCCTAAAATCCCTCTCAGTCCCCTGAGAGCCACCATGGCCAGCCCAGGGTATATATTAAACATTCATGATTGCTTCGTATGTGTACATAACCTACTTGGCAATGGCTCTACATGTCTCAGTAAAAAAAAACATGAATACTTCAATGGTGTATAGCTTTATGCTAGATTTAGCCTTTGCAGAATATTCAATGTATCAGCACAATACAGAATACATAGAATTCAGTAATACTTTCCTTTGGTGGCCTATATTGATATAAAAAAAAAAAATGTATTATCCTAAGTTGTGTTTTGTAGATGTATGAAACTTACTTGGCTCCAGGCAAGCAGGACTTTTGCATAGCATCCACTGTGTACCGCAGGAACTCATGGGCATCCTCCTGGCTTCCATAGCGGAAGTGCTTAGCAATCCCTGTGAGGGAAAAAGACAAAACAGTAAAATATGTAAGAAGTTGTTATATGATAATCACACTTGCAATGGATGTTAAGTTCAAAATTATTTTAACAGCACACTATAAACCCCCCACAAGAAATTTCCCTCCAAAATTAAAAAAGGTAAACAGCCACACAGCGCCTCCTGTCATTCATTTCAGGTAAACATTTTGTCAAAGGGACCAATTTCAGTGTTTTACTCAACAGACAACCACTTACTTTTGAGCTCATTGAGCACACCAATAGGCTTAATGACATTTCCAGAGTTTGCAAAAACCTGAATGATGTGGTTTTGCATGGTGCACATCATACAGAACCCCGGCTCGTGACCTGCAGCAGCAACAGATGGACAAAACATTGATGAGTAAGACATGAATCGGACAAGAAGGCAGCTCATAGATACAACATTGATGTGATAATCACTGCATGACTGTACAATTTGACAATAACTTCCTTGGTCCAAAGAAGCATCATGAAACAATAACTTACATGTTTTGGAGTGCTCTCGTGTCAGCAAATAGTTGGCAAACGGAGGGGTGTAGGTGAGACACTGCAGGGCTGAGTTGAGAAAGCAGGTGTTCCCCATGTTCTGCAGGCCCGCCCCAATGCGGTGAACCTGTGCCCACTTTAGGTTGAGCCGCTCTGGAGGAAAGAGGACCTTCTGGGGCGAGTCAATGCCGTCACCACTGCTCATCACTGTACACACAGAGCCAACATTATTATTACAGTTAAATTCAATGAATTTACCAGGCCATAAACAAGTATCTGTATATATGTTACGTACTCTCTGTAAGTACATACTGGCACATGGGAAAAGAAGCCTTCTGGTCCTTACAGTCATAGCTATCAGTATTATGAGTTAAATCATGTGATCATGACTACTGAGTACGACTGTAAAACAAGTTAAAGGAGAAAAGACAAGACAGAGTTTCTCTTTTGTTTCTGCTAAACCAGTTAGGCTGCTGCTCTTTATATCAAAACACCAACTGCATCACAAGCTCAATAGACTGTTCATGTTCTCCCTTCGAAACTAGCTTGGTTCTGTAACTGGATGAGTGAAAGTAGCATGGAAGCAGCAACACAATACCCACAAAACCCCAGTGTGCCAGACTCTCACATTAGCAACTAGCTTAGCTTCATTAGTGCAGAGTGGCATTATTTATGAATGTGTACAGCCGCATTTCCTATATGAGTAGGAAAATATTGACTATTGGTATATGTGTCAAGTTCATGTCAAATTGTACTGCTTGACAACATAGAACATGAAACTTGCATTAAAAACACAGCAAATAAAAGCCCTAGTTCCTACCTTGCTCCTTGGTCCGGTCCACAGAGGAGGGTGTGCTGTTGTAGACTGCAGCTCCAGGCGTTGGGCCCAGGCAGCCTCCTGCAGCCTTCAGCCGTGGAGAGTCGCCAGGCATGGTGGGACCCATAGCCCAGCTGCTGGAACAGCTACCGTCCATCCCCACGTCTCCACTGGTGAAGGGAGATCGCTTACACCCGACTGACTCGTGGTCAGACTTTTCTGAAGATCTGTCAACTATGGTCATTGTTCATTGCTGTATGAGGGGAAGAAACAGACGTATACAACTTCATGGCTGCAGAAAATACAGATGAAGTTCAAGGTTTTGTGTTTTCATTTCTATTGTTGCTTTACATGTGGCTCTATTGGTGTGTGTGGCCCACAACTAATTTGGATAACATTACAGTACAAATAGATTACAACCAATCAATGCAATAGCCATAGCCATTAAAATGACTATCACAAATAATTAAAAAACTAGTCAAATAAATACATTGCAATATTTGAATCAGCCAATTTCACACCAATCTAGTACTATCCCCTTTATACAGTCATAATGTAATATTACATCCGATTATATTATTGTACTGTAGAAGACTCTTTTTTTTGTAACCGTGATATCATACACGAGAGTACACTAAGTGAAAAGCTGTTTTTTTATATAAATAACAAAGTAACCAAAGTCAGCGAGGGCATTCTGAAGTAACCTACATATTAGTAGATCTAACGCTAGATATGACTAAATTATGTTCCTAGATTTTGCTCGACATACACACAGTTGTCCCTTGGTGATAGTAAATTATAGGGACGTTGCAATGTTTCATTTAAAACAAACGTCAGAAAAAACTGGCCGGATATTCACTTCCGTTTTTAAAATTTTTCAAATCGACCAACTTGCTCCAGTCACCAGGTGAACGTTTCTACCGTTGGTTCAAACCCCGACGGAGGAAACGTCCCGGTCGGAAGCACGTTTACACCAACAGCTGTTCCCTCCCACCTGCTACGGCAGACTGGCTCACGTTGGCTAACAGACGGCTGCTAGGCCTTTAACACGCAGCGTCGCTAAACCTCACCAAAACACGCATTAAACCCTCGTCGGCCCGCCCCGGGGACAGAGCAACGGTTAAAAGCTCACCTGTCTCGTCGATGGCGGGAAAAGAGTAACCGGCGAAGCGCGAGGGGCTCCAGAAGTCACGAACGCCATGGAAACGGCGAACGTAACACACCAACGTTAGCCACCGAACGCTAGCTACGTTCAGTGGTGGCGCTCGTGCGGCAATATTGATGCTAGCGGTGCTAGCAGCTAGCTCGGCACGACGGAAGCCGACTGACATGGCGGGGAATAACGTAACCGTGTACTACGCACGTCAAAGTGCAGTTTTATGTTTCCACTTCAAAATACATTTGATAAATAACGCGTGAGCCCGTATGCTGGACGTCTATCGAGCCGAGAAAGGAGGGGCTCGACACCGGCGGCTGTGTGCGCTCACTGCGCTGCTCTCTCCGACATGACAGAGAACCGGTGTAAGGCTACTACAACCAGGCTCAGCGGCTCAGGCCCACTAGACTACTATTGCTGCACAGTTCAAGTGCCACTCGATCGTAAAATCAACAACGCACTCACCTGGAATCTGTTATGAATACGTTAATAGCGGTTGTAAATCCATTCCTTATTTCCAGCGGGTGTCCGGCGGTGAACAATGACGTAGCTAATTGCCCCACGGTTACATCCGGGTACCTTCGATGAAACGAGGTCTCTGATTGGTTTATACGGCCGTTTCTCTGAGAGGAACGTGTTTCGGGAAGATCCGTCGCATGAACACTCCTCTGACCTTTGTGTACATAATGTACAATCAACATTGCGTGATTTACAACCATATTTATATATATATATATATATATATATGTATACATATATATGTATACATACATACATACATACATACATAATATAAGTGGTTTCAGAATAATTACTTGACAGTACAGATTGTTATATATATGTTGAAAAGCTCATTTAAAAATAGATTACACAGTACCCACAGTATTTCCACTTTAAAAAGTTCTCAAAAATAAAACAATCCATTTCCTGTGACCAGTAATTTAACCTTACAACCACCATCAACCACATATAGAGGCAAGAGAACAAAGACATCTGTTTGAACATCCATGCACGGAAATAAACATGCCCATATCCCCATAAAATCAAAATTGGAAGGCTTACTGTGTCCACAAATGGTTTTCAATTTGCTGACAATGGGCAGCGCGCTCTTCAGGATCAAGAAGCTGCACAACATAATACACATTGTGAACCCTGCCTATAGGTCACTTTTTCCAATTTGTTATAAGTGTACTACTTTCAAAGCGACATCTCAAATAATCAATCACATATTGCTTCTCACAAATCCAACAGGATGCAGCAGAAGTAGGTTTTATTCAACATCTGAATGAAGATAAATAATTGCACCCTGACATCCCGGTATACAAGACACATTCAAATGCTAACACGCATACACGCGCACACACACGCGCGCACACACACACGCACACACACACACACACACACACACACACACACACACACACACACACACACACACACACACACACACACACACACACACACACACACATACACACACACACACACACACACACAAGTGCTCTACCTCTTGTACCAAGTCACCAAAACATAGTACAGCAGTCGTTGAATAAATCAAGTTGTGACAGTCTCTAGAGGGCTGAGACCCTTTAAGGCTTAGGTCTAGTCAGACTCAGAGAAATTAACTGACTTCTGAGCTCTGAAGCCGACTGATCTGTCTCCTCAGCTGCATGATCTCTCCCTCCTGCTCTTCAACCCTTCTCTGTAAACTATGGATCACCTGGAGAGGAAAAAAAAAAGAAAGGTTAAAATTGGTTGTCAGTTTTTGTCATGAACTGTACTTCAGATGTGTCATAAGCCTTGTTGGAGCCAACAGCGAGCACTCTCTGGTGACACATGCAGCAAAGCCACACATGCAGCATAACAAAAGCTGCACATTACAAGTAATCCTGGAACTGACATTCGTTTTCACACAGTTACACACTTTGAAGATTTTAGATCAGAAGTCTAAAAATAATTATTAATAAACTTTTTATGGCACAAAGGTCATCAGGGGGCTAAAACATATTTTTTTTAAGATCTCAAATGTATCCATTTATCCCAACATACTATGTCTTTACTGCAGAAGAGTTCACTCTGTAGAAGTTGGCTAGCTGTGGGACGAACACTGGGCTCCTTATTCGTCAGGTTCATGATGAACTTCGTCAGGACTGGCCATCTTTGGCAGAACGAGTCTGAGATTTTCCCCTCTCTCAGGTCCCCAAGGGTCCGGACCCGTTCCATCTCTGTCCCGAAGGGCTGGAATAGCTCGAGAGCCAGCACTCCGATGCTGTACATGTCTGACTGGGAGAGCAACAACGTCCCAAATAGAGTTGTTAAAAATGTCAATAGAGATGATAGTGACAAAGAATAATGATAAAATGACGACGTTGGTAAATGCTAAAAGTATAGCACGGAAATATGTGTCATGTTTCATGAAATATTTTTTATTATATATTAATATAATTAATTATTAATTAAGTTGTCATATTATTAATTACCTTTGAGTCATAATGGCAGCCCTTCAGTTGTTCAGGAGCAGCATACACAAACGTGCCAACACCTGTAGTATGTGAGGAATCTGCAAAATACACAGGAGATGTGACTTTAAAGCACATGGCGCCACCTACTGGTGATTCTGTGAGGCACCGTCATGAAAATACAACGAGCTAAGAGGTGCCGTATTACCACTGCTGGGAGCCGCTGTGCTTTTATGGCCATCCATTATTATATCCCTGCAGGCCAAACCAAAGTCCCCAATTCGAACATGGCTGTCGTTTCCGTGGAGGAAAATGTTCCTGGGCTGTGGGGAAAAAACACATTACAATTAGTTTTTAAGTTATATGTCAGTGAGTGTAAAGATACTGATTTCCAAGGTTTTTGCAAGTGAATAAACAATTTCAGCGCTCTCAGCTGCTTCATATTACATAAACAACTCAGCTGAAATTTGTAAACACTGAACTTGAATTGCTGCATTTTAAGCTTTTGCAAGGTAATCATTTCCCTGCTTTCCTCAAAGTGAAAATACCGAAGTGCCACAAGCATGGAAACACCTATAAATTAGCCAGAAAGGTGTCACCAGTCCCCATTATTGGCCCTGCACACAACACGGAGTTATCAGTCGCGACAGGAAGACATTGAACTTATTCTCAAACGGACATGTTGAGATCATGTGATGGACCAGAATAATCAGCTTTCAACCACCACACACTTCCTGAAAGACTTGACACAGACAGAAGTGAAGCTGCGATGCCTGGTCATGTTGGAGGAGAGCAAAGAATGTGAGGACAGGAGCAGTAACATTGTCAAGTTTCCCAACAATGAATTCTATACTGCAATTATGGATGAAGACTCGGGACGCATCGAAGACATGTCCAAAAAGCATGGGAGCAACTTTCTTATCGGGATAGGCGCTGCGCCTGGAGAAGTTTTGTGGAAGGTAAATGCAACAATGTGATCATTTCTTTAATATTACTTGTGAGAACTGAAACGTGTTCAATGTGAGCGTGACACCGTCACATGGACAGAAAAACAGCATCTCATATAAAACAATATCACCAAGTCATATACAAATGATGATGCATACAGACAGCTCAGTGAATATTATCAATTGTCAAGTGTTTAAGCTCCGATGTGATCATTATATTTATGAAATTAAAAGTAAAAAGAGAGAGAAAAGTCTTTCAGTATTCGCCTGCAACATATTTGTATTTTCCAGTTTTCCAGTTTGTCTTGTCTCGTCTTGTCTGGCCTCAGGGCCTTGCTACACTCCCCCTTCACCTGGCTGCCTCTTACGGAAGCGTAAAGAGCATGCAGAGCCTGCCGTCAACAGGAGCAGACCCAGAAATGAGGTCAGCACAAACACACACCTGGACAAGGACACAGACACACAAACTCACGGCCAGCATCCCGCCTCGCTAAACGACAGTCTTCCATGAGGGTGTTCTTCTTGTGGTAAACGCCTCGGGTAGAATAACTCAGCCGGAGTGGTTGAAATAAACTAATGAACCCGTGACACACATGTCACTGGTGCCACCAGCTTCACCGTCTCTACCTCTGTCACAGGGACCAGCTCGGTCGAACCCCTCTGCACTTGGTGATAGCCGGTTGGCCGAGGACCCTGCCTGTTACAAAACCAAGCTCCAAGTTCCAGACTGTCAATCAATTCAAAGGTGAAACCTTTTTAACTGTAGAAAATCATTGTTTAGCCTCTTTTTCTACTAAATTAAGCTCCTGTCTGCAAAATTCAACAGGCAGAGAAATAAAAACAAGAAGAAAAAAAAAAAAAAGTCAAGAGGAATGAGTCATTTGTAACGTTTAAATTAAATCATGACAGAAAATGAAGAAAATGAAGAAAAAAAAGATCCCCAAGAATGCAAATCTATCTTTTTGTAAATGCTCTTGTCCCATTTCTATGGTTTTGCCAAAGGTGTGTTTCTTGTGGCGGCTCTCCAGGTTGAGGGGAGTCACCAGACAGCTCTCCACCTATCAGTACGCTACATGGCTCCGTCTGCTGTCCCAATTCTGGCCAGCTGTGGTGCTGATGTTAATGCTGTGGACAGTAGTGGGATGACACCCCTGCATATGGCTGCTGGGATGCTCCATAAGGACATCATGGCCAGCTTGATCAAGGAGGAAGCCGACATGAACATGGTTCGTGTTGTGACGCCCAGCGGTTCACCTTTTACTGTCGTTTCGGTGTTTCTTAAGCCTGTTGAAATATTTAGGTTCTACATCTGTCCTACAATAAATCCAACTCATTCGTGACTATTTTAAAGGCGGTGAAGCAGTATGGGAACACTCCTTTGCACCTTGCTGGTGTGGCAATCTCCGTGAAGACCACTAAAACCCTGGAGGACGACATCTCTGAGCTGCTGGAGCAGGAGGCCGAGGCCAACGCGGTGAACAAGGCTGGATGGACGCCTTTACAGGAGGCGTGCCGCTTGGGCAACAAGGAGCTGGTGGACGTGCTGCTCAGGTACGGAGCCAACATCAAAAGGCTGAGCAAAGCAGGGGAGAACTGCCTGTTCCTGTTCCTGAACCACAGGACTAATGTGGGGAACAGCCTGCTGCTGGGGAAACTCCTCAGTCTGACCTCCCCGCTCACGGTCTACAACCAGAGCGGCCACCTGCCCTCTACCTTGATGCAACCGTGTTTCTTTAAACAGAGAGACCAGCTGCTGAAACTCGCTCAGCAGCCGAGGAGGCTTCAGGATATCTGCAAGAGAGCCATTTATCTAAAACACGTCCACGGCAAGAGCGAAGAGCTGAGAAAAGGTCTGCCTGATAAGCTGTGTGACTTTGTGTTCAACCGCTGGGAAAAACACATTTCCTTTGTGACAGATGGTGACCGAGACCATCTCAATGACTCGTTGGACGTTAGCTGACACCTGTGTGTCTATGCGAACTGTGAGTGACTGCAAACGTTTGCATTAAGCTACAGAGGCCACCTCAAACATATGCTGATCAAATCATATCCATCAAAGCGCCTTACCTTCAGGTCTCTGTGCATGATTCCCCTGGAGTGAATGTACTCGACTCCTTCAAGAATCCCTCTCAGCAGGCCGAGTGTGTGTTCGGTGTCAACACACCCGTAGGGACCTGGAAAAACAAAAGTATACATTTCTTTAGCTCCAAAAGTATATTTGATGTCATTTTATTTACGATTTGTAACGGAACAACGTCATTTTGTGAAGTCGTGCACGTTTTTAAACACTTACATCTTGGGGTTTGTTCTTGTCGTGGCTTGGTGCTCCTCTCAGAGATCCAGTCCTTCAGTGAGCGCTCACACAGCTGCATCTGGATGTAGAGCATCAGGTGGAACTGTACCTGCAGATACAGACCAACCACATGTATAAGCTCTGAAAACAAATCACACGTTTACCTTCCACTACGCTATAAAACATGCCACTCTCTGTTTGTAATGTGTCTGGTACCTACCTCAACCTTAGAAGGCTTTGTCGTGTGTTTTTTGCCAGCCCACTGCTGAAATTCCTTGTCGACGAAGGCGTTGTTGTTCAGTTCGACGCTACTCCTGCTGGACTCCTCCTCCAACAGTGCGGAGCTGTCCCGCCCCATGGCAGGACATTTGGAGCTCTTCGGGGGACCCCCCTGTCCCAGGAACACACAGGGGACGTAGTTCTCGGGAATCCGGCGCATCGTCTTGGCGCACACCACCTGGCCGCCCTTCTCTGGGGTTGGAACCAAAGACCTGACGGGCTCGGGATCTCTCGGGAGTACATCGACACTTGAGTCTGTTGCTGCTTGACTGAGGCTTCGAAAAACTATGGAGGAGCTGCTGCTGATGTCGTCAGAGCTCTCATCGGAACTGCGATTGAGAGAGTCGAGATCGAGTTAGTATTGTCGGACAATATAATGACTATTAATGCATCTACATGCCCCCGAGATGAATACTGTAAATACTGTTTGAAATATTTATTTTATTCACCTGCTACACTGTTTCTAAAAAAAAAATATTATGCCGAAAATAATTTCTACCTCACAAAAAAAAAAATCTAATTTTATGTTATTTCTGTAAAGAATCAAAGTCCGTAATTATTCCAAAGTTGTTCACCGCGAGGAAAAACAGGCTGCAATTTAGGATTAATTCCATCATCAATTTATATGCTGATTATCTGTCAATCAATTGGATTAGGCAATGACAGAAAACAGTAAATGGACACTGATCCCACCTGTCTTGTTGCTCAGGGGACTCCAGTGCAGGCAGGAGAGACTCAGGATCTGCAACAGAGACATTTCACTGTTATTGTTCTCTAAACTCAGTGAATAGTAAGAACACTTATTTCAGCCCACGAGACTTGTGACAGAACAGAAGTACTCACATGCGGCAGGCTGAACATGCTCCATCCACGCAGTGTGATAGCCCACAACGTTCACATGCTGCAGGCTGGATAACATTTTGACCTCCCTGAGGACCTAGAGCCAAACAAAATAATCAAATTATTAGTACATTATATCTCTGAATTTGGACATATAAGGGCTGTATTGAAAGAAACACTGATGGCCTACCTTCATGCAGTCATCCTTTGAGACTTTTCTGATGAGAATTTTCTTCACAGCATAATACTGTCCATCTAATTTGTTCATAACCTTCAAGATGAAGAGATAAAAAAAGATGAATGTGTTGATAAACTCAACTCACGTTCCTCTTTGGAGGAGTTTGTTAGAGAAAATAGCATGGAGTAGAATAGAGTGTAATACCTTAAAAACATTTCCATAAGATCCTTTTCCGAGTCTAAATATTTCTTCAAATTCACTAAGATACCGAGACGTCTGCGCTTGAAACAGTCCCTCCTTCGGCCTGCGGGAAGGCAAAGACAAACATTTCTTACACAATGCTTAATAACATGTTAATATTCCATTGAAGCAACTCAACAGTACAAACTACTCAAAGCATAGCCTACCTTACTGCAGATTTGTGCGCGTTTGTGCCGGCCCCTTGCTGGCCCTGCAAAATGAGAAGAGGATAAACACACTAACCACACTGTGGACACGATAACAATCCACACTGGGCTGTACAGTCGGCCCGTTACACCAAGTACTAATACCCACTTTGCATAATAGTCCTAGTCCTAAACTGACAACCTATCTACTGCTGCCAAGGCCACCCAGTGGTCCAGTTACCTGTGGATACAGTGAGGAGCTGGCAGCGTGGAGCAGCTCAGTGAAGGCCCGGTTGTGCTGCAGTCTGACGGTGCTGAACTCATCACTTATGGCCAAAGGTGAGAGGAGGTTCATGGAAGCTAAATGCTGGCCAATGACTGTCAGCAGAAAACAACAAAAATTATTTGGAAATAAACTTGGAACAAGTAAACAATAACGTCAAGATCCTGACGTAGGGGCAATCATTTAAAACATGCACGTTTTAAACTGACTGTCAAGTCCAAGTCCAACATCTCGGTACGTACTTTTAAAGAGCGTACGCGAGCGCGTTGGGTTGCTCTCGTAGACGAAGCACAGGTGCTCCAGTAGAGACCCCAGGAGAAGGTGGTTGGGGATCGCTGAGGCAAACTCTTGGATGGACGGGTAATGTCTCCCAGCCATCAACCCCTCACAGTTATTATCGGTGTCGGAAGCTGAGCAGACAAAATGTTGAAGAAAAACAAAAAGAAAAGCAGAAGAGAGAAAGAGGAAGCAGTGGTTAATAAAGAAGAAAGAATGAACCGCTTCAACATAACACTATGTTCGGTTCTGTTCTGGAAGCTATAAACAACGGTTTAGATTATATTTGACTTTTTTGAACTCACGCTGAAATGAAATAAACATAAAACCCCAACATCTCCTCTCTGTCGTCTTACCTTCTTCAATGACTTTTGCTATCATTTCAACAATGTTTCTGTCCCTGAGGTCCATTCTTTCTGTATAAGAACACTTGTACTCCAATATTAAGCACTCAAAGCTGTACTAATGATTATCCTGTTCGCCTCCAATGCAAAAACTATTTCTTCTTTTTGTTTGTACATAAGGGAGGGGGGGCGTGCACAGCAGTAATGCTTATCTGCCTGGACCAGCAGACGCAAACCTCCTCCACCTACTGTACTCACTCACTGATTGTAAACACTTGTTCACTATGGCCGAAAGGGAAGGAAAAGCTGCTTCATCTGTCCAACATGTCCTCACTCTCATTTCATCTGACAGCGGGAGAAAGTGGATTGGCAAGTCCAGACTTGTTCTGAAGCAGAAATGCATTGCTAAACTAAGATTTGACTTGATCTTACACCCCAATGACTTCACTAGACCCATGCAAATTTATTCGACAACTGCAAGTTTGTGTAGGATTATGGGTAAAGAGGACTTGCACCGAATTTATACATGAAGGTATTACTACTAAGTACTACTTGGCCTGTGAATACAGCTGTGTACAGTCTTCTGTGGCTCTGGAGGGAGCTTTCTAAAGTCTGAGAGAATATCATAACTTTGGTTTGAGGCTACAGACATTTCACTGTCAGAGTTTGTGCCTTAGTTTCCCCTTTTTATTTAATGCTTTTTTTTCCGGTCTATTTTTGTATTCTCTGCGGTTGCCCCCCTCCCCCCCCACCCCCCGTCATGTTAGTTTAAATGTATTTAAATGTATTTTGCCGTTTCTTATTGACAATTTATGAAATTGTACATGTACAATTGTTGAATAAAGAATTGTTAAAAAAAAAAAAAACAATTCACATAAAACATGGCTGCATTAAACAGGCAGGGAGGGGCCTCGGAATCACGACGGTCACGTGACCTAATATCCCTCAACTTCGCCCCTGCCTATTTATAAAAACAAGAAAGTCTTAAACTATTATTGATCTGAGGTTCTATTCCGGTCATCGCATCATAATGGAGGATGACCAAGTCGATGCGGATCAGTTAGCTAATCGTCGGGCAGCAACATGAAGTGCGGGAGGAAACGCTGCTTACTGTCAAAGTGGACTTCATCGTCCTCTTCGCTCGCGGCACTGAACAGGCTCACGTTCGCCTCCAGCCCGCGTCTCTTGGTGGGGTTCAGGCTGCGGACCACCAAGAGGCTGCTGCCGCCTCCAGAACTGTCCTCTGACCTCAGGAGTCCGATGCTGGACGTTGAACTGGACATATTTTTAGTATGTGAAAAATGTTGACGCGACAAAAATAAAGTACTTCTTTTTTTTTAAACGCTTCCAAATTCACATGACGCAACTCATATCGTCAAACTACTCGTTACATCCGCCCGTCCCTGGTGTTTACATCGTATAACGTTAGATCTGTCTAATATTTCTCTCCAAAGTCCCATATGGACTGTTCTGTCAGAAGACGGCCATGATTCAACCGGGAAGGGACCGTCTGACAATGTACGTTACAACCATATTCACGAACAGAAGGAAACGGTACCACATAATTACAGTACAAACTACTGAAAGTGTTGTTTGTTTCATATTTAAAAGTACAATACTACAGCTTCAAACTACCGAGAATACTTCTGCAACAATAAAGCGAATTATTCGGGTTTTTTTGCTACATGAGGTAAATGCAGACGCTCCCTAACGTCTTGCTCGACCACAGATTCCGGTTTGGTTTAACTGGTTAGGTGATGAAATACTAGAAAGTGTGAGGTAACACACACAATAATACTTATTTATGTACTGCGATATATATTTTTTTATACTGTTATCACTCTTATATATAGTAAAGTTGCTGTTTTACCCGTTCAACCTTTATATCTTATTGTTTTTTTTAATAGTCAACCTGCGCAGTTTTGCGCACGGGTGAAGCTCGCGAGAGTGTGCAGTGCGCGCGGTACAACTTCCCTTGTGTTTACAACCTGCAGTCGTGAGGCTTTTGCACATATTTGACCATCTAATGAAAACAAACCCGCTCACATTTGCATTGATGACACCATTTTAGTTGTCGTCTCTTCCTTTTTCTCTGTTTCCGATTAAGTCACATTTCATAGTTTGAATGAATTCTTCCTGAAGCTTTTCAAGTCCTTGAAGATGTCTGATGCTTGGTAAGTTAGTTACCGACGTATTTACTCAACGTTAACTTATCTGCATTTCAGATTTATACTCGGAAACGCAGCCAACTCTCTAACTAGTATTGCCTTTAGTAGAATTAATAAATACATCTGTTGCAGCAGTATACATTTAAGCTATACATCATTGTCACTGAGCACTAGTTTTCTTCTCAGCAGCTCTGAACCTGCAGGAGCCATCAAGGCCATTGATAAGCACTCAGTGCATCAAATCTGCTCAGGACAGGTGGTGCTGACTTTGGCCACTGCTGTCAAAGAGCTGGTGGAAAACAGCATTGATGCAGGGGCTACTAACGTTGGTAAGGATTGATGCATGCCACATCGTACATTCTTTTATCTGTCAAACATGGTACTGGAGTTGTCTGATTGAATTTTGATTGCCCACCAGTAGGAAGCTAGATTTGTGAATGCTGTCTTTGTCAACATTACACGGTGTACATCGTTTACAGTCCAGTACAATAGAATAGGAGATATTGATTCAGCAAAATTCCAATATCATGTTTCTGTTGCATGTTCCAGATGTCAGGCTGAAGGAGTGTGGGGCTGAACTGGTGGAAGTGTCAGACAATGGCAAAGGGGTGGAAGAGGCCAACTTTGAAGCACTGAGTAAGTGTCGGTGTTGTCTGTCCCGCCTGTGTTAGTTAAAGTCCGACCTAATCTTAATGGTTGAGTGAAACCTCCTCCTGTTCCCGCAGCATTGAAGCATCACACGTCAAAGCTGAGGGATTTCTCCGATCTCATCCGTGTGGAAACGTTTGGCTTCAGAGGGGAAGCCCTCAGCTCTTTGTGTGCTCTGAGGTAAAAAAACACTTTTAACAGCCGCATTCGTAACACCGCATACACCTATTTTACCTCGTCATCTAAAAGTCCCTCCGACCCCCTGCTTCAGTGGCCTGAGTGTGGTGACCTGCCACGAGTCCAGCCAGGTGGGGACCAAGCTGGTGTTTGACCACAAGGGCCACCTGGTGCAGCAGTCTCCCCATCCCCGGCAGCCAGGCACCACAGTCAGCCTGCAGCAGCTCTTCTACACGCTGCCTGTCCGACACAAGGAGTTCCAACGCAACATTAAGAAGGTCAGTCGTTATAGGATCATTCTTATGTTTTTGCATACTTTCGTCGATGGGACAACAAATCACATACATTCATGCATAGAAACTCCGATGTTGAAACTCTGATGTTGAACATTTCAGTGTGAGTGCGACCGGCATTCCTTCTCGAGGCAACAACTAAATTCACACCATACTTTTTTACAATGCTCATTTTGCCTCATTGTTTTTCTTCAAGGCTTGATTTTCTGACAATATAGGTTGTAAATTAAACTGTTTTCTTGGTGAAAGTAAACCAAGGGCAGCACCGAGCCCTGGATGTCCGATTTCCTGACCTGCACACAAACACAACACCTGGAAGACGTTTGAATCCGTACTTTCAAATGTATTGGAACTCAATTCTAACACAATTTAAATATTCGGTATGATGGATCGTCTACTTTATCTCAAACCAGTTTCTAGACATGGAAAGTTGATTGACCATGAATGGAACACAGTGAAGGCCAGCTGGATAGGAAAAAGTACATTTATCAACGTAAAAATGTAAATAGTCTGCAGAAATGTAACACTGTAAAAACAGAAAGAGCGAGAGAACATAACATGTTTCATTTTGTATATTTAAATGTATTAGTTTAGAGCCCGTCAGTGGCTAATTAAAGTACCTGCTATGTCATCCATCTATAATACCCAATATTTCACTGTTGTGTTTTTTCAGGAGTATGCCAAGATGATTCATGTCCTGCAGGCCTACTGCGTCGTCTCTACAGGAGTGCGCATTACCTGCTCCAACCAGAACGGGCAGGGGAAGCGCAGCACAGTGCTCAGCACCAGTGGCAGCCAGAGTATGAGGGACAACATCGGGGCTATATTTGGACCAAAACAGGTTGGAACATCGGTTTCACACTTTTCTGGGCTACGATGTTTATTCGCAACCTGCCTTACGTGTCAGTTTGACCACATTGCTGCGCCGTAAGACGCTAACCACAACTAAATACAACTCTTCTCCTGTCTTCATGTTCATTGTTGAGTTTATTTAATGAGTCTAACGGGTATTAAAGCCAAAATCGAAGAGTTGAAGAAATTTCCCAAACCCGTACAGGAGCTGTGTAGTTCTTCAGTTCAAGTAAAATACACAACAAGAAATTGCCTTAATTGGCTTAATATTTCATTTTTTTCTTGTGTGTTCTGCAGCTACAGAGTC
The DNA here is from genome assembly GCA_016806645.1 of Ophiodon elongatus. NCBI lineage: Eukaryota > Metazoa > Chordata > Actinopteri > Perciformes > Hexagrammidae > Ophiodon > Ophiodon elongatus. The sequence goes on from JACSYO010001932.1 coordinate 1,113,202, forward strand.
TTCTGCCTTTTCAGCAAGTGTCTCCTGCAGAAAATGTTATTGAAGAATATGGACTCAAAGACGCAGATCTACCCCAGCAGCTGTTCTGGTGAGCGGCACCACTGCATGTGCAGTACGTTTTGTGGAGGCCTTCTCTGCAAAAAAAAAAAAAAGGCCGTTTCGATAAATTAAAATCTCTGTTTTAACAGCATGGCAGGGTTCGTGTCACGAGGAGACCACGGTGTTGGGAGAAGTGCCACTGACAGGCAGTTCTTTTTTATTAACAACCGGCCTTGTGATCCTCTTAAGGTAATTCAAGTCTTCCCATTTCATCATTCATAAGCGGTACAAACATTTAAATCGGTGTTGAACACACTATTATATAGTTGTGTGATGAACAGTACTTGTCAAAACATTATAGCTCATTATAGCTCTATATTATTACCACTTTCCCCAATTTGCAGGTGACCAAACTTGTGAATGAAGTGTATCACATGTATAACAGACATCAATATCCGTTTGTCGCCTTGAACATAGCCGTCGCCTCTAGTAAGAAAATGATTATTCTTATTATTATATTTCTGAAACCTACTGCTGACTTCCTGTCCCACATGAGCGTTTCTGTGCTGTTATTACAGATTGTGTGGACGTGAACGTCACCCCGGACAAACGACAGATCTTCCTTCAGGAGGAGAAACTCCTGCTGGCTATTCTAAAGACCTCTCTCATCAACATGTACGACTCTGGAGTCAATAAGATCAGCCTGAACTATACACCCACACCCAGAACCAGTAAGCACAGGCATTTAGCCTGAATGTCAGTTTATAAGATGTTTATGTTGAAAGTAATGTAACTGAGGGATTTTCCAGCACTTTTATTTTGACTGTCTGTCTGTCACTTGTCTCTAGATACAAAGTCTGTGTCCGAAATCTGTCCTGTTGTCCCATCCAATGAGAACACGCCAGAACTTGGAGGGCACATGGAGCCAGTATCTCGGAGCTCAAAGTCGTCCCCAAACCTGGCCGGCCTAAAAGCGGCTTTTTCAAGTCACCACAGCTCCAGTTCTGGGAACAAGTCAAGTGTGGCAAAAGCTGCCAACAGTGGCCCAACACAGAAAACACTGCAGTCTTTTTTTAAGGACACCGTCCCAAGTCTAACGTCTCCTTTGAAACCCGGAAGCGATCAAACTAGATGCTCCCCAGCGGGAGGGTCGGCGCTCGATGGGTTCAGGTACGGGAGGAGGTCCTGCAGTGGTACAGACTCCGAAAAAGACGGCGCCTCGTCAGATCGTGACGTCACTATGGCAACACCGGATATTCAGTGTTCTGGCCTGGAGGTCTGTTCCCCTGAAGCGACTGACGGTGTAAAAAAAGAAACACTGGAGGAAACGTCGGAGAATGGTCTCACCGTTCCTGAGGAGCCGGAGGTACAGACTGAGCCACGCACTTCCATTGAGGGCTGTGCTGTGAGCCCGGATGCCAAGAGGGCCAGGACGGCGACGCCGCGTCTCCCACAAGCTGAACACAAGCCCGACGCGTCTTCGAGGTCCTCCCCGACAGTGGACGCTCCAGTCTGCCTACAGAAGAGGACGGTGCCCCTCCGGTTCTCTTTACAAGAGCTGGCGGGGAAGGTGAAGAGACTCCAGGACCTGCAGAAGCAGAGGGCCGGCGAGGATCTGTGCTATCGACGCTTCAGGGCCAAAATCAACCCCGGAGAAAACCAGAGTGCAGAGGAAGAGCTCAAGAAAGAGATCAGGTGGGATTTTACTCTTTATCAATAACTACGGCTGACCTCGCCAATATTAAAGTGACGGTGACATTTAAATGTTTTAATCCCCACAGTAAAGACATGTTCAAAGAGATGGAGATCATCGGCCAGTTTAACCTGGGCTTCATTATCACCAAACTCAACTCTGACATCTTCATGATTGACCAACATGCCACAGATGAGAAATACAACTTTGAGATGCTGCAGCAGCACACTGTGCTCCAGGGACAGAAACTCATCGTGTAAGAATCCGACTCAGTGGATGAAGTTTGCCTTGTGTTGATCCGAATGACCACTTTACTGATCGATTGTTGGTTGTTTTTTTTCTCCTCTATGTCTGCAGGCCTCAGAAGCTTCACCTCACTGCTGTCAGTGAAAACGTACTCATGGAGAACATCGAGATTTTCAGAAAGAACGGCTTTGAATTTCTTGTCGATGAGGACGGTACGAACATTCAACTGTTAAATGCGAGTGATTAATCATGATTTTTATCTCGAGTTCAAAACCATTCGTTTCACACTTTGGTGATTTACGCATACTAAACCAACAGGTTTTTGTTTTTTTATTGTGACTGCAGCTCAGGTAATGGAGAGAGTCAAGCTGGTATCTCTGCCCACCAGTAAAAACTGGACATTCGGCCCAACCGACATTGAAGAGCTGATCTTCATGTTGAGTGACAGCCCAGGGGTCATGTGTCGACCGTCTCGCGTCCGGCAGATGTTTGCCTCCCGAGCTTGTCGAAAATCTGTGAGTGCATACTGATGATAAACAAGACACTTTAGTATTTTCAGATATTTACACAGACCAGGTTTTGGCTTTAGATAAGAATCATATGTACTTTTATTTGAATCCGAGTTATGGTATTGTGTTGTAATGTAACACAGACACGAGTTTCGTGCGTGCTGTTAATTGAATTGCCATTGCGATAATATTGTTCATTTGAATGAAAAAAGTAGACGTGTGCATATCTCAAGACACTTTTGAACCTCTGCAAGTTAATTGTAGCACTGCACCGAAATCAGTGGAAAGACATGGCTGCATGGAAGATAAAATATATATCAAACCCACAAATTTAAAACTTCCAAGTATTGGAAGTAGTGTCAGTTGTATTTGGGGTCGTATGTAGTCTCTACATTTTAAAAATTCTGTGATGGTACTTTTTAACCATCTCTAATAAGACCAACTGTGTTGTTGTAGACGAATTTAATAGCAGTACTATTTTCCTGACACATTACCTATTGTTTTGTTTACGTCCATCTTCAGGTGATGATTGGCACTGCTCTGAGTGTAGGAGAGATGAAGAAGCTCCTGGTTCACATGGGGGAGATTAACCAGCCATGGAACTGTCCTCACGGCAGGCCCACCATGAGACACCTCGCCAACCTGGACATCATCGCACAAGACTGACCACGTTGGGAGAATCTTACTTTACATTTGCTTAACACAACTGGACTGTTGCACTGATCGACAGAAGGGTCCAAATCATAGGTCCTGTATTTTTCTGTGGTTCATATGCTAGTTATTGACTGCTTATTGTGTTTTTAATATCTGTTATGCTCTCATTTTATTTGTATTTTGCATCATAAAAGATATATATATTTTTTTTTTTATATTTTACCACCCAATTACTCGGGTAAATAAACCTGATATGTCCCTCCGTTGTCTATGTTGTTGAATCAGTGGTAGTAAGAGACGTAGACGTCGCTGTATCGCCCTTTTTGACTGATATCGGTTGCCGTAGTTGTGCTTTACCGTTACCGTGGAGATGCTCCTATCTTCAGCGAGAGGCGCACAAACGGCGCAAAATGAAAAGGTGGGAAGTAATTAACAAAGCTACAATAAAAAACAATAAACAGGACAATGAGAAACCGCGCAGGAACGCAGCGCTGCCTCATACGGCGGGGGAAAGAGGAAACGTACAGTTGGTGGGTTTAAAAGTGAACTCTGTGGATGTGGGGCAGAAACAAACCGACCTGCAGGACCAGCAGCCCCAGGATGACGACATTCATGAAACCCCTACACTTTTAGGTTTAATCGTACAGAGGTAAATCATCCCCCATGACGTTACCTACGTCATTATTTTCAGTGCGCTTGATTTCCTAAATTAGTTATGAATGACTTCTCAGTGCCACGTGACCTGAAGCGTAACGTTTACACGCAATGTGGCGTCTCATTGACAGATATGAAGGGGACACCTGTGAAGACCAGTTTCATGGAGAAGGGGTTGCTCGTTTTGAAGGAGGTCATATTTACAAGGTTGGAAATAATGCCACATTTTGAAAGACAATACAGTAAATGCATACTTAAGCCAAATGCTGAGCATTTAGTAAGTTCATTGTCCATTTACCTAAATAAAATGTGTATGAACCGAACAAAAAGTCATTAAAGTAAAGTTGAAATATTGCAAATACATTTCTAACACATTTTTACAAGACTTAAAATGCATTTTGAAATATATTTTGAAAGTGCACCAGAACTGTGTGTTCAACGCTCCTATTTCCATCAGGATAAATAAAACTAGTCACTTCTTTGTTTTTCTGAAGGGCATGTTTACCAAGGGACTGATGGATGGACGTGGTGTCTTCACAGGAGCAGACGGATTGAAATATGAGGTAGTGTACAATAATGATACATTATAATAACTGCAATGAACTTAAATCTTATTGAGTGTTTCTTAAATGCTTCACAACAACCAAAACATCCTAAGCATGCGTCCTGTATGCATACAAAATAAAATATTGACATTTCTTTTTTTAATATCTAATCCATCAGGGAGAATTTGTGTGCAACATGCCCATGGGCAAGGGCACCTACACCTGGCCAGATGGCAGCTCCTATACGGGGGACGTGGACAATGGTACACGACATGGTACCGGAACTTACACATGTGCATTAAATGGTGTGTCATACACAGGGCAGTGGGATCAGGGCAAGATCCATGGAAAGGTATGATCCACCAATTCATATCAGGTATATGTAGTCCTTTTATTTGTGTGTGTCTAATTGGTTCTCTTTGTGTTAGGGTGAAGTGTATTATAACCAGGAGAAGACCTCTTGGTACAAAGGAGATTGGGTGAGGAACAACAGAGAGGGATGGGGAGTAAGACGGTATGTATGGAGTACATCGTCTAATCTGTAGTGGTATTTAAACTGCCCAAAGGTGACACCGGTGTCTCAACAGCTACCCCTCTGGAAACATTTACTCCGGTGAGTGGAAGAACAACCTGAGACATGGAGAGGGCACGATGAGGTGGCTAAAAGTGGGACAGCAGTATGTTGGGATGTGGCAGAATGGACTCCAAGTATGAGAGCACACCGCTGACACCAACGCATCCATATTGCACAAATTCAAGGACAATAGGTTTTCATCCTCTTTAAAAAAAACGTAAATCTGTTTACGTTTTTGCCCCCTTCCCCCCCCCCCCCTCACTCCCCCCCCCCCTCCTCCTCTGGCAGCATGGACGAGGCACACATGCGTGGGTCATGAGGCGAGCGGATGGATCTCAGTATTCCCAGAGCAATCAGTACACAGGGGATTTCGTTCAGGGTCAGAGGCACGGGCAGGGAACCTTGTACTCCGCTAGTGGTGCGATCTATGAAGAAGAATGGAGAAGGAATACAAAACATGGCAAGGTTGATCAATAATACACAAATGCCTCTCACAGTCAATACACATTTGTCCCTGAATTCAGTTAAATTCTGGGTGAAAAAGATTGGAGGCTCCTTGCTTGGAAGTTGCAAATACTTGTTGTAATGCTTTAAAATGTCATTGTTAATAGCAGAAGATGGAAGATCTGGCATCATGTGTATTATTATAATAATTTGTAAAAGTTACTTTACTTATATGGTTCATAGGCAAAATTTACTTTTGAGGATGGGCATGTTTTTGAAGGAGAGTTTGTGGACGACCAGATGATGACACACGACCTGGATGGCACCAAAGTGCTCGCTGCTCTGCCTGGTAAGTCCCCGACAGTGCATTCAGAATGTTCAGCCTCCCATCGAGGTGATGGTAAACAGCGTCGTGTCTCGTCACAGGTCCATCTATCTCAAGAACAGACATAGCTCTGAACATTGAATGTCTTCTGGAGAAAATCCCTGAGCGAAAGCGCGGCACTGAGCTCAAACAGGTCAGGACAATATTTGATATTTTTCCCCCCACGTCCTTATTCCCCCCCCCCCCCGAGCCACTGCCCTGACACTCTGACTCGTGTGTAAACAGGTGGAGTTTGTGGTGCTGAGGCAAGTGACAGAGCTGAGGTCTGTCTATAATTTCTACAGCAGACTCGGCCACGCCCACTCCCCAGATAACACCTTCCAGCTGTCCCGCCTGCAGTTCTGGCGCCTGCTCAAAGACTGTAACATCCACCATCACGGCGTCACTCTGACGCAGGTGGACCATTTAATCAGAAGTGAGAAGGACTAATAATCTCTCCTACATACTTAATCCATCTTACATATACATGACAGGACATTGATAGCGTTGATAGCGTCATAATTACAGTATTTGAGTGCTTAATGTTTTTACTTTGTGTCTCAGAGGATGCTACACCAGCAGAGATCCACTCTCCTTTCCCTTCCATGCTTCTGCAAAGGCTCCTCAGCTGTCTAGTGATTGTGGCCTACCACATCTACAACAAGGACATGGCGTAAGGAAGGACTTCTCACAGAATCAATTAGCCCAGTACTTTGGTTCGGGGCTAAATACCTGCAAGACTAATGACATTCCCATCAGACTCAGCTGTACTTTGTGTTTTGTGCTAATTAACAAACGTTAGCAAGCTGACATGCGAAACCAAGATGGTGAACACGGTGACATCAACGTGTTCGCATTGTCATTGTGAGCACGTTGACATGCCGACATCAGCATTTAGCTCAGAGCACAGCTGTTGCTCAAACTGTAAATGAGCTCCAGTGGCGTAAGAGTTGCAAGGTTTTCGCTCAAAAGGCGACACGGGGACACAGAATAACTACCCAAGAAAGAAAAAGGCGACAATTTTAAATATAAACGTTTCCTCCTCGGTAACTGATTTTGAGCAGAGAAACGTCTCCTCTTTTCACAGGTCACAAAACAACCTTCTGGCAGCCTGCTTTTCGAAACTGATGACGGACAACATCCTTCCTAATTCTAAGAATGTAAAAGGTGCTTAACAGTATAATATTATAGGCTCATGTACATATTCGTTGACAGAGAAAACCGATTTATTTTGGCAAAAGACGAGTAAGGAATGAATGTTTCTGTCCGTCGGGGCATTATCAGTTTTTGGGTGTTTTGTCTGAGACGTCAGCCACAGAAACCGCAGTATTCAGCACCCTTGTTTAGCTCTACATTATGCAGTAATAGTCCATTAACTGTGGCTGTGTTGATCCAGGCTTCCTGTTTAGGCAGCCAGGCTGTACAGTGGTGGCCAAGAGCTACTTGAAGAAGTGCTGGGAAGTTTATCAGGCTTACTGCAAAGTCAATGCGACCCCCAGAGAAGACCGGACCATGACCTGCCGACACCTGCTGTGGATGTTCAAGGTGCAACAGACTGTAACGCGAAGATCACCATGAAAATTTGCTTCTCCTTAAAATAATTTTTCCCCCACTTAACATAAGAAATGGATGCAGTTTATCGATGGCCGAAGAGCAAAACCTCCTATCTGGAAAATGCACTTTTTTGAGAATACAAAAAAAAACTTGTTGAATGCCATTTGTTAAGGATACCCAATAAATAATACAAAAAAAAATACAAAAATCCCAAAAAAATAAAAATATACAAAGTGCATATAGGAGGTTATTCCCACTTTTCCTGAATCATTTTGCAGATAGGAGGTATTTTGAGTTACTAGATGAAATAATTAAATCTACAGTCATCTAGACACAGTGGTGATTAGTTTATTGTAACCCCTGCCAGGATCTTCATCTGCTGGACACTAACCTGACCACAGCGAGATTACTGCAGATCATCACTGCTGAAAGCCATGACCCCGGCAACCTGTCTGCCTGTCTGGATCTGGAGGTCGGCCTGTGGTGCTCACACCAGTTGACTCATTCATTATTTTTCAGTGTTCATGAACAGATTAGCATTCATCTGCTTCCCCTGTTTTGTGTGTCTTCCTTTCCCTCTCTGTATCACTTTTGTCGTTGTACCACTTCAGATCACATTCCTGGAGTTTTTTGAGGTACTCCTGGGCTCTGCTGAGGTGAAGTGTCAGCGGGTTTCTGAAGGCCTGGTTGAGTCCAGCCTCGACGCTGAGGCCAGTCGGGATGTACCTGAGGTGATTTACAAACAGCCCTTCCCAGGCGGTCACATCCTTTTTCAAGCCTCTCTTGACCTCTGCTACCCTCACACACCAGATGTGTATTGGAATCACAGATATAGATAACACTATAAAGTAAAGCTGGGAATCCTGCACAAGAGAACAAACTAAAGAATGACTTTCTACAGTTTATTCCCATCCAGGTGGTAGCTCCAGTGAATGGCATCACGAGTTATGAGTATCTGTATTAGAAGTCACACATCCACCATTATGTGAAAAGATGTGAAAATATCCAGTAGTGATATCAGTAATTTGTTGGATAACGCCACTTCTGTTAATATTAATGAAATATGCTGGGAGCTGGGCTGTAATCTTAAATGACATATACATGTAATTGTATTTGCATCTTATTATAGACAAGTGATACAGCAGAATTATCCACTGCTCAGGACGTGGTGAGTCAACAAGATGTCACTGAGAAACCTCACTCTGCAGGTTGGTTTTGGTAGTTTTTATTGTCTCAATCCAAATAATGTCTATGTATAAATTATAGAAGGGAAAAGGACTTCGGCACTCTTGTATATGCTATGTCCAGAAAGTGACAGGACCTTAAATTCATTGCACTGACTATACTGAATATGTCATGTGTCCTCTAGAGCAAAGAAGTGGAGGAAAAGGCGTGCTAACCAGAGGAGTCGAGGCCAAAGACTGTGAAGCGGAGCTCTGGAACCAGACGATCCAGCAATTCTTCAACCACTTTTTCTTCCCGGCTTTTGAACATTACCAGTTGGTGTCCAGAAGAATGAAGGAGGAGAAGCTCCGCCATGAGGCCCAACAAAGAGCCAGCTAGGACATTTCTAGCAACTCCCAGATAAGATTTATTTATTTTTGTGAGGTCAGTCCAGAGTATTTTGTAATCAATGTCTAATTTCTGGAGATTTAACCAGGTTCAATAGCAGCGTTTTCCGCACAAAATGACAATTTTAATGGACCAACTTTTATTTACATAAATTAGATTTATTTACATAAATTAGATTTATTTACTGTATGCATTGTGGGTTTACAGGAGTAGAAATAGTCTGGTGTGTTTGACTCCATTGTGGGGGCTCAACATGAGTTTGACAAACAAGCCAGTTTCATGAGTTGCTTTGAGAAATTGAAACCAGACAAACGCATCAATACAGCCACTAGATGGCATCGTGTCACTTTCCCTCCCCGAAGCTTCCGTTCCGGTATCATCTCTGCCTCCTGGATGTGGACCATCGCCACCAAAAATCACACTGGTGTGTGTAATGCCCAGTGTTGTGTTACAGGTAGAGGGGGCATGAGGAGGCTGATGGATGACACGAGATGCAGCAGACAAACCCGATGAAGCACGCTTTTTTTCTTCTTCCTGTGAGACCACACAGACCTGCAGTCCAAAAACAGACCAATGCCGTGAGCCTTTGAATATAGTGACTAATAAAAGCATTGAATGTACTGCTGCTGCTTTGTGCTTGGATGTAAATGAAGACCACTGTTCAATACTTTGTTGTAAATAGAACTTTAATTGCAAGACAAAACAATTCACTCGGATACAATATTTTTTTTTTTTTTTTTTTTTTTTAAATGAGTAAATAAAGTAGTCAAGATATGCTAAAAACTTAAACGCATAAAAGAATCCCAAGGCTCCACATCAGAGTGGAGGTGTGAAGACCATGAGGTCACTCGGACAGACGGACTGGCGTATCCGGTCCTTCGGGTCCGGGGTGAAGAGAAGCATGGCAGGCTCGGCTGCCTGGGGCTGAAAAATGCACAAAGAAAAGTACAGTAAGACTATTCAGCAATGATACGGCTGGAATAAAAAGATACAGAAGTGATAATTAAGTTCAATGTGGATTTATAAAAAAGGTACATTTTTTAAATAAAGACATAAAAAGGAAAGACTTTTACCCGTGGTGACTGAAGAGTTAACGCTGAAGGCACCGCTGGATGTGTGTGATGAAAAGTGAGCATGACAGTGAGTGAAGAAAGTGCAATTTAAACCCCAATACCAGAAGAAAGACCAGTGTGGTATTCCCTTATAACCAGGTAATCAGAAGGTAAAAAAAAACATCAGTGGCACTCGGAGAACAACTACTCAATTTCCTCAATATAAATCCTAGTTTTAATATCTTCAAAACACATTTCAATAAAGAAATCCTGCCTGCTGCAGTTTGAGTATAAATTAGTGTGGTTAAGGTAAAAAACCCAGGCCTACACAGTGTGTGTGTGTGTGTGTGTGTGTGTGTACACAGTAAGGGCATCGATCCTACCTGGTTCTTGCAGAGTAAGCAGGTCCTCTGTCTGACCTCTAGGACTCTCCATCTCTACATCCACCGCCATGGGGGACAGGCTGCACCTCTGTGACGGCCGGAGGTAACGCTCAAAGTCCAAACCAGGAATCTCCTGAAATAACAAGTTTGGATCATATATTTTAATAAATGGCACCCTATGAGGTTGTTTTTAATAAATAAGGAGACATTTAGTGAAGCCTGAAGATGTGTTTACCTCAACAACCGAGTTGTCTGGTGTGAGACACACAGACTCCTGGGCCTCCAGAAGACGCTGCACAGCAGGAGGGGAGGAGCTAGGAGGCTGGCTGGGAGTCACACAGGGTGACGACGTGAAACTGAGGGATAATGAGGGCTCAGGGGCCTGGGACACATGTGGAGTTGTTTTGCATGGAGAGAGAACGAGGTCAACGTCGATGGCTTCAGCTGGTTCGCCTTGCTCCTCGACGACATTAATGGATGGAAGTGAACGCACGGTTGCGGGCGTGCTCAATTCCAGAGCAGAAGCAGTGTTTTCCTGCGTGGTGACCATTTCTTGGCGTGCAGGGCTTCCCTCGGGCTGGGTGCCAACTGAAAGCACTTCCTTGACGGGTGAGAAACAAAGGGAGACGTTCACAGTGTCCTTTCTGTTCTGGGACGACTGAGGAGTGCCACGTTGAGACTTCGGTGCTTGTGCTGGGGTTTGGTCGAGGGTCAGACGGAGGCGGGCGGGAGTGTGGACGGGCAGAGCGGGAGAGGCGACGGTGTGAATGGGGGTCTGCGCCAGGGCAAGGGATCGCCGAGTGACTCTTCTCGGGGAGAGGTAGTTGGAGCAGGGAGAGGCCCGAGGCAGCACAGCGGCACTCAGACGGCTGGGTCTGCTCACCGAACCTACAGACGCGACAATAAGACGACATGATCATGAGTGCAGCAGGGGGAGGAGGGGGAGAAAAGAACACAAGCAAACGCTGACAAATGACACGAAAAGCAAGGCCTCTGGCAATTAGCCATTTTCCTCTCACCCGATGGTCTGGCTGGGCTCTCCACCTGGAAGAAGCCTCCGTCAAAGACCACCGCCGGTTGGGGCACGGCCTGGGACTCGGCCTGGCACTGTGGTTCCTCAGCGTTCTGGCTGGGGTCGTCTTCCTCACCGCCGGCGTCTTTTGCCGCCTTCTCTGCCTCGGCTGCCTGCTGTTTGGCTTTCATGGCCGCTTTCACAGCCGCAAGGCGAGACTTGGCTGCACCTTTAGTTCCTGTTGGCTTGGCAGGTGCAGCTGATGGTTTCTGTCAAAAGCAAAGTACAGGCATCACGTCACAACACTTTCTGATAGTAAACTGAGCAAACAAACCTTTTTGAAACAAAAAAAAACGACATATTTAGAAATAGTCTTCACCTTCACCCCTTTCCTCTGTCGCGGTGGCAGCGCCGGATTGTGCTCCTCCACCCAGCCTCGGCTCTCCGCTTCTTTAAGAGCGTTAAACTTCTTGTGGACATCCTCCACCTGAGAAATGGCACAAGTACAAAGCATACGCAATAATCCTTCTCCTTATGCGTCTGGGGTCTGAAACAAATGTGTTGTCCCCCTCTTGTGGACACTCACCTGGAAATACACCATGTCCCAGAATCCCTGCAGGTCAGTGCAGGTGGTGATCTTCTCCCCCCGGCCCAGCTCACAGTCGCCCACCAGACCGCTGAACTGTTTGAAGCGCTCCTTCATCAACAGCCTCGCTTGGCCCACTGCTGTACGCATACGGTCTCTCACTGAACAGACAGGGGCAAAGAAAGAAAACAGTGAATTACAACCATTCAGTGGGGGAACAATGTCATCGTTTCCAATTAGGGACACCACAAAATAGTCACATATTCAGCATGACACACTCACTCTCTTCTGGGATGGACTCATCCTCCACTTTAGGCTCCCAGTGGACACACAGAGTCATCAGTCTGTCCGTCTCGTTGGCAATTTCCGATCTGAATAACATAGGGAAAAAGAAACGATTGTAAAAACGTTGAATCGGCTGAAAAGTAATTGGAAGATCTGAACGATGGATGACGGGAAGATTTTAAAAAGAGATGGCACCTGAAGTGTGGTACGTCATGTTTTGACTCCAGCGGGCTGCCTGGAGTTGGGGGGGCCATTGTGGGAGCTGTGCAGGGAAGAGAGTGGCAAGGGGATTTTGGGGGAGAGCGTTCAGTCGGCTCAGCCTCAGGCTCAACGTTGAAAGGGGGAACCTCTGGAAGACTGAAGCTGGGGCTAGGCAGGAAGAGGAAGAGCATGGCATTGAGATAGGAAACAACTCCATAGAAACGATCAAGGGCAAAGACCTCTGGTGCCTTGTCGTTTAATATTTACTGCCATAATTGGGCTCATATTCACGGTGTTTTAAATCTATTTAATAAAAACTACAAACTGAAAAAAGGGAAGACAGACAGACCTCGGTGTAAGGAAGGCGTCTGCCGAGCGAGGCGTGAGAGGGTCGAACCTGAAGGACGACAGACCAGTGGGAGCCTGGAATATGAAACCTTTTGGAGCAAAAGAAGACAAAGAGGATGGCGCTTCAGCGGGATCCACAACGGGGACGGAGTCGGCCGGGGCTTGGTCCACCACCATGTTTTCCTCCTCGGAGCAGGGTGCCGGGCTGGGGGGACAAGGTTTTTCCTCTGGCTGCTGCATCTCGGCCTCCTGCACAACACAAAAACAGCAAACTAATTAACCTATCGGGTTAAAGTTTTACTGGTAAAAATGTAGTCGCAGCTCCAACGCACCGTGTGTAGAACTCAAAGAAATGCTCACCTTGGCCACAACAGGCTCGACAGTGTTGTTGAAAGTCGCTGCGTATTAAAAAAAAGGAGAGACGCACAAAAAATGGTTTAAGATGTTAAAAACAATTAGTCACATGGGAAAAGTAAAACTGACCAACAGTTTCTTAAATTGGATGGCTCTTTAAAAATCAACATTTAATGATACCTTGACAGTTATTTTCTACGGAAGAAAAGGGAGCCACGTGGTTGACAAACGCTCTGCTTCTGGTGGTTCTTATATCTGAGGGTAAGGAGAGGAATTTAGGAATATTAAGAGCAGTTTTGTCAGACAACAGCAAAAAACTATTTAACTGTGGCCCTGGCACAGTAAGCATCTGCAGACTTACCCTTTGGTTTGTCTTTCACCACAGGAGCCACTGTAACAGGAGGCCTGTTGGCTGATCGGGTCCTCGAAGCTCGTACGACCGGCACCACTTAAGTAGGATGGCACGACACAGAGACACAGATTGAGATGCAAATAAGGGAACACGATAGGGGGGAACCAACACAATAGCCGGTCTCACGGTCCAGTTGTGTGTGAGGATTTTTATTCTTATTACTTACCGGCAGAAACTTGAATCTTGGAAACAGCCGGAGCGGGTGCGAGCTTGACGGGTGCGACCCGGCTCCTGGTGGATCGGTCCACAGCAGGCTGAGCTATGGGAGAGGCAAGAGGTCAGATCTAAAATACACCAGGTCACGGAAGACGGTAGGCGTCATTTAAAATAAATTTAAAAAAAAAAAGGGACATTGGATATATTTACTTTTTTTCGCCACATTTTTGGGATCCTGCATCTTCAGAGGCTGTAGAAATGTCGTCCAAAGAAAAGCGATGCCACAATGTGCATATTAGATTTTACTTTTATGGAAGTTAGTACGAGAACATAATGAGAACGGTATCTTAGCATTACCCTCTCAATCGGCTGCTGCTTCATAGAACGAGTGACTCTGGCACTCTGGGATGAAGCCGCGTTCGCTTTTGTCTGAAAGACGAGCAAAAAGTAAATGTTGAAAATCATTCACGACTATAAATGCCAAAAAGATAATAATTCATGCAATTGTATCTAAAAAGGAGTAGTGAGGTAGATATTTACAGTAAATAGTGTAAACTAGTCTACTGATGCGTCCTCCCTCACCTCCTTTGCTCTGGTTGAGGCAGCTGGGACTGCGGGCAGAGAGGGGATGGTAAGGGTGTCTTTTGGATGATACATTCCCGTCTTGAACACCCCTTTACGCTCCCTCTCTCTCTTGTCCTTCTCCTTCTCAAGAGCCTTACGCTCTTTCCAGCGCCCAAGCTGTTTCAACCTATCATCTCCAGCACCGCCTGTGAAAAAAGAAAAAAAAGGAGGGTTATCGCTCTGGGTGCCTATTTGTAAACATGTTATTTGGTTTTAGTTGTAGCTTTGATGCAAATTGCAGACGTACTTTTAGCAGATTTGGCATCGTTCAATGTCTTCTCCTGAATGGTTGACATGTTGGCTTGAGCAATGGAGGCATCATGGGAAGACATCTCCAGCTCTGGGAGCTTGGCCAGCTGCCGGCGCGTGTTCACGACCCGCTCTCGGTTTTCCTTCTGGGACTGAGACCTCCTGCGGGACATTTTTACCCTCAGCATCGACACACTGGTGTCCCGCTGGCGCAGGCGAGCAAATTGAGAATCCATGTTCAGGTATCTGGAGTAAAAGAGGAGAGGGGCAGAAGATGGTGCATTATAGGCATAGTTATTAGGAGGTATTAAGGCACATCATAATGGATGTGCTAGTAGTTATGCCATCTGGCAAAAAATTATAAACTGAAAATGTATAAAAATGAGAGGAATCAGAGACTGTTGGAAGGAAAGACTATTGACATCTGTTTTGAACTGTGGCCAACAACTCAGCTGGATCGGACTTAGACAAGAAAAATACAAAAGTAAGGGCTTTAACTGATTGCAGTCAGTATATAGTATCAGTATTATACTTTATCTCAATTGAGTTAACGTTACAAGTTAACATACGTCATAAAGATGATGGCAAATCATGCCCACCAGGATTTAGCTGAAACAAGCGGCCCCCTCGCAATAATAACAAATAACAGGAAGTTAAAAATCTCAACTATAACGTTTTTATTTTTACCCCCATCGACTAACTATTATTACAGGACTTTGGGCGTTCCTGTCCTCGTGCGTTCTCAACCTACGTTGGACAGTTTACATTACGTTACGTTAGTTTAACGAATTAACGTTTAAAAAGCAACCAACGTTTAGTGTCGTGACACCAAACAGACCTACACGGTATTACACAAAGATCGGAAATACGTTGTAACCTTTCGTGTATGTGAAATGTACACAATGTACACGATAACATGACGATAGCTAACGTTAACTGACGTTAGCTTCAACAGTGGTTCAAATACAGACGTTAATGTTGACCAAAGCTCGAGTGATTAACGTCCGCCGTCGTTAACGACAAAGTCCGTGAAAAGTGCAATAAGTTAAATTAGTGTGAAACATAACGTCAACACGTTGCCTGACAACTTCAGCTAAAGGGGCTCAGCTAGGACCGAGTCATTATGAAGCTAACGTTACCTGTTCAGCAAATAAAAAGATATTAGATAATATATAATTGCACATATCTTACCTTGTTCTCTCCCCAGAAAAAATTAAAGCTATAAAAACAAACTTCCTCTTCCGGCCGTCCAGTAAAAAGCCCTCACGACACCAGTGAGGGTCCTAGTCCAGCCTGAAATACACAACAATCATGGCGGGTGACTTTTTGAAATTCGTACAAAGTGACGCTGATTGGCTGTAAATCGACTGGGTTGGTGATCACTGATTGGTCCTTTTTCTTCTTCTTCTTCTTCCTCAGTAGTGTTTTGTGGGAACCATTTGAGGAGTTGATGACATCCACTGGTCGGGTGTGTGAAAGGAAAATTAAACGGCTTAATTTGATCACGGTTTGCTGTCTGTCTGTCTGTCTGTCTGTCATTAGCCTTCTCAAAATACTGGGCTCCCACAAAATTATTTCATCGGGGCCCTGAAATAGTTAAAATCTATGATCCCTGGCATGCATTTTAGATGCAGAAATGATTGCTATAAAATCACAAAAAAAGAAGGCACAATTCCTTCAAGAGAATCCCACAACAAAAGCAGCCTTACAGATTGTGTGTAAGTAAATGGATGCTGCCCAAATGTTTAATAAATGATCTCTGATGTTGCTATTTGAAAGGCTGCCTAAAGGTTTTACTTTTTGAGCATCGTCAACAACAAAAAAACTATCTTACACCAAGTAAAATTACTCCTTAATTTATTTAAAGATAGCACAATTGTTTGCAAACCACAATACTTTTGACATGATGACATGTTATTTTAAAACTATGACTGATCATCAAAGGAACTTGGGGTAAACTGTTCTGTGCATGTCAGTTTATAAATTAATTTTAGACATTGTCATGATTTGTCCATTAAAAAAAAACATTTTGTGTTTCAAAAGATATCCAAATTAACAGTCAACAAAATCTAACAATGTATGTACAAAGAAAATGAAAGAAAATAAAAGTACATGTACAGTTAAAATCTGGATTTACATTTAATTACAAGAGAAAATTACAATTTCATAGGTTAAATTAAAAACAAACTTGGTTAGAAAGCTTTGAAGTTTTATTTTATTTTACAATGCAATTATTGCATTACGCTGATGCTGTCATGATACCCTGCAACAGTTGACAGTTTTTAGTGTGGTGAAACAGCCTCCGTCTTTCAGCTCCATCAGTCCAAAAAGAAAATGTTGTTGAACTGCGTCGCACAAAGCCTCTTAACTTCCTCTGTAGAGGAGAAAAGACAAAAGGGCATTAAGGGTAAAGAAGAGATTAAGTATCAAGGCAGATTGTCTATTGTGGTGGACGGTAATGACACAGATCTACTCGCCGCCAGGTGGTGGAGACGTACCGTTTACTTCGATCAGGTTGGCGTTCTTCTGATTCAGGATCACGTACAGTTCTCTCTGGTCTGACTTCTTGCCGACTACCCAGTAGTCCGTCATTGCCTTTACGATGATTTCTTCATCCTCGTCAGCCCTGGGAGCAAGATAGAAAGAACAAAGCACCATCAAATAACAGGCAACGACCACATTTACAACAGGTTCTTTGTATTTGAGGGCAACTGCTCTTCTCAGATTAAATATCTACACGGACCACAAAATTCCGTAAAGTCATATCATTTAACATTTCTTATGGTACGCGTCAGAAACGATACATGTTCTTATTTAAAATACTAAAACATTTAATTTCTTATTAGAGACACACAAAGGGACTTCCATTTCAATATTTAATGACACAAATAGCACCGTAATCATGTTTCGAGCGTGCTGACGAGCAGCATCTACACAACATCTACACAACATCTGCACTGAAAGAGGAACCGATAGTGATACCGGGATAAATGCTATGAATGTCACTGCCACTGTCCCTCAGACTGAAAAAGGGATTCTCACATGACTACAATCTCATAACTGCTTCAAAACGGAGAGAGTTTAAAAAGATACCGGGAGCATTCATTTGTGAAATAACAGATGTGCTGATATCCAGGAGAAAGTTTGTAGTTTTATGCATTTTCTTTCCTGGGTTTGTGAAATCTGAAAACCCTGCACAGCTGAAGAGAGTTTTACTTCTACTATTTGTTTTTTGTGTGGATAATTATGATTTGTGGCTAGTCACTGTAAAAAAATAAAAAAAAAAGTTTCACGAATGTCTGGAGGCTTTCTCTCACAATAAAACAAACACTTCAACAAAGCCAGTGTTCTCTGCTGTACCTGGCGAAGTCACAGTTGATGTCTCCCAGGATCTTCATGAGGTCAGGGTGAACGGAGGTGAGGCAAACACTGGCAGTCTTCCTCATGTGGATGGTGCTCTTCTCCGCCAGGTTCATGTGGTTGAAGTAGATGAATTTAAACTGGGGCTCCTTCTCTGGACTGAATGGACACAAAATAAAAGAACAGATACGTTTAAAAAATAAATAAGCACCTTTCAGCCACTTCTGGGCGCACACAATCCTTTAAAGTTATTTTTACACGGTGGGTGTCTCGTGGGGAAAACACACATTATTAATAAATGATACAGTAAGCCAATTCACTTTGGAGGATAACATCCAATAAAAGGAAAGTTGTGCTTTTAAATCAAGCCTACACCACCCTCATGTTAAAGTGAGCTGAGGACACAGTTATTACCACAGCTTGACAACGGTGCTGTGATTGCATCTCTGGGTATTTCTTCCAACAGGCCGTACAACAGATTCTATGCTGCCTCTAATTATTTATAGTTACACCAGGCCAAATCGGGACACAGACCCCAATGCCAGCGGGGGAATTTGGGACGGCATTATTTATTCAGTGGATTTTTCACTAGGGTGATTTAAAATGGAATCAAATTGCCCGGGGCAGGGAGTCCAGTATAGGATTACAGACGAAGACGTATCTGAATCTAACTGCTGGGGTTAAAGGAGAGTGGGCCAGGATGCCAGTCTTTAAAGCCCTGCTGCTTGAGTTACCTCTAAGTAGTGCCCCGACAATATCAAATGGTATTAGAGTCTCCTCTATGCTGCCAGCGAGGCAGAGTAAATACAAAGGGCTGACTGTAAACTGTTGACAAACAACATGGCTACTGTAATAAATTGCAGCACTAAATGTTTGTTTAAAAAAAGGCAAGAAATCTTTTCATCGGACGAGATGATAGTGATCTGTCCCCTGCCCTCAAGCTACATTCTGGAAGCAGTTCAATTATTAATTGACTGGTCTAAAAATCGCAGAAAATACTGAAAATAAAACATGACAATTCCCAAACAACATTCAAAAACCTCAAAAATATTCAGTTCACTGTCAAATTAGATAAAGAAAAGTAGCATGGGAATATTTGGTATTTTTATTTGGGTGGTCATTTAACTAATCGATTTATTTGATAACTGATCTCCACTGATATATCCTTCAAGTAATTTAAATGTCAAACATCGCTATTTCCACCTTCTCAAATGTGAACATATGACGGGCAATTTTCACAATTTGTGAATGACATAAATCACGAGTTGTCAGCAGCAACAAGAGATATGGGGCGAGAGAGAGAGGAAAAACACAAGATTTAGACACCGGAAACCTGGGTGATTTGGTTAACGTAATGCTCCTGTAATTAATTAAAGCTTTAAAAGCGTGCCTCGTGTCATCAATGATGTAAATGACCAATTTAAAAATCAAGAACTGAAGGAGAGTGGAGGCTTCTTAACTGACCCCGATATCCTGCGGTTAACTGTGAACTGTTCACAGATGTCAGATGCCAGCAAAGTGAGCTGAGGGCCCACCAGGCCGTCGAGCTGTTCGCAGAAGTCCCTCGTCAGCTCCACAGAGGCTGAAAAGAGAGGCAGGAGAGAAGAAAGTCAGACATTTTGGGAAATGAGCTGAAAGAAATGAATAAAATAAAAATCATGTTTCAGCTTTAAAATGAGCAGTAAAATGGCCCGTGAAGTAAAAGTTAACTGCGTCCTTCACTGTAAGAACAGGAGGTGGGCGACGGGGCACACTTACCACTGATCATAAAACAAGCTGCCGCGCTCATCGCCTGGAATCAAGGTCACACAGGTTAGAAATTACATTAATGTGATGATGAGCAATGTGGGACGTACTTCATCATTTTAAAAATGTAGCTGTCTAATCCCCAAAAATCCATATCGTTTGGTAGAGCAGTGGAATAAAAAAATCACAGATTATAAAAATCATTCTAAAAAATGAATAACAACTTCCCCCCCTACTTTAAAACATTAAAAAAGTATGAATGATTAAGCCTGAAGTCTGTCATGACATGGCAGATCTACTCTTCCTTACCTTGTATACAATCAGATGCAGCTCCTCGTAGCCGTCCTCTGTGCTGACAAATATTTTAGGAAATCGGAATTTGGCCTCTGGATCTTTGAGATTAGTAGGTCCTGTCAAAAACCTGGAGAGGACAGAGGAGAGAGGACAGAGGACAGAGGACAGAGGACAGAGGACAGAGGACAGAGGACAGAGGACAGATGACAGAGGACAGAGGAGCGAGGTTAATATTCCAAGAACGGGTGTAAAAGTCAAAACTGAGGTCTGAGAAACTTATTATGAAACAAGACGAAAAATGGACCAGAAGCCGTTGACCCCTCACTTCTTCACTTCTGATCCAAGAGATAAGACCACAAACGGAACAAGGAACTCATTGTTGGTGCCGTTGATGCACGGGTTTCCAAGTATGCCACTTAATATTAAGGGGAACCATTTACATTGGAAGAAATGACTATGTGTTGTTCCTTCCTCATCTGAGATGTAGCTTTGCCTGCATGGACCTTTTTAATCTTACTTTAAGGCCAATTACTAGCTGTAACTGTTTTTTCTGTCCCTCATCAAATACTCTGTATATCCTTGAGTGTCATGCGGTCCGAGCTTTAAAGCTGTCCCACGATAGGACACCAGGAGTCAGACTTGGACTACTGGAGCATCTTCACTTCACCTTCAGAAACTAGTTACTTCAAGCATTATGCAGATGCGAGTTTTGTCAGACAGCAAACACCTGAGCAAACATTCTCTTGTTACATATGTGTACTGAAACTCAACAAAAGTGGATTTTAACCCTGAAGCGACAGCAATCATTCACCTCCTGCTCTCTTGATTAAACAAATGTTAGCCATGGGTGTGTCCTCTTTAAATAATTTGGCGGACTACAAGCAAAGCTCATTTACAGTTAGGGTTTAAAAAACACATAATGCTGGCACACAGACAAGTACGTAAACATGAAAATCCACATTCTGCTTTTTGATTCTCGTAAATAACATTATTCCACTGAACATATCAAGAGACATTTAAACAGGATCCATGAATGTTTTTTTTTATCCTCCCCTCTGCAGAGGAAGTGGCTTCACAGATACAGACACACGGGACCAGCGACTTACCTCCCATAGTGCAACAGATTCCCTGCGACCTCCGGCCTCAGAGGAGAGTCCCTGCCAGCCAACTAAAAGACGACAGATAGAAAAGAAGGAGGAAGGGTTAGAGGGAATATGAGGGGCATGGCTTTGAAAGTAATATTCAGGTCAATCTGGATCATAAATATGAAAAACCATATTCATCACATTACATTCTTATATCAAGGAGAAGCATATTAGGGGGCACACGCGATCATTGCCACGGTGGGAATGTCTTTACAAGAGATGTGCTTTGCAATTATTTTCTAGAAGCAGGTAGATAGCAGTGAGTGTCTTTCCTCCGTCCTACAAAAACATCCCCTGCTCCTTTGTTTCTTTCATTTCGACCTCAATCTGTCTCCCGTACTTCCTTGAGCTATTCACTTTATCTGTCCTTGTTCACCCCACCCCCTCACCTCTGGTTCAGAGTGTCTGGGGAACAGCGAGGTGGTCAAGTACTTGTACAGGATCCTCATATCATCTTGTTCCAGTCCGCTCCTGCAGACCCAACAGCAGCAGCATTATAACACACACCATGCTACAACACAATGCACAACAAAATGTGTGGCTGTGTAGAGTAGTTTTTTTTTGTGTGCTGTCATGCATCATGGGGAAGTGTCTCCTCCCTGTAATTACGCTTCAGTGAATACGAGTAATTTTATTAAGAACCATGTAATCACACGTGCTCACAAAGCGTCGGCACAATTAAGAGGCGATGGTGCGTCACGCGGCATATTAACCGCAACGAGATTCACAGGTTACGCGTTTAAAGCAACGTGTTTATCCGGCGAAGCCAGATCCGTTTGTAGATATCAAAGCTGGGATTTTACATTGGCGTGTGTGGTTGCAAATATGTGCAGGGTTGTACAAGTTTGTGGCCAACATTAACACACCCGCGGGTGGCTTTAGGGCGCACACACGCACACAGTTTCAACAAGTGTTCAGTCTGTACCATATAAGCTGGTCGTTATACAGGAAGGCCGTGTATTTGATCAGACTTAGGCTCTCCTCCACCCTGTTGACGAAGGACTGGATCTTCAGGTAGGTCATCTTGTCCAGTGGGAAGAAGCTGATGCCTCCGAAGACATCCAGCAAGTCGCAGGACTGCAGGTGGAGGGTCTGCAGATACTGGAAACGCACGCGGCGTGCACAAACACGTCGAAAAAAAGAACGGGAGCCAGTCCACAGACACAGGAGAAGGAGAGAAGAAAGGGGTTAGTTTACCCACCTATAACGGGCTTGCTTACAGTGCAATAAAGACAGAGGAACAAGAAACGCTCTGACTGATGCTCTGTACAGACGCTGACATCATCCTGACATTCGACCTCTGACAGCCACACCACAGCCTCTCTCTTTCTCTCCAGTCTTTCGGTTACATGGTGAAGAGGGAAGCCTGGGTTAACTTAAGAAGGGCGTTCCTTAATTCGAAATTAAATTTTTTTATACGTTCACATAAGGCGTTAATGCTCCAGTTGAGGCAAAGGCAGCTAACGAGGACAATTAATTATAAAAAGATAAGCCATGACAGCAGGCATCTTTTCAACAGCTTTCCCAGACACAATGTCCCGTGATCATCAGCGGAGACCGGCCCTTCTGAAAACACTGACTTTGAGGCTCAACTGACTTTCACTTTATGAACACTTTGGGAAGCAAAATACTTTAAAAAAGGTAGAAGATAATGGAGACCTTTTTCTATGCTGCTGCCGTGTGTATTGTTGTATGTGTACCTGCTGCAAATATGGGGACTGATTTTAATAGCATAATTAATATTCTGTTAGTTTCATCTTTGATCTTATGTTATGCATTCTATCTCATCTTATTTTCATCTTATTTTATCAAGTGTGTTTTATTTTCTCTGTCTTTATTTTCTTCTTCTTCCTCATTTGTTGTCTTAAAGATGCTGTACAAAGAGTTTATTATCATTATTATCAACTATGTGCACATACATTTAAATGAATCATGCTGTGAAAGCGAGGTCAACATATGCTAGGCATGTAAAGAAAAAATTCATGAAATTAATGATACCCTGTAGAAGAACTTTTCAAGCTTCTGAATTAGCAGCTCCACTCCGCCGGCTTCCATCTGTCTGCCAAACGTACCATTGAATAGCTACAGCACAGGGGAAATAATCGCTGTTACGAGATGATTCTTTTGGAATTATCGAGAGTACTGTAGGGGTGTTGTTATATGGCTTTGAGAAGACAAACATGTACAAGAACAAAGTTGTAAAAAGGAAGACCGGTTCTAAAACGTACTGAAACTCACCTTGTACATACTGTAGCATTGCCTTACCACTGCACCATAAACAGTGTCCTGCAGAGACAAGTACAACTTTAAACTGACGATGTTCAATGAGAGAAATACAGACGTTGATAAGTATCTCTCAGTACTCACAAGTATTTCCTCTTCCTGATATTCTACTGTGGGTGGTTTACCATCTTTGTTTGGTTTCTCAATCATTGGGTTTCGAACCACCTGAGGAACGAATTTGAAATAGAAGGCGGCAGATGAAAAATGGATTAGCTCAATTACATTCCAAAGAAGATCAACAAAGTCTCTCCACAAACAGAGTAAATACTGAACAAGTAATGTACATGTAAGCCTTTTAGATACCATGACCATCCAGAAATTGTCCTCAGGCTCAAAGAAAAACTGACGGTTCTTCTGAGTGTGCAGAGATTTAGCTGGTTTTGTTGGACAGAAAGTTCTGAAAGAAAGAAGACATGACGAAGAAGAAGATCAGCTCCTTATTTTGTGCTTTTACAGGCATTAGATATGCATCAGTGTGTGTCTGGCCACTTTTTGCAACATTTCCCTATTCTGTTATACCTCAGGTTCAAAGAAATGGAACTTTCCTTTTGGTTTTCTTGAACACAGATAATCAAACTAAGCCTAGAAATGAATGTAAGACATCTTCTTAAATCCACTCACGTCTTGACAAGATGCCAGAAAGCTAAATAAACATCAAATTCCACCCAGGCAGTAAAATATTAGAGAAATGCTGCTCTAGCTTTGCTCTGCTTCTGTTGCAAGTGCAAGACTGAACTCTTTACCTTGTGAACTGAACAATGGCCTCACAAAGGCCCACATTTCTGATCTTCTCATTCTTCTCCACATCACTTGGGTGGTAAAAGAGGATCTTCTTCTCTTCCTAAAAACAAACAAAAAACACATCTTGAATTAGCAATTGCATGATCAAAATGTTTTTCTCAATTACCAGAATAAACGGATTCAGTTGTAAAACATCTGCTTAGCATATCTTCCTCTGGGAATCATCCTCACCTCTCCTTCCTTTTGCCCAAATGTGGGGTTGTAAACGAAAAAATTGAGCAGGGATGGTGTGTACTGTTTCTCTTGCATTCCTGAGGCCATTCTGGGACTGAAACCGACACAAAGAGAAAGTTGACGGAAACAGACACACAATTAAAAGCTCAAAGAACTCTAGATATCGTGCCTTGCATCAACACAATCATGTCCGCTTTACCTAATCATCAGCATTAGTGTAACTTGTTGCTTTGCTCCAAAGACAGTGTGGTTAGCATGCCGTGTGCCTGCAGAATGAAGACAAGCCAATCACATTGTAGAGATAACAATCATTAACTACTACATTCTCACACGCGCACGCACACACACACACACACACACACACACACACACACACACACACACACACACACACAAAGTTGAAAGTACAGAAGAAATTTATACTAGGGATAAAAACACAACACCACTTTATGACCTTTGTCATATACATTCAGTCATACTCTGCATTTAACACATCCTAAGTACGTCAGGAGCGAGACTTCAACTTGCTAACAGCTGGAGATGGAGATCAAACCACCAGAATTGGGGTCAAACAGCCGACCTGTTCTACCCGCTGGTCCACCTCGACTAGAGACGCACTGATCATCTCAAACGTTTGCATCACAAACTATGGCTAAAAAAGTGGACAAAGTTGAATGCAAAACAAAAAAATGTAACATAACCTTTATGAAGGGATAGGAGTTATTATTGCAGGGCTGTTGTATTGTATGCATACGTTTCAGATAGCTGTGCCTCCAGTAATAAACTGGAAACTGAATGTAATGTTAACTTTCAGAAGTAAAATGCATGCATGTAGGATTTATGAATGCATTACTGCGCACGCAATATTTCTGCTTTTGCTGATCCAGCAACTCCCCAAAGTGTCAGTTAACCACAACCAACTTAAGACGTGAACAATGTTTGGAATGGGACGTTAAAACCTTCACCTGCAAGTCAGATAGCTTGAAGCCGTGAGATAAATTCAGAGGAGGAACACGTTTTAGTTTCTCCTTCGGTACAGTCGTTGAATAATTAGTTAGTGATGGATAACGATGCATTTCACCTGCTCACCGGAGACACGTTTGTTTGCTACTCGTCTTACATGTCGTCACAGTCATGCGCACTTGTTTTACTGTAACTTTAGCAACACAACTCACCGGGTAAAGCCGGGGAAGAAACCACAGAGAGGGAAACACCTCAATGCCTTCACACTCTCGCTAGTTTTTGTTGTAAATTATAACGAAATGCATGAAACACACGGGGTAACTGTGGGCTCTGCAAGTTACGAAGCACCACCACCAACAGCCGGTGTAACGGTGTAACAAGCGACCCTGTTAACTAGAGACTTTCAGCCGATGTTCTGTCAGTTAGAGCCGCTAGTTAGCATGCTAGCTGCCTCTGCTAACGGAGGAGTTGTGTCCCAGGCGGAGGAGAACCGAGAGAACCGCGACGGGAGAAGAACAACACGACGGTGACACTCACCTTACAGAGCACCAACACGGCCAGGTGCTCGGGGTCACAATGTGCGTAAATATAAACAAAACAAATGAGGAAATGAGATCAGTGAGAGGAGATGCAGCATAACGCTTTACATGTTTAACTTCCTGCTTTTGACAGCGCGGTGTCACAAGTTCAACTGTTCGTGTACAATCGATTTCAAGCCAAATGAAGGTTCCTACATCAGATGGGGAAGTTGAGTAACTTCTGGGATATTAAATGTACTTTTGAATGTGGAATGATGTAGGTTAATACAATGCTATTTGTTTTCAGACATATTGTGTAAAGAGGATTAAGTCCTCACTTTACACTGGCGATTATAATGACAATATTAACTTCAATTAAGAGAAAAATGTCCCCCATACCAACACAAAAACTTCCACATCAACCCCATTTATTTTTCATGTATTTTATTTATAAACAAATGTAATAATTTAAAACCCAGACTAAAATCATACTAAATTAAAATTGCTAAACTGTAAACATTTTAGTAGATGAGCTATGAATAATACACCATATATAATCATGTGCTACATTTTCACTAACATGAGTCTGCACCCATGTTTGGTACATGTACATCTTCTCTTGTCTGTGTTCAATGAAGTGATTATTTTGTCTTTATAACTGTAATTTGTTTGCAACTTTATATTAAAATATAATATACATCATAATTATAAAATGTTATTTTGGGGGGTTAAAATCAAATATTGCATCATGAATTCCATGTGGGAATAAAATCCTAAAAGAATATAAGCAAATTATTCAATGAAACTTTTCTTTGGCTATGTCATATTCAGATATGCAACACTGTTAAATAATCCCATCATGCTTTTATTCCCCATACTTATTACATGCTCCCTTTTTATGCTATTGATGAATCAGTGAGCATTTGTGTACATTCATGCATTATTGTTGCACATAAATGGAATGAGGAATTATTTTAGAGCATTTGTTTACCCAATGATAATAATTAATCTCAGAAGACACGAGTACAAACACGTGATCTGTGTTTCCACATGTTTATTCATCTCATTCATTGACAGATGTTGGGTGTGCACAGAAAAGAAGACATAGAAGTACCCGTAGGAAAGCCACATTAAAAGTTGTTTGTGTTTAAATGGACAAAAGGTCATTTAAAAACAATTAGCACACACAGCATGTAGTAGAAAACAAAAGAAATCACAAGGGAATGTAAGCTGGGATCAGAAGACTCCTGAGGTGGGGAGAGAGGACTGAAGACCTGAAGACTTGAGCTCTTATCATCTCCAAAACTCAGGAAAAGACCATATCATTGAATTCTAGAGGGAGAAAGGCATGTTGAATTGTGAATGTGAATCATCTGCAAAAATAATCACTGACGGTGGTGGTCAATAGTTTTTGGATTGTCCAAATCCTTTATCCCATTGATATTTCTGGTAACTGGACAACAGAGAAAAACTGGGAGAAGCATCTGGGCGCCATGACTTTTGATATCAATGCGGATGGTTTCTATACTGATTAACTTCAAACAACATGGTTAAATAAAGGTCCTCAAGATACTGTACCATTTCAAGTACTCTCTGCTGCAAATAAACATCGAAAGAAACGTTTTATGATTTTAACTCTGAACTCAAAATATGGATTCAACTGAACCTCGACAGTAAAAATGTTTAATGTGTTACTCTTTTATGTTGCTTTTATCAACTGTGTACTTGCATCTGATACTGAAGATCAAATCAACATTAAAGAAAAGCACCACCTTCCATCAAGTATGCTCATGTGCTTAAACTGTACATGAAGAGCAATGCCAATGCAAATCATTTGTTAACTTATGCCTGTTATTTTTTATAGTCAGTCCTTTGTTTACTGTAAGTAAAGAAGCCCGAGGAAGGGCACAGAGATGACATTCAATACAAAAAAATGTTTTAGCATCGGGAGCAAATTGCTCAAAATCTAAACTGCATGACCAGGGACAGCAGTGTTTGAGGAGAAAACATTGCAAAATTGCAATAGATTTAAACATTTCAAAATTGAGTGAACATGCTTACTATTTCCAAGAAATTAAATGAAAGTAAGTAAGTAAGTTAAAGGTTCTCTAAGAATTAAAATGGCTATCTCTTCTCTGTTGACATTGTGGTTGTTGGACTTGATTTAGACCAACCAATGGGATCATTTCTGCCGACATCATGAGTTTGTACAAACACAATGTGAGAAATTAGATACCGACCCTTTTCTCCAATTTTGCCGTCACCGTCACCATCAGCCGCTGATATGAAACTCTGGGTTTCTTTCTCGGTCAGTGTCCGCGCCCCGGGGACAAACCACTGCAGGAACGTCCTAGACACACACACACACACACACACACACACACACACACAAGTATATGGGCTCTAATTATTTGAGTCAATTGTGCGCTTTAATAAGATCATAAATTGCACGGCTAATTATATAACACAAAGGCAATAATAACACTTTGCCTATTAGCAGATTATCACGAGACGGCTTAACGGTGCCAATCCCAATAATACCACCACCACCAATATTTAAATTGTTTCCAGTGCATTACTCTATTTACAGTAAAACAAGGTACAACATATTTACAGCATCAGTATCAGAATAATGGTGTATATGTGGGTAAAGGAATCAAAGTTTTATCTAAAGAACCGTTATATCATACATCCTGTCATCGTCTCACACACTTGATCTCAGAGTTCTCAATTTGGCCGCTGTGGTCCCCATCGATGATATTGAAGACATCTTTGACTTCCTGGGGTGTCTTTGAGGACAGGCCACACAGCTTGAAGAACCTTTTGTGGCAGAATGAGTCAGGAGCTGGAAACACACACACACACACACACACACACACACACACACATATATATATAAGGAACTGAACAAAGAAAGGGTTAGGGTTGATCCTCGAGGTTCAGCAGGTTGGGAGCTGATGTGGAGATTAAAACAGCATGTGGCTGCTGTCCAGGTGGGAGATTTTCCACCACAGTTTTTTTATCTTTTAAATCCAGTAGCCACATGCCTCTGCTAAAACCGACAAGATTACTGGAAACATTTTCAAATTCAGTTAAAGCTATATATAAATCTAGTGGAGAGGATACTGTAGAATATTGAAAACAATGCAGCCGCAGAGAAGATTTTGTCGGAGAGTGTTTTGAATATCAGAGATTGACTCAATGCAACACAGATTAGGAGTTGGTTGATTTATCAATTGCGGATTATTTAGTTAGTGAGAGACAAAGCTATTAATCCTGTGAAGGTGTTGTAATGTTGAAGTGCATGGATGAGTCATGTATTGTGCATAATTTGCTTGCTGGCATTTAAATGAAAAATAATTTAGTTTCAAACATTTGTAGGGCAGGTTGTGTCTCTCTCTCTCTTTCTTTCGCTCTGTGTCCGTGTGTGTGTGTGTGTGTGTGTGTGTGTGTGTGTGTTGTGTGTGTGTGTGTGTGCGCGTGCGTGTGTGTGGAGATGCTACCTTGACAGTCCTTGACAGCATTTTCCATGGCCTCAGCTGAAAGAATGGAGGTGAGTGACATGTTGGTCCTGTATGTTCAAAGAAAAGAAAATATTTTTTATTATCATTTGTGACATGCTGGATTAACTTTTTTGGATTAAAATCTTTTGTATTTGCAGATGTATCTAGGTTAATATTATGATCCCATCAAAACACAAGTCATGATTGTTTGGAAAATATGCTCAAGTTGTCAGAATAAAACTTAGAGAATCACTGAAATCACAAACTTAAAATGATTTGGCGAATTGAAAAAAAGCATGATTAATTTCATGAATGTTTTAATTTCATAAATCCATCAGGCTTCCTGATTGGAATTCCCCAGGGCCTCTCAATTAATGACGTTAATTACTGAACTAGTTTATTGGATTGGCTGGGTTGAGAAAAATATTTGGCACTTAGGGAGTGTACAAAATGTATTGGGGTGGGAAGAGGGGTGAAGCTTATATTTTATTAAAAAAATAAATAAATGCAGAAGTCTCGACAGTGTTGTTAATATGTTGTCCTTTCTCATTAAAAGACATACATTTTCGCCATGAATAAATAAAACAATATATAAATATAGCATCAGAAAATATTTCCCTGATCTGAAAATCCGACTTGCTTATTAGCTTGTGTTTTTATTTATGCCTATAGTGTTGTATACATGTTTATAATCTAATAGGAATCATTTATAGGAATCACATATGCTTAGTG
Organism: Ophiodon elongatus; assembly: GCA_016806645.1. Classification (NCBI taxonomy): domain Eukaryota; kingdom Metazoa; phylum Chordata; class Actinopteri; order Perciformes; family Hexagrammidae; genus Ophiodon; species Ophiodon elongatus. The sequence continues at coordinate 1,143,231 of JACSYO010001932.1, forward strand.
AGCTGAAAACAAATCCTATTATTGACCAAATAGTTAATGAAAAACTTTGATCAAGTCACTAATTGCTCAGCTTCTTTTATTCGATAGTTTGGAGGTCTGTTTGTCGGCTCAGGAAGAATTTCAGACGAGGCTAAAAATGTCTAAAACGATAATAAAATGAAAAATGAAATAGTACAGGCTCCAGGTTCCACTGCTATCGCACCGCAGAGCAGGCAGGCAGCACACCTGGCCAACACCTGGGCCCCCCCCACCCATCCCGTGGGACTCACCGCTGTTGGCTCAGTTTCCTCTCTGGCTCCAGGTCCAAAGCAGCAGCAGCAGATGGATAAGGCTCTGTGGTGCCCCGCTGACAGCTGGCTCAGTCTTATATACGCCGAAGGATGCTTGAGTTTCCAACCTGTCGGTGGATCAAATGTTTCCGCAGCCAGCCGCCTCCTTCTCGTGTTCCTCACCTGCCAATTATCTTGCACCGTTTATATCAGCTCTACACTGACTGATGTTTGCTTCCTCCACTCCCTCGCTGTCATAAACTTGTCCGATCCACTCTTTCCTAAATTGATCTCTCTCCTCCCTTTCCCCATCTCCATCTCCATCTTCACCCCCCACCCCTCCTTCCCCCCTTCCACTCCCTCCCACCCCTCCCTCCCCCTCTCTCTCTCTCTCTCTCTGCAGGTGCATATGTGGAAGCTTAAATATCTCAAATTTAATCAGGTCCCTTTTCTCTCTTTGGTTTTAGTGAATAATCTGGTAAATTCAGATGAGAGCAGTGGGTCATAAATCATCTTCTGACTCAGTGTTATCCTCATATGACATTACGTGTCACACCAGTATTACAAGGTGTGTCAGTAAAATATAAGGACTATTAAAAACACTGACCGATAATTATTTATTATTTATTTTCTTTCAATTTATTCTTATCGTTTTCTATCTGTGGCCTTATGCAGAGTTTAAGGATTATTTATTCCATTTTATGCTGTGTATTTGGAACACATTTCACTTGCTGACTTGAATTTAAAATAACAAAAAACATTTGTTATCCTATGACCAATCTCCAACAGATGTCATCAGAGGGAGAGGAAGTTAAAAAAAACTGGAAATACGTTTTGGAATTATGTGGAACTGTCTTTACAAAGTAAATGTCTACTTCATTAATCATCAGAGGATGAAAAAAAACAATGTATTCAGTTAAAATAATTAGAGTTTTAGACGTTGGGTCAGTTCAGTGTATTGTGGTTTTCATCTCGACATGCTGTAACACACATGCACAAACTCACCTGACTTACTGTAAGATGAGGGGTTGGGTGGGGATTGAAGTTTTTTTTCTTATGGTTTATACGGTTTGTACCTGGTCACCATGACAACTGGCAACTCTAAACTGATGATGTTGTTGTCTGCAAAGGGAAGCCTCTCAAACCATCTGACACAGCAGCGTCTCCTGTGAATCCAGTCAGCACTAATGGCATTAGCAGGGAGGGGAGGGATGCTTTCTTTGTAACGAGAACCGAGGCAATAAATCTCATTATTCTTAAAAGAATCACACGCAGCGAAGCTCTGACCCACCACGTTGTGAGTGACAGCATTTTCAGTCGTCTCACAAAAAAAAGTGAACTATTCAACTCATGTAAAGCTCAGAAAACAAATCCACTGTATTTCCGAGCCTCCAAGTTTTCAATGTAAAACCATCAAGCGACTGACACCCTCAATTCAATTCAATTCAATTGATTTTTGTGTAGCCCAAAATCACAAATTACAAATTTGCCTCAGAGGGCTTTACAAACTGTACACACTGACATCCTCTGTCCCAGAACCTCTCATCGACTCAGGAAAAACTCCACCCAAAAAAAACCCTATCAACAGGGAGAAAAATGGAAGAAACCTTCAGGAGAGCAGCAGAGGAGGATCCCTCTCCCAGGATGGACAGAGTACCCTCGTGATTTACTGACAGGTCGGAGGCACCACCTTGTGGCTACTTGCTATCAATGCAGAGCCATCTTTAGAATGAGAAAGACATGCCAGGGGATTGTATCTCATCTCACTGTATGTAGAAGCACAGTCAGGGGTTTTGCTGCTACAGCCTTACTTGGTCTGGTATGACCAGTAGCATGTGGTGGCTAATGTTAGAAAACTTTTGGTAATATAATGCACAACCCTCATGCCGTGTCGTGTCAGCCCGTGACTTTTTGAATTTCCCCCACTTGTGCTGCTGTGACATTAGATTGTCATTTTAGTGAAATGTTTATCATTAATCGTTGCTACCACTGCTGTGGCCTCAGCGGCTTTTTCATGTAAATTAAACTTGAGATTTCGTTAAAAGAAATTGTTTTAGATCATTTGCTTTGCTATTGTCACTTGGTGCTTCGAGAAATTTGTTTCCTGTTCCCAGATTTATCATGTAAATCATCTTGTGTAAAAACTTAAGAAGCCAGTGGCAGTGTTAAGACCAAAAAAACTTTTTTTTGGGGTTACTTTGATCTCGTGAATCACAACCATATTGAAGACCAGGGTCAAACTTATTGAAAAAGAACCTTTATTGTTTTCTCATCGTCTGTCCGTTTCCCATAAAAGTGCATCATCACTGATCTCACAGTAAGCAAAACTCACATAGTAAAACAAGGACAGGAGAGAGAGAGAGAGACAGAGAAAGACACAAGTCAACCGCGCTATTCACTTAGTCTGATACATTCTTCGTGAACAGCAAAAGGGTGAACATGGCCAGAGAGGGAGAGAGAGAGAGAGGAGGGGGAGCAGTTTGTTTACGGTCCAGGGGGGAAAGGTCAAATGTATAAAACTGGTGTGGAGAGTTTAAGAGAGAGAGAGAGTGAGAGGGATGAGGAGAAGAAGAGAGGAGGCATATGTCTTGGCTCAAGTTGTTCCTTTAGAGTTGTGAAGTAAGATGTTGGTCAGTTCTTGATTTAACCCTTGACCATGGCGGCGAACTCTGCAGGGAGAAGAAAGAAAGAGAATTTTGAGTGTTGTTTCAAGATCTCTGGAGGGCTTCACATATATTTAGATCTGGTTCCAATTCCAGAGAAAGTTCTTCTTGTTTCCTCACCATCCATGCCGATCATGCCGTCACCATCAGAGTCACCGGCCTTGAGGAAGGCCTTGGTCTCACCTTCTGTCAGAGCTCTGGCAGAGGCAGAGAAGTTCTGCAGGGTTTCCAAGTATGCCACTTAATATTAAAGGGAACCATTTACATTGGAAGAAATGACTATGTGTTGTTCCTTCCTCATCTGAGATGTAGCTTTGCCTGCATGGACCTTTTTAATCTTACTTTAAGGCCAATTACTAGCTGTAACAGTTTTTTCTGTCCCTCATCAAATACTCTGTATATCCTTGAGTGTCATGCAGTCTGAGCTTTAAAGCTGTCCCACGATAGGACACCAGGAGTCAGACTTGGACTACTGGAGCATCTTCACTTCACCTTCAGAAACTAGTTACTTCAAGCATTATGCAGATGCGAGTTTTGTCAGACAGCAAACACCTGAGCAAACATTCTCTTGTTACATATGTGTACTGAAACTCAACAAAAGTGGATTTTAACCCTGAAGCGACAGCAATCATTCACCTCCTGCTCTCTTGATTAAACAAATGTTAGCCATGGGTGTGTCCTCTTTAAATAATTTGGCGGACTACAAGCAAAGCTCATTTACAGTTAGGGTTTAAAAAACACATGATGCTGGCACACAGACAAGTACGTAAACATGAAAATCCACATTCTGCTTTTTGATTCTCGTAAATAACATTATTCCACTGAACATATCAAGAGACATTTAAACAGGATCCATGAATGTTTTTTTTTATCCTCCCCTCTGCAGAGGAAGTGGCTTCACAGATACAGACACACGGGACCAGCGACTCACCTCCCATAGTGCAACAGATTCCCTGCGACCTCCGGCCTCAGAGGAGAGTCCCTGCCAGCCAACTAAAAGACGACAGATAGAAAAGAAGGAGGAAGGGTTAGAGGGAATATGAGGGGCATGGCTTTGAAAGTAATATTCAGGTCAATCTGGATCATAAATATGAAAAACCATATTCATCACATTACATTCTTATATCAAGGAGAAGCATATTAGGGGGCACACGCGATCATTGCCACGGTGGAAATGTCTTTACAAGAGATGTGCTTTGCAATTATTTTCTAGAAGCAGGTAGATAGCAGTGAGTGTCTTTCCTCCGTCCTACAAAAACATCCCCTGCTCCTTTGTTTCTTTCATTTCGACCTCAATCTGTCTCCCGTACTTCCTTGAGCTATTCACTTTATCTGTCCTTGTTCACCCCACCCCCTCACCTCTGGTTCAGAGTGTCTGGGGAACAGCGAGGTGGTCAAGTACTTGTACAGGATCCTCATATCATCTTGTTCCAGTCCGCTCCTGCAGACCCAACAGCAGCAGCATTATAACACACACCATGCTACAACACAATGCACAACAAAATGTGTGGCTGTGTAGAGTCGGTTTTTTTTGTGTGCTGTCATGCATCATGGGGAAGTGTCTCCTCCCTGTAATTACGCTTCAATGAATACGAGTAATTTTATTAAGAACCATGTAATCACACGTGCTCACAAAGCGTCGGCACAATTAAGAGGCGATGGTGCGTCACGCGGCATATTAACCGCAACGAGATTCACAGGTTACGCGTTTAAAGCAACGTGTTTATCCGTTTGTAGATATCAAAGCTGGGATTTTACATTGGCGTGTGTGGTTGCAAATATGTGCAGGGTTGTACAAGTTTGTGGCCAACATTAACACACCCGCGGGTGGCTTTAGGGCGCACACACGCACACAGTTTCAACAAGTGTTCAGTCTGTACCATATAAGCTGGTCGTTATACAGGAAGGCCGTGTATTTGATCAGACTTAGGCAAGAAACGCTCTGACTGATGCTCTGTACAGACGCTGACATCATCCTGACATTCGACCTCTGACAGCCACACCACAGCCTCTCTCTTTCTCTCCAGTCTTTGGGTTACATGGTGAAGAGGGAAGCCTGGGTTAACTTAAGAAGGGCGTTCCTTAATTCGAAATTAAATTTTTTATACGTTCACATAAGGCGTTAATGCTTGGAGCCGAGTCGCTCCAGTTGAGGCAGCTAACGAGGACAATTAATTATAAAAAGATAAGCCATGACAGCAGGCATCTTTTCAACAGCTTTCCCAGACACAATGTCCCGTGATCATCAGGAAGGTAGAAGCGGAGACCGGCCCTTCTGAAAACACTGACTTTGAGGCTCAACTGACTTTTACTTTATGAACACTTTGGGAAGCAAAATACTTTAGGAGTTAAAAAGAAAAAAGGTAGAAGATAATGGAGACCTTTTTCTATGCTGCTGCCGTGTGTATTGTTGTATGTGTACCTGCTGCAAATATGGGGACTGATTTTAATAGCATAATTAATATTCTGTTAGTTTCATCTTTGATCTTATGTTATGCATTCTATCTCATCTTATTTTCATCTTATTTTATCAAGTGTGTTTTATTTTCTCTGTCTTTATTTTCTTCTTCTTCCTCATTTGTTGTCTTAAAGATGCTGTACAAAGAGTTTATTATCATTATCATCAACTATGTGCACATACATTTAAATGAATCATGCTGTGAAAGCGAGGTCAACATATGCTAGGCATGTAAAGAAAAAATTCATGAAATTAATGATACCCTGTAGAAGAACTTTTCAAGCTTCTGAATTAGCAGCTCCACTCCGCCGGCTTCCATCTGTCTGCCAAACGTACCATTGAATAGCTACAGCACAGGGGAAATAATCACTGTTACGAGATGATTCTTTTGGAATTATCGAGAGTACTGTAGGGGTGTTGTTATATGGCTTTGAGAAGACAAACATGTACAAGAACAAAGTTGTAAAAAGGAAGACCGGTTCTAAAACGTACTGAAACTCACCTTGTACATACTGTAGCATTGCCTTACCACTGCACCATAAACAGTGTCCTGCAGAGACAAGTACAACTTTAAACTGACGATGTTCAATGAGAGAAATACAGACGTTGATAAGTATCTCTCAGTACTCACAAGTATTTCCTCGTCCTGATATTCTACTGTGGGTGGTTTACCATCTTTGTTTGGTTTACCTAATCATCAGCATTAGTGTAACTTGTTGCTTTGCTCCAAAGACAGTGTGGTTAGCATGCCGTGTGCCTGCAGAATGAAGACAAGTCAATCACATTGTAGAGATAACAATCATTAACTACTACATTCTCACACACACACACACACACACACACACACACACACACACACACACACACACACACACACACACACAAAGTTGAAAGTACAGAAGAAATTTATACTAGGGATAAAAACACAACACCACTTTATGACCTTTGTCATATACATTCAGTCATACTCTGCATTTAACACATCCTAAGTACGTCAGGAGCGAGACTTCAACTTGCTAACAGCTGGAGATGGAGATCAAACCACCAGAATTGGGGTCAAACAGCCGACCTGTTCTACCCGCTGGTCCACCTCGACTAGAGACGCACTGATCATCTCAAACGTTTGCATCACAAACTATGGCTAAAAAAGTGGACAAAGTTGAATGCAAAACAAAAAAATGTAACATAACCTTTATGAAGGGATAGGAGTTATTATTGCAGGGCTGTTGTATTGTATGCATACGTTTCAGATAGCTGTGCCTCCAGTAATAAACTGGAAACTGAATGTAATGTTAACTTTCAGAAGTAAAATGCATGCATGTAGGATTTATGAATGCATTACTGCGCACGCAATATTTCTGCTTTTGCTGATCCAGCAACTCCCCAAAGTGTCAGTTAACCACAACCAACTTAAGACGTGAACAATGTCTGGAATGGGACGTTAAAACCTTCACCTGCAAGTCAGATAGCTTGAAGCCGTGAGATAAATTCAGAGGAGGAACACGTTTTAGTTTCTCCTTCGGTACAGTCGTTGAATAATTAGTTAGTGATGGATAACGATGCATTTCACCTGCTCACCGGAGACACGTTTGTTTGCTACTCGTCTTACATGTCGTCACAGTCATGCGCACTTGTTTTACTGTAACTTTAGCAACACAACTCACCGGGTAAAGCCGGGGAAGAAACCACAGAGAGGGAAACACCTCAATGCCTTCACACTCTCGCTGTTTTTTGTTGTAAATTATAACGAAATGCATGAAACACACGGGGTAACTGTGGGCTCTGCAAGTTACGAAGCACCACCACCAACAGCCGGTGTAACGGTGTAACAAGCGACCCTGTTAACTAGAGACTTTCAGCCGATGTTCTGTCAGTTAGAGCCGCTAGTTAGCATGCTAGCTGCCTCTGCTAACGGAGGAGTTGTGTCCCAGGCGGAGGAGAACCGAGAGAACCGCACACAAAAACTTCCACATCAACCCCATTTATTTTTCATGTATTTTATTTATAAACAAATGTAATAATTTAAAACCCAGACTAAAATCATACTAAATTAAAATTGCTAAACTGTAAACATTTTAGTAGATGAGCTATGAATAATACACCATATATAATCATGTGCTACATTTTCACTAACATGAGTCTGCACCCATGTTTGGTACATGTACATCTTCTCTTGTCTGTGTTCAATGAAGTGATTATTTTGTCTTTATAACTGTAATTTGTTTGCAACTTTATATTAAAATATAATATACATCATAATTATAAAATGTTATTTTGGGGGGTTAAAATCAAATATTGCATCATGAATTCCATGTGGGAATAAAATCCTAAAAGAATATAAGCAAATTATTCAATGAAACTTTTCTTCGGCTATGTCATATTCAGATATGCAACACTGTTAAATAATCCCATCATGCTTTTATTCCCCATACTTATTACATGCTCCCTTTTTATGCTATTGATGAATCAGTGAGCATTTGTGTACATTCATGCATTATTGTTGCACATAAATGGAATGAGGAATTATTTTAGAGCATTTGTTTACCCAATGATAATAATTAATCTCAGAAGACACGAGTACAAACACGTGATCTGTGTTTCCACATGTTTATTCATCTCATTCATTGACAGATGTTGGGTGTGCACAGAAAAGAAGACATAGAAGTACCCGTAGGAAAGCCACATTAAAAGTGGTTTGTGTTTAAATGGACAAAAGGTCATTTAAAAACAATTAGCACACACAGCATGTAGTAGAAAACAAAAGAAATCACAAGGGAATGTAAGCTGGGATCAGAAGACTCCTGAGGTGGGGAGAGAGGACTGAAGACCTGAAGACTTGAGCTCTTATCATCTCCAAAACTCAGGAAAAGACCATATCATTGAATTCTAGAGGGAGAAAGGCATGTTGAATTGTGAATGTGAATCATCTGCAAAAATAATCACTGACGGTGGTGGTCAATAGTTTTTGGATTGTCCAAATCCTTTATCCCATTGATATTTCTGGTAACTGGACAATAGAGAAAAACTGGGATAAGCATCTGGGCGCCATGACTTTTGATATCAATGCGGATGGTTTCTATACTGATTAACGTCAAACAACATGGTTAAATAAAGGTCCTCAAGATACTGTACCATTTCAAGTACTCTCTGCTGCAAATAAACATCGAAAGAAACGTTTTATGATTTTAACTCTGAACTCAAAAGATGGATTCAACTGAACCTCGACAGTAAAAATGTTTAATGTGTTACTCTTTTATGTTGCTTTTATCAACTGTGTACTTGCATCTGATACTGAAGATTAAATCAACATTAAAGAAAAGCACCACCTTCCATCAAGTATGCTCATGTGCTTAAACTGTACATGAAGAGCAATGCCAATGCAAATCATTTGTTAACTTATGCCTGTTATTTTTTATAGTCAGTCCTTTGTTTACTGTAAGTAAAGAAGCCCGAGGAAGGGCACAGAGATGACATTCAATTAAAAAAAATGTTTTAGCATCGGGAGCAAATCGCTCAAAATCTAAACTGCATGACCAGGGACAGCAGTGTTTGAGGAGAAAACATTGCAAAATTGCAATAGATTTAAACATTTCAAAATTGAGTGAACATGCTTACTATTTCCAAGAAATGAAAAATAAATTCACATTTGAGTGCTGCAGTACAGTTACAAACTGAGGGTTTTAAAGGTAGACGGTAGGAAATCATCACGGTAGAAACCTTTGTGATTAAGTAAATAAGTAAATAAGTAAGTAAGTAAATAAGTAAATAAGTAAGTAAGTAAATAAGTAAGTAAGTAAGTAAGTAAGTAAGTAAGTTAAAGGTTCTCTAAGAATTAAAATGGCTATCTCTTCTCTGTTGACATTGTGGTTGTTGGACTTGATTTAGACCAACCAATGGGATCATTTCTGCCGACATCATGAGTTTGTACAAACACAATGTGAGAAATTAGATACCGACCCTTTTCTCCAATTTTGCCGTCACCGTCACCATCAGCCGCTGATATGAAACTCTGGGTTTCTTTCTCGGTCAGTGTCCGCGCCCCGGGGACAAACCACTGCAGGAACTTCCTAGACACACACACACACACACACACACACACACACACACAAGTATATGGGCTCTAATTATTTGAGTCAATTGTGCTCTTTAATAAGATCATAAATTGCACGGCTAATTATATAACACAAAGGCAATAATAACACTTTGCCTATTAGCAGATTATCACGAGACGGCTTAACGGTGCCAATCCCAATAATACCACCACCACCAATATTTAAATTGTTTCCAGTGCATTACTCTATTTACAGTAAAACAAGGTACAACATATTTACAGCATCAGTATCAGAATAATGGTGTATATGCGGGTAAAGGAATCAAAGTTTTATCTAAAGAACCGTTATATCATACATCCTGTCATCGTCTCACACACTTGATCTCAGACTTCTCAATTTGGCCGCTGTGGTCCCCATCGATGATATTGAAGACATCTTTGACTTCCTGGGGTGTCTTTGAGGACAGGCCACACAGCTTGAAGAACCTTTTGTGGCAGAATGAGTCAGGAGCTGGAAACACACACACACACACACACACACACACACACACACACACACACACACACACACACACACACACACACACACACACATATATATATATAAGGAACTGAACAAAGAAAGAGTTAGGGTTGATCCTCGAGGTTCAGCAGGTTGGGAGCTGATGTGGAGATTAAAACAGCATGTGGCTGCTGTCCAGGTGGGAGATTTTCCACCACAGTTTTTTTATCTTTTAAATCCAGTAGCCACATGCCTCTGCTAAAACCGACAAGATTATTGAAAACATTTTCAAATTCAGTTAAAGCTATATATAAATCTAGTGGAGAGGATACTGTAGAATATTGAAAACAATGCAGCCGCAGAGAAGATTTTGTCGGAGAGTGTTTTGAATATCAGAGATTGACTCAATGCAACACAGATTAGGAGTTGGTTGATTTATCAATTGCGGATTATTTAGTTAGTGAGAGACAAAGCTATTAATCCTGTGAAGGTGTTGTAATGTTGAAGTGCATGGATGAGTCATGTATTGTGCATAATTTGCTTGCTGGCATTTAAATGAAAAATAATTTAGTTTCAAACATTTGTAGGGCAGGTTGTGTCTCTCTCTCTCTTTCTTTCGCTATGTGTCCGTGTGTGTGTGTGTGTGTGTGTGTGTGTGTGTGTGTGTGTGTGCGTGCGTGTGTGTGGAGATGCTACCTTGACAGTCCTTGACAGCATTTTCCATGGCCTCAGCTGAAAGAATGGAGGTGAGTGACATGTTGGTCCTGTATGTTCAAAGAAAAGAAAATATTTTTTATTATCATTTGTGACATGCTGGATTAACTTTTTTGGATTAAAATCTTTTGTATTTGCAGATGTATCTAGGTTAATATTATGATCCCATCAAAACACAAGTCATGATTGTTTGGAAAATATGCTCAAGTTGTCAGAATAAAACTTAGAGAATCACTGAAATCACAAACTTAAAATGATTTGGCGAATTGAAAAAAAGCATGATTAATTTCATGAATGTTTTAATTTCATAAATCCATCAGGCTTCCTGATTGGAATTCCCCAGGGCCTCTCAATTAATGACGTTAATTACTGAACTAGTTTATTGGATTGGCTGGGTTGAGCAAAATATTTGGCACTTAGGGAGTGTACAAAATGTATTGGGGTGGGAAGAGGGGTGAAGCTTATATTTTATTAAAAAAATAAATAAATGCAGAAGTCTCGACAGTGTTGTTAATATGTTGTCCTTTCTCATTAAAAGACATTTTCGCCATGAATAAATAAAACAATATATAAATATAGCATCAGAAAAAATGTCCCTGATCTGAAAATCCGACTTGCTTATTAGCTTGTGTTTTTATTTATGCCTATAGTGTTGTCTACATGTTTATCATCTAATAGGAATCATTTATAGGAATCACATATGCTTAATGAGCTGAAAACAAATCCTATTATTGACCAAATAGTTAATGAAAAACTTTGATCAAGTCACTAATTGCTCAGCTTCTTTTATTCGATAGTTTTGAGGTCTGTTTGTCGGCTCAGGAAGAATTTCAGACGAGGCTAAAAATGTCTAAAACAATAATAAAATGAAAAATGAAATAGTACAGGCTCCAGGTTCCACTGCTATCGCTCCGCAGAGCAGGCAGGCAGCACACCTGGCCAACACCTGGGCCCCCCCCACCCATCCCGTGGGACTCACCGCTGTTGGCTCAGTTTCCTCTCTGGCTCCAGGTCCAAAGCAGCAGCAGCAGATGGATAAGGCTCTGTGGTGCCCCGCTGACAGCTGGCTCAGTCTTATATACGCCGAAGGATGCTTGAGTTTCCAACCTGTCGGTGGATCAAATGTTTCCGCAGCCAGCCGCCTCCTTCTCGTGTTCCTCACCTGCCAATTATCTTGCACCGTTTATATCAGCTCTACACTGACTGATGTTTGCTTCCTCCACTCCCTCGCTGTCATAAACTTGTCCGATCAACTCTTTCCTAAATTGATCTCTCTCCTCCCTTTCCCCATCTCCATCTCCATCTCCACCTCCCACCCCCCACCCCTCTCTCTCTCTCTCTCTGCAGGTGCATATGTGGAAGCTTCAATATCTCAAATTTCATCAAGTCCCTTTTCTCTCTTTGGTTTTAGTGAATAATCTGGTAAATTCAGATGAGAGCAGTGGGTCATAAATCATCTTCTGACTCAGTGTTATCCTCATATGACATTACGTGTCACACCAGTATTACAAGGTGTGTCAGTAAAATATAAGGACTATTAAAAACACTGACCGATAATTATTTATTATTTATTTTCTTTCAATTTATTCTTATCGTTTTCTATCTGTGGCCTTATGCAGAGTTTAAGGATTATTTATTCCATTTTATGCTGTGTATTTGGAACACATTTCACTTGCTGACTTGAATTTAAAATAACAAAAAACATTTGTTATCCTATGACCAATCTCCAACAGATGTCATCAGAGGGAGAGGAAGTTAAAAAAAACTGGAAATACGTGTTGGAATTATGTGGAACTGTCTTTACAAAGTAAACTATCTACTTCATTAATCATCAGAGGATGAAAAAAAAACAATGTATTCAGTTAAAATAATTAGAGTTTTAGACGTTGGGTCAGTTCAGTGTATTGTGGTTTTCATCTCGACATGCTGTAACACACATGCACAAACTCACCTGACTTACTGTAAGATGAGGGGTTGGGTGGGGATTGAAGTTTTTTTTCTTATGGTTTATACGGTTTGTACCTGGTCACCATGACAACTGGCAACTCTAAACTGATGATGTTGTTGTCTGCAAAGGGAAGCCTCTCAAACCATCTGACACAGCAGCGTCTCCTGTGAATCCAGTCAGCACTAATGGCATTAGCAGGGAGGGGAGGGATGCTTTCTTTGTAACGAGAACCGAGGGAATAAATCTCATTATTCTTAAAAGAATCACACGCAGCGAAGCTCTGACCCACCACGTTGTGAGTGACAGCATTTTCAGTCGTCTCACACTTGTCACAGTAAAAAAAAAAAAGTGAACTATTCAACTCATGTAAAGCTCAAAAAACAAATCCACTGTATTTCCGAGCTTCCAAGTTTTCAATGTAAAACCATCAAGTGACTGACACCCTCGTGATTTACTGACAGGTCGGAGGCACCACCTTGTGGCTACTTGCTATCGATGCAGAGCCATCTTTAGAATGAGCAAGACATGCCAGGGGATTGTATCTCATCTCACTGTATGTAGAAGCACAGTCAGGGGTTTTGCTGCTACAGCCTTACTTGGTCTGGTATGACCAGTAGCATGTGGTGGCTAATGTTAGAAAACTTTTGGTAATATAATGCACAACCCTCATGCCGTGTCGTGTCAGCCCGTGACTTTTTGAATTTCCCCCACTTGTGCTGCTGTGACATTAGATTGGCATTTTAGTGAAATGTTTATCATTTATCGTTGCTACCACTGCTGTGGCCTCAGCGGCTTTTTCATGAAAATTAAACTTGAGATTTCGTTAAAAGAAATTGTTTTAGATCATTTGCTTTGCTATTGTCACTTGGTGCTTCGAGAAATTTGTTTCCTGTTCCCAGATTTATCATGTAAATCATCTTGTGTAAAAACTTAAGAAGCCAGTGGCAGTGTTAAGACCAAAAAAACTTTTTTTTGGGGTTACTTTGATCTAGTGAATCACAACCATATTGAAGACCAGGGTCAAACTTATTGAAAAAGAACCTTTATTGTTTTCTCATCGTCTGTCCGTTTCCCATAAAAGTGCATCATCACTGATCTCACAGTAAGCAAAACTCACATAGTAAAACAAGGACAGGAGAGAGAGAGAGAGACAGAGAAAGACACAAGTCAACCGCGCTATTCACTTAGTCTGATACATTCTTCGTGAACAGCAAAAGGGTGAACATGGCCAGAGAGGGAGAGAGAGAGAGAGGAGGGGGAGCAGTTTGTTTACGGTCCAGGGGGGAAAGGTCAAATGTATAAAACTGGTGTGGAGAGTTTAAGAGAGAGAGAGAGTGAGAGGGATGAGGAGAAGAAGAGAGGAGGCATATGTCTTGGCTCAAGTTGTTCCTTTAGAGTTGTGAAGTAAGATGTTGGTCAGTTCTTGATTTAAACCTTGACCATGGCGGCGAACTCTGCAGGGAGAACAAAGAAAGAGAATTTTGAGTGTTGTTTCAAGATCTCTGGAGGGCTTCACATATATTTAGATCTGGTTCCAATTCCAGAGAAAGTTCTTCTTGTTTCCTCACCATCCATGCCGATCATGCCGTCACCATCAGAGTCACCGGCCTTGAGGAAGGCCTTGGTCTCACCTTCTGTCAGAGCTCTGGCAGAGGCAGAGAAGTTCTGCAGGAACAGCCTGGGGAGGAAGAGCAGAGAGAACCGCTGAGTATTACAGTACAAATGCCTTGAGAACAGAAATAGGCCGGTAATTATGTCTCCTGCCAGATCAGGAATTGATTGGTTTCAGATTTTTGTAGAGGTCATCTTTCAGAAAATATCCAAAGCTGCTTACTCACTGTATTCTTCTCATTGTATTTAGTTCTTAATAATTTAAGATTTCACCATGAAATTCACTTAATTTGGTCCCAAAATTTTAAGCTGGCTGTCTGTTCTTTTATCTGCTGGCATCGAGGTAAAAGAGGTAAAAGAGGTAAAAGAGATGGTGCCTACTTCAGCTCATCCTCCTCAATGAAGCCACTCTTGTCCTGGTCAATGACTTTGAAGGCATTCTTGATGTCATCGGCGCTCTTGGCAGAAAGGCCAACCTTAGCAAAGAAGTCCTTGTGCTTGAAAGAGTCTGCAGCTGTGAGGAGACAGATAAGGGATCACATCAGACATTGTAGATATATCAAACAGGAAGTGTGTTTTGCAGCTGCACCGGCTCTTGTTTTCAAGGTCTGGCAGTCGGTTGCCATTCCTCTGCTCGGACTCTCATTCAGCATTTGAGATTACTTTGCAGAGGTGTTTTCTTACAAGTAGCTACACTGAGGAATTAGAACTATTGCTTCCTGCTAAGAGAGGCAGAAATTGCATTAAAGTCAAATTCTGCTTGCTCACTGTGCTATTGATCCAGCCCCATGATGGGGTTGAAAGGACTTGTAATGTTAAATGCAGCAAAGATGCAAGGGGCACCTTCTAACTCTCTCTCTGTGTGCAATCTTGTAATGTGATTCTGTATTCTGCAGTAGGACATTCAGCTATGAGTGAGTAAGACAACACAGGTCGAAATAAAGTGTGGATGTATCATCTAGGCTCTCCGAAACTGCAGTGCTGGATGCTGTGTCATTTTCGTGATGGGGTTTACCTTGGCAGGCTGCAAGGGCTGCAGTGATGTCAGCCTGGTTGAGGGATGCTGCTAATGCCATTTTTGTTTTTGTTTTTTACTGAGGGAGGAGAGCAGAGGACAAGTCATCAGTTCATCAGTTCATCAGTTCATCAGTTCATCAGTTCATCAGTTCAGCTGTTACAAATCAGACAGGATTAAGCAGTTTTACTTTGAATCTATTAAGCATGTTAAGTTCCCTCACTGCACTTTAGATCATGATTCAGCATTCAAAGTTAAGGAGCTACAGTAATCTTCATTATATCATGCAATATATTTTACAGTTCCTCTCTGTGAGTATTCCTTTCTGGCAGCCCCAAAAGACAAGGCACAAATGATCAGAAAAGGTAGTCCAAGTTTCCCAAAACCAAGCCCTCCAAGGCAAAAGATCGAATATCCTTTGCAGCTGTGGTTGGTTGGCAAATCGTTTTTTTCCCCCATTTGGTTCCATAGTTAGTCCAAAGCCCAACTCTGAGCCTCTGATGTTCAGAATCTGGCCCTCTCGATTTATATCCCATTGCATGAAGTTGAAGCCCTGAAACCCTCTCTGAGTCAGGCAGTAGATTTTTTTCCTAAAGGTTTGCAGCTCCTCAGTGAAACTCACCTTAGGGGTTATCTCCAAAAAGCTAGAGTGGATTCTCTCAGGTTGAATCTGCTCACTGCAGTGAACTCCTCAGCTCTTCTCGCAGGCTTATATACCTTCACCCGGCCGAAATATGATGCATAGGCTATGTAATAGACACTGTGTGCAAAGCAGTCGAAGCAGTCGGTCGAAAAATGTGTCTAGTAGACAGAGCCGTTCTATTTATATGCACATAAATGAAGATGCTTAAATGGTAGGCTGTGTGGGCCTATGCAAAAGTGCTTGATATTGCATAGGGCTAATAATATACGGTGCTGATTTGGGTGAAACGTACTCTGTGGCCATGTAGTTTTGATCTGTTAAACTGTGCACAGCACCATGGAGTGAAGAATGAGGTAAACTCTTGTATTGTTTATTCAAATTATCAGGCAGATCAGGCAGGTTTGTATCGAGTGAGAGTTAGGGTTAGGGTTAGGGTTAATGTTAGGGTTAGCAGGGTTAGCCGCTACTTATAGGGTTGTCGGACAGGTATGCTTAATAATGACGTTGTTGTTGTTATGAACCTCAGAGACTGTGCCATAATATCAGCCTTTTGAACGACGTATCCAACACTTTTCTCATGAGTAATGTAAAGGTTTTTGTGAAACTTTTCAATATGACTTTTAGAATTCAATTTTATTACGACGGTTGGGATGTTTGTAAAATATATTGTGTGTAAGGCCCTTTTAAATGTCAGCTCTCATCTCAAGTATATTTTGCGGTTGTGTACATTAATAAAGAAATGATTTATGAAAAAATATTGAAGTTGTTTCTGATTATGTCGCCAAAGCAGAGCACCAGCCCCCCTATAGTTTTACACCACAGTCACCTGTCATGATTAATTACCAACATGAGCCTCTGAACTGTACAGTTTTGGTGAAAACGTGCCATGTTCGTAATTGGCTTCGTAAAATGCCTGCAATGACTTTGCTGGCATGCCAGTATCAGAAAAGTCTGGTTGTTGTGATTGATTATCACAGGCGATGGTTATGCGGTGACCGAGTCTAAAAATCATATTTCCATTTAAAGACTTTATATGTTTTGTTTTCTACAAAGAGCGCAAGAGGAATATGTCAAATAACTAACATTTCTCTGCTCTTGCATTTGGCTCAATGTAGTGGAGCATTTGTGGACAAGTGACTTAATCCCAGCTGCAGAAAGTGACCGTGCACAGTTTAGCTATTTAGTCTTCCTGCAAAGTGAAATGCATTTTTATAAATGTTACGCAAGTCTTCATCAGAGAGAGTAGTTAGAGGGCCAAAGAGAGGAGGAGGAGAAGGAGGAGCAGGAGGAGGAGGAGGAGGAGGGGTTTGAATTGACGGCAAGTGATCCACTTAAATGCTTTAATTCGACAGCACATATAACCAGAATCTACTGAACATGCATCTGAGGACCATCTGCCAGGTTTTATTTTTGGAGCTCTTCCACCCATTCAGGCCATTTCTCCTTATGGCGATGAAACTATTTGTGACGCTATTTTGGGAAACAGTAAAAGCTGATATCATCGGTATCGTCCTCGTCTCAACACTTAAGGGTTAAACCGCCGTGTGGTTGCGTAATGACACCGAGTTCTCACACAGCACCAGACAATGAAATTAATGAACTAGTACAAGGGGGTCCTTCCATGCCCATATTAGCGCTCATGACAGGTGCAGGCTGTTATGTACCCGTCATACATCAGGTGGCAGTGTTGAGATGATCCTGACACGAAAGCAGATTTTAATTGCCTGTCTAAATCATCATCAAACCTATATGATATATTAATTATACAGGCAACCTATGGGTAGCTTATATCATTTATTTTTATTTTTAACTCCAAATGTAGTTATTCAAAGTCTGATCTCTTTAGGTATGTTGACTGATTTGTCACTTCCTTCACTTCAGTAGCTTCAGGTGTGTCTGATGTTTCAGCGCTATATTGTGTTTTCAGTTCAAATCTTCTTAAAAGTTCGGTAAAACTCGTCTTTAGCCTTTAACATTGGCCGTGGTCAAGTGAGGTCTCTCACCTCAAACGACTCAGCCATAGATACTGGAACTATTCCTGCCCTTCTTCAATATCAGGTTTAAATTACAAATATCTCACAGCGGGGATGAAACCCATCAACCAAGGCTGTGGGTGTCTGCAAGAGAGCGAAGGACCCCCCCATACACACACCTTCCCATCCTGAATTTTACATTTGAATTTAGAAAGCTAAACCTTCACTTCACCCACCTACATTTCTGAAAAATTAACAAACACATGATAAGCTGCGGCAGATATTGATTTTGCCCTTCTGTGAGACCAAATTAGTGATTTTTATTGAACGATGTTTCTCTAACGCTTCACCTGAGCGCAGGAGTTTGCTCCCCTTGTGCTGCAGCAGAAATAGAAGTGACCTATATTCTCTGCCATCTGAGAGAAAGTTTCAAATAAATGTGCCTCACTGACAGAAGTCCTGCACAGAAACTCTATCCTGTCCCAGAGTTTCTCACTGCAAGCACTCCTTGGACCAGCACATCTAAAGCTCTGCCAGACAGCCCAGTCCTCCCATCACAGAGCTGCATCTCTGTCTGCCAGAGCCTCTATTCCAGCTGTGTCCTGCTTGTGTGCCCCCCCTCCATTTGCAATTCACACCAATACACATTTCTGGGCTGGAGTAGTTGAGCCCACGGTGCCAAAATATTTTGTGGAATTTTTCCCCCATCTCTACTTACGGTACCACAATTGTACTGTATTTGATTTGAGTATTTCCATTTAATTCCACATTTTCTTTTATACTATTACACATTGTAGATATATGTATGTGTGTATTTGATAGCTGCAGAAAGCAGTCAAAATGAGCTCCATCTTAGCCAACTACAACAGATGATAATGACCAAATGAGATAATACACTGACAGCAGCTATTCTGCATAATGATAGTTTTACTTTATTACTTTAAGTAGTTTTTGCTGCTAATACTTATGCACTTTTACTTAAGTATCATTTTGAATGCAGGACTTATACACGTAATGCAGTATGTCACATTGATGTATTGCTACTCTTACTTAAGTAAATATGTTTTAGTTACAATAAATGAGCTAAAACTAAATAATTTTCACAGTCAAATTA
Source organism: Ophiodon elongatus (assembly GCA_016806645.1). Lineage (NCBI taxonomy): Eukaryota > Metazoa > Chordata > Actinopteri > Perciformes > Hexagrammidae > Ophiodon > Ophiodon elongatus. The sequence goes on from JACSYO010001932.1 coordinate 1,162,192, forward strand.
TTCAGAGCAAATACATTATAGACTGTTTTATGGCCACAATGAGCTTGTTAAATCAAATTCAATCAGCAAAAGCAAAGTCTGAATTTATTTGGTTGTGGTGATAAATCTCAAAATCATCTTTCAACTGTCATAGTTTATCTTTAGGAACTATTTCAAAGAAAACAGTTGATATGTTGAGTTCATGTTGTCTACGTGTAAACATATAATTCATACCAAATAACCCCATCTAAGGTGTCAAATTGAGGTTGCCAGAATGGCAAACACTTAATTTGCACAGTGGAAAGCTGCTCATGCTGTTAATTAGAGAAACCAAAGCCTCCCAGCCCCCTCGGACAGGCTGGACCTCTCCCAGTGCTCGATATATCATCATAACACGAGGCACACGACAGGATTCTGCTCATGTCCACAAGAGAGGAGATACACACCGTAACATCTCTCAGAGAAAAGTACATTTATTTCACCACTTTTCTGGTAGGGAAAGACACATAGCAGAGACACAAGAGTTCATGTTTATAATCACTTTATTATGTTACCTTCCGTTAAAACTACAACTTTTTGCTCTAAACACATAAGATCCCTGAATGAGTCTGTGTCATTTACTAGTTAACGTTGGGAAAAAAAAAGGTCCGCCCTGAGATTATCTCCAGACAACAAATCCTACGGGTCCCGGTTGATTTATGAAGACTTGACCAGCGCACCAAACTCTGAAAAGAAGACAGACAGAAGACATTTTTTTTATTTGCTCTTTCACATTCACCAGGCAATAGTCACTTCTCATTTCATTAAACCCAAACAACGACAAACACCTAACAGACTGAAGGGTTCAGCTCTGGCAGTGACACTTTGTTTGAGCTGATTGTTGTAGCTGCACTCAGGCTGCCTAGCAACACAGTCAAAAACACCAAAGGGATAAAAAAAAAAAAAAAAAGAGTGGCAAAGGATAACAGAGTTTTTTTTTTTTTTACTATTTTGCTGATTGATTCTGCTCTTTTCTTATACTTCTTTCAAATGGCGTACACCAGGGCCTTTATTTATCAACGTGCTCAAAGTGAAAATTTGTAAGATAAAAGTAAAAAAACTTTAAATTATTATCACATTTCTTGCAGTACAGAAACAGAAGTGAGTACAAAACTTCTGAGACATGTTTTGGAGTGACAAATTATTTTTGGTCATGATGAATACACAACATATAATTCACAATAGGGCAGTTTTTAGCAGTTTATTATTTGTTTTTTTTTGTGTGCATTTAATAGGATGTTGCACCATCTTTTCTCCAGTTTTTAAATTAGGGGTGAAAACAAACAACTTTAATAAAGCTGTCACTTTCAATGCATCTTCATTGTCTGCGCTTGTCAATGAGACACTAAATTTCCTGTAATATCTGTTTTCTCTGATGAAGTGAGGTAGAATTTATTTTTGTTTCTATTTCTCTATTACTTCTTAAATTGTTTTTCTATATATTATTATTATTATTCACAATTTAATTGCCACTTGTTTTATATGTTTTTGCTGCATACCATATCACAGATTAAAATATAATGATTTAAAAGAAAAATAATGAACAATATGGTAGATGCAGGGTGAATCCTTGTATCTGATTGGCTATTTTTGCTCTTAGCATAAATATGAATCATATATAAGATATAAGCTACCCATCATGTGATCGCTCAGATTGCTCTCAATGGTTACTCCTACACTTAATTGGAAGTGGTAATAAGTAGTAAATGTGTTGTATTCTTCACGCTCAACAAAGAGCTTGAACTCATATATGTATGATACAAACAGGCCTTGTCACTCTGTCACCTCTCAGTTAGTAAGAAATGCAGTGCTCCTCTTCCTCATGCCATCTCCAGTTAAGTGCTCAGACCTTCTTACCTTCCAAGCCGATCTTCCCGTCTCCGTCCGCGTCTCCCTCCAGCAGGAAACCTCTGGTCTCAGCTTTAGTCAGGGCCCTCGCTCCTTTGGAGAAGTTCTGCAGGAACAGTCTGATGAACAGCAGGGATGAAGCACCACATTGAGAAAAAAAAGATCCCAAACACAAGGGAGCAGAATGGAATAACACATTAACTGTGCTTCATTTGCAGAAAACTACCAACCGTCTGGTGAGATACAACTCGACCCATGAATAGAAAGATGGAACAGAATATATAGTGTATTTTCTGTGTATAAAACTCAACTGTAACTCATCCTGTTCGATGAAGCCGCTTTTGTCCTGGTCCAAAATCGTAAAGACGCTCCCAATCTCTGTGGGAGTTTTCTTGGACAAACCCACTGTCTTGAAAAACGTCTTCGGGCTAAAGGAATCCTTCGCTGAAAGTCAAATCACAGATACAACTTGATTAGATCCAAGCAGTTAAAATGATGATGTTACTTTGAGGTTTCAATAAACTACAGTGAACCGCAAAAACAAAGGCCTTACGCCCCGTGACAAAGGCCAAGGCTAATTTTAATCCAACAATCATCTCCTCACCTTTACAAGCATTAATAGCTGATGTGATGTCCGTGACTGCGAGAAAGTCGGTGATGGCCATGGTGGTGGAGACTCTGTTGTGGTGGATGTGGCAGCCTGGTGCAATATGTGACCACTGGCAAGAACCAGAAAGAAACTACTGGTTAAAATGAACAGGCTTTCAACCCCCCCCCCCCCGACACCCTGTGTCAGAAACCACCAGTGTCCTCTCTGTCCGCTGTCGTCTGCAGCTGACCACTTCAGCAATAAGTGTGTGCATGTGTGTGCGTGCGTGTGTGTGCGTGTGTGTGTGTGTGTGTGTGTGTGTGTGTGTGTGTGTGTGTGTGTGTGTGTGTGAAAGGGAGGCTGAAAGACGGAGAATCTTTCCATTGCAAAACTGTGTTTTCAAGGTCTCTCCAGGGGTCAGAGGTCATTGTGGTTTTAAACCCACTTGAACAAACCTAAGTCGGGTAACATCTGTCGATAAACAAAAGTCTCGGTCACTGAGGTTATATTTGGTGCATCTGGGGGGAACCTGGCTGGCCTGCACTTCCTCGGCGCTCGTGTTGCCAGCCGCAGTCGCTGCCTGCTGGTGGACATCCCTGGCAACGTTTCCACAAGCTGTAAACATCCTGTTATTATGGCCTCTGTCACTTTCAGGCTGCGCTCCATGGAGCTGTCTCCACTCACAGTTACCTTGTTCCCACATGCTACATTTAGCACATGAGCTCTCCAACGAGTGTGTGTTCATCGAAAAAAGATGCTAAACATGCTATAGACATATCGTGACAGTTACAGTCACACACTGTGGGTTCATTTTGGTAAATTAATATGAATCTGCATGATTATTAGCTCTGTACATTAATATTATATAACTTTAATCTAGTTTCAAACTTACTTAATCAGGTTAAACCTTTAAGAAATTAAGTGAAGAGTGTAAAAAAAAAAACGTCCAATCGAAAACCATGTTAACAGGAAGTCACAAGCTGCAGCATACCTCCCAGAAATTACATTTAATCTAATGATATATAAAAAACTGTGTGTTTTAGAGTTTGTATCACTCATTTAGTTTAGATTATATTAAGCTAGCTGGTGTATTTAGGTCTTTTAGTCAAACGCTATTGGCAAAAGGTTTTGTAATTTTAGGTATGTTGTGTTATTTGTTTTTTCTTTTTAGCCATTTTAGATCCCATCCCCAGTCATATTGTGCACCTATTTAAAATATGACGTGTGCTTATGCAAATTATATCATGATGTCCATCCATCTACATTCTAAGCCCACACACTTTTTAGCGGTCCAATCAAATGCGAAGGATTTGATTTCAGTCCTTCTTGTAACTACAGCCCTAAAATATTCCATTTCACTGGGGAAAACTCACAGTATAAGCTAAAGATGCTCTCACTTCTGTTTCACTGATGGGTCTTGAAATAGCTTTTGAACAAGAGTCAGATGTGTCAACAATATTTAACACTTCTTATATTAGCAAGCGAACGTTGGCTTTGTCAGTTAGCTATGAAACTCTTACATCTAGCAGCTGCTGGGTGTAAATCTTTAGTAGTTTGTGTGATGCTACCCCTTTTCAATTTAGTGATGCATAAATCTCCACTCAGCAAACATTTATTTTATAACTTGCACTGAGTCTGAACTAATGAAGAGCTGGTGTCTAGCAAACAGATATTTCATATGTTAGATGAATTTTTTTTAAATTACTGGTATAATAAAGATCTTTTTTTGCTAAAATATGAACTTTTGTATTCAATTAAAGTTATTATCTATTGAATTCTTAACATGAACATTGGGGGGAGGTTTAAATAAATCCATGTTGAGTTAGTTTATCAAGCTGCATTTGGGGTTGTTGTCATGTCTCATCCTGCTGAACACCGGTTGAAATTAAAACCTAGAAACCACCAAAATTGGACACAACAAGAATTATCTGATGGTGACAGCATATTGTTGAGTCATGTTGCTGTGCAAAGCAGAGCCATATTTAAAAAAATATATTTTTAATGTCCGCAGGGTTTCACACTAAAATTGCTAACAAAAGACAGCAAACACAAGTGGTATAGGTACATTTCTTTTATTTGCAATAACGATGGCGTCTCTAGAAAACCACCTGCTGACGAATTCCCACACTTGCAGGTGGTTTTGCAGTTTGCAACTAATAAATATAGGAAATGGAGGGTGGTTGGCTGACAAAGTTATAGACTTTTGTTCTGGCAAAACACAAACCCTCCCCACCACATTTGATCCCTTTTGTAAAACTGAAATGCACTCGTTGTGAATTTTTTGTAGACTTTTCCTGCTTGCTAATGCCATTAGGATTTGAAAAGCAGTGTTTTCCTAAGTTTTAATCCACATATGTCTTTATAGCTCCCATGTGTGAGGGGCTGCTGGAGCGCTTCAGCTACTGCGTCAAACCGGCCGTAACAGGCAACCCTGTTGGCTCAAGGTTTTGTTAGAGTGACGTGAGCCTGGTTTCCTCAGGATGGACTACAGTGAGGCCTGCAGCAACCAGAGGGGCAGAGGAACGACAAAAACATCCTCTGCTCCCCCTCACGTACCTGCCCCCCTCAGCCTTGTCCCTTTCCACGCTCCAATGCTTGTTTTCAGGAAGACCAGGCTTCCTGCATGATGGAGCGTTGGATGAGAGGAGGAAGAGGGGGATGGGACAGAGAGGAAAAGACAGACACAGAGAGATGGATAGGGATGGGGGTGACGGTCCAGTGCGTTGATTGTTTTCTTGACAGCCGCAGGCAGCTTGTAAGCAGTGGGAGAACCATGAACAGGGAAGACCACAGTAAAAATATTTTGAGAAAAACTAGAAAACTTTTACTTTCTTGTATCTTGCACAGAAGTATTGTCCTATGTGAGCAAAGCAGCAACCTAATGCGCTTCTGGGCTTAATTTGAGGAAAATAAATCCATTTAGTGTAGATATCGAAACGCAGGACCTGGAATTTTGTACTTTTACATGCCTGACACACAAACTGTCCTGTTTTATTCCATTTGTGTTGGGAAATAGTGAACAATGGGACAATCTGCACCCGGAAACCAGCAGAGGTAAGTATTACAAGAACATATAGTATGTTGCATTTTACGCAAATGAAAAAAAAAACTAGACAGTATTGAATACATTCTTTTTTCACTGAATTGGTTTGTACAAATCTGCATCTCTATAGAAACATGATTGAGTGAGCTGGTAGACATTCAGTGTGTTGCGCAAGGACACTTTGACAGGATGTATTGTGGATGAATTCACACATACTGACATATATGGGGATTTATTATGTAAGATTTGGCTGTTTTTGCCCCTTTAGCGTGATCAACATTTTATCGTAAATTAACAAGTAATCTTTTATTATAGCATACATCGTTTCGGTAATAGCTAAAATAGATCAATTACAAAGTTTGTTGAACAGCAGTGAATTATTCACTGTAGAAAACAACCTGTGGTGTTTATTTCTCACACTATTCACCAGTATCTTTACCCCAAAGAAACATTTATTTAGATTCTTCTTCATTAATTCAACCGGTGTTGAGTTTTGGGTTCCTGCTTGATCGTTTACATTTTACTGCTATTATTCACATACACAACTGATTTAGTCTGTTTGTCACAACTAATGCATGCTAAAACAAATGTTTGTGAACATTTTGGTTGGAAGAGAAACAGGAGGAATGTGAGGATGGGAAATGTTGCTGAAATATTTTGACCAGATTGCTTTTCTCAAGCTAGATATTTCTCAGCAAACATTTTTTATTTGATTATGTCATTGTGGTTGTTGCTGTATATCCTGACAGGTTTGGTGACCTGTTTATAACCTTCATATATCTTTGCATCTTTGCAGTATGGAAAAGAAAATCTATTTTAATGAGACATTCATGAGAAAACTCATGATCTTTCCCCTTGATGTTCACAGTGACCTTTAACCTTCTCTGTGTGGAGAAACTAAATAAATTTAAATTAAATTTACAACATAAGATTTCAAACGTCACTCTGTTTTTAATGCCTTCAGTAGAAACAATTTATCCCGAAAGAAACTTTAATTCAGATGGATGATAATGTCATCAGGACATGACACAATATCCCGCTACATGCCAAACTAACTCTCTAAGTCCCCCGCAAAGTCTGAGGCGTTTGACTTCTCAGAAAGGGACTTGTTCATCCATACATGCATCCCTGAGGAAAGTGGTTGCTCCTCCGTTTTCCTGGGCTCAATTACTGTCTCTTCTATTTCTATCTACAGCTGTGTTGTGGACATGCCAGTGACACTCTTAAATTCAGCCAAGATGCCCCCTCCAACACACATTTTAAGCTCCACCCTCACTCACAGTTGCATCTCTCTCCTCTGTGTTGGCCTCAATCTTTCATTCCGTGTTGATGTTGTTTGTGGCATTCAGTGTCTGTACATGGAGTGTCTGTTTGCATGTAACTCTCCTCACTGCTCTGTTTTGACATGAATCAATCAAGACTGGATGTGTGAGAGTTTTGGTCTGTAAATGCATTTATTTTGAGTACGCTGTACTCTACCCATGCCTGTATCAACAGTGTGCATGCTGCTCCCTCTCAGTTGACCTCTGCTCCAGTATCGGCCAGTGGCAAAATCTTCAGTCACTTCAGTCTTTACTCAATTTACCATTAAATTAAAATTTAGAAATTACTGTAAATCTAAAGTAGGCTTTACTTAATATGTAAAAATAACTCAAGTACTGTATAATCTTCCGTGCTGAACTGCAAGTAAAAGCACAAGAGTAGCTTTTTGAGGATTCATTTGATTGTGGACACCATGAAAAAGCTAAGGAGAACGAAGCATCCAGACTTAACCATTTCAATATGAGTTAAATAATCCAACGAGTCCCTCTTCAATTCAGACATGATCTGAAGCTTTCTCAGTCTTGAGGTAAATGAGGTCCAATGCGATCTGAGTTTGTTTAGCCTCCTAATTGGACAAAAACAGCTGAACTCTTATTTTTACTCTCTGACAACAATATTCCATTAATATATATATAAGTAGAAGAACCAGCTAGCTTAGCTTAGCTTAGCACAAAGACTGCTAGCTTGGCTTTCTAACCAAAGTGTAAAAACTTTTCACGGCCGGGACCAGTAACTTCCTGGTTGTCTGGTAACTGGTACTGGCCCATAAATAGTCTGGTAGCATACATAACACCCTCGCTAGCTGTTTGCCTCCATTTCCAGAATTAATGCAGTGCTACATTAGCCAGTTAGTAGCTTCATATTTAGCGTACAGATATGAGAGCGGTATGAATCTTGCCAATAAAGATTTTCCTAAATGTCAAAGCTTTCAAAGAAAAAGACCTGCTTGTATGTTGTCGAGCTGGTGGGATGCCGCAATGATCTGGTGGTGTCTTGGGCTATCACAGGCTGGAGGGAAGTTGATCCTCCTCCACCTGGTAGATTAACTGCAAATATGAAATGCCTGTCAAATGCACTGAAGTGCAGCCATTTCTTACTTCAGCGTCTTGGCCGCTCTATTTCTTATCTGTTTGAGCCGTAACTAAGGGACAATCCTGACTCATTACATTTTTGACTTAAATGTGGTCGCTGCTGTGCAACTGGATCAGGGCCCGACGAATACCAGCCAGCTTAGGATGCAAGTGATAGGATCTGTATGCTGGGACAAGACAGGGTAAGAGGGTTGATAGGTTTAGGAGGGGGGAGTTAGGGACTCCCTCGGGCGTCTCTGAGGAGAGGAGGGGAGGTTGAGGTCTCAGCAAAGATAGTGGCGTCAGGGAGAGAGGCATGGTCTTGATTTATAGGTGTGCTGGGACAGATGGATGTACAGGACACAGAAGCTAAGACCTCCCCTGAAATGTACTCCTTCTGAACAACTTTTTCTCTATACGACAGGGGGACAAGGGATCTACGAGCCCAAATAAGTCTCCCTTTAAAAGTAAGGGTTTGACATGAAAGCCCAGTGTCCGGTTTCCTGTTCCTATAGCGTGAGGTAGTGTGATATACCCCCAGGCAGCATCTGATTCCCAAATAAAGATATGTATATTCCAATGTTACAGGCCTCTGTAAACCTCATCACATTTAAGATTAGCCGCTGAAACAGATCTGCTCTTATCTGCTCAGGATTGTGTGTGTGTGTCGGTAAATGAGAGCTCTGTCAACGAGGCCTCAAACTCAGCTCCGCCGTAAACACTTTAAACCACTCGAGGAGTCCCACAGCTGTCTCGGCCTGCTTGTGCTCAAGCATGTGTGCCTATGCGAGTGTGAGAGGCCAGAGGTCAGCAGTTCTAACATTTCAAGTCAATTCCTCTTCACTTGTGTGCGTGTTTCAACTCTGTGTTAACTTTATGTTATTGCTGAAATATAATTTCACCCTGCTTAGCCGCTCCCTGTGGTCAAACTGTGGTTTGATTACGGGGTGGGATGAGGTAAGTGTTTACGTACATACGCCGTTGCAGATATTGCTCAACTTTTTGAAAGCACAGTAGCAGAAATGGGCCCACATGAAGTGACAGACAGGCACAGGCCTTTCCCCACGGCCACGCTGATGCAATGGTTTAGTGTTAAAAGCTGTTCTCTTTCTTGCTCTTTGCTGCTTGTTCGGTACCGGGACTAGTGCGGGTGTGATCGGAGAATCGTAAAAAAATGCAAAGGAAACAATTTGAAGTCTGATTATGGTGCATACCTTTTTTAAACATTGCTATTGCTATGTGTTTACTTCTCCCAACAAGTTTCTGTTTGTGCGTGTGTGCTCCAGAAACCCGATACCCCCAGTTAGGCCAACTGTGACACTCTACTGCCCCTTAGCGGTAACACACTGCAACGACATGTGCTGTAGAAAAAAGGTTTTCAATAACTGGAAAACAACATTTCTGCTCGTACGTCATGTTGATAGATTCATAATTACTATTATTTAATACAAGCAAACCGTGGAAAAAAAAAAAAGTGGGTCTTATAAATCATTTAGTTTCAGCAACACTTAATTAACGTATACATTCTCGTGCTATTTAAATGTATGCATATATTTGAGTAATACACCTGAATTAATAAGTATTGACACTCAAAATGTCACAGCTGAAATAGAAATCCATGCAAATGAGAGCTTTAAAGTGTGCACATTCATCATCCTGCATGCACGTGTCGTTCTTGCTTATTAATGACTGCAGTGTAATGAAGGCAGTGACATTCCCTAACTGAACGAATTTTACACCCAGCTGGACTTAAATTCAGCGGGTTTCTTCACATTAGCATCACAGAGGGCACCTTGTATGGCAGCACTTTAATTTTGCTTTTCAGCAGGGTCTTGCTTCGGCAACTCAGACACACTTTGTGAAAACAAGATATTCACGTCTCCCTCTGTCATTAAATGGATTCTATATGGTGAATGATGGAGTAATAAATGCAATCCATGCTCTTCTAAGAAACTAATAACGACAGACTTATCCCTAACACAGACCCACCCTCTTCACTCACACAGCTCTCTCCCCCTTCGGTCTCTCTACACCTTGTCATACAAACACACACTCCCCCTCTCGTTACACTCACACACACTCACACACACTCACACACACTCACACTTCTCCCAATATGGCAGTGCCCTTGGCAGCGGTGGTGCTAGTTCAGGCAGGCTGAGCTCCCGGGTCTGGACTGAGGAAGAGCAGGTGTACTGCTGTCAACAGAGGCTCATAAATACTCTGCCAGCGATCTGAGATGGATTACACGTTTATGTCATCGTATTAAAGACCCTCTGTCAGCAGACACGTTTAAGACCTTATAATCTCCTGCCGAAGAGAAAAACCATTGAGAAATGTTTGTTTAAAAGGAGTTTAAGGCGCTGCTCACCACTGTGCAGCACAACCAGTGCAATAAAACCAGAGTCAGAGCTGAAGCCCAGCTTCTGTCATTGAAGATACAAATGCTGCAAAAGAGCGCTTACATGAGTGGGCATTACAGTTTTATTACCTTAAACAAATATGTACACAACAGTGACATGTTTACCACTCTGTATGCTGTTATTTTAGTGTCACATCTCAACCCCACTCCACCCCCCTCTCCTCTGCAGCTGTAAGACCCTGCTGTGTCCAAATAAAGGCTGCAAACAGCACTACCAGCGTCCTGACTGGATGTTTCACTTTCCCGTATTACCCACAGTGCTTCGCAGTGCCCCGTTCTATTGGTGGCGGACATTGACTTCAGCTCCATGTGTTCCTCTTCAGGCCTCAAGCCTGGTGTATCCTGCATGCTCAGAATAAGCCCAAAGATCTCCAATTACCCTCCTCTCACGGATTGTTTGGTGTCACTCGCCGGCTGGATATGATGATTCTGCGCCTGTGGTGTAAAATGATAGTTCCACAGTTCTCCTGGTGTTCGCCTTGCACGTTATAGCTCAATCGGAGCAGTGAGATATAGCAGGACCAAACCAATTAAGTAAAAATTCAAGCTGAGGTGTCACCTTGGTGCTTGGGCTTGTTCTCACCCTCATTGGCAAAACAGACACATTCTTTATTGTATGTCACCTGTTGATGCCCCCGATTCAGGTTTCCCTGTATGCTGCAGGGCATTGTGGGATTGAGATACTTCTCTGAAGGCATGACGAAAGAGTTGGACAGCTGGAACAGTTGCTGGTTGCAAACCAAATTAGCCCGCAGATACATCAGTGGCTAAATGACATTGACTGCTTTCTTCTGCTTAAATTAACCACAGCAGATAATAACATACAACTGTTAGGCTTCCTCAGCTTCCACCCGGTCAGTCAGAAGGCCTGAAACCAAAGAAGTGCCACTCACTCATCTGACATTTGGGTGCAGAAGTTGATGAGATATCGTATTATGAGCGACTCAGACAGCACACATCAATCATTCCTCCAATGTGAAAATAGAATGTACCGGAACAAGTTCACATTTTGTGCCACTGAGAAGGCTTTCAGCTCCGGCGACTGTATCACATCCTCACACGAACTGCAAAGTCCAGTGAAAAAAGAGTTGACTCCACTGAAACACTGTACTGTGAGCGGTCAGAGTACACCAGCTGACCTGACAGCCTTCCATGGGTACAGGTTGCTAGGTGACACAATGCTTCGGAGGTCGACTGTACAGGGAGGGGACAGGAAGGGGGAGGGTGGCCAAAAGCAAAATGAGAGCGAAGGCAGGAAGGAGAAGAAGATACATGCAATCAGTCATTCTGAATGGAAACACCATCGGTCCGTCTCTATGTCTCTTTTCCCCATCTCTTCTTGCTTCAGCACCCTTCTTTTCTCTGTCATTCCCCCTCTCTCGGGAAGCAGAGATGGACTGAATGGTGACATTGTTGCCTCTTGGGAACAGCATCCTGATGCTGTCTGGGTGTGTAAAGCAGAACTCCAGCATCAGTGATTTTGTTGCCAAGGGGAGAATCATACCAGCGGGAACTTCCTAATAAATGTGGGTGCTTGGAGGTTACATGATGATAATGATAATGATGATGATGATGATTACAACAGCACAACTGAGCCACAGCAGCGGAGGTACAGGGGCATGTACATAAGCAGTAGGAATAATAGTAGTAGTAATAATATATACAACAGTGGTAATGCTGCATTAGCAGTTGTATATCTGTTTCTATTAAGAAACCTTGTAGCTGCATCATTGACAGTAACAATAGTTGTTAAAAGTGTGCATAGGGCCAAATATTTAATTAATTATTTCATACTAATTGGCAATTTATATATATCAGCCAAATATTTAAATCGATTGGACCTGGTAAGGTTTGTTTTTGGTGTGGATAGCCAGAAAACAAGCCTCAGCTGCAGTTCTCTTCTCTGCTTTTGTGCTGACAAAACCTGCCTGCTGTTCTGCTTTAAACCTCTAGAGGGAGCTAATGCTCACTGTTGCATCTGGTGAGACCATTCAGCAAAAACATCGACTAAGGGTCAAATATTGAGTCCATGAATAATGTACAATATACCATCTTTGAACTCTCGGAACCTTTATTTTCAGGCTAAATAATATAATGTATTCTGTTTAGTACACAACATTAACCTTATTTTGACACGCATCGAAAATGCTAAATGATCAATTTCAGTTCTTAATTGGAATGATCCAAATGATCACTTACAATCAGATGAGATTGTGGTCTTCCTTTAGCCTGAACTCAAGTCAATCCCACATTAAAGATGTATTCAAACTAAATGATATTTATCATATTGAAGGTGGGATAAAGATCATACATTACAACACCTAACTTTGGCGTAAACAGGAGGCGGAAAGAATCTAATTTGAACAACCATTCATTTGGTTCCTTAATAACTTTATGAACCACTGATCTCCGTATTGACGAAATAATTGTCTGATGAAAACTGCGTTGTAAGAACTCATCTGTCTATTGAGAGTAATTAAAGCTAATTTCCATTTAGTTTCAATACAATGACACATCAGAAATGGACAGTTTATACTGTTATGGAGTATGTACAGGAGTTTCAATTGTGTTATGGAACCATTTCACAATAAGTTATAAATATCAAGTGGTGAGGAATAATCAGTTATGACTTTATAAATGTATAGAACAGTTCCTGATTAGAAACAGAGCTCCCTGCCAGGCAACGTTGTTAACCAAATATTATACAACAAACCAGTGGAATCCTTCAATTAATGAATTAGTAATTAAATTAATATAACAGTTGCTCAATGTATGCATTATCATATTATTAGGAAAAATGTAGAGTAACTCTTGTCTGTGTCGCCGTGACATGCACTCTGCTGTTACTCTCATTATTCAGGCAGCAGTTATGTTACATTAGACCCGATAAGTTATTGATCCCCATCTTTCGCTCTGCTGCTGCAGAAAGGCCGGCAGCCTCCAGGGAGTGCGCTGTATATGTGAGCGCTTTGTCCTTTCACTGTCCTCATATTCTTTCTCTTCCTCTTCATCACCTCCCTTCACTCTTCTTTCACCCCCACATACCTCCCTGATCTACTTCCCTTATTCCCCCCCCCCCCCCAAAACCCTCATTCAGTCACCCTTTTTCCCGTCTGATGCCTCCCGCCCTTCCTCTCTTTTTCTGTGCATCCCTCTATCTCCTCTCTCTCGCTGCCCATATGTTTGGCTTGCCTCCTTCGGCGCCCTGAATGAGGCGTTTGCCCTGCACTAAAAGCCGGGGGAAGGAGTGGGGCTCGCAGAATGCAAGGTAGGAAAAGAATATGCTGGTGTCATGCGTGGTTGGAGAGATTAAGCGTGTTACAACACATTTTGCAACGTCATGATGCAGCAAGATTTTGGAGCAATGCACATCAGTTGATAGACATGCTCCTCTCTATTTCTTTTTTACAGAGTTGAAATACTTCAGGGACGATGCTACGTTGGTGATTTCATTGGATGGATTGAATTGGATTTCTAAAAGGAGGTGCAGTGACAAAGGAATCAAGAAAAGGTATTATTTGGATTTATCACTGTAATTGATGGAAGCTTTGAATGTTTTGTGGGGATTTGAGTGTGTGTTTGTGCACTGGTTGTTTGGAAGTGATTGTAATCTGTTTTTCCCCTGAGCCCCTCCACCTGTTACACGGCGAGGTGTTAATTTACCTGAAAAAGGGCAGTTTACAGGCTTCACGGCCTACTGCATACGTGTGTGCGTGTGTGAGACCATACAGTAGTGTGTGTGTGTGTGTGTCCTTTTACATCCTTTACGTCACAGCTGCTGTGAGTCAGCTCCTCACTTCCTCTCCTGAGTCACTCATCCAGCGGTTGCTAGGTGACTGCAGAGCGGTGAAAGTTTCCTATTGCCTTTTTCTCCGCGGATGGATGGCCCCCCGATATTTATTCAGGCTCAGGAGTGAGTGGCCAAATAGTGTGTGTGTGTATGTGTGTGTGTGTGTGTGTGTGTGTGTGTGTGTGTGTGTGTGTGTGTGTGTGTGTGTGTGCGCGCGTGCATTTTGTGTGCCCTGTTTCACAAAGGCTGACGAATCAGTTTGAGTACATCCTGTGGGGCTGTCTGTGCACTGCAGCTGACCTCTTAAAATGTCAAATGGATCAAAAAGAGAGAGAAAAGAAGACATTGCCATGGAATTGCATTTGTTTGTAAAAGGAGATTATCTTTAGACAAAGCCTACATATAATCTCAGGTCAAAGTGCCAGCCAATGTACACCAACCACAACCAAGTATCCTTTGGCCCGGCACTAAGCACTCACTTAAAACATCTAATTGACTTTCTGGATCTTTATCTTTGTAGTTTTGGTATCGGGTATGATAATGTTGCACTCACCAAAAAAGAAGTGTCTCTCAGATCTCAGCCATTACTGGTAAGTAAAATATTATCACAGGCCTTTGTCACAGCCGACATTTTGACTTGTCATAGCAGGAAACGCATGGGTGTTACTGACAACAGTAACGACAGCTCTGTTCCGTTCAAGTCATCTAAATTTAATTCAGCTATCGTTAATTTAATTACTCACACCTGTGCTATTCCTAATGTATTCAGTGAAAAGGGCCTTTCACGAGGAGGAGCAATGGCCAATATTACAAAAATATGTATTGGAATTATTCGTTAAGCTCCAAAAAATGTCCTTCACTTGAATGATGAACAGAACAAGATCTTAACGAGATGATGAACAGAACCAGTTCAAATAGCCCATAACACAAGTTGTTCCATCATACAGGAATGAAGAGCTCCAGCTATTGATATCCTCCGGTGAGATGATCCAGGCCGACGAAGAGCTGCAGGCCATCACCTGCATCCTTGATCAAAGAGGAAGTGCAGCGTCTCAGTTTTGGGGAAACGGTGACGGCAGATCAGGCATGGTAACGCGACCGTCACCTTTCTCCACCTCCCCTCACCATCGTTGTCTTCCACAGGAGCCGCATCATTCTACACTCGCATCCGTAGCTTCCTCCCTCTCACAGCGCCCGAAGGAGGCCCCATGGACGAGGCTTGTTTTCAACATGCAAGACATTTTTAGTTTGATCAAAAAGAATTCAAACATTGGGACCCAGCGGGACATTGTTACAATGGATCGGCATGATAGGTTTATTATTTTCTGTGATGAGGACATACTGCTGCAACGTTTTGGGGATATTTGCTCCACTGAGGATTGTAGAACGTCTAGAGGGGATGCTGGTTGGCACATCAGTGATAACAACAATGCATTAAGCGCTGCCCACGGTCCAAACACAAACAACTCTAACGGGAATCAACACAAACTTGTTATCAGGGACAATTTTGACAACCTGAAAAGTCGTCCGAAATCCTGTCACAGCGACGCTCCGGGAGTGTTGTCTGGGAGTGACACGAAAGTAAAAAAGAGGAAGAGTGTGTCCTTCGAGGATGACGTCATGGTCTACCTGTTTGATCAGGTACTGTCTCCCTGTTGTCTGTTACACTGTAGCTTGATGGGTTTTGGGCTTTGTCTTGCACTGGAAGGTTAAAAACATACTGACCACTCTGTTAACCAAACCAAGGCTGTGACTTTTGGCTTTTATTTCCTGTTTAATTTCCACTGTTACTCTTCTTAGGAGAGTCCCACCTTGGAGCTGCACTCTGGGGCCGACACATCTCTGCCAGATGTCACATTAGAAGACAGTGGTACTATTTTTAAGGACGATACCAGTGATTTTGCATGTTTTATCCCATGTTTAAACTTAACACGGCCGACCATTTTGCAATGTTGGAAAGCAACAAAGAGCATTTACTCAACTAATGTACTTAAGAAAAGGTTTAATTTAGGTTTAAAGTATTTCCATCTTGTACCACTTTATAGTCACTACAAGTCAGAGGGAAATATTCAACTTTTTACTGGACTATATTTATCTCACAGCTAGAGTGACCAGTTGCCTTAGAACTCAAGTTTTGATGATGATGAGCTCATAAAATATGATGCCTCGTTATAGATTAAACCATCCTCGACAATAATTTCACTCATAATGGGGACCACAGTGTGTAATTGCAACTTTTACTGACGTGAATATGGTATACTATTTTTCCGAACTTTATATAAATTGACTTTATATAAATAAATAAATTTGTCTTTACTGATAAATAAGGTGTTATCTTGACTCTCAAACTTGGCCTACAATGTGGATTTCTTTTATTTGATTGTGTTCCTAACTACTTAAGTCTAAGATGCCTCTGACAATGTTACAAGATCAGGGCGGGACACTACAAAGGTTAAAAGACTTTAGTGTATGTAAATCCTGCTAATCCCAGATGCTGCAGGCTATTGGCACTTGGTTGTCACTAATTGTGTGTTTTGTCTGCAGGCTTGGAGTGGGAAGATGACTTTTCAGCTTTGGAGAAGAACTGCCATTTTCAGTGTGTCAGACCCTCACAGCAGCACACCTTGTCCCTGCCGACACAGAGCAGCGCTGCTCTGTCCCGGCGTTCCTTTCTGTCCCAAACCTGCCTGTTCCTCACCCATGTCACCGAGTCAGACCTTGAGCAGTGAGATAAAGCGTTATTTACTCACACACACAAACCACGCACACACACACACACACACACACATTGAGTTGTAGGTGCTGGTTTTTATGACACAGCGGTGGTCAAACGCAGCCTTTCCATCACATCGTCCGCTGTCAGCCAAAGGCCACCTCACTGTCACCATGGCCTAATGTGACATCCACACTTGTTTTTCTTTCAGACAGCCAGCCTTGGCCTCATGGAAAAACTGACTAATCGACCAGATCTCATCCTCTTCACCTCTAACTCATCTCCCCACCTCCCTCCTCTTTTATGATGAGTCACAGATTTTAATGGCTTTTTCTCTCTCTCGCTCGCTCTCTGCTCCAAATGGATTCAAGCACCTGCCGTTCATGACATCACAGCCACGCAGGACTGTGTGACAGTGCATTCAGCTTTCACAGTTGTTGGTATGACAAGATCACAGGCTGTGATGTGTTGCCTAACAGTGCTGGTACCATTCCAGCTGCAAACCTCTTTGGAAGCTGCTTTTCATGCCAGGTTGTGTCCTTGGACCTAAGCTGTAAAATGGAAACATACAGATGTTATCAATTGCAGTAAATTCAATTTAATAAATTGTCATCTGTGTCTGGAATCACATTTTATCATTAAACTGTTGTTTTCAACAAATTCCAGGTTAAACTTGGAATACGAGGAGTATATGTTGTTTAGACAGTTTGTTTTGCTCAAACAGAGCATACTTGTGGAGGCCCTGTTTGCTTGCTTCATTACTGAAGTGTATTCAGCTCAGAATTTATCAGCAGCTGTGACTGAATAAACAATGTAAGCCTTAGGGCCAATGGAGCCAGAAACTGAACAAACTAAAAGTAATAGATAGTGTTTCCACAGAGCCAGCATCAGCGAGGTTTGGTTGATTAGATACAGTGTACCTGAGGAGGAAATAGTGAACCTGGCAGGACCAGCCTTCGTTTTCACACACACAAACACAAACACACACACACACACACACACACATGGTCAAGGACACCAAAAGCTAAAAATGTCTGGCTCTAAGAACTGGGAGCGTCACACATGTACATATTGTTGTTGTTACATGTTTGTTATATTCTCACATCAGTGTTAGGCTAAAATTGACAATAGCTGAATTGTATTTTATTAATTATTTTACTTCATTCAAGTATTTTCTGATGTTTCCTTCTGATTTTTAAAGTTCTATAACAGGTTTTCCTTGAAGCTAACATGCCACATTTCCCCTAATTAATTAATTAAACCTTGCGGTTGCTACACTGTTGCTAACATTACATTTTCTTGCTAAGTGGCTCTTGCTAGCTGTTAGCTTACTCGTGGAGTTTCCTCACTGTGGCTCCATAAAGTTCATGGTTTTGGTAAAGTTAAGTTCTGAATGAATTTAAGAGCACATTTTATGTCTTGTTGATCTAAAATTTAGAAAACATAAAGGTGACGCATACTTAGAAAGAAGACTAACATAAGCACTATTAGCATTAGCATTAAAACCTTGTTTTGAATATTCAAATGCATTTCTGAAACATTTAAGAACTGTTAGTAAATATATGATAGCAAATGGTCAACTATTAACAAACACAATTGGAAGAAATTATAGAAACAGAGAGCAGAACTATAGCAACTTTTCTTAAAATGTGTTTGATTTCAGACTACCACCATATAAACTACGCTGTGAAACAGATGAATGGTCAGTCAGTATGCCATGACACCACCCTGACTCCACTCCACTATCTACCACAGCAGGAAAGGGCAAATAACCCAAACTGCCAACAGTTGTGTTTGGGCCAGTAGGTCAAACAGGCATGGTGGAGTTACCTCAGCTCACACATGCAAATGTGTAAGAGTTGTGTGGGTGACTATTCAAAAAGATAATGCTAATTGTGTCCTTTCCTTGTTTGTTTTGCTGGGTTGACAGTAGTTTGGTCTGCATTATGCTAGGTAAACCACCGTGCAGTACCAAACGTTTTAAAACAGTTTGTCTGGTCAAAGGTAAACAATGTGACAAAGTGGAAATGAGACCTGGCCCTGCTTCTGTACATTAAGGTGTAGCCTGGAGGACTGTATTCAAATGAAGCAGTGGAAGGTGATAAGCCACAATGGAAATTATGTTAACTGCTTCGAGTTAAAGGAGTCGACGAGAAAACAAAATGTGGCGCTTCAGACTCTGTTAACTATCTCATTAAACCCCATACAATATGTGCCAAATAATGGTAATAACGTGAATGATTGTGTCTTTTAATGGAGTCTGTAACACTATGGTATAACACAATGGTGCTAATATAATGCTCTGGTAATAATAACATTTGGGAAACACTCAAGTCTATGCTGATTATCTGCACAAAAGTAAGTATAACAAGTACTTGAGGCACTTGGACTTTATTTCCATTTCATGCTGCTTGATACTTCTACTCCACTTCATTTCCGAGGGAAATATTGTATTCTTTACACTACTACATTTATTTAATAACTGTTTCTTTGGATTTTACACAAACACCTTTGATAAGATTGTAAAATATGATGCATTGATACAGATTAAACTACACAATATCAAAATAAGCTATACCTCGGTCGACTACAATGTTAAAGTGCTAATGCATCAATAATAATGAGCTGACATTTTGTAATACAGGACTTTTACATGTATAATGGATTCTTATAGTAAGTATTTTTTTTTTCACTGAGTCTTTTTCACTTATCTTAATTATGTGAATACTTTTTCCATCCCCGAGTGCTAGTCTATCAAACAAAATGGTGAAAAAATATATATATAGTTCCTTTCTCTTGGACACTGCAGTTAAAATTAAGAGTATTTATTGTAGTTTTGAGGCATCGCGCAGCAGCAGCCTGGGACATTTGGGCAGCGCGCAGAGCTGGAGGGAGTGGGCTCGCTCTCTGATTGGCTGAGCAGCGCGACGTGGACATCAGTCAGTTACAGGTAGCTCGCATGTGACAGTTATCTGCGCGTGTGTGTGAGCGAGTGAGCGAGTGTGTGAGTGTGTGAGTGTGTGTGTGTGTGTGTGTGTGTCTGCTGCACGGGGACGCTCTGCTGCTCTCTCCGCTCTTTTACTTTACATGATGGTGCGTTGAATGACCGGCTGCATGGTGACGATTTTTCTGTAAACACATCGAGGAGGAGGAAAGTTAGTTTAACTCCCAAGGTAAGGCTCTTACATGTTTCAGTTCAGCAGTTTAACTAACTTTAATGGCTGCTGCCATCATTTACTTCAGGGA
The DNA here is from genome assembly GCA_016806645.1 of Ophiodon elongatus. Lineage (NCBI taxonomy): Eukaryota > Metazoa > Chordata > Actinopteri > Perciformes > Hexagrammidae > Ophiodon > Ophiodon elongatus. The sequence continues at coordinate 1,182,254 of JACSYO010001932.1, forward strand.
ATGAAACGGACTTTTATCTGTTTATTCTCATATCAGTTACAAAACTAATGTATGGTGAATATACTTGGTTTAGGGACATAAAGAGAGGGATGTTGATGGAGAAATACCCTGGAGGGGTTTTTTCCTTCTTTTTTTTATTGTGTGTTGTAATCTATGTAAAACAGCTTTATCTGAAACGTTTGACCAGTTTCAGCACATTACCGTATTTGATAATATGGTTTAGAAATTTCCATTGCTTGTGGACCCACTGTGGTAAACACTCAACTAAAGCTACAGCAAATTCAACTGACTTCAAGAAGTTCATTCATCAATGCCATATTTTAAGCTAAACATCTACTGGGTATAATAACAAGCATTGGAGGTGAATTAGCTGAGTGCTGGCTGGCCTCTGTGTTTTTGTGAGTGTAACCTTGAAATGGGCATTATCGCAGGGCCGTGAGGATAAGAGAGGCGTAGATTAACAGACTAACATCATGGAGTTTTCACACTGCAAGAGGCTGATTAGATACAACAGGATGCTGGGCTGTTTGACTTGGAGAGGTTTATTCAGGAATTGGGGATTACTTGCTGACTGGGAGAAGACTATTAAAATACTTCATGTTAAAACAAAGTTGTTTCTTCCTTTCTCTAACATTCCCATCTTTTCTTTTCTCACAACTGTTGAAGTTATAAGAACTACACTGTCCCAGAGAGAAAAAGTGAAGGAGGCCGCAGGATGAAGTCTAAAGGTAAGGCTGTGAAACCATCCAGGAGGACCTGGTCTGACCCCGAGCCGGAACTAGAACCAGACACAGAACCAGAACCAGGTTCCAGTGAGCAGGAGGGCTCGGAGGCCTCGGTCCGGATCGGTGGCTCCTGGAGGGGGTCGCTGAGGGGTGGGGACGGCAAGCGGAAAAGAGGTGGAGGCCGGAGGCGGAGGCAGCACGGCTCCGGCACCAAGGAGCGCAGCGTCCGGCGACTAGAGAGCAACGAGAGGGAACGCCAGCGCATGCACAAACTCAACAACGCCTTTCAAGCGTTGCGCGAGGCCATCCCCCACGTCAACACAGACAAGAAGCTGTCCAAGATCGAGACCCTCACCCTGGCAAAGAATTACATCAAAGCCTTAACCACCGTCGTCGTGGACATGTCAGGGGACTGCCTGCCTGCCGGCGGGGTCCCGTCGGAGGCCAGCGCCGCCAAGCTGCTCCAGTGCTACCAGAAGCACCTGGAGGACGAGGGGGAGGACGATCTCGCCCAGTACCTCACCCACATGCACAGCTTCAGCCAGCGCAGCTAACAGTGGCTGCAGAGTGGTTTTCGGAGACCAGGAGGCTGTCTCCAAGGCAGAGAGTGTGAGAGAGAGAGAGAGTGAGAGAGAGAGAGAGAGAGAGAGAGAGAGAGAGAGAGAGAGAGAGAGAGGTGTGTGGGGCGAGCTTCAGGGCCAAATCTCAAACCATATCCAGTTCCTTTGGGGTGCACTGCTCTGGGGTCTGCTCCTGAAGGGGTTCTCTGCAGGAAATGGGTGCTGTTGCAGATCATGGACCTCTGACGTTGAACCCATGCTCGACCATAGCCAGAGGTGGGCTGTCTAGAGACTAGAACTAGAACGTTGTGCAAAGGATGGCATGATTTGAGCACAAGTCACCCAGCAGACAGAAAGACTGCAGACTGGACGGCGAAGAGCAGATGCATCGTGGGTTATGAAGCGCGAGAAGACTTTATCGTTATTGTACTCAGGGCTAATCTTTCGCCATTCTGTCTCTTTATTTCTCATCTTCTACGGTTTGAGCCAAGGCAGAAAACTTGTTCTCTTTTGTGCTATCTTGTGATCTCCTGTGTGTTTTCTGTTGAGAAACCTGCTGAGCGTATAAAGCCTCGAGTCATAACTGTCACATCGAGGGGGGAAAGAAAGGCGAGCGGCAGGCCTGAACACTCAAATGTTGAAGCAAGGAAGTGTGTTTGCTCATTGGCTCACTTCAGAACACGTGTCTTCTTACAGGTTGTGCACCTGTGGCTGGGGGGCAAAGATGATATTTAAAAGTGTGTGTTATTTTAATTTCTTTTCGTGTCTCCAGGTGGTGAAAAAAGATCAGGAGAAACTATTTGGGGAGTTGTTATCAATAAACACATTTATTTATTGACAAGGACTGTTACTTTGACCATGCACAACACTTGAGAAAAGTACTACACAATGTCAATAGCGCTGATGTGTTACAGTAACACATTATGATGCTATGGTTATACACAGATAAAAGAGAGCAATCTATGTACACTTTCCACATTTCCAAAAGGCTGGATCATATTTAGACAAGCACATTAAGAAATGGAGGAATTGAGCCGACCTTCAACATAAATGGATGCCTGAATGGCTGCAGTAACTACTATACTTATTGTATAATATTCATATATTACGGACTGATAACAAAAATATAGTTTTTTTTTTCTAATTGCGCAGTCATTCTACTACCAGAATGACAGAATGCCAAGTAAATGGCGTGCAAATATTCTCCTGAGAAAGAGGAAGGTTCAACCACAACACTTTTACAAGTAATTCAGACAATTCCCTTATTTACATTGTTAACCATTGCACATACTCCAAGACAACATACAAATTATATATATATATATAATTAAACTTTTTTTGTTTTTTTTTTGAAAATAACATTAAACTCCTTATAAAACATAAGTTACCTGTTTGTACAAGGCAAGCAGCAACCCCCACAGGTAAATAAAGCCAGTGCAGGTCTTGTTAAAGCTGCTACATGCTCGCTCCAAAAAACACTCAGACACAACAGAGTGCTTTGAAGTCAAGGGGAAAATCTTAAAAGTTCCTGGAAAAAAAATACCAAAGTACATTTTTTCACAAGATGTTAGGGTCTAAGTTGCAACAATAAAACAGACATCAGCTTACAGAAAAGTATGTTTTGGGTTGCTTGCCATTATTTACAGCCTTTCACGCTCATTTGCTTCTCGCCCGGGGTTCACCACTCTATAAATTGGATTATCTGGCTCCAAACAATTTTCTGGATTGTTGCACGCAATACGCCCAAACGAAGGCTTCACAAGTCCTTTCAGAAAGCTGTGAGATTAGAAACCAAAGGGGGACACACACAGATGCTGCAGTCTGTGGCATGAAATCACACACGTCTGTCAGATTAGCAGCCTGTGGATCATACATTGTCCTGCTCGCTCTATCCTGTTATCAATTTTCCAGCGTAATCAGACTTCACTCTGTCGGAACATGTGTTAACCTGTTGGCTAATATTAAACGTTAATTTGTAGACACCACCAGCCCTGTAGCCGACAGTTCAGCAGCTAAGTAACTATAATTTATGTACACCATTTCTTCCCCCTTCAAAACAAAAAAACATCACGCTTCCACTCCAATTTCGACATGAGGTACGCAATAAAACAGAAACCAACATAAATATCACAGCCTGATGAATAAATAAGGAAATGCATTAAGACCATCAAGTTCAATGTCAGTGACTGAAAACAAATGAGACAGAAATGCCCGTACAGTTTAGTAAAAAGTGAACCTTCGGATCAATTGACCTTATAATTGTCTTAAGAGAGAAGGAGACAGATTCAGCTCAGCATTTAAGATTCTTCTGAAAGTCTAAAAGTCACAACTTTCTGTTACACCGATTGCAGTGAAGACTGTCGTCGAGAGTTCGGAGTCGGATTATCATTGCTGCTACTCCAGTGTTGAAAGAAGAAGTACCGACGACAAGCTGCATATTACTCCAAAGGTAATATGTTTGGGGGTGGCTATGTACAGTACGTGTGTACTGTACATCGTACACACGTACGCGTGTGTCTAACAGCCCACAGCGTTGCTGTTGTCCTCCGTGTTCCTGAGAGGGAGGGGGCTCTGAGGAGCTGGGGCCGTCAGAGAGGGAAGACGGACGCGGGGCGGCTCCAAGGAGTTTCCTCTCACTGTGATGTGGTCCCATCCCCCCTAAAAGACAGCAGGAGAGAGAAATCACCTCCGAGTACTTGTGTTTGTTGCAAGTGAACCTCTTTACAGTCTGGTTCGAAGCCCAAAAAAGGATTCAACGTCCTCCTGCAGCCCAATCAGCCTGCAATCTACTACTAAACATCCTATACTAACATTACTGCCTACATCAGGCAAAATACAACATTTAAGACTTGTGCCAATTAGATGCAAGACTTTTTAACACCCTGACAACACAGTCATACAGTATAGTTTCTCTGGTGCCTTACCCCAATACCGTAGTCCCACGACTGTCCTTTAGGCTCCAAAGGCTGGACCCCGAGTCGATGGCACACTGTTCCACAGCTCAGACTCTGGCTGCCCTGCACCTTGTCTGCTATGATCCACACCTACCCCACAACAACAACAACAATCAAAAACAGTAAAGGGTTGTTTATAATCTCAAGGCAGTAATTTTTATGGTGAATTCATCTGTTGACACATACATTTTGAAATATATCAATTCCGAGACATATATTCTGAATCGTGCATCAAACCCGCATACTTTCCTGTAGGAAGTTCCAAATAATAAAAAGACAACTCACATTCAAGTCTGAACTTCAATGCCCCACAAAAATGAGGTGCATTAATATCTATAAACCGCCCACAGCATGCTCAAGGCCGCCAACACAGTCTTTCTGTGATGCTTCATACGACACAGAATATCAAATCGACAGATGTGGGATCAGAAAAAAAGGATCATGGCTGCTGATGTAACGAATATAATGGCTATCACATCCACATCTACGGCTTACAGTAACAACAGGAGATTAACGGTGAAAGACGTTGTCCTGGCACTGACCTGGTCCAGTGGCCCTGCAGAGACCTTGCGTACATTATTAGAGATGTGTTCCCAGCTGGAGCCCTGAGGGTAGCCTGGGGTCACACCCTGGCGGTACCACAGGTTACCTGGACAGGACATCCAAGAAACATTAATGTCAGGTATCTACTTATTGAAATCAATGTTGGCATAAGGGTAATGCAATCGTTTTACCATTTTCATCTACAGTGTAGACCGATGTCCTCCCAACAGACACCTGCTTCAACTTCTGTTTGGCCGGGGAGGGGATGTGGTACCAACAGTCCCCTGCAGGGGGAGACACAACACTTAATACTGTGTCAGTGGAAATCATATTTGTCTGCAGGATCAGAAACTGACACATTTTGCGTCCTCAACTCTGCTCATTTTTAGGTAAATCTTAATGTTTTAGATTTAAACCGGACAGATGCATGAATGACACACAGTTTCTCCCGCGGACCTGCTGGACTCTGCGGAGAGACAGACCCCCTGTAGAAGGCGGAACCGTCCTTGGCGATGGCCCAAACCTGGCTGGCAGCCCCGACGGAGATGGACTTGAACGGCTGGTCAGTTCCCACGTGGAGCCACGAGGATCCCTGAGTGAGCGACGAGAGGATGTGAGAACAATTACCTCCCAAGTACTTCTAAAATGTGTTTTGTTGCAGCGGCACTGGAGATATCTTCGCAACAAGAATCGGACATAAAAGACGTCCCACTGCACGCTTGTATCGGATCCCTGACGGTTAAAAAGCAGGGAAGGACCATGTGCTACTGATCTGAGAACAGGAATGTGGCAGTGAATGTTCATGGGTGACTCACCCAACGGTGTTAAAACCTGTTCATGGGTTTGCCTGTATTTTGTGCAGTAAATGTGACTCACAGCCGGTGTCAGTGTGGTGACTCCCAGTCGGCAGAGCACATCTCCCTTGTTGCTGATCGCCCACAGAGGAACCACGTCCACGCTGCTCTCAGCTGCACACGGCCGGATGGTCACGTCAATCAGTGATATAGGCGGGATTTCTTGCCAGGGTCCTGTGCTGGTCAGTTTACTCTTCCTGCGCAGGAGGAAAAACACAATGCTCACAGGAATCTCAATATCTGTGTATGACGTGCGGCAAAAAAGAGCCATCGATTAGTTCGTCCAGGCAGAAGTTATTTTGAATAACAGCACACTCTTATTTGGAAAGTTGAAACCATGATCAGTGTTAATATGATTGGATGACTGCTGATCATGTGACATGATCAAGATCACAATAGCCCTCCCAGCATGCACTGGGGCAATAGCCTCTTTTTATGTGTTTACGTTTAGTTTACTGGTGTTATTTTTGCCACACACACACACACACACACACACACACACACACACACACACACACACACACACACACACACACACACACACACACACACACACACACACAAACCTGCTGTGCGAATACATATATGACAGTGTTGCTTTTTATAGTACCTGGCCCATCGCCTGCGACGCACAAAGTCCTTCAGTGTTTTGTAGCCATGATATGTCCTGCATGGAGAGATGGGGAAGAGGAAGGAGCGAATTGCAGGAACAAATTAAATTAAATTAAAACTAGGAGGGCAGCATAGTTTGAAAAAACAACAACTGAGGAATGGCAAATGAAACCTTACGTTGGAAAGTCGGCTGCATATTGCCAGCCTTCTCTGTCTGTCCCCCCAGAGACACTGTAGTCAATAGCCCACTCAGACACCTGCACACAGAAAATATGGGAAGTGAAACACTGTCAACACGTCAGTATTTCTGGCTAAACACAATCTGTGAACTACAGGACCAGTTTCAGATCACCACAGGGCATTTAGTGCAGCGATTCCCAATCTGTTTATAGCCCAGGATCTCTCACAAGAATATACCAGGTGGTTAGTTATGTGAAAGAACAAGAGTGTACATTTGTTAGATTACAAAAGGATATAATTAAAACAGTTTACACGGGAATATGCAACAGTACAGAAGCTAAAGACTGTATGTATGCGTGTGTGTGTGTGTGTGTGTAAAGCTTTCTGTTTGTTCACCTGCGTCTCTCTTCCTGTGTGTGTGTGTGTGTGTGTGTGTGTGTGTGTGTGTAGCTGTACTTACCCATGTCCACTGAGGGGAGGGGGGTTTCATATTTGTTTTTGTGCACTCATGTAGTCCTGATGCATCGCTCCACATATAGCGGTCTGTAGGGAGCCCTCTAAAACAAACACACTTTAAATGAGTCATGTGTGACTTTGTATTTCAAATAAAACTACACAGAACAACACGCACTTTAGCTGTAGTAGTAATGTCGGCATTTTGTTTGTCAAATCACAGCGTTATGGGAAAGGTTTAGAAAATGAAATGTGATATTGCTCTGCTAATGTAAAAACTAGGAACTCATAAAACTACAGTGACAGTCAGAGAGTGCCGGTATGTATTACAGTATTAGAAATGTGAAGCGGCTGCAATTTCATCACAGTTCCTAGATGCAACCATTTTTTTTAGACTCCCCGGTGTAACTGTAGACACCGTCAGCTGTCGGCTGTATTAGCCTGGCAATTTCCAACAGTTTCTGCTGATAAAAACTAGGCCCATGTATTTCCTAAACGCCAGTGGTGGAAGTACAAACTTCCCCTCTTGAAGTTGAATCTCAGCGTTGCCCCGAGCAAACACTCCACCTGTTGGTGTAGCCGGTGACGGGGTTCCACCTCTGGTTCTCATAGATGTAGACACTCTTGACGTCCACCTGTGTGTAAAGGTTGTCTGTGGTGCTTCCCTGGGAGAAGCCTCCTCCGTAGCCCCCGGTGTGGACCCAGGCGGTGTGGTCGTAGCCAATCCCCCACACGATGCCAACACTGTTGCACTCCACCACACGGAGGTGACCTCCGACCTGCCGCCAGAACCTGCACAAAAGGAATAAAGGCTGAGTGATTAAGATAAAAAACAAAAAACAAGAAGGCAAATATTTAAGAAAGAATAGAAATGTATTCTTACATCTGGTCGCAGGGGGTGGGGTAAGGCATGGCCTCCAGACTAGGAGAGGGCTCACAGACAAAGATGTCTCCTTTACAGGTTATGGACCAGGCGGCCTGTTTGGAGGGAGGACCCTGGATCCCCCTGGCGTTGCAGCACGAGTCACTCAACAACGCCAGCTTGAAATCGGCAACGAGGTGAAGGCAGACAGATCGGGTCGGAAAGGGACAGGGAGAGAGAAGGTGATTGGAAGAGACAGAAAGAAGGCAATAAAAAGGAAACGGCAGGCATGCGTGTGCATATCACGTGGGCGTCTAGATCACCGAGAAGATCCGTACGGACCATTCTGGTTTTCTGGGATCGGAAATGCCGTGAAGTATTCACACATACCCAGTCATGCATCTCTAGCTCTGTGGCTGCAGCCAATCGGATCGGCCACCTCTGCTTGGTCCGCTCAGGAGTGTAGATGGCAAAAGAGTGTTTGGAGTCATTTAGCACAGGCACCAGGATGGTGACCTCGTTGATGAAGGCATGCAGGTACTGGAGAGAGTGACAGCAGACGGGAAGAAGAGAAGAAAAGTACATAGAAAGTAAATAGGAGGGAAAAAAGAAGAAGTAGTAGAGATTTCAAGAGAGGAACAGCAGTGCTGATTCATTTAAATGACTCATTCCATCGCGGAAGGTCTCCATCGTGTTAACAGATACAGTCAACGTGACAGTCTGACATGGACACTATCAAAACAACCATTTCCCTCGAGAAGGCTTATGAAACTGCCCCAGTGGTGTTGATCAACTCCACACAACATGGACCCCACCTTCTTCTCCTCATAGAAGTTGTAATAGACGAAGAGGATGCCGTCCTTGTTGCCCTCCGGTCCTGAGAACTGCTCCAGGGCAAAATGAACATCTATCCACTTGTGTGGCTTCCAGTCTCTCCACCACTGCATGGTTCCCTTCTTCACCCACACAGACTGCATCCACACAGAGACAGAGACAGAAATATGGACAGAAATAAGAAAAAAAAAAACAATAAATATCCTGAAGATCCTGCTGTTGGGCAGGTCTCATTTGCTCAGTATGTGGCGAGTACCTGTTCGATGGCTTGTTCGTAATGTCTGAAATTATCCATCTCTCTTTCACTCCTCTTACTGAGTTGCTCAAAGATTTGTTTCCGCCAGGCTGCCGTCTGGGCCGGGGTGACAGAAAGACTCATGGACTGGACGGACTGGACCAAAGCTGGGAAGGACTGCTTCCCAGCAGAAGCTGAAAACAGAAAGGGAAACTAAATGGACTGATTTTTTAAAGTGCACGGTAGACATGGAATACATTGTAGTCATGCTCGCCTTGACCTTGGAGCTCAGATGTTACATGAATAGCCTCTCTTTGCGTGTTCTGGTGGTTTAACATCATTATGCAATTACAGCATAATGATGTTAAACCACCGTACTACAGTACATGAGCTGTAGTTTGTGTGTAATAAGATCTCTTTTTTACCTCGAGAAATGCCGAAATTCTTCAAAGCACTGATTCAATATTAAACTGAAAAAATGCAGAGTCTAACGACTAGAGATATTTATCTCATGTAACTCACATGAAGTGTTCATAGAGCAGTTAAACCAGTTGAGTTGGGAGTGACTGTCCACAGAGCAGCCGCCGCCACTGACCCACGCCCACAGAGGGTGCTCATCTGGCCCATACTGGTCCTCTACGGCCAGAGTGTATGTGGCCACTGATGACAAGCTGCATGTGTCAGCTGAGTCCACCACCGCTCCAGGCTGGCCCCTGTGGCCCTGCGCCTCCTCCAGATCAACGTTACTCCACTGGGGGTCAAGAGGCCCTCCGGACTGGCTGGAGGAAATGGCGACACCAGCATAGAGGGCTTTGGGCTCATCTTCTCCGGGGACGGGTTCCTCCTCCAGAACAGCTGGACCCAAAGGGCCGCCCTCCCTTGTGGTCTTTCCCGGTTCTCGGTCAGAGACGAGTTCAGAGATGAAGCTGTCGCTGGTGACTTTGGGGATGCGGGGCATGGGGGTGTCTATGGGTTGGTCAGAGAGGTCTGTCGGGGCGTCAACAAAGGACTCGGGGAAGACGGAGGCGAGGAGGCGGCTGGCTCCATCTAGAGATCCTTTCTCTGGGTCCGATTCCACATCACTCACTACTGACTGAGCACGCACCTCACCACAGAAGTAACATCCAGCGCTGTGACATGGAGGGAGAGAAAGAGGAACTGCATGAATTTAATATTGCATGAATATCGACATGATGGCCGGCACTGGAAACGTATGTCTGTAACATAGACCGTGTGTATACAGAACGACTCAGACGGTCTTTCGTTCCAGCAGCAGTTAGACTTTTTGAATGAACACCTTCAGATGTGGTTTTTAGATTGAGCATCTTTCTGATGTCAATCATGTTTCATATGGCATTTTCTGGTGTTATGTATTCTTTGTAATGCGTTTCTTGTATGTTGTGCACTGTGGACTGTGTCTGTTGTTGTCGTCTGTATGAGGTTTTTGGTGGCAAATGAGTTTCCCCACTGGGGATTAATAAAGTTTTCTAATCTAATCTAATCTAATCTAATATGAATGGATGTGGTGCCGCCCACTGGTTTATGGTCTACGGTTTTGAAGCTTCCAGTTCAACATTCTGGCCATCAACTTTTTGTATTTTTGCAACCTAACGTGACACGTGAGGGTGGAGATTTTTAGGAGAGCAAAATGTTATAGTTAACTTTCATGAACTGAAAACCCGCCGTGAAAGGGTTAAAGTTCTTGGACGAAAATGCAAACAACTTCCAGACTGGACAACGCTGTGGTAGCGACCTGTCAATCACAAGGTAGCCACGCCCTTAAGCATACCCTAAATCCTAATCTCTAAATGGGACCATAATCTACTAAATGAAAATCATGCTGTGTTGAAGAAGACTTGAAACTAGCGATCGAGACCATAAACTCATGTTTACCGTGTTTACTGAGGTAATAAATCAATTGAGAAGTAGGGTCATTTTCTCATAGACTTCTATACAATTGGATTCACTTTCAAGACCCGGGGTTGCTGCCTGGTCTGTTGTCTACTATAACTGCTTCCTGCGTCTTCCAGTGATTACAGACCCCGGATTATATAAATTTGTATAACTGAATTACAGCAAATAACTATATTAACTTAATGCTAAATGTTTGATTTGTTATTAAACTGTGACTCTTGGAAAATAGTGAACTTTGTGTGGCTCTACTTATGTCAGCAGCCCACTCCCTAAAGTGTTGGCTGAAATCTGTCTATATCCATGTGTGTGTGTGTGTGTGTGTGTGTGTGTGTGTGTGTGTGTGTGTGTGTGTGTGTCCTCTCCACCTCTGCAGGCTGCTTGCGCTGGCACTGGAGTGGGATCGGTCTCCGTCTCGGGGCACGGTGATGGCCTTCCAGGTTTTCCCACTCAGTTCGCTGGAGGTCACACCTTGTCGGAAGTACACCGCCCGATCCTCACTGCTGATGGCCAACACCTACACACGACGACAATAATAGGTTGACTTAAAAAATGCCCACGTCCCATAACTTCACACTGAAAGCCATGTGGTAGTGCTAAAGCAACCAACAGAAAGGAAGGTACTTGATTCGTTACTTCCTTACAGTTTACCGCAAGGTGTGATGTCATGTGACCCATATTCACCTGATCGTTGAGTCCTACGTTGATCATGATCATTTCTCCCACCATGCTGATCCAGCCGGAGCCACGAGGGTTGTGGGAGTTCACACCGCGTCTGAACCACACCTAGTAGAGCAGGGAGAAAGTGCTCTTTAGCATAACACACGTCTGTGAGAGTGAAAACAGTTGTACTTAATAAGGATAACTATTTTATTAAAAAAAAGTAGCTGGAATTTGTTTGCAGCAATATTCCAATCCTGTGGTGTGACCGTTACGATGTTCGTTACAGAGTGGTCTTACTTTGTTGTCCTTGGTCAAAGCCCAAACAACGTTGATTCCCACGGCTACATGTGTGGCTCCCACATCAGGTCTGGGAGAGTCCACCACCGACCAGGAGGTACCTGACATGCAAAAAGATGATACGCTCAATATAGACAATGAACGCCATGACACACAAGCCACATCGTCCTCCCACCAGTGCGCCTGTGTACCTTTGGGGCAGTCTCTGCTGATGCCCTCCCTGACGATGAGCTGCCCCTCCCACAGGACCGCCCAGATCAGATCCCCCGGGCCACAACTGATCTGGACCACCTCCGCGGGGAGTGGCACCTCCTCCCACAAAGAGCCCTCAGGGTTGTGGTGGTAGATTTCCTCTCTGAACCACACCTGGAGAGAAAAGGAGGGGGAGATAATCAAGAGGGATAGCAGGACAAGAAGTGAGAGAAAAAAGAGAAATGTATCTGCATCAAGCAATGCAAATGCAGTCGTTAATCTGACGTAACACAACTGTGTGTGTGTGTGTGTGTGTGTGTGTGTGTGAGAGATATTGCTCTGGGCACAAGGTAAAAAAATAACAAAACTGACACACAAACACATACATCCTTGGTATGTGTGTGTTTGTGTATATAACACAAAATCTTAAATTCATGAGATTAGATAAATTAATTATATTAGATCAGTTAAAAATATATATTTTTTAAAACGTTTCACAGGTTTTATGAGCTGCATGACAGCAAAGGTTCAGTCGTACAAACTGCAAGATATACTGACGTAGTTAATTTGCTTTTATCGGCTATGCTGTATGAGCGTAATACATAATTGATTGATGGTTATTGCTCTGCTGCAAGAGGATGTGTCGCAGTATGCATCAGATGACAGTCAAATTATAGTTTTTCCACACTGTCACTGACTTATAACAAACTAATAAAGACTTGAAGTACATTGCCACTGACACCTGGCTGAGGTGGGTGTTGCATGTCTGTGCGTGTGCGTGTGTGTGTGTATAAACTGTACTTTGCCCTGCAGAGACACAGCCCACAGCGACAGCCGGCCCCTGGGCTCGTCACTGATCTCCCAACCTCCACAGCTGATGTCGCTGAAAGGATCTGGAAGAGTAGTCTCCTGTGAGGGGATCTGCGCACACACACACACACACACACACACACACACACACACACACACACACACACACACACACACACACACACACACACACACACACACACACACACACACACAGGAAGAGAGACGCAGGTGAACAAACAGAAAGCTTTACACACACACACACACGCATACATACATACACGCGGTATAAGCCACCTTAGCCCAGGTGTCCATGGCTTTGTATCTCCTGTAGCGGAGCCATCGCTTGCGTCGGACGCAGGAGTTCCACTTCTTGTCTTTGGTGTAAGTGGCGGGAAAGTCGATGGCGTAGGTCCATCCCTGCAGATACAAACACCTCAATTCAATAAAACGGAAACTGATGCTGAAGTAGGGAGATGCTAGCAAAAATAATAACTGGACACTCACCCCTTTCTCTGTGGGCTCTCCTTCAAAGTTTTCATCCGCGTACCAGTCGCCCTCCCACTCCCAGCTAATGGAGGGAAGCTGGAAGTTGTCGAAAGGTTGGTGTTGCAGACCCGTGACATCACTCCACTGCCAGCGATCGCTTGGCAACAAACGCTCAGAGAAACCATCAACAGGATTCCATCGCTGACAGAAAGACGGACAGACGTAGATGGCGCGTTAGAGAACACAAAGGGCTAAGGCAAGCAACATAAAAGTTACTGGTTTCCCCCGCTTGCACCCCACAATCCAACCCAAGCGCCTTCTCTCCCAATTTCCCTGCGTTTGTGAAATACCAAAGAGCACTTGTGGTGAGATGTACCGTGGACAGGAAGTCACAAGAACAGCCACTGGACAGTATTGAGCTAATGTACACAGTGTACACATGTGACAACAACCTGACGGTCCATAACGTTTCCAACCATTTACAGGAGGCATGAACCCAATCGGCCATTTCAATTCAACATACAGTATACTTTCACTGCGTGTGGTATTTTGCTTAAAAACTGGATCAACGTACTTCTAATGTGCTCGTGAACGCACACAGCTGGAGTCAGCAACAGAGGAAGTGGGACACTGCTATATGAGGATGTTACACGTGCTTTCACAGTCATTCAATCACACATAACAACTGAGGGGGAACTCCACATTTTCAATTTTACTCAAGAGACTTTATGTGGGAATTAAAGGATAGCCACAGAAAAATATGAATGCATAGTGAGAGAGCGAGAGAGAGAGGAAAAAGAAAAACACCGTGGCTTCCGTTCTTCCAGAAGAGACTTACCTGATTCTCGTAGGTCTCCTCCTGGTAGCGGACCGGCAGGTCAGAAGCGTGGACATTCAGATAGATGTTGTTGTCACAGGCGATGCCCCAGCAGCACTGCTGAGCTGCCGTCACCCGCTTAAACTCCATCTGGGCATCGCGGCACTGCTCCCACACCTGCCCCGCCGTGGACAGGCTGTAGACCCGCCCGTACACGTCCACCACCCACAGCAGAGAGACGGGCATGGTTGCACCGGGAACCTGGGGAACAGGAAGAAGAGCGTGGGTGAATGTAGAGAATGTGGCTTTAAAAGTAACAAAATGTTCTCTTGTCAATGTTCCAGTGTGTAATTGGAAATAATATTCAAACCGAAACTGCATCATTAAAGTATATCAAATGATACTATTCAGGACGTCAGGGGAAATAATTGTATATTTCCAAACGGTATCTTTGAAAATCTTGGTGATCATGCCTTGAATCTAAAAATTCATTTCAAGGTTGTTTTCATTGCTTGTTAAAATGAACACAATTGGAAAGGTTAAGGAAAACAGATGCTGACAGACAATAGATCTACGAGAGACAGAGAAATAAATTATGAGCTGAAATGTTGTGATGAAGAGAATTCAACGAAAGCACAAGATTTGATGTGGTCATAAAATAACATAACAAAACAAACATACTTTTGAAGTGTGTTACACAAATATTCGATGTGGTAGGAGGAGAAATAAATACATAAAAACTAATGACCCCTGCAACCCAGGGGTCATTGAGAGATTTTTTTTTATTTTATTTATTTATCCAGGAAGGTCCCATTCGGATAAAAGGTCTCTTCTTCCAGGGAGATCTCAGGGTTTAAGACAGAACAACTCCCTGGGACATTAATGCAATCACGTTGACTTATCGTGGCAGGAAGAGCACAGGCGTTGTAAATAACATTGCTAATGATGGCTGTGTTCTAGTCAAGTGTGCCAGTGAAGCCATGACTGTGCAACAGTCAGCCAGCCAACATGAACAACAGCAGGACTCTGATCATTTACAAACACCCTGGTCCCACTGATCCATGCACTCTGTTCCCTTTTGTTTGTTTACACCACATTGCCCTCCACTTCTCAGGCCACGACCCCTAAACCCGCTTGTTATGCATCCTGGCCATGACACCATTTAAAGCCTGCGTGGCAAACGTGAAGATGACAACAGCGGACGATGCAAGGCTCGCTGAATGCTTGCTACGACAAGTGGTGTCCATGTCACAACACTGCGTGACTGGCAGAGGGATGCTGCTGCTAAAAGGCGTATCCTCTGTCACCTACAGTGTGTTCACTGTGCACTCAGCTCAAAGCTGCACGTTAGCCGCACGTCACTGCGGGGGGGTGAATGATAGAGGACCGACATGTAGCGACGCTGTAAACGCTCCAAATAAACGGGACAATTAAAATAAATTTAAAAAAAAAACTAGCTTTAACGCCACCACTCCGCTAGCCCTTGGCTCGGACTTACAGGCTAAGCTCTCTGCAAATAGCAAATGGACAAGAGTTTCAAACACACACCAACCTTGAGCTTCCTCTCATAAACAGTCAAACGGCGCGGACGTCACCGCTGCTCATTCGTGGAGGGATAATAAATGAAAAGCTGTCTAAACCATAACGCGTCCCTCTGATATTCGCATCATAATTTCTCTCCTACGTGAAACAGGAAGTGCCGCTGTTTCTCCGTTCCCATTGGCTCTTTTCCCGGCAGCAGGTGTTTGTAGCTTCAGCATCCAGCAGGGGGCGCTGCTGGCTCATAACCTGAATATACTCATAACAGTGGTCATACGATTCACTGCACTGATGTACATTTTTCGGGCTCCTGTACTTTGATAGAGTATTTCCAATTTCCAGCACTTAATACTCCACTGCAGTTGTCTGACAACTCGGTGATTTTACATACAAAACACACAATCAGCTTATAAAATATGATTCATTGATTAAAAGCCCTGCACTCCCATACAGGTGTTTCATTTGTGTGCAGATGTGCAAAGTGTGCAGGGGCTGCTTGAAAGTTAGAAACCACTGAATTAAATAAATAAACTGAACTAAATGTCTGCTAGAGTAATGATGTTGCAAGTTCCCTTTATATGTGTGTAATCTTGCAGCCCACAAGCCAAAAACAAACTTCTCTTTTCCTTAAGTTTCTCTGTTTCTCCAATAGTCTTTGTTCTGGTTATTAAATGTTTGTATGGAACTCAGTTTGATAATATTCAACAAAGCTTCTAAAATCACAGAGAGTAAAAACAGGTAATCGCTTTCATCCCAGTCTTCCACAAGATGTACGCGTATCATAACAGAAAAGGCAAATTGAACACTAATTATGCAAACTTTTACTTTACCTTGTTTTATTGAGAAAAAAAAAAGACTACATCGGTCAACACAGTGGCAAGGTACTCTGAAGAAAGCATGAGGCAATAACTACGATGGCTTCACTCACACACACGAGTGGGTCTACGAGCATCAATCAACTGTTTCAACGGTCAGTTCCTCGTCATACATTTACATTCTGTAAAGCAAAAACATGGCAAACAAATGTCTTTTACAAAACAGTTAATACTTTAAAACAATGACCCACTTTATTCATACAATGCAAATGTCTTCCAGTAAGGTACATTTTTATTTTGTATAAACTGTGCATTGTACACAGAATCATACATTTTAAACAACAGTGAAACCATGAGGAGTGAAAAAAAAATTCCCTTCATCAAAAAGGTCATTGCCCATTTAAAATACAGACCAGCAGTCAAATTAAAATAATCTTGGGATCATGAGCACGGTGGCTATCGGATTCAAAAAGAATATTAAATTAATCACAGAATGGCCTTCTGCGCACATATTTTCTATTTAAATATCATACAAAGTTAGTGTATATAAATAGCCTTCTCATTTTAAACAGTGACATACTGTTTTGCCGTCACTCAAATGACAAACCCTTTTCCCCAACACTGTCACTCTCCCTTCATTCTCACAACCTTTGTCTATCATAATGCCTCTTAAGAAAAGAAAGACACAAATAATTATAACAAAAACAGAAATGACAATATATTTTTGGTAAGTCAGGTACACAGCCTGGATACTGGTCTTCCTTGTCAGCATCAAGTCAATCTGGATCTCTTCATTCTATATGAAAACACTGCACTGACTGCAGCACAAACAAGCCGGAAAAGACCTTGAGACACTGTCTCAGCGTCTCTTTTCAGGTTTCATCTCTTCGTTAGCATGTCAGTAGAAACTCCATTGGTATTTGTGGGACCATCAGACACACAATGAGCCCCAATAGCTTTACCTTGGTCCCATTCAAAGTATTTACATTCAGTAATTACCTATCTATACACTGTAGTAGGTTTCATCATTTGTGGTGGATTCCGCCATTCCTGTGCGGGATTTTGATTGCTAACATAGTCAAAATTTGGGTTTTGGGGTGAATTCTGACATTGACGCAAAATATTTGCATTACAAAAATATTTGAATTCCTGCTTCACCATGTGTTGATTTTGCAATATTTCCCTGTTGTGTTGTGTAAAACACACACCGGCACAGTCAAACACACTTGTGCCAACAAACAATGGATTCCTTTAATAGAGCAGACTGGTACTGAGAGAGACAGGCATGCAGGCTGGTGAGATGTCGGGTTGGGGTAATATTAAGTATGTCGCGGGGGTCCAATGTTGCATGATTCCCTTGAAGGCATGAGAGCGGTGAAAATGCTCATCTTTTCTGTTAGATGTGTGGTGCTGATCTGTCATTGGTGACTGTTGGTCTCAGCTTGACTGTGGCAAATGGATTCGGTCCTCTGCAGGGAAACAAAATGTGAAAAAAAAAATCATCATGAATGATATAACGCCTTCAAATTCATCATTATGTGGTCATCAACCAAAGTTTAATTACCAACACACAAAACCTGTGAGTTTTGGTTAGTTGTGTTATGGTCACTCACCCTAGAAAGGCAGCCTTTGCAGTCCCATTGGCTAAAGAAACCTGTGGGCAAAAAACACAGAAGAAAAGACCCTTCAAAATCCAGTGGACTAAGTTAAATAACACACAACATTCAACACGCACCACCACAGTCACCACAAATCCACACTCTCCCTCCAGCTGTGAAGAAAGTCAGTGTTGTCAGACTGGTTTGTTAAGATTTCTCATCAACAGTTGCCCCCCCCCCCTCCCCTCCCAATCCGAGCAGAGGAACTTTGACATATACGTAAACTACATGTTAACCTCAGACCTCATCAAGTCTGGAATCTGGACAATCTAGAAAGGCTGCATGGCGAGAGACACACTCCTCTTTTTCTCTCACCTGAGGACAATGATGATCATTTCACCCTCCACAGAGCTCAGTGAGCATGGGGTCGATACAGCTGGGGAACATACAAATTGTATCTGACCTTTGTGAGGCTACTACAGCACATATTTGCTTTTAAAATGTTGTGAAGAAAGTTTATGGAGGAGCTACAGCAGTTCATAAATATTTCATCTTTATAATTTACGTCTGTGAAGCTTATAAGGATGGTTGCATTGCATTCATTACTAATTGCAGAAAAAACATGCATTACCCTGCTCTTCCATTAGAGAGCAGACAACATCTACAAGTCACTGAACATGCTGCCTCAGCCGATTAGACTTTTATTCCCTGAACTTTGCCTTTCAGGAAGCAATACCTCTTGTTGTGGTTGTTCAACGCCCTAAAAAAAAGCCTCTTATATTCATCATTTAGGAATAAATTACAAACATAATAACATTTCAACTTGAGCATTTATTTTTTTTTTCTGGCTCAAAATATTCAGAATCGTGTTTTCTTTTTTTTTTCAGGGATAGTCAAATTGCCAGAAATATGTAAACGTAATTCAGAAATCTATTATAAATTTAGAAAATAAAAAATAATCATAAAATGTACTCCAAACTTGAATAAAACAACTTTTTAGGATTAAGGAGAAGGGATTTTAATGCTGCCTGAGAGGCTCAACGCAGGGAACTAAAGTGCCCACAGAGATGGTGACAAGGCCCACCTTTGCCCCACAGTCACAATAACAAACCTAAAGAGCACAGCCAGCCTTCAGCCCTCTGGACACATTGTGAAAGGCAGGGAAGGATTGCTTTTTTTAGTATTATCAATGCTGGGCTTAGCTTTTACAAAATGTTGAATCATAAGAGGATGAGATGAGCAAAGGAAACATAAAAACCACTGTGATCCCTACTGCTGGAAAAGGTACATCCCTCACTGTGGTTTATTTCACGGTAAAAGCCTGAGGCAGCAGATACAAAGGACACTGCGTACAGGCAGAGCAGCGAGGAAGGTGATGATGAGGGAGAAAGAAGCGTGCTCGGGCTCGTCTGCTGGCTGGACAGCTACTAGTTCATTCTCAATCAGCCGACACAGGCACTAAAATAAATTGTGTCTATACCCGCTTGTCCTTTATGTAACTCTCCCCTTCTCCTCTAACCTCTCCCTTCCTCAACAAAACCTGGCTGGGAGCATTTTTCAGGTGTCTTTCTTAAAGCAACAACTTTCTGGCCTGTTCCACACTTGTCTTTTATGTCTCGATACAGTCACCTAAGGATACATCACAGCTTTAAGGCTCACACATCATTTGGGGAAATAGTTGTCTAGAAAAATACAACATGCTTCCTTGAACTGGTTAGAGGAATTGAGGTGTGTATCGGGCCGTGCTCCCTCTTAAGGGTGTGGAGGAAATTGTTATGCAGCAAGGAGATGTTGATAAGACACGATTAATCAGACTAACAGTTGGACATGTGCGATGGCTTTTTGTGGTGCGGTCAAAGAGTCGGCGATGAATTAGGCAATGCAATAGTGATATGCTATCGGGGAACATAAGACTTTTTCAAGGATGTGTGACGTGGCCCACTTCATAGACATTCAAACATGGCAGCTGTCTGGTAGCACAACAACAGTCCCCTACTGTTAAAAATGTTAGCCTCGCAACTTTCCTATTTACATATCCAGCAGATACGAACCAACATTAGCATTCATTTCAAGTAATATTCAGACAACCCGGTGAACATAAATCCAATCCAAATCCAATATTCTCCTCTCCCCTGCATCTTATAGTAGAGAGCTTCCACATTATTAAAAACAATTGCCATTCTCATTTGTAAAGAGTGACAAATGGTGGATTAAAGGAATGAATAATGTCTAGTTAATCACATCCACATAAAGATTATTTTTTTTTTACTGTTTTTATAAATACAACAGACGACATGTGGTCAGTAGATAACTTATTGAGGTGCTGGTATTGACCTTGTTCTGTGGCGAGGGCGTTGAAGGGACCGCTGGGCTGGATGAGGTGTCGTCGCTGTAGTCTGGTGGCGGCAGCAACACAGGCTCCTCCTCATCCTGCTCCTGCAGACTGGCCGCACTCAGACTACGCACCAGCGTGCCAAGATTGCTGCTAACACACACGCGACATAAAGGTTCAGCTGTAAAACAAATCATTGGTTCTCTTTCCAGCATGTTGTAATGTTTTCTTACCTATTTGACATCACTAGTTCAGTGTGAGGTCTGCAGTAAGATGAGGGGAACCAGCCCCGCCTAACAAGGAAGACAAACACACCATAATGTCATAAAACAATTTAAAATAAACAGTCATATAAAATCTTTATTCTTCAATAATTACTTGGATCTCCATTAACTGTTATCTTCCTGGAGTCCATGTCATATAAGATGTGGGAGAGGTATTAATCTCATCTAACTCTTGGCAAAAAAAAAAAAAAAGTTTATTTCCTAAAACCTCAAGCTATTCCTTGAGACAATATTACAACCAAACATTTGATTTACAACAACACGATTAACCAGAAAGAGTTGCCACAATGTGCCAGATTCTAGTGGCAAACCTTTAAACACAGAACAATTAGGCAAATACAGGTTAATGATGTTTGTCCTGCACATTTACAGAAGAATATACCTAGATAGGTAAGTTTGGTATTTAAGTAACCCAAATAATAAATATCTTTAAGAGTATCAAATGATGTTCTTTTTTTTTCAGTCTGGGTGGGTCGCATGAAAATATAATAATATGTCTAAAAATCAATTCCACTAAAAGGAGGATTGACACTTTTTAAAAATGCTGATTTGCAGGACTTTCAAAGTAAAAAATAGTCATGTAAGAGAGCAGAGCAGATTCTGTGTGCTCACAACAGATTAGTTGGCTGCTACAGACAACACACTTGAATGAGATGTACATATAATCTTTGTCAGGCAGACAGTTTTTGTTCACTAAGATCCAGAAGCTGTCTCCAAGTCACGTTCGGAGAAAAATATGGCTTATTGTAGTCACAGACCAAAGCACTGGATTTGTTGCTAAGAGACAGAATGTCATGTGATTTATCCCAACATGTCCTCGTCTTTGCAAACCGCCACTGACTGCATTGAAGCCACTTTAATTCCAACGGCCTCTTTACAGCAAACAGACAGACAGACAGCAGATAAGGCCTTTGTTCATTTGTTTCAAATAGTCGTCATGTAATCCACCCGCCTGCGTTATGAGTCCTAATTGATCTAGCGAGTAGTTGAAGATGACTGTAATTACACAGGCTACTCGATGGATTTGTGCTGCTGCAGCTACGTATACAATCATTCCTTGTTGTACATAAACATTTTCCAAGCTGAGGATTTGAGTAAACGAGACACACAAAGCTAACAGGTGCCACGCGCGCTTGCGTTGGAGAATAAGACGCAGGGAAGAATTTTCTTCAGCGGCTGAGAATATTTCTCCCTCTCTGCCGTCTGGAGGTGAGATGGAGTCAACGCTGCTGTTCAAAGGAGTGATTTCATCTTAATTGCTTTTTTAGCTCGACATATTCATTTCCTTCACTCATCATCATGAGGGAAAATTAGGGAAAAATCGTTTTGGGGAAATATACAAGACCAGATGCCTCTTGTTTGTGTGTGTCTCTGCACCTGGATGTTTTGTGTGTGTGTGAGTGGTGTTGTTGGGCAGGGCAAGAGAGAGAGAGAGAGAGAGAGAGAGAGAGAGAGAGAGAGAGAGAGAGAGAGAGAGAGAGAGAGAGAGAGAGAGAGAGAGAGACTGTCATGTGAAAAATACCTGACATACTCTGTGTGCCTAAGCATTGATGTATTAGCTCAACTAAATATTAACGAGCACAAAGTAAGCAACAAGTACTGCTAACTCAAGTTATGTGAAAAATGTGTGTCAGTGCTGCTGAGTACATTTCCTCGTGTGGGTGTGGCAAAGGTTTGGCAGGAATTTCTCAATAAAAGTTCTGATACCAGATTTCAGGTTTGTATTAATTTCGTAACAAGTTATGTCAGGCTTAAAAGCCCTATATCCTATTTAAGATTAAAGGATGACACTGTCAACATTTTATATTTTTGTCACATGAAAAGACTAAAACCAAAAATGTTTTAGTCTGTGTCACAGTACTTTCAGACTTCCCCAGATTGTCTGGCAGATTATTGCACATTTGGTGGATTAAGGAGTATTTATTGTATTTACAGCAGCAGGGCTGTGTATGTGAGATTGAATATAAATAAACTACAGTGGGTGTGTTAATGGTAATGAGGAATCATGTTGGACAACAACGGTGGTCTCTCGCACAGAGGAATAAACTATAGTACCATAACTATATAGTATATGGTGTTTTCATGGGGTTTGTTGACAATAAGAAAAGCATCGAATCATGAGACTTTAAAACCACAGACGCTGAGATGGAGGAAAAGGTTGGGTAAACTAAAAGGAGCATCATGAGACAAAGAACCACCAAAACAAACAGAAATCATTCATATTTCCAGAAACCGATCTGAGGACTCATTTAGCCATGCACACATCCCTAGTGTCGCGTAGCTGGACGTATCTCCACAGCTCCGTGTCAGCACTAAAGAAAGGTCTGGCTCCACGCATTTACATTCTGGTATAGGGTAAGAAATCCCTGAATATGAAACTAGTGGAAAACATACTGCTGTGTCTTCTCCAGCTCTCCGTACAACCAGCCGTCCTTCTCCTCTTGGATGAGCAGGCCGATGATGTCGCCTTCGTCGAAGCTGAGGAGTGTGTGGTTGTTGCCTGCCGTGTGGGGAAAGATGGTCCTCACTCTGTGCTTCCTGCCCACATTGAGACCAGACGACTGGGATGTCGACCGGGACAGGCTGACCTCTTCAAGACTGCCCTGGTCTGGAGGAGCATCGAGATGGGATCATATAAGTTATCAGATATCAGATAAGGTCATTTAAAGCAATATTACATTTGAGCAATAGTTTGACATTTTGGGAAAGGTGGGTGGAATGTGTTACCTCTTTAGATAGAGGCTAGTTGTTTCCCCCTGTTTCAAGTCTCTTTGCAAAGCTAAGCTAAGCTAACGGGCTGCTAGCTTCCGTTTACCGCACAGATATGAGAGTTGTATTCATAAAACTTTTTTTGTTACAACACAATTTCTCAGACAACATTTCTCTGATTTTGACAAAACTTCAAAGGAGGAAACCAATGACACGTGACTGGCTGATGTACCTGGTTACCAATAGGACTGAGAGATGCCACAGTAATTTGTGAGGGACAGGTATATTTATGTTTGTGTTTCAGAGAAGCAATCAGTACCTGAGTTGTGGTCTGACGGGGGGCTGAAAGGAATCCTGGGCTCTGGGTTGAACATGTTGGCTAGCGGACTGATCTGGGCCTTCAGTTGCGGTGCTGGAGGAGGCACCCCTGACTCCACGTTGTTCTGAGGAGATGAACAATAATACAATTAGCAGATGCAAAATGTGACAAAATAGGAGACGGCCATAAGGAAATTATAACAAGGATTGTCTCTGAATGACCAGGGTAAAGTCCGTGTCAAGGCAATGGTTTTTAAACAGCCAGTACGGTAATTGAAACTGAATGTGTTCCTCCTTCGCGGCAATAAATAGCCACACAAAAAAACAATCAGGGGACTTTACAAGAGCAACAAGAGCAACAAGAGCAACAAGAGCACGTGCAGGATTTCCCATGGCTGATAGCCAGTTAATGATAACCATCCACTTTACACACAACAGCCTCAATCGGATATCAAACAGATATCAGCACCTTTGCAAGATAAAATACAAGCAACAACACAAGATAAAACACTTCAGGGCAAGTCTTGTAGACACGGTTTATTCATATGTAATATTTTGGAATGCATTTATTCCACAGCTTTTTATCTGACGAATCTTACAGTAAGATAGAAGATTGAAGATAGGGATGAAAAGCAACACATGACAAGAGAATAAAGCTCATAATATGATGTTACGAAATTTAGCTATTTTGATCCATTCAGCATGAATCCAAACAGGACCAGCTAAGACTCACTCTGTTGTAATGTTCAACCCGAGGCGATTGTTTTGGAGTTGGGGACAACTCCTCTATCATGGTGGTCACCGTGTCCGGCACCTTGGTGATGTCGGTGCACTTTTCCTGCCAGCTGGGGAGCTGCACGGACAGTATCTCTTTGGCCTGGAAACACCAGAGAAAGAAAGATGTCAAAACAGTCCATTTATGTAGGGCTCTGACTATGTAGAATTACCTCTCTGCCCACGCTTACTTTCTCATGGAAGTTGCTAACTTGATAGGAGAACATGCAATGTTTGTCCGCCAGGAAGCAGAAGCGTCTCTTTTCCTCTAGTAAGGCCTCTCTGCAGCCATCAGAGATGAACTTCTGCATGTCCATCTGGCGCGACGAAATGGTCTCCACATACTGCAGACAGAGTCATAGGAGAGCAAGAAGGGTTATGGTCCTGGTTTAATAACTCGCCAGGTTTCAAATGAGCAATATAGTGAGTGAGAGATTGTAGTTTACTATATTGTATAGATAAGTGACCACAAAGACATTAAACAAAACAATAAAACCGAGCAAGGTGTTTCTCTCAGTGCTTCATCGGGCTCATAAGAAGGTAGGATGGGCCTAAATCAGTGAGATAGTAAAACAATTATAATAACAATAACATAATGATAGAGAATTAAAAAATAGTAAATAGTAAATAAAAAATAGAAACACAAAGTAAATGACAAAAGAAAACAAAGGAAAAAATTTAATAAAAATAAATTACAGGAAAATAATAGAAATAAATAAAGAATATTATTTTAAATACAATAGAACAGTCAGAAAAAAGAAAATATGAAAAAGAAGATCAATAGAAACTATAAGAAAATAATGGTTATAAATATGTATTAAAAATAAAATGTATTTCTTTTTTTTTTTATAATTTCCATTTATTTTCTTTTTGCTTTCCCTTTTTGTATTTAATTTATTTACAATTAATTTCGTTAAAATACTTTCTTAATATAGTAATTTCTTATGACTACATGTACATCTTTCAGTCGCCAGACACTCCATCTGTGAACCTCCAGGGGGGAAGCAGTTAGGATTGTTAATGTGTTGCTTTAACTCTAATCTGAGCAGGAAACTGGCTCTTCGTGGCTCTCTGAGTAAAAGTGAACTCTGTGGTCATAACTTAATGCTTGTGGGCTCGCCCCTGGGTCAGAGTCACAAATCTAGACACTGACGAGCCTTGTAATCAATGTCTCTGCACTTAGCGACGAGTTTATTTGAGTCTCCTGCTGCTCGTGGATTGATCTTAAACCAAATCACTGTGCTGAAAGACACACCTTCCTCACAGAGAACCATTCTGCCAGTAACGCAGAGCAGATGGGCGACTGGACATCATACAAGATATAAACTCTTTACAATTACTTCTCAACCCACTACTCCGTTATTTTATTCTACACCCACTCCCTTCACAGTATCTCTCCCATTTTCCCAGGTTGTCATGGTGACGGTTAAAGTTGCCCGTCTCTAAGGGCTCTGTCAAAGACCCTCCTCTACTGTCTGGTCTTTTTCTCTCTCCACGATAGCCTGTCAGATGCTGAAGCGAGGCTCTTGATTTCTCATTTTCACATCAAACAGTTGTCCAAACTGTCAGCGAGAGGTGAGAGAGCAGAAAGACAGCACTGAGCTCATCACTGGCATCCGGCCACACATGATTATGAGAAAGCCAGGTCAGTTAGCCTTGTCTCCTTTGTAGTCCACCGGTGTCATTTTTATCAGATAATGGAAAAAAAGACACTTCTGAGAGAGAAGGGAGCCCAAATAGCACGACTTGCCGTACGAGTATCTTTTAAAACTTGCCATTCAACTGATGTTAACAGCAGAGAAAAAAAGACACAGCACGTTCACAACCTGCAATCACTTCTTGATTTTTCAATCAAAAGTTTTGTTGAGCAATTTTGTCGAAGCAAACCAGGCCCACACACCATGCGTCGTCAAAGTGAGGACACGAAACCAGTCAATAAATTAAAACAAGAGGCAGACGGGAATCATTGCTGTGGCTTCGCAGTCTCGACTTCATCTCACCGCATCGATTTACAAAGCAAATTGCTGTCTGAGGTGTTGAGATTGCTTGTTGGTCGCGGACAGCAGGACGTAAACACCCGACAATGTGCAACAATCATTTGAAGGCATACACTTCAGACAATATACTCAGGGTCACTGCACACCACACAATAGACCTACTCAAGCAATGGTGATGTCACCACTGACTAAACCTTCAAGGCCAAGTGTGTGTGTGCGTCTATTCACTTAGCAGTGGCACTTGTTATGAGTGTGATTGCGAAATGTGTGTGTGATACAAAAGACTATATTATTTGTCTGCTTGGAAATATTTAATATGCATTTCCTGTGCATCGTACACCGGTATAATGTAACCACGATCGCCATCTTAGAATGCCGTGTCAGCATGCTAGCTTTTGCTAACTAGCGCTATATGGCTGTTAGGAACCTGTTTTGGGTGTTGCTCTTCAGCTTCAATCAAATCCTCCGTGGGCAGCGAAGTGTAAACACCAAACAACTGAACTGATTGTGATTCTAGAAGGATTGGATTTTTCTCTTGCAGCCCTATCAGCTCTGTTTGGCATACCAAACATGTCATTGGACGATATAACTATCTAGTTGCACTGAAAATAAAAGTCGACCTGACATTTTCTGACAAACTACATTTTTGGGTTTCCAGGAATGAACCACTTGGTAACGATTATCCCAACTTGCTGCCTCCAATACAACCTGGATCTCAGCGTGGTCTGGAACTGTGTGTATGCACAGGTGAGCATTCATTCATGCGTTTGAGCAAATTTGGGTGTGTACGCCTTCAATAAAAACGTAATGTTCCATCTATATTTGAGCGCAGTGAGGCGAGGCATAATGGTCTCATTCTGCTGCGTGCAGAAACAGAGAATCTGCAAACAGCTATAGGCGTGGTGGCACCTTTGATGGTCCTATTCCCTTGTCCAATCCAGAAAAAAAATGCTTTTTAAAAAGATATTGAGTGTTTAAACACACATCTCAAATGTCTGTCATCAATGATGCCATGTCCTTATATGAATTCAAAGTGTAACCGGAAAGCAAAACCTGCAATTTCTGTTTCCTGCAAAGACCCACACCTTCCTTCTCCTTCGCACTGGTATGTGATTATCATGACAACTATCTTGGCCACATCTCTCCGCCCCGTCACATAAATTCTACACGTGTCATATTCTTTTCTCGGGCACCGGAGCCTGAGCACGCAACAGCACACAACGTGTTAGATATGCTTTGTTTTGAAGGGAAGGAAAAAAAGTTGGGGGCGTTGGTTTGGTTCCACTCTCACCTCGTTCTCTTTGATCTCATACTTGGATGAGTGCTTTCCCTGGCTTTTCCTCCGGAGCTTCTTCAGGTCTGTCTGAGAGCGCTCCAGGGAGTCCTGCTTCAGCTTGTGCTCCGACTGGTAGCGCTTGAAGGTGGCCTACAGGACGTTTGACAAGAGAGGGATGAGACAAGTGAGCAGGTTGCAGTTTTCATGATACAAATGTTACTTCGAAACAAAGAAGTTAAAATAATCTTGCGATTCACAAAACCTTAAGAGCCAATCTAATTGGCAAATCTACGGTCTGCGTCCATGAAATATGTTTGCATTATAAGGCCTATAAGCGATGGAAAGAGGCATGTATATATGATTACACTTACGTTCATGTATTTCACATCCATTTCTGTCTTCTTCTCCAGCTCAATAATAATCTCCCTGTGGAACGTTTTGAACTGCAGAGAGAAAACACACACTTCAACACACTTGCAACACACTTCATGCTGCATGCACGCTGTTCTAAACACAATGTACAGTCGCATGGCTCAAAGGAGACTCCACGATAAGAGTGGCGTGACCTGGTGGAATGCATGATAATGGGTTTCTGAGAGGATTAGATTCCAACCATCAGGGATGTCTAATCAGCTTGTTATGGTTAAAGATTTACAACTTTCCCCTCTCGCAGATACTTTACGAACAGTCCAGGGTTGACACAAGCAGAAACCAGAGCCATTCACACGGCACATCATTTGCTTTTCTACGTAAGAGATTGTGCTTATTTCCAAAGAGAATCAGACAACAAGAGTGTTGTGTTTTAGTTGTCGTCATAGTCAAACACTCGACTTCAGTTTACTTCTTGTCACGAGCAGCTATTTGGGGCATTTCCACCCCCCCCCCTAGGAAGCAGGGTCAGGAATGATTCTGTTGGCTTTTCCACTCTCAACAAACTCTCTTTCACGTTTTTGTTTCAACAAAAAAGGTTGAAGAGGTTACGTGTACAGAAAGCAGTGTATGAAATGGCAGATCTCTAGCTTTTATGTGAAGAAAAGCTGAGTGTTGGTGGCCACAGGGTACTCCAGACAATTGGTGACTCTTAAAGGCTCAACAGGTGACTTACCAGTGCACAAAATTGTTTTAATGACATAATTGCAGCACAAGAAAAGCTTTGTCTTGTTTCATTCTTAAGATCCATTATGTTGCTTTCATTCTTCTGATTCATGGCCTGACAGAATGAAGCAAAGACTAAGGGAACAACTTAAGAGTGGTGAGCTTTACTGAGAAAACACAAGGTAACCATTCAAAATCCATGCTGGCCATATTCTATGTATTTCGTACTGTCAACAAATCCCATGAAAAGACCAAAATCTGTTAGTCTTTCTATTTTTACAAAATGCCACTCATCAGTAAATTGTGCATTCATTGGGGACTATTTTTTAAGGCTACTCACGTTCTCGTCCAGTTCATTGTAGACCTTCCTGTGGGCCTCTGAGATCTCCATCAGAACCACACCTATAGACGTCAGGAAAATAATTTAGTATTTCAGAGATCAATACAAAGAAAGAGAAACTCATTTTGAATGTATGGTCCCATTGGCTTTGTATTCTGACCAGGGACAAGAGGAGTTTTTGGGAAAACATTTGTTTTGCTTTCTTGTTGTGAGTTAGAAAAGAGCGATACCGCTGCAGAAAGTGACACATAACTCAATGTTCAACCACAGCGTGGTTTGTTATATTTGCACATTTTATATATGCGTTAATGTGTTAATCTGGGAGCTTAAGGGGTGCTGCCTGGTGCGTTGTTTTGTTTCCTGAAGACAGAGTCAGGCTAGCTTGCTAGTTTCCTCCTGTTTCCAGTCTTTGTGCTAAGCTAAGCTAAGCCTCATATTTACTGTACAGCCATGAGATTGGTATCAATCCTCTCATCTTACGCCTGGCAAGAAAGTGCATTTCTCAATAATAAGTATTCCTTGAAGGAAGGCAGGTGACAGCAAGCATTTGTAAACCAGACACCACACACACACACATCCACCACACACAAACAAAAAAAAGGAGAAAATGTCATTTCTGAATACTTTGCATAATAAACCAACAAAGCCTGTTTTTATCAGGCCTTGCGTACATCTTTACAGCCAATATTTTACAGATGACTTATCTCCTTTCAATATTTGTACAGCTGTCAATAAGTAATCTCTATGAAACATTCTGGTATTGTGCAGTCAGATACAGAACAGTCTCCATTCACAGACAGGCTACAGCATAGATAGAGCAGCATATGACACAAGACAATGGGAGTGAGTCAATACTGTAAACAGAAGTGGACAATCGTAGCTAAGCAGTTTATAGTGCTACCTCTATCACAATGGGGTGAAATCTAGACCCAAGGTTTACTATAGGACACAGTGTGAAACCTGTAAAAACAGTATGGGACATCATATCTGGATATGTGATAGCGTCACCACTAGGAGAAAAGACAACCTGCGAGGGTTTTTAACACCTTCAGAAAAATGTAAAGAAGGCACAGGTGTCAGGTTCACTTTGTGATTTTTAGGTAAAAATCTCTAAAAGCTGCCCATGTTGGCACACTCTACCTAAACCCACATTGGACCCAACACCTGACATTCCTCCCTGCACGCCTCCACTAAGGGCAAACAAACGTAATGACCCACTGATACAGAGCTGTACTCCCGTGATCCAGCAGGCAGCGTCCAGCTACAACAACATTGCCCTCTGAAGGTCACCAGAACGTACTGGTAAATGCTGCCTTTGTGCTTCGACAGGGAGGGGTGGCGCGGGGCTCAGGGGGCTGTTTGTACAGCCCCAACAACGGACTGCGAGGGGTGGAAGGGGGAGGCTGAGAAAGGCCAGGAGGGGGTTCAAAGAGGCCGTTGTACACCTGCAGGTTTCACCTTTGGGGTTAACAAGGTGTGAAAGCCTGCTAGAGGGAGGGTAAATGCTACAGAGCAGTACCACAGCTCTGTACAGACTGTACCGAGAATCATAAATCTGTCATACGAGAGTGAGCATAAGTACAATGATGAAAAGAAGTAAGAAAACTGATGCTTGCTTTCTCTCCGTGGAATTAAAGTGTGAGATTTGAGGTGTAAAAAGTACAGAAATGGATTCTTTCTAGCTAAAGTGTGAATAAAAAACTAAAAGAAGTTCTTAGCATCTAATGGGCTGAACTGCTATTCAAGCTTTTTCCAACTTTATCTAATCTCATATCTGTTGCAGGCTATTTGTTCTCTTTTGAGGATTAAGTGCCAAGACAATCTAATCTTGCGTCGACGATTTGCACAATGTGCACATGGTTTTTTTATGCATACAGGGTTGATAAGACAATATCCATGATTCACTTATATGACTTATGAGCTATGAACACGCCTGTTCTCTCCTCCACTTGTTTCAACACTCAAATTTGTCATGCCAGTGACTGATTCAGATACTGCAGCTTAAAACAACAACTTTGACTGACTTTGAGGCATGTAGTTTGGTAGTCAGAGCTTTAAGCCTGTCTGAAATGAAGATAAACATTAGGGTTAAAACATCCATAATCCAACTGTGCTGTCAACCGCAGGTAAAAGTGAAGCCTGTCCAAGTTGAAAAAAACTATTAATAAAAGACGCATCTTTTGCTGTTGTAGAAACAAAGTTAGTCATTTAAAAACGGGTGCAGTTAACATACAATTTGTATGGAATCTTTGCAACCTGTATCAAATGCCTGTTTTACAAGACGGCAGATAGGATGCAGAGATTTCGACATTCTCAACAGGTGATGCCATTTATGTGCTGGTAGTGCCCTGTGCCAACCCCTTGACTATGTGGTGTTAGATAAGCAAGCTGTACAACTAGAAATGACGTTTGCGGGGCAAACACTGGTAGCTGACCCGGTGGCTCCTTTCTTCAACCTCGCCTTTATTTCGCCACCCTATCTAAATGGAAATCTTTCCTTTTTCCAAGTGCAAGCAACGTCTGAGTTAGTGCTGAACTTGGTAGCGCCTATATTGGTCATGGATGCGTCACTGGGCTTGTCCGCGCAGACTTGCGGGGTGTGTGTGTGTGTGTGTGTGTGTGTGACTGTCCTTTGTGACTCAGGATCAAATGGTATCTCAATTGCACACATTCTAGTCCAGGTGGGGTGAGACACTTATCGGAGATTGCCCATGATGAGCTATTCCCTTCCTGTTATCATCATGATGTCACTGTGTTAAATGTTGAATTCACCGTAGTGGAAACACATGGGAAGGTGACTGTGCTTAAACGCTAGACTCTGGACTCGCTGTATAAACAACCACCAAGAACCAACAAACACTGCATAAGGTAGATCATGTTGAAAGCTCTAGATCAGCTTATAAATGGCTTCTGAGGTGAAACTGTTTCGTAAAATGCTGTTTTCAAGTTTAAGAATGAACTGAATCTCAACTTTGAATCCAACATGTACATAAAATTTGAACGTATCTACAAACTGGGCAAACCCTCTCTGCTGATGAGGATCATGTCTGACCATCATATGATAGAAAGGTCAGGAGTGGGTTATTAATGGACCTTGAGGTGAGACTGTTTAGTCAACAACGACAACTGCATGAACTCAAACATGCAAACTAAAGGATGCATTACTTAGCCATTGCTTACACAACCCTATTTAATTATTAACGATTAAACTGTCAATTATTATTGAATAATCTGCCAATTATTTTTCAAATAATTACCAATTTTTTTAAATGACAACTTAAATAATTTCTCATTTTATCACAATTATCAAACTAGTTGCTGACCATTTGTCTGCCAAACGACTAATCAATTAATCGACTAATCATTTCAGCTCTACCGCTCAATTCACGCACACACACTGAAATACTAAGTACGTGTATGTGATTAGAGCACTTTGGACAGCGCCCTGCAGTTATTATGACCAATATGAGATGCCACCATGAATATAGATCATCAGTTTCTCACACTGCAGATGGTCAAAAGCCATCTGTTTTTGGTTTGTATTCATTCATTATTGTTTAGTGATTGAAGCATCTACTGCCATTCAGCATGTCTACTGTGTGCTCCAGATCAGTAGCTGTGACAGCTTCCTTAACATAGAGTGATGACCTGCAGTCACACACGGCACATAACATCATCATTTATTACTAGAACTCATAAAACTAACTGCAGCCCCGAGCATCATTATATATCTCTCTTTACTTAATACAACAAACTGAAGGCAAACCTCATAACTTTAAAAACGACGTATTTGTGTCAAAGGTTCTTTATGCGAAGAATAAAGTTTTATAGACAGTGATTTTCTCTAAATACTGGTCAAAATCTATCATAGCCAATCAAACGACCTCAGATGCCAAGCAAGCGAAGGAGGGACTCATGGGATATTTTTGTGGAAGGACTGACGCGTGACTGGATTTTAGATGCCCCGACATCATTTATTGAGCGGTAATTGAGCCTCTGGTCTCTTTAGAGGTCCCTTGGAGGAAACTCCCAGTGTCCAGGGAGCCTTTATTTTAATAGTAGATGCAGAAGGAGGGTGTATGAGATCTGGGATCATTAGGGACCTGTAGAGTGTGACGAGAGGAGTCATAACTGACTGAACAATAAGTGGACTCTTTCAAACAACCTCCACCCTCCTTTATTTGTTTTCAACAGTCTAGGTCTGGTTTGGGAAAACAATCTGTGTCTGTGTGACTGACCTGGATATTTTGGTGGCACAGATACATTTATGCCATATGGTCCAGCTAATTGTCCTAAGCGGCTGCCCATACTTCTAGCATGAGCAGGAGAGCAGATAACGCTTTTAAATGGTTTTAAAATAATAGTCCAACATTTTGGGGAAATACTCACTTCCTCACTTTCCGGCCAAGCGTTAGATGAGAAGATCGATACCCCTTTGATGTCTGTATACTAAATAGGCCAATGCGGCTGGAGCCAAGAGACCGTTATCTTGGCATAAAGACAGGAATTAGGAGGACAAAGCTAACCCTGCCGCTGTTCAAGAGTAAAAATAATCCTGACTAATTTCAAACGGAGAGACAAACAAGATATGACGTGTTATTAATTTAGAGGGGTTGGTGAGCAGATAACCTTCGGACAGACCCAGGCTAGCTGTACTTTCAGTCTTTATGCTAAGCTAAGCTGAGCATCTCCCGGCTGGAGCATCAAATTGAACGCACAGATATCTCATCCAACTCTTGGCAAGAAAACGAATAAGTGTATTTGCCAAAATGTTGGACTATTCTTCCAATTAAACTTTTGCGAAAGTTGCATGTCATTACTCTAATAGTCTATGGTGAGCCCCAGAATTACTTATGTCACATACATCATCTGAGATAATGAGAATTCAATTTTGTTCAAAATGCACAGAACTTATGCTTCTCATTAATTATAAGAAAAGCACGTTTAACACTTTTTTAAACCCAACTGGCCCAAGGAGACCACTATTAAAGGTCTCGACGAGAAGACATCTTCTTAAATGGTTAACATATAAACTGCATTATTCGTGAGTGAACCCGCTCTTGCCAAGAAGAAGACATTAGATGTTCTTAGACTAACTTTGTTACGTTTTTTGGAGTCAGGACAAATGAGTCTGCTCCAGGTGTTCTCAGACACAAACTATAGCGCAGGGAGAAAAATGAAGGGAGGTGTACCTTCACTGACTTTTAGGAACAATTTATGGTTCCCTGATGCTTGTGGTGATGTTGTGTCTGTAAAAAAAGATAAATTGCCCATCATGTACCGATGATGCCGGCAAAACTGTTTGTTGTGTCTGGAGAGCAAAACGGTCCCATGGAATAGCTCGAAGCTTTTTTTGTTTGAAATGTCCCAATATCTTATTATCTATACCATCAACCTCCCCACAGAATAAATAGTTCCTCTCTGAAGCCAAAACCTGTTACAGAAGCTGTCGGTAGGAAACACTCAGCGGTTTCTCCGCTCTAAATCCTCGTTCTCTGGGGAGGAAGAATGGCTTTGGCTGACATTACCATTTTCTCATGCTGACAGTGTACTTCAATATTTAAAAAAACAATTTCGACTGAGCCCAACAAACGAAGAAACGGTGGAAGGGGTGGGGATGTTGCTATTCTTTCTCCTGTAACATTTTCAGTCCCTGAATACCTGCTGCTTTTCAGAGTGGAATGGCAACTCCCTGTGGAGTCCAGTCATTGCCTCATGCACAGGAAGTTTCTAATTGTACACCCACTGAAAACTATGACTTTTAAATATGGCAAACCAGCTGCGCTGCCATGGCACTTTATTATACAAGAATGACAACAACAATAAATATATTTACTGATGCCAAACTATAATCATGTATAATTTCACATATGAAACTAGTTTTAAAGTGACACTAAACTTTTGACAAACAGCCGCAAACTGGGGCCTCAAAAACTGATGGCACATTGAATTTTCAAAACAAACACGTAGTCTGTTTACTTCTTTTTACTTAAGTGAGAGTACAATGTATGTCCAATGCTAAATGGTACCCTGCTAAAATATAGCACAAGTAGAGAAGAGCAATATAGTCAGCAAACTGACTCAGTATGTCAGTAACAGCAATATCTTTCTTATGTTAGCTAACATTAGTCATCATATATTGAATCTATACCGTATCGATTCAACTTTTAATTTGTAAGAGTTATTATTTCTTGACAGTACTGAAGGTAAAAAAACATTTAATTCTTAAATATTTGGGGTGATTGGTAGTGGTTAGAAGTGGTAGCAGCCCATTAAAGGATCAGAGATGGAAGAGCAGGGAAGATGGTTATTTGAAGTACAACATGGGAGAAAATCTCATCCAAGGGTTTACCTTTCTTGGTTTTACTGCGATGCATCACTAAATCAAATCCCTGTGTTCATTGTGGCCGACACTTAGCGAATAAAGTGATTCCGATAAAGTAACTATTTTAAAAGGAAGTATGCTATTGGTGTTTTTACGTCATAAATAAGGAGCTCAAACAGCACAGGTTACAGGTTTTCACTAATTGTCTTCAGGTACTTGGGACTTTTTTACTTGTATACTTTCACCTCCATTGTAGCATTAATTTGAAAGAGAAAATGTGGACAAACTGCAGCCAAAGGAAAATGAGCAGCTTGGTATGAAGTAAAAGCCTCAGGTAACTTTCCGCAAATTCCTGCCAACTACAGTGACGCAAGTGCTTTTTACACCATACCATTCACCGAGGGAGGGAAAAAGAAACTGAACTCTAAAATGAGTTCAGAGAAAATAAACTTTACAGGTGTGTGCAGTGGAGATCTATCATAACAACACAGTAAATGTATTTGGTCTTTCATTCTTGACAGCGGTGCAGTTTAAAAGAGATCATGCTCAATTCTTGGACTTTTATGACTAAATCAAGCACCTTGAGATGGAGTGAATGATTAAAGATTCCCTCATGGCAATAATAAACAATCATAAATCCTATCGAAGTATTTACGAGGACTGAAGGTAAAGAGCTGTCCTCTCTTGAAGACTGTACATTTTAACACGTCTGTCATTGTTTAACTCTGTCTCATGTCTTTTGTTTTTATACATATAGCACCAATAAAAATAAAAAAATAGATGTTTGTCTCTTTCCACAGAGTTTGCACCTCCCCTGGCCTCCACAGACAGACAGTAAAGACCGGCACTGGGGTTTTGGTGAGACAGATGGAGGAACAGGGGATGAGTAGGATCGGGGGGGGGATGGGGGGGTGGGGACAGTCTCCTCTGTCTTTCTGTTTGTTCAGCGTGTTTGCTACTCTGCTCGCTGCAATGTGTGAGAGAATTCACACTGCCTCAATGTCGTCCATTCCAGGCCCGAGCTGAGGGTTCAAGACTTTCAAGCACCTTTTTACTCAAAGCCATTTTAATGTTTCGCTGGATTCCTTATGATTGAGGCTAAAAAAATGTCACTCCCTATAAATAAACCCTTTTTTTTTTAATATCAGTTTTGTCTGTTCTTTAAAGGGTTATTCTTCTCCTCAAATATGTTGGCGTTGCACATATGCATAGCATTTGTGAAGTTGTTCCACCTTGATGTTTTTGGCATGCAGTGAAAATGTCACCGGGAAACCGCGCAGCACAAACACACTTTTTAATGAAGCATTGTTAACTGACAGGTACGGCCTGATAGCAGAGTATGGAGATTGTTCTACTAATTGGCACCAAGAGGGATTTTGTACATTTGGCTTGTCGGTATAATAATGGTTAGTAAAAAAGCTCTTTTTAATGTCACTAATTAAAAATCTAATCTTTCTGACTGACAGGAGAAAGGTGATACTTGGGGGTCAGGATTTATTTGCAAGTCTGCCAGTTTAGCATTATGAAAGGTGTTCTTCATCATGGTTTCACTTTCAGACACTGATACTGCGCCAACGTTTAGCTATGCTGGCTTGTTTTCGAACTTCCTTATTCATTTATTTACATTTTCACCAAACGTGACGAACATGCCCGATCTTGTTTCTTTCACACAGTGGCATCTCTGTGAAAGTCACCTCACCTAGTCTGACATTTTATTACATTTTGTTTATCACTGGAAGCAATGCAAATGCCATCTAAAGAAATAGAACTTAGTCAATACATAATATTCACTGGGGTAACAATTCTTCTTTGAAACGCCCCGAGCGGAATGACGGAACATTATTTATCAATTTTCAATGCCCTACTCTAATTCTCTGCATGTCCAATGTATTAGCACCTGCATTAAGGAGTGAGACAGCAGATTTTAAAACAACAAAAGAATTTGATGAATCGTAATAGCACCAAATTACAACAAGGAAGTAGGTCAGCTCCAAATTTTAGCGCTAATAGAATAATTGGAGATGAGTCACATGATGGATGAAAACCAACCTGTACAGGCTTTTTGGCAGCCTCAAAGAACAGACAGAGGAAGCACTTTAATCAGAGCGAGGGTGAGAGCAGTCTGTAATGAAATGCTGCTGCTACTGTGCCACAAGGGTTGCTTCAATGTTTTTTCCAGATGTTTGCATAATTGACTTTCATGCAGGCATAATATGGCATATGGTGGTGGTGACTTTTAGGAAGCAGTTCAACTTTTTGGTAAATATGCTTTCTTGCCAAGAATTAGATGAGATGATTGAAACCACTCTTGTGTCTGTACAATACATATGAGGCTACGGTCAGTTAGCTTAGCTTAGCATAAAGTCTGGAATAAGCCAGACTCTGTCCAAAGGCAACAACATGTGCCTCCCAGCACCTCTAAACCTCACTAATTAACACATATCCGTATGCAGATTTTGTTACATTCAAAGAGATTCAGGCTAGCGGTTTCCCCCTGTTTCATTTATGCTAAGCTAAGGAGAATAAGTATGCTTTCCAAAATGTCAAACTCTTTCAACATAAATAGAAGGTGTTGAATATCTTTTTCAGCTTCACCACAGAGACATTTGAATATGGATATCAAGAAGACCCCCCTTGAGATTTCACTCAGTGTAGGTGGATTTAACCTGGACTTGCATTAGACTCACCAAGCTCTCTGGAGACTGGAGACATGATAGCATTCTCTCCGACCTTTGAGACGGCATCAAAATAGGCCTTCCCAGCAAGAGTCATCGCTGCGTGGGAGAGACAGACAAACGTCATCAAGTGTTCGGGTGAAACTTTACTCAAACCAAGCTCTTTGATTAGTGGAGATGTTGCGGACACTGAGGTACACAGAGGTCAAATTCAAAGTTCACGTTGAGACGTATAGATCATCAGGTGTCTCGAGGGCGAAAGCTGTGTTTACCTGTGACTGATTTCTCATAGTTCTTCCCGAGGGTGACCAGATTCCTCAGGCCTGGGTTGAACTGCTCCATCACATTCTGGGGAAAAGGAGCAGAGATTGAGCGGTTGTGGAGAAAAACAACCGTTTTACTCCTGAACAGTTTCACACAGTTTGATAACTCATTTTCTCGTTCACTTACTCGCAAACATCTCTACTTTTTTTTTTTTTTTTTTTTTGGAAAAGGACCTGCCGAGAATAATAAAACTTGTGAGGCTATTTTTGTGGGAGTGGGTGGAGAAGAGAAACACATGAAAACAAGAGCAAGTGTTTGTGTTGTTGCTCTATAAATATCACCAAGTCAGAACAATAAAACGTTCAATCTTTAACTTGACCCCTCACACATGCTTTACAACTCCCTTATAAGAGCGAAGTCCCACACAAAGTGGGCTATTTGCAGTATGAACCTCATCACTCTCTCCTCCAAACCCCTGCCCCTCTCTCTCTCGCTCTCTCTCTCTCGCTCTCTCTCTCTCATTGAAATGCCTCAACAATCAAGTGCTGTTCACCTCCCTGTCTCTATTCCCCTGGCACGCCCTCAATAGAACAATGAAGTGGTAGGTATGACTTTACATGAAGAAAAAAACAGAGCAGGGGAGGAGAGGGAAAAGGGGAAACAGGTTCCTTGCTTTCTTTCTCTCTCTCTCTCTCCCAGCTGAAACTGTGGCACACTGTTAACAACAGGTATGGTTTTTTCTCTCTCTCTCTCTCTCTCTCTCTCTCTCTCTCTCACACACACACACACAGATACACAAAACACACACTCTGTATTACTGATCCAGTCAGGACATTATACTAAATAATCAAATTTAAACTCAATTATACTATTCAATTTAAACTTCAACCCAAACCATAAAATAACCTTTTAACCCTTGAGTCAAAACTTTCTTCTTTTGCATTTTGAAGACATTTGGTAAAAACTAAAACAGCCCCTCACACCCAGTCACACCCTTACCTGCTTAACACATGTGAGAGTAGTGTAGACTTGATTAGATTACTCTAAACCGACTAATTAAGATGACTCCCATGATTAAAGGACTTTTGATCAAATCACTTAATGTCCATTGACAAGCTAGAGCACAGCTGATTGTCTCACTCATCACTAGTCAGACAGACAGCTGGGCTTTGACTGCATTCTGGTTTGCTGTGTTTCATGCATCGTTGAATAATACAATATTTTGTATAACTTTATTCCCCTTGTAAACAGAGAGCTTCAGATGATTCCAACAGAATGGGTCCTTTATACAAAAAGGTGGTAATGGGAAGAAAACGGTCCCAATAAAACAAAAGCTCAGACACACTATAACTGTCTCTAACGTATTTATAGTGTTGTTATATTTGTGACTTATGGTCAGGGTTAAAATGCAACAAAAATGAGTTATAACCCAACTAACAAAAAAAACAGCATCCTCCCCCCCCCCTCTAAACCTTCATCACAAACCAGAGATAATATCCATCAATTATCGATTATTATGTCATTATTTGCCACAAGACTTACCTTGTATGTACTTTCAGTCAGCTTGCTCACATCATCTGGAGCCCGAGACATGATGGCGGGTTGTTTCTCAAGCCCAGAAGTCGGAAAAAGTCAGAAATAAGAAAAAAATACAAATGGTGTTTGGTAATCCAGGTGTTCACTCCGAATAATCAATCCCACAGCTGGTCCTGCTCCCCGTCTGCACCCTCAGTGCGCGCGCGTGTGGACAGAGAGACGCTCAGCGGCCGGTGGAGGACGCACTGACTGACGGACTGACTGGGACACAGAGAGACTTCCCCGTGAGTTTAGGGCTCATGAGGGCGGAGCGCGAGGGAGGGCCCCGTGACGTCACGATAGATGTTACACGACTTGAAGTTGTCGCGTGGTGAAATCCAAAAGTTATGACTCTGGGTGTCTCTTGTAAAAATCTTTTAAGGTGTGACTCAATTTGGCACTGTGTTCTGGCGTCAAAATGCAATGCTCCAGTTGGCCTAAGGAGGGCGCTGTAATGCACAGTAGGCTAAACCATGTAGTGGTGGAAGCCCGACAGTGTATTCAGATCCTTTATTGTAATATTATAAATAAAAGCAGTGATGCTACAATACAAAAATACTCCATTACAAGACATTCAAAGCAGTGATATGTAAGCATTTATAAAGTAAAATTACTCATGCAGAATTGCCCCTATCTGAGAGATGGAACCAGATTTAATCACTTCATAAACTGCTGTTAAATTGTTTACTCAAGGACATTATCATATTCAATCTATAAATGAACTAACTGTTGCTGTCAAATGCTCCTGGGGGATACGTTCCTTCTGAACTGCAGTGGAGTAGAAGGAGAAAGCATCATAATATGGATCCACAGCAACCTTAATAATTGTACATTACTTGACTAAACGTACTTTCCACCACTGAGTTCATGATAAAGTTACACCTGAATGGGCCACATATTGTTTCTCAAGTGTGAAATGCTGTTTTTGGACTACCTGATGAGATATTAACATGCATCATGAGGCTAGGTAAATGTCACATGGCTTTAGAAAAATTGAGGATAAGTTAATTACATGGTTTGACATTTACTGTAAAATATGACCTTATAGCGGCAGTATACCCCAATCAATTGAAAAGCCATCAGTGTATTATCACCAGCCTGCTTTTGATGAGATTTAAAGGCAACACGAATCCTAATTGGGGTAAAGATGCATAGCCCACTTCTCATTGTAAAGTATTGTTCATATTACATACAAGAGTGAACAATAGTGCAGTGCTCACATGCAATGAATCAAATGTAGACATGGGTCTTTTGCGGGTCCTGCGGGTCTACGGCCTTGGGGCAGTTGTCTGCTTTTCCCAAAGTATAGCATCAATATATTTTAGCAAGACATAATGTAAGAAATAATGTAATGTCACTTCTCAGTTGTATCTATTATGTGTGGCCTATATTTTGAATATAGGCCACACACTTATCAGACATACAATTCTTTTATTTTTGTTATATGTAAGAGAGAGAAAAAGGGGAGATTATGCTGACTTTTACAAATTAAATCTGAATATAGGCCAACAAGAAATGTTAATAAATGTATATTATATATACTTCATCAAAACATAATTTAAGAATAGTCCCCATTCACTATGTACAACCTGTTTTTCTGTTGAACTTTTAGTTGTTAGCACCACCATGTGGATATAAACACACCTCCACTACCCTTATGAAACGAGGTGTTATTTCTGTTTTCAAACGGCCACATCTTAGAACGATGCCCCACATCTCAGACAGAAATGTGACCCGGCCGAAGACTCCTTCACAAAAGCCGATTGTTGCTCCAGAGCCACATGATTGACACGCATGGTGACAATTTCAAGCCTTTACGGCTTTACGGCATGCTCCGAATCTCACAGGCAGTCAGGAGGAGCCACATTACCCTTCTACCCCCATGTCCAGCCACTCTGCTTCCAGGATTAACTGTACTGCTACCTGAGGTCCTCCTGCGGACCAGCAGTTATGGACAGGTAAATCTAACATCCCTTACATTTAAGACCTTCAAAATTGTTGATCTCTTTTTAAACTGTGGGATGTATGCTTGCAGAAAAAATGTTGCATGGATCTTGATGCTCCTTCCTCTGGTCGCCCTGAGTGTGGCAGAGGCCGCACAACCTTTGACCGAGTTGGGTAGGCCATCCAATAATTCTCATTTATACTTTTCTTACAGGCATTGTGGCTTCGTAAATACTACTCTTTTTTTCTTTCTTTTTTTTTACAGAAAACATCGCTGGGAAGTTGGTTTTCTATCAGATGGAGGGAAATGCCACCTATATGAGGAACACAAGAGAACTGGCTTCAGATGTTCCCACTGAGACCATGTTTGAACTCTTCGATCCCCAAAAGAATTTCAGCACGGCAAAGTTTTCCTATACGTGGGACTTGGGCAACGGGTACGAGGACTTTTCAATATTTGAAATATGAAAAAAGGTTGGGATGCTTTTCTTTTTCTTACTTCTTTTGATGCAGAGAGGTGATCCAAGGGACTGAGCCGGTTGTTCGCTATTACTACACTGAGTCAGGGAATTACACACTGCGGCTGAAAGTAGGAGCGAATGTGACCAAATATTCACCTCCGATCACTGACGTGTACTCCACGGATGTCCAAGTCCGCGGTTTGTAGTTTTATGTTTCAGTTCATGTGCAGTTTACGAAATATAAAAGCTTCATATCCAGCCTTACAACTTTAATTCATTGAAAGAAGATAATAATCAGCAAATCTCAATAAAACAAGGCAGATAGAGGCGGGTAACTTCAGTATTTTGGAAATTAATCTTAGAAAAAGAATAGATTTGAATTGTAAAATGGTTTCATATATATGCTGTACTTTTTTCAAGTAAAGTTGAGCTGAAAATAATCCTAGAAAGTGACAAAATGACTAATAACTGAAATTAATTTGTAGACGTCATTAAAAACATCGAGCTGAAGGGGCCCTCCGATTACAAGATGTCTGAGAACACTAGTTTGGCTTTTCATGTTGATGGAAGGTAAGCTGCATTTTTTTTACTTATTTCATGTTTATTGCAATTAAAGACATGTTATCCTTTGAGTTTGACATCTTTAATGCAATATGATCAATTCAAGTTAAGTTCAAGTTGTTTTGATATGCCTGACCAAGGTAAAATACCACGACACCTCTCTCCTGTATGCGTGTGTGTGTGTGTGTGTGTGTGTGTGTGTGTGTGTGTGTGTGTGTGTGTGTGTGTGTCTTTAGTCCTCCCATATGGGTGTGCTGGCGTTTCCTGCCCAACTGTGTGCCGGACACGATGGGGAGCTGCACGCTGACGATGCTGTATGGAAACACCCTGCGACTGAACCACACCTTCACCTCTGCCGGCGTCCATTGCCTTGACATCAGCGTCCGCAATGACATCAGCAAGTTGCAGACCTCCTTCAGCCTCTATGTCAGGAGGAACGGTGAGTGGACACACACACACACACACACACACACACACACACACACACACACACACACACACACACACAATCACAGACTACTTCACAGTACACAAACTATTTGGGCAAGAAATTAAACAGGGGGAACAAAAAGGCAGATAATTGCTTTCTGAATTTAGGGCTTAGAAAACTGTTTGACCATTCAGGGTCATGAAACCATTCCAAAATTGATTAGATAATGCCAAAAGTGCATTGTCAGAAAGTTACACAACAAGGCAGAACCTTGCAAAAGCTTTATGATGATAAATCAAAACATTAAAACAGAGAGAAGAGGATATAAACCAGTTGGTATATTTGTAAAATACAAATTGTCTGTCAATTTGTTTTAATT
Organism: Ophiodon elongatus; assembly: GCA_016806645.1. Classification (NCBI taxonomy): domain Eukaryota; kingdom Metazoa; phylum Chordata; class Actinopteri; order Perciformes; family Hexagrammidae; genus Ophiodon; species Ophiodon elongatus. Next base: position 1,225,936 of record JACSYO010001932.1, read on the forward strand.
AAATTAATAACTTCTTACAGTACAGATATGAAATCTATATATATATGTATTTATTTATTTGTTTTATTTATTCGAATTATTCATGCATCTATGTCCCTTTTCAATTAAGCTGGTGTTTGGTGAACTTGGTTATTTCATTTGTAAAATCTTATTTCATCAAATAGACCCATAGCATTTATCACAATCTTTAAATATGTTATTATATAAATGTATTAATTTGCTTACACTTTGCCCTAAATATAAATCCATTAACAACTTTAAGGTCATAATTTGCACGGCTCTCTTAGCGCTCTGATCTCACTGATGCGTCAAAATGAATCAAAATCAGTGACACTTTACAATGATTCACCAATTCGATTCGGTGCATGCATGCAGTTAATCATTTCTAAAAGTTAATAAATAATTCATAATTTAATCATTCTCTTCTGGATGGTCTCCCCCAATCAAAACAGGCCCTTGAAGCTGAGGGAACCTGTGTTGTGTCATGAGGTGTTTCAGATAAAACTTTCCATGTGCTGATTAGCTGTGTTAGTTCCACAGACGCAGAGGGAACAGTGGGAATCAGGCAGATCACAGAGTGATGTGCCTGCTCGGCACATGTCCGCTGTGTTCAATTGATTTGCTGCCGTTGTGATGAGACTTTCACATTAATACTCCTTCAGTATTGATATTTTTACACAACACACTTTAATTCACATGTACTGCACTTTAATACCTTACATGTAAAACAACGTGACAAAGTTAAGCGTTTTATTAACATTCTGATATCAAAACGAACAGTCCGGGTATTGGAACAGACTATGAAAACTTTTTTTTTTACCTCTCAACATGATTGTCTCTGAAATATACAGTTTCAAATGTAATTACATCAACTTAAAACATTGTATAAATGTTGTTTCACTGTGACTTTAAGTCACAAGCAACATGTTTTTTTTTCCTTCTGATTGAATTACAGATAACACCCACTTGATCTTCATCCTGTCATGTGCTGCCATTCTTGTAGCAACCTTCTCCTTCATCACGGTCATCGCCTGCCACCCTCGTCACCACAACAGATCTCAGGTACAGAACGGAGTATCTTACAGAAGACAACTAGCATTGTATAAAGTATTCTTTTGCATTTCAATAGAACTCTTTATTACCCGGGGTTAAGTTTCAGTCAAACAAAGGTAAAATACTTCATCATGTTTAGCAGTAAATAATCCCTGGTGTGTGTTAGTCTTCATTAGCTCTCCAAACCCTCAGTGATTGCACTTTATGACCACAAGGAGGCTGTCTGTGCTCACGAATAAATGCGTGTGGCAAAGAAACTCCAAGAAATGGCTTCATAGTTTGTGGAGTTTAATCTAATACGTTGAAACAAACATATGTTTTTACAACATTTGTCTTGGCATATTGCATTTTTTTGCAGATCGCTACTTCCAGCAACGCTATGTTCCTGAATAACCAAGACTCTGAAGGTCAAAGAGCAATAGTTTTGAACTTCTCCAACGAGGAGAGGGGAGAGAAGGAGCCGCTCCTCCTGCAGTATGGGACTCCATACAGCTCTTAACCATCACACTGCTCCCTTTTGTCTGCTCAGTCTGTGCGCCGGCATACTGCACATGTAGATGGAACAAAATGCACAATTATGGCGTCACAGGACAATTCTCATCTCTCATATGCTATAGATGTATTTAGCTAAATCTGTGAATTATTTGTGCACGACACATTTTAATAAATGCAGTTGCATAAGCAGTGCCTGTATGTGTTTAAGACCATGGTCTAAGCTGCGTTAATGAATTGTTGAGTCACAAATGTTTAGTAAGCAAGTAGTTCACGCACCTTCTGTATTATGAAGGGTGATCAATTAATGAGCCACAGACCTTTGGCTGACATTCAAATGAACTCATAATAAATTAATAGCACAATTGCAGGTCATGTTTAAACAATGAATGTTCAGTTAATCATGCTGTGAATGGATCATTTAATTATGTTTTTTTTCCCCTCATATTGATGTATTGATGCTTTGCTTTCCGGAAAAAGAATAAAAAGTTTTTTTAACCTTTCAAACTTTTTTAGTTTTGGTTTTCTCGCGGTGCGAAATATTAAATAATAAAAATATTGTATATAAAATTTTGCATTAGTAAAGCTTTACCATGTTTGAATTCTTAAACATATACATTATGTACTACTTATTATTTGTCACAGTATATAGCATACATAAGTATCAACGTACTTAACAATTTAATACTAACAGATGATGATGACGCAAGCGATACAGAGATGTCAATCAAACTAACTACTGCCAGGTACATTCGTAAGAACTTAAAAAAGAGAAAGCATAACTGATTATTTTTTATTTGTCTTTCAAAACTTAATACTCATTTAATACGTTTGAAGCATGTTTCCCCCACAATTTATCTACATTTGTTTCCTCTGTTTCCATTGTGCATTGCATTGTGGGAGAATAGTATTCATTAACAGCACACACACAAATAGTAGGTATTTAGTATGCATACTGTCTGCTTTGAGGAACATGTAACACAATATATACTAAAGATTTGCAGTAAATGTTATGGATTTGAGACACAATGTAAGACTGTACAGTCATGCTAGCAGCTTGTGACCACAATCCAATTTGTAGATAAAGATATTTCACTGGAAAAGTGATGTGTTTTACCAGCTTGTGGCGCTAGAAGAAAAGTCAAGGGATCAACAGTCATTAGGATTCATCCTCTGGATGCACATCTCATGACATTCCATCCAAACGTTGCTGAAATATTACGGTCTGGACCAAAGTGGTAGGCTGGTATTGATGTTGACCCCCCTCCCCCCTCCCTTTTTGAAAGATTAAAATATTCAAAGAGTGAGCCTTGCTGCTGTAAACACACAGTATAGAATAAATATTGCATTATAAAGTACAAGCTACTTCGTGAAACATAACGTAACTCGTAAACTGTGCTAATTATTGAATAACAAAAGCACGTCAGAAGAGAAAGAGTTGTATAAAATCCTTGAATCTTTCCAACTGCGTTGACGTCAGTCAGATTGTTTTCATGCCGTTTAGTACCTTGCTGGTGTTTAACGATTGCCCGTCCTCTGTTAGAGATGTCACAACATTATTAATTGTGAGCCTCCTGATGAATGCCAGCTGTCAGTTACGCTGTGGGAAGCTGCCGGTGCTAAGATGAATGCCTCCCTTCCATCAGAGGATCGACCTTGAGCCGAAACACCGTGTGGTTAAAGTCTGCAGCCTTCCACAGTTTTTAGAAGAAGAACATTTAACGAACACGGATTTGAACTCTGTTACATTCACTCACATCTACCGAAGCTGCGTCACGTGACAAAATCTTATTCACATTCATCATCTATCCCTGGTGGGTAGTTGTTAATATTAAAATAGCCTTCTATTTGTTAGGATCATATTTGAGTGCTCTCTCATTAGAAATGAGTTACCCAGATTACAAAAAAATAGCCAAAGTTAAAGCAGCATATTTAAAGCTTAAAGCCTAAAGCTAATGTGAAGAGCATGCGAGCAAACAGGTGCCTATTTAAACATTCAGCAGAACAAAGGCTACATTGTTAATATAGAAATATTGATTAGTGCATCTTTAAGTAACACGGTACTAACAGAGTGAACTTGTGGTTCTCGAGTCACTGAAAAAAACGTAAATCTTGTCTTTACATCCATTCAAACAAAAAGCCTTTTCCATTTCATTATTTCTATCTTCATCAAAAAACTTGTTTTTGTCAAACCTCTTCACCTGGTTGTCATGGTAAGTTTTGTGTGTGTATGGTACAAGGTCATTTACTTAATAACGCCTCTTTGTTTCTCATACTTTTTCCATAATTTTAACATTTTTGGCACGATATAAATAAACCAACAACTAACCAACCAACCTTGCTCTCATCCGCTTGTAAAATCAGACTTAAGGCTAATAAAGTATGAGCAGATACAGACTGGCCTTGGACGTCTTCTTTTCCATCTCCATTACCATTATTGATTGTATTCAGCTCCACATAGGCGGATAGAGACTTTCATGTAATTGCTTTGTTTCCTTTCAGCATGTGTCATTGGAAAATGTGATGTTGTGAAGAGAGGAACATAAAAGTGCCTTACACTACGGCATCACAACTCAAACGGCATAAATTGTGTCTTCAGACGAGGCCATCTGAAGAACGGTTCTGTGTGAATTTCAACAAATTAATCAGATGAATTTACCAAAGATCATTTTAGCCTGCAACAACAAAACCCAATGCCTGTCTCCAGACACCCGTACAGTGTAATGTTTTTTTAAATCAAGCCAATGTCACAATTTCTTAACCAAATATTATCCCATTTATCACAGAGGGTAATTTGATAAGCATATATAAAAAAATGTTTGCACATTTCATCTCGCCGATTGTTCTGTTTTGCTCAGGTTCAGCAGCTCATCTTGCATTTAAAGAGCTGAAATAGAATTGAATTAGTCTGGATTTTATTGAAGCTTACACTTTGTGGCCTTCAAAATAGATCTACAGTTTTAGCCCTCCTTGAGTAGTTTTCAAAGCAGTGGGTGGTTGGAAAGAGCTGCTTTGTCTGAGGAAGTGTGTATGTAACGCCATCTCTGACCTTTCAGCCTTTCTCATCTGTTAAGTATTGCTAATGCCACCCAGGACACCTGTTGTGTTCTTGACCCGAGCCACCTGAGCCTCAAGCTCCTGCTCAGCCTGTGTGATTAACTCATGCCACTCCTTTGTCACCTTTCCAGCTCGACCAATGCTGCTACCGAGAGGCAAAAATGATTTTAAACTGGTGTTGATCTGCCATAACTAATATGTAAAATGGATTACAGGAAGTGAACTGATGAGCAGGAAACTTGCAATGTAATGGCTGACGGATAAAACAAAACGGACATTTATGAATTCAATTTACAGCAGGAATTTTCTTTATTTGCCACAATTTTTGTTATTGGCAAAGCAAATCATTTTCAACACATAAAACATTTAATGGCACTTAGGTCTCCATAAGAAGGCCACAAGAAAATATGGACAATACCTTATACATAGGCTAAAAACAGTGATTACATAAAAAAATTACACTACACATTCAGAATACATTTTAGAGAGTTTTGATCTGATCTGTTACATTTTTACTATTGAATGCTTAATTAGACAATCCACTGCAACAATGTTACAAATCACGAACTGAAGATATATCACATCATTGAAGCTATGAATATATTTCAAACATGAGTCACCATTGAAACAAGTTTGGAGACGGAAAAAGGCAAGGAAAGAAAAGCACGGTGATAAACTCACTAGTATCACTGGTATCACTTATATGTATGCAAAGATGGAAAACTAAATCCATAGCAGTATTTCTACCAGAGTATATTGCAAACATGCTACAAATACCCACAAGTACAGATAAAGAGCCAAACTGTACTTTTCCACATATATTCTCCTTAAAAAGGACTGAAGGTGTCAGGATCAGGGGTGGGATTGATGTTGGCCCTAAGCCTACTCAACGCTAAGGAATAGACATAACACTAGCCAGACCTTTAATCTTTTCTCACTGCCACTGCACGCATAACCAACTCACATGTCAATGGCAAAGTGTCAGCTTGTCTGGACCTCTGGGTACTTGTAGTAGCAAAACATGCGTGCGTCTGTGCCGGACTAGAGTGGATTTTCATTACTTCAAAGCTTTTGAGTGAGAAAGGGAGGGGTGTGTGGGAGTGTGTGTGGGGATGAGGATGTATGTCTTAGCACCGATACCTGAGGTGACCTTTTACCATGGTGGTGGGTGTAGTGAAGGATTGAAGTACCTTCGTCATAGTAAAGAAAGAAATGTCGATACATTTAGTTCTCTGATTGCAACTTGATATGAAATGGCCAGCAGTCAATGATGGGGTTAACCCTCCACATGACCTCTGACCTGGATCTCAAATCGTAAATATCTCTCTGTGCAGAGAAAAATTGTTACACATCAAGGTGTAAAGTAAAGTCCATAAACTGCCTCTCAGCAAGAGCAGACAATAAAAAAAAAATGCTGAATGGATGGAAACAGCAGCTAATCTAAAGAGAGGCAGACAGAAGGGTTCTAAGCATTCGGCAGTCGGTCCTGACACATCTCCAAGGGCCGCTTGAACGCTCCCCTCCCAAAAACTTCAACGTTGGTTGCTAGCCAGGAGATCACATTTCCGGGGATGTAAGCGCTGCAGTTTGCCATGGACTGGATCTCGACCGGCTTCAGAACACGGTCCCAAATGTTCACCTGACTCAGCTCACCCACGAAGGCCTGTCCAGCATCAAAGCGCCCGCCCACCACGTCCTGTGAGGGCCATAAACAGCAGGATGGCAATGGCAAACGCATCAACAATTATGCACTCAAAGGCATTTATCTTACTGAGGTTGGGAAAGTAGTCAGTGGGACTATGGGTGGACTCGTCATTAAACTTTAAGGGTCAAGCAGTGTTTTATTCCTTGTCCTGTTCAATGACACAAATGTTGAAGCATCTAAAATGGCACAAACTGTGTGTTAATATCTGATCTGCCACGTTAGGATTTTACTTGAGGTTTGATTAAGAAATAAAGACACCTTTTCAGTGCTTGTTTAATAGGCCCTTTTCACAAAAGCCATTTGGACATATCATTGCAGGGTAAACAGAGGTGTAATTTATAATGTAAACAGAGGTGTAATTTATAATGTTAACATAATTATGGCCCTGTTCCAGTTAGGTGGGCAAGGCCCGTGGTATTGTGAATGCCGGCTCACTGTGATGACTGTGACTTATTTAATACTATGGGCCCATAATTAATGTTATTAATTACACCTGTGTTTACCCTGCTGACATGTCAAAAAGGCTGCTGTGAAAAGGGCCGATGGTCCAAATGTCATCATATGAGAGTTCATCCTCTTGGGAACACAAATGGCTGTACAACATTTCATGGTAATCCATTATTTTTCCAAGAGCTGTAGCTAAAATCCAGTTTTTTCATTTAAATGTAAAAAGAAAAAAAGAAAAACATTAAATTGAATTTGCTGCTTTTCACATTTTGTTCTGAGTTATATAGTTTGAATATGTCCTCTGATAAGAACAGTCCTCGAATACTGATTAGATTTCCACAAAACTTAAGAGGCGGATGGATCTCATTCTGACATTTTTTAATAATGAACAGGCCGGTCCAGAAGGAGACCTCAGCATATGTGGGCAGTGACAGTAACATTATTTTGTTTATTGTTTTTAATAACCTGCCACCAGCTTATTACTGCTGCTTCAGGTGTACAAAGGTGCTCCATAAATAGCACTGCTTATTAGCAGAACTGCTTGACATTGCACTTGGAAGTGTTTAACTTGTGAAAATGGGAAAATGCTGCACTAGTTGATGGTACATTGTTCGTGTTCTGTTCTGCTTTCTTTGATCAGAACAAAGGGAGCTACAGTGGTGAGTAAATCTACAGATACGGGCGCGCGTCAGACTCATGGGGTCCTACTGCACTTCCTCACCTGCTCCTGCCCCAGGATGATGACCCCCCCGGGTTTGATGGGGTGCCAGGCTGCCAGGTTGTCGCCAGTTCCCAGCTTCCCCCCATCTTGGTAAGCGTCCCATTGGCCGTCCCGTGTGGTCCAGGAGATGCAGATGTGGTGCCACCTTCCATCACGTACCTCCAACGGCAACTGGGCAACCTAATGGTTCAGAATACAATGTACGTATCTGTGGTTTAGTTAATCATATAACAATAAAGGTTTGGTAGATTTAGGAAACGAGAAACTACTTGCCTTGTCATTGATGAGCAGCTCTATTGGGTTATTGCCCCATTCGATCAGCACAATCTCATTCGCTTGCCCCGGTACACCGTAAGAGAAAGGCGTGCCTATGCCGGGACTGGCGTTGGACTTGATCCACATGCAGAGTGTGAAAGCGTACATCTCTGGCAGGCTCTTGGTGATGCGGCCGTACAGGTAGTTGGTCCGCTGGGGAAGGGACAGCTTAAAGAGCTCTGGGGACTTGAAGTCTCCTCCTCCTGAAATGAGACATGGAGAGAGAGAGAGAGAGAGAGAAAAAGAAAGAAAGAAAGAAAAAAAGAAAGAAAGAAAGAGAGAGAGAGCGATAATAGGTCAGGAAGGTAGAGTTGTGAAGTGTCCCATGAGTGTTTTTTTTATTTTTTTTTAAACTTGTTAATTGCTACCTTGGAATGGAGACGGGGCAACAACAGCATCACTTCCCTTTATGTTTAATACACAGACTGTCCTCATCTCAACAAAGGCCCTTTTATGTAAAAAAAAAAATGTCCATGTCTGTCTCTGATTCATCAGACCCTTTCAACTCTTGAATTCCCCTGAGTGCCTTCCCCTGCCTCCTCTCCATTAGTGTAGTAGATGTACAATAGGTGGCATTCTTTACCCAGTCTTATATTTCCTTCTGTGTGGCACCATGTACCATTTTCGCATTGACTCATCCTCTCCATATTGTATACCTTGCCTACCCGATCATCTCGTAACCATGTTTAATCTTGACTTTATCAGTACAGTTGTGACCAGTCGTGTTTTCCGTTACCTTTCTCCAGCTCACTGATCCTGTCCACCAGGGCGCTCAGCGTGCTCTCCGTCTTCAGCCTGTAGGCGGCTGTGGCGTTGGACAGCATGCTCTTCTCCTCCTCCAGGCTGCTGACTTTCTTCAGGAGCTGCTTCTCCAGCTCCCTGAGCCGGCGCTGCAGCAGGTCACGGAGCTCACTGGGGAACGAGGCGCCGGATACGTTGGCTCGCAGATGCTGTTGCTGAGGAAGCACGGACAGGTCAATATGAGCAGGAAGTGCACGGTGATGATCAAGGACAGTTAGACACCACCACCCACCCCCCCTCCCTCCGCCCCCCCAACAAGTAATGTCTTATATCACCACTCTATCAGTCCATTCTTCTGTATCACTGGTTGACAGGCCTGCAAATATAGTTTAAGGACTGTATCAGGTTTTGGTCAGTTTTCCAATCTTGTTATGAGATGAGCTTATTTTTACTTTTATATGAAAACTCACATGTGGCAATAAATGATCCCCAGCATGTGCCTCTCAATAGGCTACATGATCATTTACTGCCACAGTCAGTTTAACACGCATGAGAGGTCGGAGTCACAAACACATTTTAAGACTGTGAGGGAAATAGAGTTCATTATTTTTGAAGCACTGCAGTTGGTCTGACAACAGTAGTAGCTCGTGTCACATAATAGGCCATGCACAATTTTAGGAAGCTCAAAGGAGGCCAATTATACAATCTCGTTATCACAGGAACTTCTGTTAGATCACCACGGTACGTACTGATTCTAAGACGTGCCAGTCTACTGCTGAGTGTGGTAATCCAATAAATCCGCTCCAAGAGTCAAACTGTGCCTTTACGCATGGCATTGGCACAGAGGGTACGCCTTGCGTAATTGGTTGCGACTTACCTCCAAATTCTCCAGCCGGTCCTTGAGCCCTTGCATGGTTTTTCCAAGACTGTCGATTGTGTCATTTGGATCTCTGGGAACATCCCCCATTGTATTTTGCTTTTCTTTGCCCCAGGAACCCCCCTTGCCGTACTTCCTATCGTCGGTGGCTGAGGCGCAGAGGGACAGCTTGGTGGTCAGCTCATTGATGGTGCCTATCTGTTTGGAAATCGTTTCTTTCTGTTGTAAAATTGTCTCTCGTAGCTGCATGACCGTATTCCTGAGCTCCTCTTCCTGGCTCCCGGCGTTCAGCTCTGGCAACAAAGTCACAGGGCAACTTGAATCGCCGCTGAGGGGTACAGTCCGGCAGATGTATCGCTTTCCATCGTCCACCTGGCTGCTCGATAGTTGACCTCCGACGAGCGCACAGACACATAACAATCCGCACAAGAGCGAAAACATACCGGCGACTTTAACCGTAAAGGAAAATCAAAGGGAAAGGGGAACGCCAAACACTAAACCCTTAACGCTCTCTAACGAAATCCCCGTGTGGTTTTAGTGCGTAAAATTGTCTAGGTCCACCTAAACGTCACGTACAACTATTTCTACAAAATAGCGCCATGCCCGAGCAGCAAAATGAAGAGAATTCTGAACAGAAAATCCGATCATGGGTGACTCGGTCTCTGTAAGTCGCGGCCACTTAAAGTTCCTAAGGAACTATTTCTGGCGCAAAGAGAGCGCACAGTGCGATGCTGGTCGGACAGCTCCTCTTACGTAAGAGGATTACCAACAAAAAAAAAAAGAAGGTGTCTGTAGAAGCTTCTGGATTGGTTGTAGTAGGTTGACGTCACCGAGCAGCTGGGTAAAATGTTTGTTAATTTATCTATATCGAAAGTTAATTAAGCGCTGGAGACAGCGAGGAGTTAATTGTCTCACAACAGTTGAACTGGTAGGAGGGTTTGAAAGACGTGATCAGTTGGTGTTGCATCTCGGTAATATTTCATGTCCCCATCTCCGTTCTCACTTCAGTTTATTCTGATGCTCTCTGTTAATTAGTGTATTGCTGCAGATATTAATTCCACATTGAATTCTGGTCATAAAGCTTGTCATCGCAGTTTTCACAGTTTATATGAAAAAAAAGTGCAACTGAATGGAAATTGTTATATTTGCAACATTGAAATACTGAAGTTAAATCAAGACTGTCTCAATATGTCTATATTTGATAATTAAATGAGGACTCGGGATAAACTATTTTAAGGATGTGTGGGACACATTTTATTCATATCTCTGTGACTCATGCAACTCGTTTGGTTTTTAGATGACAAAAAAAGGAAATCATTTTTATGTAATGGGGAATACATTAAATAGTTTTTTTTTTTTTTAGGGAAATGGCTTCGAGGGAGAGTCAACCCCTTTTTCTATAGAAAATAAATGCTGGATCAATTAACTAATGAAAATGCTATAGGTCAGCATATATGGTATGGACATATTGGTCCATTGATTGTTATTGCTGTAACATTGACAGTGTTCTGGCGGGGATTAATCAAACAATCGCCTAGTGTGAATGCAAAGCCGAGAAGACTGCATGTGAGTTTATACCACAGTAGATAATATGGATTAAAAAAACCTTTTAGCCCAATTAAGATACAATAAGAACTACAGTACATATATATGGTTTTGTTTAATCTGGTTGATCAGATTGTTAGCAATAATTAGAATTTGAACAATATACACTGCTACCTGAGCACCTGAATGTATTCAGTAATGAGGACCTTCTTCGATTTCTTGTTTTAAATATATTGATATTTCTAAGGTTTCAAAAATGTTAAAGACCAACGCAGGAAGATATCGCAGTAGACCTTGATCCTACTGTGATCCTGCTTTTTGGAAATGTTTCCAATTATCTGATTTATTTTTTCTGTTTTTCTCGAACTTTATTTACACGTAGAGCACATTATCACCTTGTACAAATGTTGCATACCTCAAGAAAGGTATAGTGTAACATATATCAAAACGGCATGAAGGACAAAGTCTGGTTCATAAATTAACAATAAATACAGAACACAATCATTAGATAAGATCAGTGAAGTCATATTTACTCTGATAAAATATAGAACAGTAAGAACAGCAATCAAGTACCTATTCTATCTGTGCTAGTATATTTTACACCAAGTTTCAGGGGCCTTTAGACCGTTTGAGAACAAAGTTTCCAGCTGTCAAAAACATGACAAATCATTATAAATGCAGGTGAGTCTCTTCAATAATGGAAGCAATGAAGAAACAGGATGTGGTGGTAAACAATTAGCAACAGCTGCCTGCCTGGCTGTGAAAGGTCAATAAAGCCTGATGTGCAGACTGGAAGACTTGCCACTGTGCTTTTAACATGACGTCCAACCATGCTCCAAATCACACAGTCAGTCAGTCAGGGAGTTTAATTTATGACTGTTTGGTTTTATTCGCTGATTGCACATCGTTCGAGTTTTGGGGTTTTAGAACAGCAAGGAACTCAGCCGTAGGGCTTCTTATTTGCTCTAAGTTAACGATCAGATAAAGACGTGAATAAAAACCCAGTTATTCAAGTGATTCCATGAAAAGTTGTTTGGGTTACCAGTCTTACGGGCAGTTCCACGTCAATGCATCATATCAGATCAACATCATACTATCATGGATGACTCATGTCAATTAAATGTTTCCAAATATCCATCAGGTTTGACCAGTTTTTACAATTTGAAAGGGAAGTATTTATTCACTAGGTTAGCCTCACTTACTGTAAATTAAAGGAGCTATATAGTTGTCAGCCAATCAGTGTCATATTCTGCTATTTTGACTAAAATCCATTCATGTGAAAAGCATATTTTCAGAAGTGGAGGAAGTATTCAGAGCTTGTACTCAGGTAAAATTAATACAACAATATTGTAAGACAGTACTGATGCATGGAACTTGGTTTCAGTTTTAAATACACGTGGTAGTTCAGTCCATTGATTCCCAACCGGAGGCCAGGCCCCAATCAAAAGGTCAATAAATAATTCTGGGGTGTTAATTGGGCAGGAAAGATATAAACGTTCTCCTTCATGTGGAATATTAGGATAATTCAATTTGAAGCCATCTGATTATTTTAGCACAAAACATGACACGTCAGCTTGATTTGAAACACTGATTTAATCAATTTAAACAATGCATTAAGTTTGTAATGTTTTTTTTTGTTAGGGGGCGGGTGGGGAATATTCACTTGAAATATAGCAAATAAATGTCGTGGAAATACAGTGTTTCCCTTTGAAATGTATTGAGGTAGAAGTATTAATGAAAATACTCAAGTACAAGTACCACAAAAATTGTACTGAAGTACAGAACAAAAAAATTAAACAGAATAATGTGAAAACTTTAGAGCATCTATTAACGTGTATTTGGATTGTACAACACCCCAATTACCACACAATTGCACATACATATGATTAAATATATTAATATGTATTTTTTTAAAACACAATTTTCATAATATCACAGCAGAGATTGTGGGTGGTTTGAAGAAAGATTGAATGAATGAACGAACAAAAGAAAAATGGAAAGAAAGAAAGAAAGAAAGAAAGGAGAAGCAGCAGCAGCAGCGATTGACCATCAACACCTTCAGTTTGTTCTACTCAGAGTTAGCTTTCCAAAGCCTGTACAAACCAATCACAATCATCGGTGCAAGACTCTACCTCCCTCGGTTATACCCAGAATGACATCACACCTTTTTTCTGCTTACCAGGTGACAAAGTCAAAGGGTATCTGCCCGCCTAATGATTAGAAAAAGCCCTGGGGAATTGAGAAATACACTTTGGTTGTATGTAGGGACAACGCTCACATTATAAGATTAATATTTCCAACAATCCCCATATTCACGAAGCTGGAGGACAGTCTGGTCCGGGTCTTTCACTCAATCTGGCCGGTTCACAGAGAACTCCTCTTATACGGGGGTAGAAAAAGTTCATGGACATGAGAGCTTTAGATGCATGAATAGATTTTCAGGGTATTGTTGATTCAGTCTCAAGGAAAGTGCTTTTCTTTCTATATGAGAAATAATAATGCATGGGTTATGTGGTTTCATCATAAGGGCATCAGCAGCAAAAATACACAAATCTAATGGACACATGAGTGGTTTTTAGAAAGCTGGAGAACCAGTGTGTCATCCACTCTCCCCTCTCAGGATGAAGCCCCTGTCACACAAAAAAAGAAAACACTAATGAAACAAATAGGACAGTGCAATAAGCCTGAGACAAACATCTTTTAGCAGATCATTATGTATAGGGAACGGAGAGCAAGAAAGAGAATGAGAATGTCACATTGTATGTCCAATTACCTCTTAAATTATAGACGACTTTAATTGAAAGGAATATCTCACTCTGCAGTCTTTTGCCAGTGGTTTCACTCAATGGAAGGAGGAAGCTGTGAAGGAGAGAATTATGAATTAAAATCCATTAGTAAAGCATGTGGGCAGGAGACAGGCCAAGATAAATAATGACCATCTTTCAACCTGGCCTCATTATTTTCAAAGCTATTGAAACAAGCATCATGAGATTAAATCTTTTTTTGAAAAAGAATACTAAGCCTTGTTGCCGTACACCCTAATTTGTAAACCACAGACGTGTGTATGCCAGCAACTTAATATGGTGACAGTAAACCTTGGGAGAAACCTTTAAAATTATCATGAAAGGGGATATACTTTAATTTTAAATAGCGACTGATTTCCACATCGAAACAACACAATGCATGAAAGAAGGCAAAAACAACAACAACTGTCTAGAGGATCAATGAAAAACGCAGCCATTGCAAATATACATTTCTTGGCAACCATCCTTAAATGTTTTGTAAGATTAATAAAAGAAGATCAAATAAGACTAATAAATTAATAAAACAAAGATTAATATTGACATAGACTAATATTTGACCACTGCCATGATGCTTTCTTGAGCCATATCACTACAAAATTGTTGACAGAAGCACAATATTCCAAACTCCAGATGTCTAGCTGAGCTCTAGTAATGTCCCACATCTATTCTCTAGCACTATCTTATAAAAATCTGAATTATAAAAAAAAAAAAACTTCTCTAAAGATCAAGATCTGAAACCAATTTCCTCCAAACAACACATGAGTTTATGCCAGGCATCAGATTGAAAAAATGACGTGGAAGTGCCATAATTGCAATACTTCGAGTTAACTTCATCACCAGTTCAAAGGATTCCCACAGCCCGTGTTGGCCCCATGAGTTCAAGAAATGAAAAAAAACGTCTTGTGTTTTGTTCTACATAAAGGGTTGGCACTATGTTTGTTTTACTTTGAGCACTGAGGATTTCATAGCTACTGGCTCCTTCAGTGGGATGCCATCTTGTGGTAAAAACAAACCATGCCAGCTAATGCATCTGTATGAAGAAATTAATTAAAACAATGAATAAATTAATGTAATTATTTCAGTGTTATTACATCTTGTGGCCTGTCCCTAATCATTTTTCATTCATCAGTTATTCTCTATTATAATTCCCATTAATTATAAGATATTTTAGTTTGTCAGTCAAGTTGTAAAATATCCTTCTGCCTGGTCTTAATTCTCCTCTGACATGATGGCACTTTCTTCCGCTTAAGAACTGTAGAACATCTGGACCAAAATTAATCTAACATTTACAATTACAGAATTGGTGGATTGTTGTAAAAACATCCTATTAATGACTTACTGATGTATGTATAACTGCAGATTTAATGGCTTATTCCAAAGAAACTCATGACCCACTATTAATTACTTTAAAATTGCAAACACAGAATTAATGAGTTTAAAATAAATTAATTAGACCCTTTGACCTTTAAGCAAAGGGGATTCTTCACAACCTGGCAAACTGGCATGATTAATATTTAACTGATCCATAAACCATAATGCTAGTACATGTTTAATTAACAATTCATAAAGTAATACATTTGAACCTATAGCCGTAAACCAAACCAATATAATAATAGTACAACTTCAGGTCAAGCCTAGATAATGATAAACTGAGTAGGCCTAAAGTTGGCAAAGCAAAGTTGCGTATTTAAATTAGCAAATACATTTAGGCAATATATTTAAAGTCTACCCAAAACTGCATGAGTTGACGTGCTTTACATGCTGGCAAGATCCCGTACACCTCTCCCAGATGGTTTTGTAAGGGGATGCGTTCAAGCGCAGTTACCCGCAAAGTTACTTTATTTGCTAACAATCCTGGGAGCCAGAAGACCATCGAAAACGATGGTCATATATCCACAGGTTTCACTGTGTATCGTTCCGCTGGTACTAGAATACAACGTTTTGGCAAATAATTTGTTATAATAATAATTTTACAATACTGAAAATCAATTGTATCACTCCTCCGCACATAGCTTTGTCAAAAAAACATTATTAGACTGTATTCACAGACTCATAGGAAAAATATGATACCGAATACGCGGAGGGATATCACACATCTTAGCTGATCGCAAGCCCCGAGTAGCAGCGCGAGAGCGCCGGATACGGAGCGAATCGACAGTTTCCTCTCTGTGGCGCAAGGTAAGTACCAATGGTTAGCTTTTTCTAATAAACTTTGGCAAAATAGTAGGTGTTTTTCACGTCCTCCTGCACACGAATAACTTTTAAACTGTTTTTTTTTCTGAGAAAGAGTGCTTTCTCCCCATGGCCCGTGTTTATGTTCTCTTCAAGTTTGCGTGTAATGTTCGGGGATTCGCGAGCGCTTTCTTTCTTTTGGGAAAGCTAGCTTGTTAGCTAACGGTTGCTAACGTGTTCTGCAAATTACTGTTAAACGCGCCCTCCGTGGCTGCGTCGAGTGAATGCATGAGCGTGCAACGCCTCTTCACAATACAATGGCTCCAGCTCTGACGTCGGAAAACCCGTTTTTAATTCACAAATATTATCGATGTATACAAAAATTGTGCTAGCTGACCCTTGTCGTGACGTCATCAACGTACGCCCAGCAAGAGGCATGTTTGTGGATCTGTTACCGGTTTGCATGTCAAACCCTAATGTTTCCGTCACAATGCTGATTTTTTTTGCCAACGTTTTTTTTTAAAGCAAATATTACGTTAATATCTTCATTTGTATTGTTGACAACATATCATTTTTCCCCCCCCGCATGTTTGCAGTGTACATGAGACCACACTGAGACCTGTGCAGACTGCTGTCTGCCCCGTTCCCCGCAGCAGTCTTGTCGGTCCCATCTGCCACCATGGCCTTCGTGCCCGCGCCCAGCCCCACTGTGGTGGACCAGACGACACTCATGAAGAAGTACCTGCAGTTTGTGGCAGCGCTCACAGACGCCAACACACGTACGTTCATAAGACCTCCTAGTGTATCGCTACACACCAGTTATTCCAGAAGTATGTCAATGGCAGAAGAACGCCTCAAAATGATAGAGGTACAGAAAACAAATATATCTGTATTTAATCACATTTTAAGTATTAAGCGCACATCTACTTAAATTATTGTACATGTCAGTAAATGGATGTACGTTCTTGTGAGTTTGGTGTTTGCCCAAAAACGTTCTTATCAAACTTTGTAAGTGAGTTAGAGCCAGATGTTTTCCGTTTCATTATGTTATATTTTTCTCCCTTTATGCTAACTTTAGTGCTGGTTTCATTCTCTAGACTAGATCATGATCAGGTTATCAGATGAAGTATCGATTAGTGTGAATGCAACTTACTTTAAATCAACTTTTTTAATATTTGGCAAGTATTAAGAGTTTTAAGAAGATCTTTGAACAATAGGCGTTCATGTAAGAATGAATGTAGCTATTCCCACATAGAGAGAGAGGGTCTGAGACCATTTCTTGTTTGGAGCACACCTTTCTCATACATATTAATTAAATTCATACAGTATAAGTTTTTTCTGCTTAGTGTTAGCAAAATACATGATGGTTCAGAGGGTTGGTTCTTGTGCTCAGCATGGACAATGTGATGAGAGCGATATGCTTTAGTCCAGTCAAAGGTACGCGTGTCTGGGAGAGTGCTTGTCTGTGTGTGTGTTTTGAATTGTGAGTGTGAGTTGTGATGTACCTTTGATCAAACTGGATGATGAAAGTAAAACTGATAAGATCTGAGAATCCCTGCTGAGCACATGGAGGCAGCCATGACAAGTGGAACTATATCTTAAAGTTTGATTAATGGTGACATTCTGTCCTTCAACTTCCAGCTGATGAAACTAAGCTGAAGATGATGCAGGAGGTCAGCGAGAACTTTGAGGTAAGTTTGATGAATGCTGATGAATTGTCTGGAGGAGATTGATTTTCATTTTCTCTTTTGATGTATTATGATGGATTTTAAGAAGTTTAATAGATTCTGCAAAGGTCTAATTCTCTAAGGATTTTTTTTTTTGAGTTGTAACACACAAAAAATCAGTACGTTTTTTGATGGAGTGAAATAATCCTGCAGCAAGGAAGAAACATCTTTGATGGAAATTGTCTCTGCGCTGAAACATGACTGCAGGACACAACGAGTTACTTACTACATGACATAACTTGTCGTGGAATTTAAATTTCAGAATGTGACGTCTTCGCCTCAGTACTCCACCTTCCTGGAACACATCATCCCTCGCTTCCTCACGTTTCTTCAGGATGGAGAGGTGCAATTCCTGCAAGAAAAACCTACACAGGTATGTAGTTTAAGGCTACAGTCTGCTTCTTCCTCCACTCACCAATTTCAATCTCTCCGTCAATGTTCAAAAACTGTACGGACAGAAATCCAGTGTAGCAGAAATCCTGATTTGCTCACAGACACGAGTCTATCAGTAATAAGTCCAAATGTTATGTTACATTAAGTAACATGACTGCTGTTGTAGACATGGTCCAACATCCTCAAACTGTTATAATCCCATACACCCACTTTTGATTAAATCAATCTGTTTGATCATATCAAATGGTTTGATACCTCGCATTAACTTAAATTATCATTTTCTTTTTCAGCAATTGAGGAAGCTGGTGCTGGAAATCATCCACCGCATTCCAACAAATGAACACCTTCGTCAACACACCAAGAACGTCCTGTCTGTGATGTTCCGATTCCTGGAGGTACGAGTCCTGTTCTCTCACAACAGAACATTTTACTTTTTATTATCTTTTCATTCAGTTGCGATATAACTTTTTACACTTGTACTTGATTGGCCTTAATAACAGTTCATTGGTTATCAGAGCTCAATGAATGCATATACAGTGCTGGAAAACTAATATTAACCACCTCCCAAAAGCTGCAACATGTGGTAATAGTTTTGTTTTTAAGTAGACATTTTACAAAGTATTAATAAAACAGGTGGGGTTCGTTGCTGTGTCATCGGAAAACAGTGAAAACTGTTGACGTCACTGTGGATAGCGGGCATATATGTATAATATGTAAATGTGCACTTTTTCATAGATATAAGAGCTGTTGTGTGGACATTTCACATTCTTGTTTTTTTCCTCGTGTTTTTTTTACACAGATTGAAAATGAGGAAAATGTGCTGATATGCCTTCGCATCATTATTGAGCTGCACAAACAGTTTCGGCCTCCAATTTCTCAGGAGGTGAGAATCTCAGCCTTATTGCTTGAAAAAAAAAAAATGTGTTGTGAAAGAATTTTGTAAAGTGATCTAGATAGGGCTGTCATCAACTTAGCACATTCCCTGTATTTTAAAAGCACATGTGTCAATATTCCTGTGATGCCAGAAAGTCATTCTCTATGAAAAAGAATGGAAACGTTGGGTCATTTTCTTGAAGTCTGGGATTAACACGTTTCCCATAATCTTCTCTTCTCAGATTCATCACTTTCTGGACTTTGTGAAACTGATTTACAAAGACCTTCCAAAAGTTGTTGTAAGTACACCCTTGAAAGCAGGTGGCTTTGCTCTCATTGGCTCAGGTTTCTACTGGAAACACTTAGTAACATGCCGTTCTCTTTCCTTTTCACCTGTATCTGTGTTTCCTGTATTTCTTCTAACCACTGTCTCCTTCTGCTCCCACCAGGCCAGGTACTTCGAGAACCCGCAGGTGATAGCGGAGAACACGGTTCCCTCCCCGGAAATGGTAGGGATGATCACGTCGGTGTTGGTCAAGACGGCACCTGAGAGGGAAGACAGCGAAACTCGAACAGTAAGCTAACCGACAGTTTGAAGGAGTTCATATCTGCCCTGTTTTTTAAATCCAGCCTGCATACCTTTACAGTACTATCTGTAGCCACAGGATGGTAGTAGTGCACCATGTTGGCACACTAACAGGAGAAACCACCAAACTGCCCTCTTAATAGAAAATATAGAAAATACATAAAAAGTGTTTTACGCTCTCTCTCGGCATTCATTTTCAAACACATTCACTCATTTAACATGTTTAACGT
Source organism: Ophiodon elongatus (assembly GCA_016806645.1). Lineage (NCBI taxonomy): Eukaryota > Metazoa > Chordata > Actinopteri > Perciformes > Hexagrammidae > Ophiodon > Ophiodon elongatus. Next base: position 1,245,674 of record JACSYO010001932.1, read on the forward strand.
GATGCTGAATCTGTCTCATTGAGGAGCGTTCCTCAATGAGACAGATTCAGCATCACGTTCAACATGTTAAATTTGCCTTTTATTGAGTGACAGTTTTCTTTTTTCTTTTTTTTTTTTTAAGTTTTCATTTTACAAAGAGTGTACTGAAACATAACAATCTAAGTAAAAGTGTGACATTTTCTAATGAGAACTGTACAAGTACTGACCTGGATTCAAATCAACAACCTTGTGGTCAGAAGTCCAATTCCCTAAACTTGACTTTGTTTACCTCTTGCTTAATGGGACCATGGTATAAATCTGACAGAATCACTTTATTTGACAGGGCTTCAGCTGTAGGAAGGTGGAGCTGGTGTCCAGCGTTTATGTCATCCAGTTACTTCAGCCGTCCTAATAGTGTTTCTCACTTTGTTTCTGCCTCTAGCACACCATCATCCCGCGGGGGTCCCTGTCTCTCAAGGTGCTGGCCGAGCTGCCTATCATAGTGGTGCTGATGTATCAGGTTAGTGACACAATCCCTATCCTCAATAAGTGAAACTAATTATTGCAAAATGTGTATATCTGCTTTTAGTCCTAAAACATTGCAATTTTACATGTAAAGGAAACACAAAAATCTAAATAAATGTGAAATGATAGGGTAAAAAACTATTTTTTTTAAGTTGCCATTTATAATAAAAAAAATGTTGACACCACTAACTGAATTAGCTCATCTGCATTTTTAGATAATTAGTCATGGGAGTTTTAGCATATTTACCCCTAAAAAATATAGAAACGGAGTTTATAGAAAAGCAGTTTTTGGAATGTATCTCTGAAGCTATAATAATGCTTGTGTATTAAAATTAAGGAGAGATTTGTTTGCTCTGTCCCCTCAGCTATATAAGCTGAACATTCACAATGTGGTGTCAGAGTTTGTGCCCCTCATCATGAACACCATCATGCTCCAGGTGTCTCCGCAGGCCAGGTGAGATGTGTGTCCATGTCCATGTCCATGTCCATGTCCATGTCCATGTCCATGTCCATGTCCATGTCCATGTCCATGTCCATGCCCGCTCATGGAAGTGGGCTGTTCACATAGGATTGGAATGTGTCCTTTAACAAAGTTCATTTTCATTTTACAGCCATCAAAATGAGTTTGGGTGCGTTTTAAGAGAATGGATTCTCCCTCCACCCCTATCTTTCTGTCTACCACTAGGATTGTTGATGCTGTTGCCCGACACTTTGCCTGCCAAATTTGAAGCCAATATCCATTTTGGAAAGTCAAAATGGTAGAATTTGGCTTAGCAGGAGGTGAAACCTCTCAGGGTAGGAAGAGGCGTGTGTTAAGCATTCGGAACACGAAGGGAATGGAGCAGAGTTAATTTGGAGGAAATACCTCCGCAGTCTCTGGCAGGTGTAAAGAGAGCGTCTTCCTTACGTACCGTAACATCTGTGACACAAACAAACAAGTCACCCATGTAGAATTGAGTCCCACATGTAAACCCACGATTTCTCTCAACCTCGATAATTGCCACCTACTGCAGGTATACGGCATCATTAATGTCTTTTGATGGGACTGAATGGCTTTCATATGTAAATCATGCTGTTTCCTTTGCAGGCAACACAAGCTTTACAACAAGGAGCTGTATGCAGACTTCATTGCCGCACAGATCAAGACTCTGTCATTTCTAGCCTACATCATCCGGATCTACCAGGTACACCTGTTTTGACTGTGTGTTGCATCACTTTCTTCTGTCAATGAATAGCTTCACTGAGTCCTCCTGCTTTAAAGAAAGTTGTCATTGATAGTTGAAGCCCTGTCCCTTGCATCATGGCTTTTCTCACCAGTATTTTGCAACGTGTAGATTAAATACCTAGCTATTTGAAGTTTAATTAACATTCATTTTAATATTGAATTTAATTAGTTTTTTTTTCAAAATGCATCCTTTTGTTGAACTTGCCTAATATTAACTACTGGCAAAGATCCCCAGAATGTATAGATGTAGACGCAGTATATGAGGCAGATGTGCTTTGAAGGATGTGTGAGGTGATTGGCAGAAAGCAGAGTGTGACTTAATGTGAAGACGCCAAAGCTGGGAAGAATAACGATGGAACCGATTCTTTGAAAACTTAAATCAAGACTTTAATATTTACTTTTATATTTATTTTTTCACACTGAACGAGAATGAATGGCAGAAATGACTCTGTCGCTATCTCCTGCTGCACTGACTGTGTGCAGACATTATCAGGGCCAGTGTTGAAGACGGTAAAAATGTAGACAATTGGCACAAACATAAAAAAAACACTGATAATACCATTAAAAAGGACTTCCAACCCACCTAGAATAATTCTATTAGGGGATTTAGTAAACTGCTTTTTGTGCTGCTGCAGACACACTGCCTGTCCAAATTAAATTAAGAGATATGAAATAGAACAAATATTGAATGCTTGCTCAAACATTTGGCTTGTATTGGTATTGACTTTGTATATTCATTATTTTGCTGAACGTAGCTTGCCTCAGTATGCAGTAATTTTCAGAATGAATTGTGCTTTTAATCTTATTGTGTGTGTGTGTGTGTGTGTGTGTACCTATCAGGACCTGGTAGGGAAGTATTCTCAGCAGATGGTGAAGGGCATGCTGCAGCTGCTGACCAACTGCCCCTCGGAGACCGCGCACCTCCGCAAGGAGCTGCTCATTGCAGCCAAGCACATCCTCACCACTGATCTACGTAGCCGTATGTATACACACACACACACACACACACACACACACACACACACACACACACACACACACACACACACACACACACACACACACACAAGGTACATATTAACTAGTCTGAAACATGGAAATTAGAAGGCTGGGTGATTTTATTTATTTTTTTATTTTTTTATAAATCTTTTTAATAGTGGTTCATATTTTTTTCATAATGCAGTTTTTTTCTCTTTGGGGAAACTTTATTTTAGTTCAATGTTTTTCTTCCTGGTCAAAACAATACAGCCCACATTCTTGCCAAGCCACACTTAACTTTTCACCTTTCACACTAAAAGAAAATGAATATAAATATATAAATAAATATATTTGCTGTCGAACCTCATTTTGATTTGGTGTCTGAGCTGTGAAAAGTGAGACTGAATGAAATGGAATAAAAGCTCAACAACCTATCGGGGAAATCTTGAGGCAACGATACACATTTTTTATGATTTTCTACACCATGCTGTGATGTGCTTCTGTGGCTCAAACCATTTTTAGTGATTCAGCTCAATTTCTGCAAGAGATTTGACATTGTGAGGTTGAAGAAAACTGAGGAGCCACAGTTATGTGTTTTAGTGACCGTTGTTCTCTTCCTTCTAAAGCGGGGGGAAAGAGCATTGATACACTTATAATTACGTTTATTAAAAAACATTTCAATTATTCTATATATGTTTATTTTTCATTTGTCTTATAAAAATGTATTAGTTAACACAATTTATTGTTCCAGTTTTCCCCCTATTTGTAATTTTTTTTTTTTTAAATTAAATTTTTAAATCATGCCATGAAAACACATTTTGTGTTTCAGAGTTCATACCGTGTATGGATAAACTTTTCGATGAATCCATCCTGATCGGTTCTGGTTACACCGCTCGGGAGACTCTCAGGTGAGTTTTCTGCGTGTTCAAGTTCATTTGATCCCCTCGGTGTCGTCTCTCTCTCTCTCTCTCTCTCTCTCTCTCTCTCTCTCTCTCTCAGCCAGGTGCACGTTCAGTGTCCTCGCATATTAATCAGGCAGTTCTAAGTGCTGCTGAAATTCTCCAACAGCTAAGCTAACTCCCAACACTGCAGCCTGGATCACACTGTCAAGTTGTCATGTTCACCCACATCTCCAGAGGGCAGGTAGCCAGCACATCTCCCCCCCGCTCCCCGCTCCCCCCTCTCCTTCTTACGTAGATTTTAAAACCTTGTTGACCCTCTTCAGATGCCAAACTGGCTCCCCTCATCAACAAAATAGCTGTCATTTCACATTAGTACTACATAGGAAACAAGGCAGTTGGCTGAGACCTGACAGGACTATCAGTGTCGCTCATTAGCGCGCTCGCTCTCCCTTTCTCCTCCACATCTCCCTTGTAGTTTCAGTTGCCTCCCAAAGCTACTTTCCATATCTGTCAAACGTTTGCTGACTGCGGCTGATTACTGCCTTTTTAGAAAATGTCAGTTTAAAGGAGCACAGCCCTTTTCGTTTTTTTTTCGGTCATGAAATATGAGTATAATTCTGCTCCAAATGTCACAATTGCATGTTTTTAATTTCTCACCAGACCCTTGGCCTACAGCACACTAGCAGACCTGGTGCACCATGTTCGTCAGAACTTGCCCCTGACGGATCTATCCCTAGCCGTGCAGCTCTTTGCCAAAAACATTGACGACGAGTCCCTTCCCAGCAACATCCAGACCATGTCCTGCAAGCTGCTGCTCAACCTGGTCGACTGCATTCGCTCAAAGTCGGAACAGGAGAACGGCAATGGCCGGGACATCCTGATGAGGATGCTGGAGGTAGGCAGCTCACGTGTTGTAAGACACTGATGTATGTCACGTACAAATTGATAAAGACACGTTGAGTCATTTTTCCTCTTTTTTTCCCCTATAAATCAGGTGTTTGTGCTGAAGTTTCACACCATTGCACGTTACCAGCTTGTCTCCATCTTCAAAAAGTGCAAGCCTCAGTCAGAGATGGGTGTAGTTGAACCAGGGGTGTTACCCGGGGTACCGGCCACGCCCACTCCATCCACCACCCCTGCCATTCAACCTCCCGCTCCCGCCACCCCCGTTGCCGCGCCGGCTCCACCCTCAGCAACAACGTCCTTGGACCGATCTAATGAGAAGGAAGACAAGCAGACTTTTCAGGTGTCGGACTGCCGCAGCTTAGTCAAGACTCTGGTGTGCGGCGTGAAGACGATTACTTGGGGCATCACCTCTTGCAAGGCCCCAGGAGGTGCGATGACACAGATCCACGCTCAACATAGCATATAGTTATATATCTCGCAATGATTGTTTTGATGAATTTACAACCTGTGTTTTTGTTTTTCCTCAGAGGCTCAATTCATTCCGAACAAGCAGCTTCAGCCAAAGGAGACACAGATCTACATTAAGCTGGTAAAATATGCCATGCAGGCCTTGGACATCTACCAGGTACGGCCAAAGTTCTTGACTTTAACATCACTATTTTATATTTGTGCACTGAGAAGAGTAGACTGAAGCTTGCCTCTATGAAAATCCTTAACAAATAATGTCAGTAAGACATGACTGGTTGATATAATGATTTAAATCCAACAACGGCCCAATGTAACAGCTCAAGTCTCTTCTGACCAGGTTCAGGTTGCCAATAACCAGCAGACGTACATCCGGGTGGCCAACTGTCAGACTGTACGCATGAAGGAGGAGAAAGAAGTTCTGGAGCACTTTGCCGGGGTCTTCACCATGATGAACCCCCTCACGTTCAAGGAGATTTTTCAGACAACTGTTCCGTACATGGTGGAGAGGATCTCCAAGAACTACGCACTGCAGGTACATGCTCTCTCATATAGGACAAGTGTCACATGTGTGAATTAGTTTTGTATCGTGGGTTATTGTTTTTTTTTCAGTCAATACATAACAGCTCAGATAATAAGGTCTTCAGTCTTAATTCATCACGGGCAAGAATTCCATTTCTTGTTTTCTGTTGTTTCCCAGATTGTGGCAAATTCTTTCCTGGCCAACTTGTCAACGTCTGCACTATTTGCCACCATCCTAGTGGAGTATCTTCTGGAGAGACTACCAGAGATGGGCTCCAATGTTGAGCTCTCAAACCTTTACCTCAAGCTCTTCAAACTAGTATTTGGCTCAGTGTCACTGTTTGCTGCTGAAAACGAACAGATGCTCAAGGTAAGTGGCTGCTCTTGTGTCTTTCTAGTGAGGCTTGTTTATTTTTTATTTTTGGCACTCTTAACTAAAATGACTGTCCCCGTTTTCTCAGCCACACCTCCACAAGATCGTGAACAGCTCCATGGAGCTGGCCCAATCGGCTAAGGAACCCTACAACTACTTCCTGCTTCTCCGGGCACTCTTCCGTTCCATTGGTGGAGGCAGTCATGACCTGCTCTACCAGGAGTTCCTGCCCCTTCTCCCTAACCTGCTTCAAGGTAAAGCCTCACACACCATTCCTCCGAATTGAGAATTAGTAAATGACAAGTGGGGAAAAAGAGTGTACCGTATCCCCTCCCATAATACGTTCTTCTTCCCCTCCGACGCTACAAGGTCTCAACATGCTGCAGAGTGGCCTTCACAAGCAGCACATGAAGGATCTTTTTGTGGAGTTGTGTTTGACGGTGCCGGTGCGCCTGAGCTCCTTGCTACCCTACTTGCCCATGCTGATGGATCCGCTGGTGTCTGCCCTCAATGGCTCTCAAACTCTGGTCAGCCAGGGCCTTCGCACTCTGGAGCTGTGTGTGGACAACCTCCAGCCTGACTTCCTCTACGACCACATTCAGCCTGTTCGGGCCGAGCTCATGCAGGTGGGCTTCTTTTCTCGTTATCACGCCCAATGCAATATTTACTGAGCTGCCTGGCAGGACACATTGAGATCTAAAAGTAACTTAATTTCTATCCACTAATTAGATCGTTCTTTTAATATCACCTGGCATATCTGCCCTCTAGTGGTCATGGCAATATGTGCTGAACCAGGATACCTCACACACCTCACCACTATACTGCTGCACTGTGTAGGGTCATTCATGTCCAGCGCCACGTCCTTGTTTTTCAATGCACTAGCTCAGAATTAGTCAAGTCAAAAAAAATCAAAAATAATTATAAATGGATATGATTATAATGACTTGTATGACTTTATCATCATTCGGTAGCATCATGTAACTTACAGCGACGTATTAGTTTTCCCAGCCGTTTGTAGATGTTTAGCGGTAATGATTTTAATCTGTCATCACACTTTTGACAGTGATCAACTCTTTTAAAGGGGAAACTTTGAAGATTTTCAACCAGCTTTGTATGACCACAATTCAGTTAGTAAATGCAAATAAACAACGCTCAACCTCCCTCCACGATGCCAGCACCCAGAGCCGGTTAAAAATCTGCAAAGTTTCCCTCCTAACTGTTTAATTCATTATGTCCTATCATCACTGGAGCGTCTAATGGTTCTCCTTCTCTCCCTGTGTTCCAGGCCTTGTGGCGTACCCTCCGTAACCCAGCTGAGAGCATCTCTCACGTAGCGTACCGGGTGTTGGGAAAGTTTGGTGGCAGCAACCGGAAGATGCTGAAGGAGTCTCAGAGGCTGCATTATGTGGTGACTGAGGTCCAGGGGCCGAGCATCAAGGCCGAATTCACTGACTGCAAGGCGTCCATACAGCTGCCCATGGAGAAGGTGAGACCACACTGCCCCACTTTGTTAAGTTGTTTGCAGAACTCTGAGGAGGAAAGTTTTTGGATTTTACTTTTGTTACATTTCCTGAAATCCATCTGGAGACCCTTTCTCTCCCTTCTTACCTTTTGTATTTCAGTTTTAGAAAGAGAGAATTAATCGTAAAAGAGCTTGATATTCCTCATTATTGTGCTCCACTGAGAGCCATATATCCTTGTCAGGGGTGTGTGTTTGTGTTTGTGTGTGTGAGTGTGAGTGTGAGAGAGTGAGGAGATGTGTGTGTCCTCCAGGTAATTAAATTCGTCTCCTGTTTCTCCTCCTCATCCCCAGTCAGTAATCATCAATCTAGTGTGGGCCACCATGACGGCATTATTTACTCTCACTAATGGCTGCTCCTTCTTTCTGGCTATCCATCTGTGTGTTTGCCATCATCATGGGCGCAGGCAGGACACACAGACTCCCACACTCTCACGTGCTGCACACCCACATGCTCGGGCTGAAGGCATGAATCTCTAGCAGGCTCATGATACAGCCTTATGGATAGTTGGCACATTGAGGGAGAGTTTAAAGTGCTGTTAGCTAAACAGAGAGATCAAATAACAGCGATTTGGAAAAACTTGAATCTGGGATGGGATTTGAGCAGCATATTTCTGAATTACTTCTGCTTTTTTTTCTTTTCCAATTCCATTTCACTTCCAGGAAGTCTATCCTCTTAAAAGGCTCAAGTAGCAAGCTTCGTTTTCTTAGAAGTTTACCTTCAAAATCTTTTCTTATTCAATTTTATATCTAATGACTAGTACTAGAGAACTTACAGGAGTCTCAGTCCTGACAGTAATATCCTGATATCCTAATTCACTGACTTTGCTCTCATATCTCCTCTCACCCTCCCTTCCTTCTTGCCTCCTCCTCTTCTTCTCCCCTCTGTTCTGAGTGGCATTAATTAGTTAATTTTCACCATTTTTAAGTGCCCGGCTGCTGTGGCCTGTCAGCCCATAATGTAGAAATCATAATGACCTTTGCTTGGCCAGATGGCGCCCTGTGTTACTTCCTCCAAATTAATCCCATTTTATAGTTGTATATCGCCATTTAATTCCCATGTTAATTATATGGAACGTTGGCATTTCGCAACAGAGTAACTTGTCATTTCAGAATTTAAAATGGTGAAGATTTTTGAAGTAAGATTTTTCTCGTATCTATTCCTTTTCAAGGCGATAGAGACGGCTCTCGACTGTCTGAAGAGTGCCAACACCGAGCCCTACTACAGACGGCAGGCCTGGGAGGTCATTAAGTGTTTCCTGGTGGCCATGACCAGTCTGGATGACAACAAGCACGCTCTCTACCAGCTTCTGTCTCATCCCAAGTAAGTAAACATTCTGTGGTTATTGTGGTATTCATTTACGATTAATAAATATTATTATTTTAGTTGTAATTCAGTATAAAAAATAGTCAAATATATATATATATATATATATATATATATAAAGGAATGTTCTTGAGGGTTTATATATCTACAAACCTTCAGTGGACAGTCCACTTAAGTCTATATAAATGACAGGAGGCGATATAATCTCTTTAACCTTTACTTGACCTCGACCTCTACCCCTGCTTACTGCTTAACCCAACCAATCCTATCTGCCCTCCCTCAAGCCCACCCACCACACCAGCTGTGTGTACATCGTCTCACCTCCACCCCTCACCCGCCACCTGCTGACATGCCCTGCTTTCAGTCTCTCCCGTCACGTCTTCACCTCTCTCCCCGCCACAAACTGCCTCATCAATTCCGTCTCAAGAGCGGGACTTGCTAATTACACACTCACAGCCCCCCTTCCTCCCCACCCCCTGTGGCAGGCTTCACTGCGAGGCAGAGACCCATACATGAACAGACAAATAAGAAGGGGGGTAGGATGTAGGCTGGGTTAGTCACATTACCATCATTGATCCCCGGGCAGGGGCTAATTGACTTTCCCCTGTCTGTTTATGCTACACCATGCCCCTTATACTCTCCTGTCATTATGCACTAACACAGGCATCCACATGAATACGTCTGTTAGCACATTTCTGTGGGGATAATGAAGTGTGTCAGTTATGATCAGGGGGTCTGCACCTGCCCCCTCCTCATGTAAGATGTCTTGATTTGCAGTGTCCTCTCTCTCAAAAGATTATTGTCTCCTTTTTTTCTCTCTCTCTCTCTCTCTCTCTCTCTCTCTCTCTCTCTCTCTCTCTTTCTCTTTCTCTTTCTGTCTCTGTCTCTGTCTCTGTCTCTGTCTCTGCCTTCCTTCATCTTCTTTCACATTTCTCTGCCTCAGTATTTGGTCACTGTAAAAGTACCCGTTAGTAGTTTTAAAAGGGAGCAAATCATGAAACGCCAACTGGGGAGAACGCAGTAGTGTTGGAGTGGCGGGCCCCTGTATGAATCTATCTGACACTCTGTCAGCCACGCCGCCCCCTACTTTCTCCACCAGCCATGTTCCTTACTAGCTCTTTTCTTTCCCCTCGCCCCTCCCACCCCCCTCCACTTCTCTCTCTTTTAAAAGGCAATAATGAAATGAAGCGATCCATCAGGTCTGCCCCTGGCGCGTGGCATTATAAAACACAAGCTCAAGCATGGAGAAAACAGCTGCTCAATCACACCAAGGCCCAGTTGCCTTCAGCTGCAGTAAATAACAAAAATACCAACGGGGGACAAAGAGGGAGGCAGAGAAATAGAAAGGCAGAAGGAGAGAGAGAACATTTGGACATGGGTCTTTATTTTGAAACCGACCGTTAAAATGATCTTTGGGCTTTTAGCTAAAGTTTCAGTGCCATTGTCACATACTATTATATTGTCCTTGTTATCACGTAATCCTCTGATCTATTGTGTGCTCCCCCTCCCCCCCACCCTTAGCTTCGCCGAGAAGTGGATCCCCAATGTCATCATCTCTCACCGCTACAAAGCACAAGACACGCCTGCCCGCAGAACTTTTGAGCAGGCCCTGACTGGGGCGTTCATGTCTGCTGTGATAAAGGACCTGAGGCCCAGCGCGCTGCCCTTCGTAGCCAGCCTGATTCGCCACTACACCATGGTCGCTGTGGCTCAGCAGTGTGGTGAGCGACCGGTTCTCTTTCTACTCTCTACATCTAATATTAGCTTTCTTTTTGCCCCGGAATTGGCATCGATTCCCGGCTGCACAGCGATATCAGTCACTTTCCAATTTTGTCCTTTCTCTGAATTTTATTAAGAATATGTTTCTCTATTAAGATGTTCTATTTGACACAAATAAAGAATAATAGACGTTTAAGAGATACTTGTACTGTAACAGTGTTTCCCAAACTTTTTATCTGGGGACCAACTATTTAATAATTACAAACCATCACGAGCCCATTCACAATAGCGAATTTTAATGCCATTTCCACATCACTTTATTTTGTCTTCAAGACTTAAACCAGCCATTTAAAAGAGATACATGTTTTATAAATCACAGCTTTATGTTATGCATGCGTTTAAAAAAACATGTACACATGGTAAATACTACATCCACCAAATATATGCATTTAAACAATTAACATTATGCAGAGTTGAAAGGCTCTTGTTTTTTCTACTTCATGGGTGAAACAAACCTAATGTACGTCAGCGGTTCTAATTGGTTCTAATTAGGCTACTATTATCAGAACAAAAAACACAGGCTCCCCCATGTGGCTCAATGGTGTACTGCAAATACAAATCTTTAGTAGAAGACTATGGAAGAAATTCTGCATTTTTTTTTTTCCGGCGACCCTGATAAAGTTTCTCGCGACCCAGTCTTTGGGAATGATTTGCTGTAACGCATACGTGTAGTTGTAACATCTTTCAATCTTTCTTAAGAGCCATATATTTCACGTTAAACATAATCCCTTTCCCCTTGTACTTCCCCCGTCATCCCAGGTCCGTTCCTGCTGCCGAGCTACCAGCTGGGCAGCCAGCCAAGCACAGCCATGTTCCACAGTGAGGAGAACGGCTCAAAGGGGATGGATCCGCTGGTCCTGATCGATGCCATAGCGATCTGCATGGCGTACGAGGAGAAGGAGCTGTGTAAGATCGGGGAAGTGGCCCTGGCGGTCATCTTCGACGTCGCCAGCATCATCCTTGGCTCCAAGGAGAGGGTAAGTCTCTGGGAGGAGGTTAATGGAGGGTTCAGTAATAAAGACATTATACTCATTGTGCCAATTGTTTTAGAACTCCGGTAAACTGCGCTGGCCATTAATATAACGTAGGAAATATTTCACCCTGAATCTAGGTCAACCCTCTGAAAAACAATTATAGTGACATCTGAGACACCTTTGATCAAATTCAAAGGTTTTTGACATTTGATGATCCTTCTTCTTGGGGTTTGATTTATGTTTTGATATGTGATAGTTAATCACCCTGTCCTCTTCTCTACATCTCCAGGCCTGCCAGCTGCCCTTGTTCTCCTACATTGTGGAGCGTCTGTGCGCCTGCTGCTATGAGCAGGCCTGGTACGCCAAGCTCGGCGGTGTGGTGTCCATCAAGTTCCTTATGGAGAGGCTGCCTCTGATCTGGGTGCTACAGAACCAGCTCACCTTTCTCAAGGCCCTTCTCTTCGTGATGATGGACCTCACAGGAGAGGTGAGGGGAAAACAACCGCATAATCTATTATTCAGCACTTAATTTCAAAGGGAGTAGAAGCAACGGTACAAAGATTTACCTGCATCCGTTTGTTGTCGACATGATGTTTTGCAAAGGCTCGCAGGAGGTTCAGTGTAACAACTTGTGACTGTCCTCTTTTGTTGTACCACTCACTGCAGCAGCAGTGTACTTACTAACTTATTGATTTTCACAACAAGGTGTCAAATGGAGCTGTAGCCATGGCTAAGACCACCCTGGAGCAGTTGCTTGTGCGCTGTGCCACTCCGCTGAAAGATGAGGAAAAGACTGAGGAGCTGCTGGCTGCCCAGGACAAGTCCTTCCATATGGTCACGCACGACCTGGTGCGAGAGGTCACCTCCCCCAACTCCACCGTCAGGAAGCAGGCCATGCACTCCCTGCAGGTGCTCGCCCAGGTCACCGGCAAGAGTGTTACCGTCATCATGGAACCACACAAAGAGGTGAAACCAAGGACTGTAAAGTTTTCTCCAACTGCATATAAATGTTGTGCTGGACTAGACTTTTTATGTAAAATGCAGCTATCATTTCAGCTTCAACTCGAGATTAGGCTACAATTAGAAATGCAGTGTGTCTGGTCACTCTGGACTGATGGCTTTGGTGCATCTTTCGATTTTCAAACAAGAGAAAGAGAAATACTCTCTCTTTAATCCACATTTATTCATTTATTGTTTTGTTGGGGTTTCCTACTTTTTTTTTAGGTTTTGCAAGATATGGTTCCTCCGAAGAAACACCTGCTCCGCCACCAGCCTGCCAACGCCCAGATCGGCCTGATGGAGGGCAACACCTTCTGCACCACCCTGCAGCCCCGTCTCTTCACAATGGACCTCAATGTCATGGAGCACAAGGTCTTCTACACAGAGGTATGCAAGATGCAGAGGTCACTGACTGACTGAATCAATTCTTCCTTTACGATGTTTTCTTAATTATTTTATTTTTTATTATCACATATTCATTCCATCTTCGTTTTGGCTATTTATACAAAGCTTTTTGTCATTATATTTTGGGGCATATTTTCACTAAATATAAAAACATTTTAAATATCTTTTACTCCCGATCTTTAGCAGTGTTGACCTATGACCTTTGTCCCCCCCCTCCCCCTCCCTCCTCTCCTTCCAGCTGTTGAACCTGTGCGAGACCGAGGATGCTGCTCTGATGAAGCTGCCCTGTTACAAGAGCCTTCCCTCCCTGGTTCCCCTCCGCATCGCTGCTCTCAGTAAGAACTTGATATTAGTTGATATGTATCGTTGTCTTTTCTGTGAATTGCTCATTGTTCTGGATGAAGACAAAATTCCTGAATTTGCAAAAGATTCATGCAAATGTATTGAATGAAATAACTATCTAACGAAACATTTTGAAGTGTTTTTAAATAATCCTGACTTGCTATGTTTGAATTATTGCATTGATTTTTGTCATACAGGAGTTTAATGTTTCTTTCTTGTTGTTTAGATGCCCTCGCAGCTTGTAACTACTTGCCACAGTCCAGAGAGAAGATCATTGCTGCCCTGTTTAAAGCCCTCAACTCCACCAACAATGAACTGCAGGAAGCGGGCGAGGCATGTATGAGGAAGGTCAGTGCAACGTCTCTTATCCTTTTTTTTTTTTTTTTTTTGTTTTTTTGTTGCTTGTAATTTGTTTAGATTTAGACGACAACACATTACATCAGGATTTGCAGGAAATTTTATACTTGAAATTGTCGAATTTTTAAGCAGGCTGCATTTATATATATATATATATATATATATATATATATGTTTATAGTCCGCGATCTCTAGCACCTGTTGAAAGATGTCTTTCAGCAGTCAACACATCTTCATTTCTGTCCTTTCTTAGCATCTTTCCACTGGACCTATTTTAAAAGAAGATTGATTTCGAATTTATTTCAAGACGTTATTGATTACTTAGAAAGCTCAGACCTGTGTTACATCACTCACTTCAACTGCAATTCCCTTTGAGCACAAAACAGCCTGAGACCCACTGACATGACCTTTCTAAATCTGGATTAAAGACTGTGCCTTAAGCTATGAAGCGATCTACCCAAGAGGTGGTGGCACCCTTTAAATCTTTTCTATAATCACATTTAATCCACCTTATTAAAATGGCCTTCTTCTGTGTCACCCTTTTATACTTTCCTCTCTTAATTGATCTATTTGTTTCATTTGCTCTTGTGTTATTTAAGTGCTTTTCATTTTGTTATTGTTTTCTAAGTATAGTTCTTTTATTATCTTGTTTTCCAGGCTTCTCTTCTTTCCTGCTGTCTTTTATCTGTACCACTCATGTCATTTGCCATCTTAGAGGTCCTTTGTTAATCCTTGCCTCATACCATTTCCCCACCCAATTATATTCATAGGGACGTCCCTCTGCTTTATCACACTCTCCATGAACCAATCCTGCCTTTTATTCATCAAAGTATCCAGACCATCTTCAACTCTATCCATCTACCTCAAGCTCTTTGTCTCCTTTTCCTTCCATTTCTGTGTCCTTCATTTTCTTTCTTTACCACCATCACTCCTTTTCACTATCCTTTGATTTTTTTTATTTATTTTTCTGCCTAGCCATTCTCTGCTCTCTCCATTCTTTCATCTCTGCCCTGCTAGCACTAATGAGCGTTGCCATGGCCCGATCGATACAGGATGGAGTGTTTGTTCTCTGCACTGAGAGGAAAATGAATGTGGCTGCCATGCATCATTCCCTCCTCTCTGTGTGTGTGTGTGTGTGTGTGTGTGTGTGTGTGTGTGTGTGTGTGTGTGTGTGTGTGTGTGTGTGTGTGTGTGTGTGTGTGTGTGTGTGTGTGTGTGGTTCTGGCATGTGTGCTTGTTTATGGCTGGTCATGCCCTCATTTGAGTGGCCTTAGTTCCTTAATGGAGACACAAGGGGTAGCAAATAGTTCACGGGGCTGGAAAACCTGCCAAGGCCAAGTCTAATTTAGAGAAAAAAATATTTGTGGAAGGGAAATAAAAAATTATTTGGTTCAACGGTCACAGATCTCAATAATACTTTAAAGCTTCAACTACTTTTTTTTATGAAATGTTTGGCAACATCAGAGCAAAACAAGCCTGTATTCTGACTTCTGACAATATCAATTTGTTTAGTATATTTACAAATTCTAGTTTTCAGATTTTTCAACATTACCATCTTGTTTCCTTTACAATATTCATTTTAAGAGTCGTATGTCAACCTTTTGAGATCTGAGAAATGATGTGTCCCTGTGCTGCGTTTTAGTTCCTGGAAGGCGCAACCATCGAGGTGGACCAGATCCACACTCACATGCGCCCCCTGCTGATGATGCTGGGTGACTACCGCAGCCTGACGCTCAACGTGGTGAACCGCCTGACCTCCGTCACTCGTCTGTTCCCCAACTCCTTCAATGACAAGTTCTGTGATCAGATGATGGTGAGAAACTGTCTCCTCATTTTGCAACAATTTTTTTCATTTTCAAAACATCTGACGGCACAGAATACAGTTCATAATGGCATCAACGTGACGGCAAAACCGTTTAACTGTGGCAGTGTTGGTGCTCGGCTTGAGACCGAAGGTTATTTTGGAGTCTCTAAATATCTGAGAATTTTTTAAGTTTGAATATTCTACTGAGTAGTCGGCAGGTTTGATCAAATAGTTGAGTATTTATTTTCATAAAGTTTAAATATGTGCGAAATTACATATGCAATTTCTCTTTAAAATGACTAGTCAACAATAATGAAACGTTTATTTTATTAATTACAACCACGTTTACCAGTCTTAAACATAATATTATCATCAAGAAAACATAACCTACAAGAATGTAGTTCAAGACTCGTAATTGCCGCCAACATATTTGAGTATTGTTTCTGTCATACATGAGCGTGTATCACTTAAACTGGTATGCCTTATGCAAATGTAATTATTGTCCTTAGGTTAATAATGTTTGGGTAGCAATGCCAACAGGGCTCACATGGTTAATACAAGGCGTCAGGTCATGGTCCAACAATGATTATTGTATATTATATATTATTATACCACTTGTTTGCTGTGTAGTAGCTTCACAATTAGGAAAATAATTATTTGTATTAAGTGACATATTTTCATTAATTACACACAGTCTCAATCTTGTCTCTCTCAGCAACACCTCAGGAAGTGGATGGAGGTGGTTGTAATAACACACAAGGGAGGCCAGCGAAGTGACGGCAGTGTAAGTATCCCGACCAGAGAATACATACACCTTACAGCACTGAGACATTTAATACAAATGTGAATACATCACTAATGACATGGAGATGTGTTTTTTTTTTTTTTTTTTTTCGCTTCGACCATTTATTTTAGTAGACATCTTATTTGAATGCAATGAAGACACAGTCATAGCCTGTAGGAGGAGGGGTCAATACAGCCGTCTACTGGCACTTTTTTTTTTGTTCGATGATCCTTCCTGTATTAACCAAACAGCGCGCAGGGAAAAAAAAAGGGCAGAGAATGTAGTCAACACCTCCTCAATGTGGCTTCCTCCCAGATGAGTTGTGAGTGGCCATATTACAATCAATGATTAATTAGGCGCCAGGCAGGCGGTGGTGGGCCCAGTGCTGCGTCTCCTCATTATCTCCTCGACAGATAACCTTGTAAAGGCAGAGAAAAAGGTGAGAGAGAAAGAGGGGGAGAAAGGGAAAAAAAAACAGCTGCCTCTCCCCCACAGAAATAAAAGCCTTCTTCTTCTGTCTTCCCTTTTATGCGAGTTCATCCCATCTTAAAATGGTGTGTTTAATTAGATGCAAATTGGCCCCTCTGTCTTTCCCTCCCTCCAACCAGGGGTCTTTGTGCGTGTTGACAGGAAGGCTAGCAGTGACAATAAAGCCAGGGTCAGGGGTCAATTAGCCAAGCCCGGCAAAGAGGAGAGAGCAGGACTGGGGAGGATGGTCTGAAGGCATGAAAGCAGGGTTTGACGGAGTATTGAGTGGAGTAACGGGGGTGTGAGGAGTAGTAAAGATCTCGTATGAAAGGAAACGGAAAGGGTTTAACCTAAACAAAATGTCAGTCTCTGAATTTATGACCTGATATCTGTCAGAGGGGTGGTTTTCCTCCAAATGCCACAGATTCTGTGTTGCTCGACTGACGTTCCATTATGGCCCCCGGCCCCCCGTTATTCACCAAAAGCTGAGGAAAGTTGTTCCTGGGGGTCAATCGTAAAGGTTGCTGCTGTCTGCCCATTCATTTCACCATCACCCTGTCTTATCCGCTCACCTTCCACACTCCACACAGACAGACGACACACAACCGCACACAATTGCACACGTACTGCTTTGCTGACTCTGATCATTGTCTCCCGTTGCGGTACAGCCTGCGTTGGAGGGCGTTGAGGTGAGATGTGACCCGGTGCTGTGCCCTCTTGTTGGTGACTCCCCGTGATTGCAGCTTAGTTGAACTAATGTTGTGCTGGTGACTTGAACCAATGTCGTGTTAGTGGTGCTGGTGGAGTCCCCCCCCGTATCTCTGTGTCCGTCTCTGTGGTCGTCTTCCGAAAAAGCGTGACTGTCGTCTCAGCCTTGCTCTAACCTCACATTTTGACTGCTGTAGAAATGTCCAATCCTCCCCCATCCCCCCTTTTGACTTTTTCACCTCTAAGATATCGATAATGCAAGGTTTATGAAAGTGATCATGCATACTCTCCTTTTTTTTGTTGTTGTTTGTACCCCTGTGCGAATGTAATCCAAGAACTCATGCAAGTGAGGCGCTCTGCACCTTTTTCTGTGGGACGTTAACTCCGCACAGATTTCATTTTCAGTCGTTTGACTAAGATTTGTCCTCGTCTTTCTGCAGTGGCTGTCCATCAATACCGTCCGTCATAAACTTATATCCATGTCTAGTTCCATCTTCCTTCCCACAACAATTCATCCACTCCCTTCTTACCGCCACTCTTTTCCTCTGACTCTTTCTCTAGGAGATGAAGATCTGCTCTGCCATCATTAATCTTTTCCACCTGATCCCAGCGGCCCCTCAGACTCTGGTCAAACCTCTGCTGGAGGTGGTGATGAAGACCGAGAGGGCCATGCTCATAGAGGTAGGACACCAACTCCACTCCAACTTTTCTGGTTATTCATTCTGCGTGTTCCTTGGTATTACGAGGACAAAGTCTTCAAGATAAAAATGAACATAGTTATGCTTCAGGATGTTACTGCTTGAAAAAAAAAAAAGAGTCATTGGCATTTCTGAATGCAAGTCATGATAATTTTAAGATAAATATTTGATAATCTCGTGATAGTTATTTTTACATTCAGCCTTCTGATCCTTTTTGATCAACTTCTGATGTATAGTATAAATGGGACATTTAACTCTGTTTTCCTGTAGAGATCTCAGCGTATTAGCACAGATTTTCACAAGAAAGTGCATATGCTTTGATGAAATCTTTACCATCTTTCCTGTTTCCGCCCGTTTCCAATTTCTCCTCCGCTGCGCTACCCCTCCCTCCTGTGCCAGGCCGGCAGTCCATTCAGGGAGCCTTTGATCAAGTTCCTGACGCGTCACCCATCTCAGACAGTGGAGCTGTTCATGATGGAGGCTACGCTGAACGACCCCCAGTGGAGCCGCATGTTCATGGTCAGACACCGGCAGCTCTAAGTAGCTGTCCCTTCAGGCTTTTTATTGACACATTTGCCACTAAAACTGCATTTTGCTGCTGCAGTAATCGGCGATAATCAGGGATATAATGTGTGTTTCGAGGCTCAGTGGTCCTGTTACCAACAAATTGAGACGGATCACTCCCAGTAAAAAAAAAAAATGTATAAATTTCCTGTATCATGTTTCTTTAAATGTGTTATAGTTACAGTATGTATGTATGTGTATTCGTATACAGAGTTTTTTGAAACACAAAGATGCCAAGCCACTGAGAGACGTGCTGGCTTCTAACCCCAACCGCTTCGTCCCTCTGCTGGTTCCCGCTGGCACTGCAGCAACTGTTCGACCTGGATCTCCCTCCACCACCACAGCCAGATTGGACCTGCAGTTTCAGGCTATCAAGGTATACATATATCATTTCCTTTTCAATGTATACATACTGTACGGACACTTATTGTCAGGTCAGATGCATATATGTGTAAAGCTGAATGCTGAATTCTAATCTGAATTAGGGGTGCGTATTGGCAAGCACTTTAAATACGTATCGCGATACACGTGTCACGATGCGATATATCGCAATATATTGCGATGTGATTCTATACATATTGCAATACTATAAATGTAAAAATGGAGTTAAAAATACAACTTGCTGTAAACCACCCGTATAGTCTAATATGTACATCTCATATTGATAACTCAGCAGACAAATTTCATCAAAACTGTCGAAGAATTTGTCTTTTTGACACAAACAGGGATTCGAGGCAATTTAAATAACATTTTAAATCCATTTAAAACATATATTTTAAAAATATATCTATAGTAGTCGCAGACATATCGCTTCATAACCGTTAAAATGCTATATTGATATTTTTGCGCAACCCTAATCTGAATACGACATAACTCTCAGTAACTCCGTCATATGACCTGTAGCCTGTTCCTCCTTTATCCCTTGTGCTCAGATTATCAGCATCATAGTGAAAAATGACGAGGGCTGGCTGGCAGGGCAGCACTCCCTGGTCAGTCAGCTTCGGCGAGTCTGGGTCAGTGAAGCCTTCCAGGAGAGACATCGCAAAGACAACATGGCTGCCACCAACTGGAAGGAGCCCAAGCTGCTGGCCTACTGCCTGCTCAGCTACTGCAAGTACGTACACTTATTCAAACTGTAATAGGGACGGAAATCCCCGACACGTTGGACAAAGTTGTCATACAACCTGAAAATGGACATTTCATATGAAGATCTGAGTTAGGATGTGAAAAATAATAAGCCCTCTCAACAACTACTGCTAACTACTGTTAACTACTGTTAGTCTGAAATTAACAACGCTGCCAGTAGAGCCTCATACTCGATGGATTAAGGGACCCTTTAAGTGGCGTATTAACTAGGCTTGCGTAAGGACGACAAGCCAATGATGCAGATTTTTAAACTTGGTGCAGTTTCTTACTTTAACTTAAGGGTATTCCAATTATGAATGACCGTCTTCCCCCTTGTTTCTGTCAGAGCACTGAGAAAGTGTTAAATCACCTGCCACATTCCCCATTATTGCCATTAACCCCCGACCACTCCATGTGTTCAGTCATCCATTGAATAAAAAAAAAAGAAGGTTTTCTACCCAAGTCACATTGGTATCCAAGATTCTTCAAAACGTCACACGTCATATCTTCTGTACTCTAAACTTATTGACCCCCCCCGTCTCCTCAATAGGCGTAACTACTCAGAGATTGAGCTGCTGTTCCAGCTGCTGCGGGCCTTTACAGGTCGCTTCTTATGCAACATGACCTTCCTGAAGGAGTACATGGAGGAGGAGATTCCCAAGAACTACTCCATTGCCCAAAAACGAGCCCTGTTCTTCCGCTTCGTTGAGTTCAATGACCCACACTTCAACGATGAGCTTAAAGCAAAGGTACGTACACAGGCAATCAGAGCAGCAAAGCAGCAATGAATTTTGCCAACCATTTTATGGAATTGACATTCAAGTCATGGTTGGAGATTTAATACACTGTTTTAAAATCCACACAGGAAGTAAAGTATTGGTCCTGTGGGAGGTGTTAAACACTAAAACCAGCTGACTATTCCTCCAGTTGAAAGGCATTGATGGATACATTTCAACGTCTGTTTTTGTACAATGTGTAAAATGTGTACATTTTGAGATGTCACAACATGGAAAAATTATTCATTTTCAGTGAAACGCTTAATATTTCAAGGAAGTGATTACGGGGTTTTCTCTGCAGCTTTGTTTTTATTTTTCTTCTTCTATTGGTCTAGCACAGCAGAACATGCATACACAGTATATAGCCTGCTAAAGGGACAAAATACATATTTAAACAAATATGCTAGTTGAAAACTATAAGGCGCATGTTGGTCTTAATTGAAAGAATTATACGTTTTGGACTTTTTGAAAAATTGAGAAGTAATCCTTTGGACATATCGTCATCATTATAAATGCTGTTTCTAAATTCTTTGAGCATGGCCTCAGCTTACTTACTTTGCTTCCTCAGTGTGGGGACCTGATCTGTGTGACTTTTGTGGTTGGTGTGTTTTGAACCAGAAGTTGTTTGATAGAATCCGGAAGGTCATTGTCTGGTTCTGGACCCTCAGAGGCTCACAGATGAATGCTTCTGTCCTCTCTACCTGACCTGCTGCGGCAACCATTACAATCATTCGGGCTGCTTTTTAATTAAGATCACTCTCCCGCATGCATGCTCACAAGCATACACACACAGACCGAGGCGCGCACACACACACACACACATTTTGCACAGCTGTAATAGGCACACAACCTGGCACCAGAACAACAGACAGCTCTGCCGTTAAGTACAAACGGGTCAGTGGGGAAGGCCGGCCCTGGCTGGCACGCTGTCGCACATAGCCAAATGACTGTGTGGCAAGAAACGCACAACTGGCAATTGCAGCGTACGCACACTCCCAAATCCAAGGACATACACTTGTGTTTATGATGCTGCTCACGCCACTATGCACTTTTTTCTTTTCTGCTCATGTGCAGTTTGCATTGTGTCAGCGTCATACGGACCGGGGAGAAAAACAAGAGCCAAAATATAGGCAGGGGAAAGAGTTCAGCCCACTCGCTGTGCTCTTCCAGGCTCAAATGCTGCATTTTAATATTTAGCAGAACAGAGTTTAGCCTCTCAGAACCCCCCCCCCCGTCCTCCAATTCATAATTTTGCTCATATTGTTGTTTTTCCCTTAATTGTCCTCCTCTGGTGCACAGCAGCTGCTAACTGTGCATGTGAGGCGGAGAGACAGGCATACAGAAAAGGAAGCATGTGTTTGTGTGTGTGAATGTTTATGTTGATTGGTGTACAAGTCGTGAGCAAGAGAATGAGTGTGGCAGTCTGACATTTAAATAATTGCCTTTTAGCATTTTCCCAGAAGCATAATATCACTGGGAAATGTGTGTGTTTGTGCGCGGGTTTGTGTGCACGTTCTCCAGTATGCCTGGGAGTTAGACAGAGGCTCAGGTTCATGCATCACAGGGGTCTCTGAGAATATTTCACTCTGAGCGAGACACAAAGGGTGTGTAAAAAGAGAGCGAAGGAGAGAGACGGTGTGGGACAGCAGCAATGAATCATCTATGATGGCACAGCCCGATCTCATGCTGCTCCTGTATTGTTTCTTTTGTTAAATCCAAACACTTCTGACAGAAAACTGCTTTTGTGCAGCTTTTTTTTTTTTTTGTTCAAAAGTGTTTGATTATTCATGCAATGGATTTCCAGCAGACAAGCAAACAAACAAGTATATGAAATTTATGAAGCACAGCATGTCTGTTTCACGTTCGTTTTATGGTCCCGACATGACATACGGAGTAGCAGAATTTTATACATGTCAGGATGCGTCTACATGCTGTGCTGGTGTCGTATTCCCAGGAGAGATTGAAATCAAATTGTAGTGTTAAATTGAAATAACAAATACATATTTTGGTTAGTTTTGTTTCACACCTCTTCTGGCATATATGTGTAGATAAAGATAATAAGAGGAGTACAAACTCACAAGCAAAAACCTTTTTAGAGGCCAACAGCTGGGTGTGTTAGGTGTGGGGGGGGGAAGAGGCAGACATGTACCACATTATAAAGAGGTTTCCGCTTTCAGAGCCACGAATAACATTTTTACAAACTTTTTAAAGCATTTTTTTTAAATCAGAAGTACAGCAGTTTCAAACGGGAAATACCTGAGTTTAATTATAAACTATACAGATTAATTGCCTCTTAGTTCTCTTGTCAAGAAGTCAGATTTAGACAAATAAGAAAACCAGTTGGAATAGAATCACATTATTGATACAGAGTTCTTAAAATCAGCAAATTACCTCGATTATGTGAGGTTTGAGGTTTCCCCAGAGTTAACTGAGCTCCTCTAGCTTTTCACCTAACTGTATGGCTACGTCACAATAAATTCCATACATAATTCCTAATTCTTGATGTGTATGGGGATGTGTATAGCATTTTCAAGCTCCCCCTTTTCACCGTCTCCCTTTTGTGGTTGGAGAGGAACCCCTGTGGCACTGCAACACACACACACACACACACACACACACACACACACACACACACACACACACACACACACACACACACACACACACACACACACACATTATTTGTTTAAGACTATGGAAATGGAATTTAAGACAATTAAGACCCCTGCAGAAGGAGCTCTCGGCTACTCGCCCTGTGTGTGTGTGCGCGTTTGTGCGTGCATACACTAACACACACGGACATTTAGTTTGGCAATATAGAAATAAGTACAGTGATTGATGTCAGAGGAGCTGAGAATTAATAGGAACAGATGAGACTGGAGGACAGACTTGTGCTCCATGCCTTTTCTTTGTGTCTTCATTTAAGGGTGTGTGCATGTTTCTGCATGCACGTTGTGTAGAGCATGTGTGAATAATGTTCTAATGGAGGAGCTTGAACATATGCTGCCACAGCTCTCTCTCCACTGAGCGATGCCCTGTCCTCCCCAATGATGGATTGAAAAGGGAGGGTTCATTAACAGATAGCAGCTTCTTTAATAAATGCAGTCGTTAGCTGTATTGTGTTTGGGTTATTCTGCACTTTACCAGCTAATCAAGCCGCTGTCTTCACTCGCTGATCCCTGCTAACAATCCCTGTAGGTTTCGGGGTGTTTGTAAATTGCATTTTAAGCCTTTCATCAGCAATAGTTAAGATTTTAATTTATTTTTTTGCTTCCAATGTTTACGAATTAATTAAGAGAACATGTTCAGAGTGTTTTCTTCATCCATTCTTTGAATGCCACACTTTTTATTACCATTGTTTTTTGTGTCACATTTGGTGTTGCTGCGCCTCCAGCCTGTCTTTACGCTCCTAATTATTTTTGCCTTTCGAGAAGAATCAACGTTTTATTTCTCCTTTTATCAGCAATCTGAAAAGGACCTGTGTCCCTCTCACTCTAGAATAGATTTTAGAGTAGATGACTCTTTCATCACTTAGTTTTGTGTCAGAGTGTACGGCTGTTTCTTTTATGCAGATTTTGAAAGAACACACAAGATACTTTTCTCCTTTTTGTTTGTCATGGATGAAGCATATTCTCCTCAGTAAATGGAATAAAAGAAAAAGTTAAATCACATCGTGTGTTACTTCCTGTTTCTTAGGTGTTGCAGCACATCCTCAACCTAGCCTTCCTGCACAGCTTTGAGAAGGGGGAAGGTGAGCAGCTGCTTGGACCGCCCAACCCTGAAGGAGACAATCCTGAAAGCATTACCAGTGTCTTCATCACAAAGGTACACATGCACGCTTGCAGCTATTCTTTCTTCTCAACTTTCTTTCTTCACATCCAATCTGCTGACTCCCCAACCCCCCCTTCCCCCCTCCCCCCTCCCGATCCCCGCCCTTCTTCTTCTGTTCATTACTCACCAGCTTTGTCTCTCCATCAGTCTCCCTGATTTCATTACCTGCTGCATTTCCTCTAATAATGTCTTATCAGTCCAGCACATTTCCACACTCTCAGTCATCATCCATTGCATCCTACGTAGTCCGATTCTTCTCCTCCCATGGTCTCCACACATTACTTGATCATTAATTGCTGTTATTCCATCTTTCTCTTCTCCCTTTTTTTTCCCTCTGCCATTTGTTTTTGTTTTTCTCCCTCCCACCATCCCACCGGTCCCCCTCTTTCCATCACGTTTCATTCATCCGGCCAGACTATAATTCCTGGTGTAAATGCCACGATGTGACCGTGCTAAAAGTCAGCATGTTTGTGCTGTGGCAGATCTCATCACCAGTCCTAATGGCCGCTAATGGCTCCTCTACGGTCTGGTTAAAACTCATTTCCTCACTTACCCCCCTCTCTCTCTGAATGTTCTCTCCTCCGTGCACCTCTCCAGGGAAGGTGGATGGTGATGGTTGTTTTGGATGGGGGACTGTGTTTTTGCCAGAGCTTTTCGATATGTGAAAACGTATATTTTCCTTGTGGTTTGACTTCATTAAACTATAATTTTGCGACGTGAACATTCGTCTGAACTGCAGTATACTTGGGCAATTCAGACCAACGATATATTAAATAGAATATATTTATCTTCCTTATTTATGCACATGAAGTGCTTTAAGTAATCTAAGACTTCTATTGACCTCTGTTGGCACCTGGTGAGACTTACAGCCACACCAACACCTCTCAGGCATTTTTGTTCTACACTCAGAATTAATTTGTTGTTGTAATATACAGAAAACATCTCTGAAAATGACTAATTGATTTTTGTCTTTGTAGATATAGTGCGCTAACTTTGTGCTATGAACAGTAAACGTTGGTCCTATTTCCCCCTCACTCAACCACCTTTAACCCCACATCTCTGCCAACCCTCTCAGGTGCTGGACCCAGAGAAGCAGGCCGACCTGCTGGACTCACTGCGGATCTGCCTGCTGCAGTTCTCCACCCTGCTGGTGGAGCACGCTCCCCACCACATTCACGACAACAACAAGTCACGCAACAGCAAACTGCGGCGCCTCATGACCTTTGCCTGGCCGTGCCTCCTGCCCAAAGCCTGCGTGGACCCTGCCTGCAAATACAGTGGTCACTTACTTCTGGCCCACATCATTGCAAAGTTTGCCATTCACAAGAAGATTGTGCTGCAGGTGAGGAAGAAAGAGAAGAGAAACTCAGTGGAGCGTGGGTTTAACTTAACACAGAGCTTAAGACAGAGGATAGAGATTAAACATGGCAAACTTGTGTAGCAGGTGTGAAAGAATCCCTGAGTGACCTTGTAAAATGCAAAAACTGACAAAACATCAGGATTCAATTGAAATGAGCTGACAACAGATGGATACAAAAAGAGGCACTTGAGAGAGAGAGAGACAGAGAGAGAGAGAGAGCGTCTTTGTCCCATGTTCCACATACTTTTTAATATGAATGTATTGGAAAAGAAATACAGTGATGATTAAAAAAAAAAAACACTAAGTTCAGCATCAGTGGTCCATGGAATTGGTATAATTTACAAAGTGCATTACCGTTCCTTTGTACAGGTCTTCCACAGCCTGCTGAAGGCCCACACGATGGAGGCCCGGGCCATTGTACGGCAGGCCATGGCCATCCTGACCCCGGCTGTGCCGGCCCGCATGGAGGACGGCCACCAGATGCTGACGCACTGGACTCGCAAAATCATCGTGGAGGAGGGACACACTGTACCGCAGCTGGTCCACATACTGCATCTCATTGTGCAGCACTTCAGGGTGAGCATATATATATTAAAGAACACACACAGAGACACAGACAGACGTTACAGTTTGTCAATAGTGCACCACCTTCTTCCCTTCAGCCTATCAACTATTGAATGTATTGATTGTCAGTTTATTCATCCGGGCAGGGTGGGGCAGACCGAACAGTCGAAACTAAACCGGTTTTCTGTCCCAGTAATGCTCATAAGGCACGTCGAGGTAATACACATTCCGTGGTGCTCATCCCAATTCAGACCACCTGTTTAAAGATCTCTATCTTATACTTAACATTTTATGGTAAGACGGGGTAAACTGCCACCACATGGAGTGAGAGGGCAACTGTCACTCTAAATCCTCGGCCAATTGTTGCTGCAGCTCCACACTCGGTGTGGCTTCGGCAATTGCAGTGAACCACATGGGGGAAGCGCAGTTGAGGAGCTATTTTTGTTGATTTTCTGAGTGCCCTAAATTAAATGATGCCTCTTAACCAGTCCTGATGGGAATGGAGCACTATCATTAAAAGTTGGATGATCTCGCATGGCCCATTTAATAGTTTTTATGATACTGGTTCACTAAATTTGAGTTTCATATTGACAGTAGACGCGACAACGGTGTTGGGGTCTGTTGCCCCCTTGTCAAAAGCTGGATCATTCATCACTGGGCAGTGGAGCTAATGGTAACCGCCTGCTGCCTTTTAATCGCCTTAATACAGATGGAATGTCCCAAGCGCGCTCTTCTCGGTGACCGGTCGAGTCCGAGAGCGTCTGGTCCGTTCACAAGTCAACACCAGCAATGGATCATTGGGCTTTATGTTTGCATTCCCCCTTAAACTTCAGAAGCCACTTCCTGCCCTCTTGCTCCTTCAGCTGATGTTCGCCGCCTCGCCGGTCAGAGAGCTACCGTCTTTTAGCAGAAGACTGACATTTTCCTCAGCGCCGCTCTCCATTTCACTGACAGGCTGCTCTCACTGGGCCAGATGACTAATCTAATGTAATCACATCAGCATAATTACGCTAGGGAGGAGATAATGACAGACAGATGAGAGACTGCGCGCGCGTGTGTGTGTGTGTGTGTGTGTGTGTGTGTGTGTGTGTGTGTGTGTGTGTGTGTGTGTGTGTGTGTGTGTGTGTGTGTGTGTGTGTGTGAGATAAAGAAATGGAGAGATTGTGTGCGTGTTTGTCTGTGTGTACACGTGATGGACAGGGCTTAGCCACTCCGTCATTAAGGGGCTGTGAAGCCCTGCTCTATCGACTATAATTACCCGCAAAGTGAGAAGCTTTAATATTCTTTGACACTGGCAACAGCCCTCAGATAGACATCTAATCTCTTGCTCTTTTGTCTGCGTGTGTCTGCGAGTCCCATTTCAGTTTGCGACGAAACTAAGTGACTCTTGAGTGTGACGCTCGAGGGTGTGAATTCTCGTGGCTAAGTGTGTGTCATCACGTCCTTGAGACTAAGTGGGAATACGACTTCAGAGTTTGACTCTTCTGACTCTGTCTCAAAGTGATTGAGCACCCTCTTAAACTTTGCATGCGTTATCGTTCCAAAATCGAGAGCAAAGTATTGGCAGTGTAAAAAAAGAATTACGCTTGATTCCCTTTTTTGTTTCCGTTACCGTTCATGATAATGGCGCTCTACGGGAAGGCTGACTGGATCCTTTGCTCTCAGAAGCTCTCAGACGCCAGGGTGGAGTAGTAGATACTTCACAGGACTCTCAATTGCCCGGAGAGCGGAGACCTCTGATTTTAGGCATTTGGACAAACCGTCTTCTTGAGAAACTTTTCTGTCTGGTTTCGGGGGAAAGAATCGCACAATAACTCGCTCTCATAATTGCATTTGGATGGCTGCAAAGCCCGTTGAAGCCAGTCTCATTTATATGTGAAGCTACTGACAAGGAAGTCCATTTTAAAATGAAGCTGGGCGACGCAACGGTTCTCCTCATCTGTCGTGGATGCTTGCCAAACCAGTAAAAGACTAGAATATCAAAAGCAATTATAATAATTAATATTGCAAAACGTACATGTTTAATATCATAATTCTGTGATTCACATCACATTTCTGTACCTTACTGAAATGTATGCAGCATCGTTCAGTCTGTGTGTCTGGGTTCACCCTCTGGTCGGCATGCAGGCGGGAAGGAGGAGCGGTTTTGTGTGAGGGATCTTTTTGATGGGCTCACAAAGTGGGGTTTTTCCACTCATGCAAAAGAGGATCGTTTGTAAGCTTATAATCTTGCAAAATGTGTCATTCGGTTCCTCCACTTCCATACTTGGTGTGTGTGTGTGTGTGTGTGTGTGTGTGTGTGTGTGTGTGTGTGTGTGTGTGTGTGTGTGTGTGTGTGTGTGTGAGAGTGTGAGAGAGAGAGAGAAAAACAGGCCTCAAGCTACAGTGGCATTTTATTTTGAAGTTTGGTTCCTTTAAGTACTGCTGTGTCATTGTTCATCTGTTCAGCCTCGCTGGCTGTCATTTGTTCATGTCTGCTAACTCTGCCATTGGCATCAGTGACCATCTGCAGTTGGTGCTTTAGGGGGGAGAAAATGCAGCCAAGTTCTACCTGACACTTTGTGTTTTGAATAGCAAATATGGAAGCTATCGCAAACTAGATATTCATTCTATATTATAATATTAGATTTGCTTTACGTACTAGTTCCTAAATTTTGACTCACTGCTGTCTCTCTCCAGGTGTACTACCCGGTGCGCCACCACCTGGTGCAGCACATGATCAGTGCGATGCAGCGTCTGGGCTTCACCCCCAGTGTGACCATCGAGCAAAGGAAGCTGGCTGTGGACCTGGCCGAGGTCGTCATCAAATGGGAGTTGCAGAGGATCAAAGACCAGCAGGTGGGTTCCTGTTCCTGGATTGCCATAAATGTACAATCGCAACAGAAGTCCAGGCAAAGAGGCAGTCTGAACGTCACACAGTTTTTTTTTTTTTTATTAACTTCTACTTCCTTTTATCACAACAACCTGATTAGTTTGTGACTCGCAACAGCAGTGTTGTGCCCACGTGAGGCGCCATGTAACCGTTACTGTGCCACCAAATGACATCCTTCATATTCTCCAGGTTTTTTATATATATTGCTAATGAATCAGTGCAGAGTGTTTTGTTTATTAATTCCCAAAAAAAAAGCCATTTATGATAGAGATTAAAAAATGTTCTTAGTTATACTCATGACTCATAAGCGGTCCGAAACCTTGACGTACGCGTCCGTTTAATCCTGTAAAGTGTAAATATGTTAACTGATGAACTCGTCCCCCCCGCCCCCGATGCTCCTCTCCCCTGTCTCTGTTCGGGGTGGCAGCCGGAGTCCGAGGCTGAAGTTGTCGCTGGCGGTGAAGGGACGAGCGGCGGTGCTGTGAAGAGAGGACTGTCTCTGGAGGCGGGCACTGCTGCAGCCACCGCTGCCGGGCAAGACGTCAAGAGGTTCCGCACTGCAACTGGAGCTGCCTCCGCGGTGAGCTCGGTAGCGTGTGGTCGCCGTGTCACTTTAGCCAGGAAATCTCTATACAGGCTGTGTTTCCCCTTTTTTTTTTATTAATTCTCCTTATTATTTCTGCCGCAAAAAAAAAAAAAATCCCAAGATCATTAATGTTCTCTTTCTATCGTGTTCCACCGGGTGCAGGGCGTAGCCTCTCCACACACACACACACACACACACACGGAGCGGCCCCGAGGAGAGACGGGCGAAGACGAGATAACGTTGTCCGTACCGGTTACAAACGCACTCGGTAGTGAAAGAAACGCCAACATGCTTTGTTATTACGTTTGTTTTTGTGTTTCCAGCGGAGCTAGGCCAGAGAATATTGGGTTAAAACAGATCGGTGATGCTGTTTTACCCTAATTATTGTGTATTGCTGGAAGTGATGAGCCCTGGTGCTTTTTTTATGTGGAGTGAGCACTTCGCCGGACTAGTTTAAAAAAAAAAATATATATATATTTTTAAATGCTACATTGCTTGTCAGCGACCGTCCATATGCCAGTTCTTATGGGAACTTAGGAGGCATTTGGCATTGTGTGCTCTGAATAATTTGACAGCAAACACACCAGTCATCTTACATTATATTATAATTACACCATTATATTATTTTAATGAAAACTCAACTCCTGACATTTGCTCCTGGTGTTCTTCACCACTGTTTCTGGAAGAATGAAATAAGAGGATTAACATGGCTTTGAGAGTGACATATTTTCTTTTTTAATAAGTGCTGTTCTGTGGATCTAACGAATGTCAGTGTGAAGAGTTGGCGGTTCATGTGCATTTGAAAAAGGTGCTTATAGAGATCTAAAGAAACGTGTGGTGGTAGACTTGAGTGTTTCATATTGACAGTAGGTGATTATTTGTGTGCATCCTCTTTCCTTCAAAGTTATTGCTGGCTGTCCATGTGTTCCACACTTCTGTTTTGAAAGATCCCTTAATCAAACAGCCATTTTCACATCTGTCTAAGATAAAAGTTGCCAACAGGAGGTGAGAGCACGGTTGTTGTTCTTTGTTTCCTTAATCCATTTTTCCTTATGACAGTATTGCAGCTTCACATCTGCTTCATTTCAAATCCCACTGTTATCTGTTGTTTGCAATATGAAAACTGGATGAGATGTGTTTCAGGAAGTGCCTGTTCAAAATCTAAGTTGTTGAATTACACTATGGTCAATCGCTGATACATATACAGTTTATTTATTTACCTCATCTATTGAACAATGACATTTCTTTTGAAATTAAATCTATTGAATTTCATTATTCCTCCTGAATTAAACACTACTGAACACACTTATTGAAAATGTTAAAAACTTCAACTCAAAATACAGCAAAAAAATGTATGTCGGATATATATAATTAATCACAGTCGTACACAGAATCTAAAAAATGGCAATACAATACTGACATATTTCTTTATTTAAGGCAGCATAGCCAAAATAGCAGCGTTCTGAGTGCCACTATCTATAGCCAACATGCTGCAAAGCAACTCAAATCGCAGATGCATTTTGTGTTTTAATACTTAAAGCTGTTGTACTGTATTGTAAACACCAGAACACGTCTTAGTATCTGCAGTCATAATGACGGTGTAATTCCCGACTTCTTTTACCACAATGTCAGCAGAAAAATGCAATAGCAGCATTTATTTCTGCTTGAGACGAGGAAATGTAAACTGCTCAGAAAGTTGCCAGGATAATTTTCAGTTGCAGCCCACTTTTCACTTTAAACAATGCAGACAAAAACCAGACTCTGATTCCCCCACCCCTCCCCCCGCCCTCCTGCTGTCAGAGTTTTATGATATCTGTTTAGTTTCTTAGCTTCCAAAAGTCTCGACTTTTCCTCGGTTAGAGACACTTTCTTTCCTCTGTATTCAAACAAATCTCATCTGACATATTAATATTTACAATGTTTGTATGTGTGTGTTTTATAGGTGTTTGGCCGCAGCCAGTCCATGCCAGGTACAGAGACCATGCTCACCAAGCCTGTCGAGAAACAACATACCGACACCGTGGTCAACTTCCTCATCAGGATTGCGTGCCAGGTAACACACACACACACACACACACCCCCACACCCACACACACACCACACACTCGGTACAGTTCTGCCTTACGTAGCGCCTGCCGGGTAGGAGACAGCTGTCCTAACCCGTCCGTGGTGAAGGTGAGGCCCACCTGGGGGCTGTCCTGAACACATCACTACACATACACACACACACACACACACACACACACACACTGAGTCCTTTATGTGTCTGCTCACACAGCTGTCCCTCGGTCTGGTGGCAGTGATGACCTTGGTCACAAGCTTGAAATAGTGTGTTGGGATTTCACTCACCTTGACTTTTCCTCCCTTTTTTTTTTTTGTTTTTGCTCCATTCTCACTGTTCATCCCACCATCTCTGTTGAATACAACCTCTGGGGATCACTCACTCTTCACCGAAGAGGCTAAAGAAATATAATCTTTTTCTTTTTTTGTATTCTGCTCGATAACGGTGTATTGTGATACTAAATTGATCCCTGTTGAAAAATGTTATCGGTCCACTGGCCCCCAGGGATTACCATCAACCAAAGACCGCCACACATAAAGCTGATAGGGATTCATTGTCTCGCTAAAGGATGCTTCCGCAGGGCGAATGCTTGTCAACATGAGGACTTCTGCGGGGCCTCCTGACTGAAGGATGATCACCTTCCTGACTGTGCCACTGTTGAACTCTAGCAGCATGAATGAAATTACAATGCATGGTGACAGTCCTTGTCTCTTCTTGCCCCGTGTGATTCCTCACCTCTTCAGGACATCATGGTGAAATTGGAGATGAGGACCCGTTGTCAATTATAATGATAATGATACCAACCTTCCTTCCTCCCCCCCCTCTCTCCTTTCTAGGTGAACGACAGCACCAATGTGGCTGGATCTCCTGGGGAGCTGCTCTCCCGTCGCTGTGTTAGCCTCATGAAGTCTGCCCTCAGGCCTGACATGTGGCCTCGCGCCGAGCTCAAGCTACAGTGGTTTGACAAGCTGCTTATGACAGTGGTAAGATGGCATACGTCTTCAGAGTGAGGCTGCCTTTTATGTTTCGCAAAGTCACATTCATGCTTGTGTTGGTGACATAATTGGCTCTAAACTGAGCCCAGAGAGCACGTGTCAATCACTGCGTCCCGACCTTTAATGGCTTTTCCTTTTTTGATTTTCCCATTGATGAGTATTTACTTTTTAAAAGTGTCTGGCTTATCTTTTCTATTTTGTGATGGGGGGGGGCATTGTTGTTCTTTGGATAAGTCCAACAAACTATTTGTTTACGTGAGCTTGTCAAAGATTATTTGAAGTTGCAAGTGCATGTCATCAACAGTGTTTTATTCAAACAAGTCTGAATAAAATGTAAAATATTCAGGCTTGTTGTTACAGCTCAAAGCAATAATCAACAAACAGGAAAGGATAACTAATGCGTCTCCGCTGTTCACTTTCCCAGAGACCGCAGAAGTTACCCCGTCTCCGCTTAAGCTCTGTCTTAGTGTTTGCTCCAACGCCTCCGAGTCCTTTGTCTGTTATCAGTAATACATGAAGTGAGGCGCCAACCACCATAATGACAAAATAATGACAGTGGTGCGATAACAGGAGTCTATCCGGTTTGCCCTGTGCCTTCCCGTTCAACCCCCACCCGTCTCCATCCTAACCTCCTCATCCTTGCCTTCTGTATCGCCCCCAGTGTGCCTCTGTGCGTCTCTCCTCGCCTTTCCCTCTGTCTCTTGGCCCCACTTCCTCCTCTCCTCTCCTCTCCTCTCCTCCTCTTTTCTTTTCAGCCTCTTATCGCAGCCTCTCTTCTTGCTCTCTATTTTTATCCGTCGCTCCTCTCCTTCTCCACTCATCTCTCTGGTCTGATTCAGCACCACTGTTCAGACAAGGTTATCGCCACGCGCCGGCAATTGTCACGTACTTCCCTTGTTCCCTTTTGGGGATCACTGCATCGGTCGCGCCTTTCTCTC
The DNA here is from genome assembly GCA_016806645.1 of Ophiodon elongatus. Classification (NCBI taxonomy): domain Eukaryota; kingdom Metazoa; phylum Chordata; class Actinopteri; order Perciformes; family Hexagrammidae; genus Ophiodon; species Ophiodon elongatus. Next base: position 1,279,386 of record JACSYO010001932.1, read on the forward strand.
CGACACGCACACGCGCACACACACACACACGTACACGCACACGCACACGCACACACACGCACACAAACCCAATCAGCCCCTGCAGATCCCATGGGGATGGTCTGACAAACAAGGCTTTCTGTAGGTCTTATGCAGATGCACATACACGGGCCCTTTCCCCTCGGGAGCATGCTCTACCTGCCTAGCCGTCTTACTCAGACTAATGAACAATGCGCTGAATCGGATTACCTTTTTATCGTCTCATTGTACCGGCATGGCAGTGATTTAAGAGTCGCGAGGAGTGGCGTGAGAGGGCAGACGAGGAGGGGCAGGGGACACGCACGCAACACCTGCACACAGTCGCACCCTCAAGCACAAACATGCGTATTCCCCATTCTGCATGGCTCCGGAGACATGGTGCCCATTCTGTTAATACAGTGCCAAATCAATACTACCCTAATATCTACCAGGAGCCTTATCACAAGAGTCACCTTGTTCATTAGCCAAGATTAGTGCTTTGGATCTGTCCCAGATTATCCTCTTGGCCTTCCAATCGCTCTAAATCTTGATTGCAATTTAGACTAAATTAGGACCCAATGTTGGCCATTGATCTTTGGTTTAGCAGCAATCACACTGCCTTGGTTCTTTTGTGTGAGAAATACCTCTGTGTGTGGAATATTGATTTCTGAGTTGTCCGTCTGTGTAATAAAAAACTTGGCTGATTAATGCATCTGGTGATGAATTTGCATAATAGTTGTAGGCTTGGGTCTAAAACGATGAGGCTTAATATTTTTCCGTGATTATGGAGGTCACATTTGTTAAGAGGCATAATAAGTAGGGTTAGGCGTTATTAAAATTCCCCCACTGACGATATTGCTTTAAGAAAAACGTCAATATATGAAATTATTCTCAGAATAAAGGTGAAGAGAGAGACTCACATAGATATAACGGTTAAATATCCATGAACTAGAGACGCGTTTGTTGCAAGGCCCATAAGTGGCCACGATGTATAGGCAGTAAAAGCTATTTTACACAAGCGCATGGTGAGAGCAATTAATCAGATCCATCGACTGGTCGTAACTGCCCCGGTATAGTCTGGCCACCGTTGCTTATCTACACACTCGTTTCACTCCGCTGACCTGGTGCCACTGTTCTCCATGTCCTCTCAGGAGCAGCCAGCCCAGGCGAACATCTCCAACATCTGCACCGGACTGGAGATCCTCTGCTTCCTGCTGACAGTGCTGCAGTCCCCGGCCATCCTGGCCCATTTTAAGCCCCTCCAGCGGGGCATCGCTGCATGCATGACCTGCGGAAACACCAAGGTCCTGCGGGCTGTCCACTCCCTCCTTTCTCGCCTCATGAGCATCTTCCCCACTGAGCCCAGTAAGTTGCCACCGCTTAATGCCTAAATTGTAACATGCCTGCTGGACTCATAAACTCAGGAAAGCGCTGCATGTCTCTTCTGTGTTCATTGAAAATCTGACAGAACATTTGCACCATTGCTCTGTTGATTGATGCTTGGATTCTTAAGTTTGCTATTATCATGCCATGTGCTAACAGCAAGGCGTTGGTTTAGATTCTCAGCTTCTCTTTGTTTGAAGTAAACACTGCTCTCTCCCTCTAGGCACATCGACAGTGGCGTCTAAGTATGAGGAATTGGAGTGTCTGTATGCTGCTGTGGGCAAGGTCATCTATGAGGGACTTACCAACTATGAAAAAGCCACAAGCAACACTAACCCCACTCAGCTCTTCGGTAAGACCTCCCCAGCTCTCCCTTTTTCTCCTCCTCCTCCCCCTCCCCTTTCTACCTCCTTGTGCTCTGTTACTCTCACTTTGTCACTCATAAACCCTGTGGGTGTTTTCTTTTTTTTTTTTTTTTTTTTTTTTGTTTAGTTTTAGTTTTCAACAATTTTTCACACTCCCTCTCCATCCCTACAAAACTAAGCCACTTTAGTCACTTTTAGCAATCAAGCCAGTGAGTGGGTCGTTAAAATGCAAGCCGATGAGCCCTGCTGCTTGGGCTAACATCTGGTCTGTTTAAACGGAGGCCACAGTCCAGCGGTTTGGGAAAGGTTGTTTCTGGAAGAATTGCTGCTTTCGGCCACGCTCCCTGTACGAACATTACTGTTCTCCCAGATGTCAGAGTAGTTTATCGAAAAAACGTACATTAAAGCTTGTTCCAAGGAGACCGTTGTTAGATTTTTCTCTTCTTTTATTTGTACTATGCAGTAGCAAATAAAGGGACCTTAAAGGTGACAAATGACTATTGGAACAGAATAAAGGTAAAAGCTATTTTGTACGGTTTCCCAAAATGTCAGTTGTGGTCAATAAAAAGCATTTGGTATCCTGCTGTCAAAGAGGGGAAGCGCTGATGTGATTGGGGAAAGAGTCCTTGTCATGCTGTGTATATGAACACAAGCTGACTGCAGCTGTGTGTCTGTTGCTTTGCCCCACAGAGGTTGAGGTTCTTGTCATATCGTTGTATTTCTCATTCCCTCGTCCCCTTCATTTGTCTTCCAGGAACACTGATGATCCTGAAGTCGGCCTGCAGTTACAACGCCAGCTACATCGACCGCCTCATCTCGGTGTTCATGCGCTCGCTGCAGAAGATGGTGCGCGAACACCTGAGCCCCCAGCAGGCCAACCCGGGGGTCACTGAGACCAGCACAGGTACATGGACATGAATTCAGTGGAAAGATATGAGGAAGCCGAGTGCAGACTTAACAGACGGATACATTATACCTTCCGTGACAACATAAAGAATTATCATGCGCATACAGTGTGTATGTATATGGCTTTAGATTGGAGTTTTATTAAATAGAAGTTGAGTTCACAGCACATGAGTCACCATCAGAGCTCAGAGATCCACACAATTGTGCACCAGACTTCAATTACCATTTCAATTGAACACATTTTTCAGTGCAGCAGTTACAGCTGGCTGCCATGATCATGAAGGCTGCTGTGCATACTTATCCCCAACTCTGACCCAACAAGGGGTGTGTGAGGTCACACTGTACACATCACAGAGGCACACTCTTGTTGTTGACCTTCCTCAGACTCAGTTAGAGCTCAGATATCCCAGGTACCTCAGCTGTGCCTGGATCCCGACAAAGGCTGGATCAAAAGTTCTGTATCACTGACCCCAGCTGTGTTCTCGATAGCTTTTGTAGTCGGGTGAGACCCTCGCTACAGATCTGGTCTACAGGTCTGGTTTCACAGAGAATGTTCCTGTTGCCACCCTGTATTGTCCGACAGCCTCTCTCTGGATAAAACAAACGGATGGTAACCTTGTGATGTTTTGCTCCGGGTTTGAAAGGGTAGACACTATTTGACATAGAGCCGCTTGACACCTTGCCTCATGCGTCAGGCAGCGAGGGGGAAAGAGAAGAGTTTTACAAGTGTTGTTTAAGCGCTTTAGGTTGTTGAGCTTTCTCATGACTATTACAAAATTCATCGAGGTTCCCTCTCTTCTCTGAGCTTGGCTTCACCAGATTTATAGAAGACAGGCACTACATAATTCCTGTTGCTACTTCTCAGAAGGAAGGTAATGGCTGCAAGATGCTATCCGTGCTTTAAATTGCCCCCTAATGACTATATCGGGAAACACAGACATTTACCCTCTACTAGGCACCGTTACAGTCACTAAGACCAAAAGGCTATCTGACCAACGAGGCCTTTGTCTCTTAGGATTGTTCATGTCTCACTAATCTAATGAACTTCATTGTAAAGTAGTTCCAACCCGATTGTATTGAAACTGTTTTGTTGTTTTTTTGTTAAAAACATATAAGTGCACGACTCACATGACCAGCTTTACTCTTGGGAAAATAAGATTTTAAGTTTTTTTTTTTTTTTTTTTTTTTTTTTAACAGCTCTTAAATTTCAGAATAGCAATGAAGACCAAAATATATATGTTGGTTGCTTATCTAGCTGATATTGAAGACACACTAAACTCTGGTGTATTTTTATATATACTGTGGATACTTTATCCACAACTGTCAACAAATACTTTCCATCAATATTAATAGAGCATTAAATAGCTTTTTTGTTTCTTGGTTACCCTCTTCTCTTAGTGACCAGTGAGCTGGTAATGCTGAGTCTCGACCTGGTGAAGACTCGACTGTCTGTCATGAGCATGGAAATGAGGAAGAACTTCATCCAGGTCATCCTCACTTCGCTGATTGAGAAGTCACCTGACCCCAAAATCCTCCGCGCCGTCGTCAAAATTGTTGAAGAATGGGTGAAAAACAATTCCCCAATGGCTGCAAATCAGGTAAGAAGGAGGCTTTTATCCGAATGTTGGCCTCTGAAACAATATTGAGTCACACAAATATAATATGTGGAAAACTAAATGCGTGATTTAGCAGATCATCGCATTATTTCGATGATAGTAGCAGGTGTGAATCAGCACTGAATCAGCAATGTACATTTTAAAAGGTGTGAAACCTTTGGACAAACTACAAGCAAAGCACATTTTCTGAACCCGGTGGGGTTAACATTAGCATTATACCCACAGAGGTGTCTTTGGTCTTTATTTCCTTTTAAGCTGTAGAAGGACAGCGAGCAGTAAAAGGCTGAGCTGGACAGAGAGATGCAGTTACAAGAACAAAACTGAATAGATTATGTGTTTTTTTTAATTAATTTATTTTTTTTCTCCTCTCTTCCTGACATCTTTTTCTCTCGCTGATTTTCAAAGCCACTATCGCTCCTTTCTAACTGACATCCCTCTTTTCCACCTCCCTCCAGATGCCCAACCTACGCGAGAAGTCCATCTTGCTGGTGAAGATGATGACCTACATAGAGAAGCGTTTCCCCGATGAACTTGAGTTAAACGCCCAGTTCCTGGACCTCGTTAATTACGTCTACAGGTAATTACCGCCATTCATCACATGGCCAAATGGCCGTGCCGCTGGTGCCGCGCCGCCCTTGCATCCATCTTAAAAGGAGGGATGAAGGTCGGGAGGGTGAGTCGGGGAAAGACACGGGAGGTTGGGTCAAGGAGCGACGGAAAATGGAGATGAGGAGGACGGGGTTTTGAAGCGCGTGTGTGTGGTGTACCATTCATCTTCTTTTTTTTGTTTAATGATCGGGAAAGGTAGATCATGCTAGATGGATGCAAGTGATTCGTCAGTTGGTGGTACATGAAAGCAGGGGAATTAATTAATTAAAATTGAAGCAAAAGAAAATAGAAAAAAGGTGGAAAACAGGAGTGTGTCATTGTGCAGAAGGGATCAGAAAGTCAGCCGGTAGTAACGGAGATAGATAATGTGCCAGGGTCTTTACAGGGGCTACAGTAGTGTCAGGACCAAGCAAACTCCTGTCAGGACACCCAGCAGGTGGGGGCCAGAGGGAGGAGAATGTCCTACTGCCCGCTATTCATCAAACCTGGCTCTTTGTCTTTCCGTCTTACACACATACACATGTAATCAGCCAAATGGGCCCTGTATTCCTCCAGCCCATCTGCTCTTCATGTCAAAAGGCTTAAAACGAGCAGTAAAGCCATGATGGACAGCAAGTAATGATAATGGAATGATAAAGCAGCTGTGCCAGAACAATGTGTGATTAAGAGAATGGCGCAAATAAGGGCAATATGCAGCTGTGGCAGCCTTGCCTTTTGTTGTTTTTATCCCAGCCTCCCTCTCTCCTTCTGTTCTGTGAATCATACCCATGAGGCCCATTTAGTGCAGCAGGATGATGTAGAAATGATGACATTTGTTATTTAAGTGTTAAACGCATGACGGCTGGTGCTTTACTAACTGTGGAGTAGCCACATCAAAGATGCTTAATTTCACAGAATATTCAGTGTTAACTGCCACTTCTGTGATCGTCAGTGTTGCACTACACGGCTGTTTAAACATGCGGGCACCTTACGTGTGAAGGTTGCTCCGAGATTACTTTTTGTGCTGATACTATGTTGGGAATCTTGCCTGCGAAAAACAAAAATGGCAACTGTTGCACAGAAATGAAGAAAAAAAAATAGCTGTAAATATCACTTTCATAGTATTCTTTGTATTATTTTAACAATTTAGTTTTTCTTTGCTTGTGTTTTCTGGGTTCTCGTGCTTCCACATACAGTCCAAACATGCAGGCTAGCTTCATTGTTGACTCTTAATTGCCCGTAGGTGTTCATGTGAGCCCTGTGTCAGCCCTGTGATAATCTGGCGACCTGTCCAGGGTGGTCATGTTCGGATGATATTCAGTAATATAATTAATTTGCAAATGCACGTAACAAAAGACATAAAGACTAAATCTCGAGCCTCATTAAATTGCTTCAACATGTCCGAGTTTTGTTTCAGTGGCATATGTCAATGAGTATTGGCATACATCACTGCTATTCTCAAGAAATGCCAACGAAGCCCTTAGTGTCACAGTGATTATTGTCAGTGCAGTTTCATAACAAAATTAAACTCAGAGGCAGCTAATTTAATTTAATACTATAATTATTCAAGACGAGTGAATGACAGAATATCAATCTAACACCAGCTCGGACGACGGCTTCGAAACTGAGCCCAGAGTTCAATCAGCACATCTTTCATGTACTCTCAACAAAAACTTTATTGATGCAGGGTACGGGTGCTCCCATTTTCTGTTTGTACTTGGTGTATTGTTTTGTCAGAGAATGTCACTTGTTTTTCCTAATTGTCTTACTGTAGCTCTGGCTCTTTCACCAGTGCTGTGACGACTCTGTTAAAGCAGATGCTCTAAGTGGATTCAATATTTTAGTATCAAACGGTGTTCTGCCTTCACAAATCCTTCAAGTTAAAAGGGTAAAAGCTGGCATGCAAGCTCTGTCAAATAAATGTTTTGTCCCATTACATTATATTCAGGGATGAGAGCCTTTCAGGAAGTGACATCACATCCAAGTTGGAGCCAGCCTTCCTCTCGGGGCTTCGGTGCACTCAGCCACTGATCAGAGCCAAGTTCTTTGAGGTGTTTGACACCTCCATGAAGCGGCGTGTGTATGAGAGGCTGCTCTACATCTGCTGCTCTCAGAACTGGGAGGCCATGGGCAGCCACTTCTGGATCAAACAGTGCATAGAGGTAAGCCGAGTGCTGCCTCCGGTCTTTCACTAGGCCTTTCAAGCCTTTCAACATTAAAAATAATGCATTATTGATTCAAAAGTAGTTTAATTTCAGCTACTCTCTCATCATGCCCATCTGTTGGCATGTAATTTACTGTCACTGACCTTTTGCACCGTGTGTGTGTGTGTGTGTGTGTGTGTGTGTGTGTGTGTGTGTGTGTGTGTGTGTGTGTGTGTGTGTGTGTGTGTGTGTGTGTGTGTGTTTTAGCTGCTGCTGGCAGTGTGTGAACGAAACACCATCATCGGCACCAGCTGCCAGGGATCCATGCTGCCGTCGATCACTAACGTCATCAACCTGGCTGACAGCCATGACCGCGCTGCCTTCGCCATGGCAACGCATGTCAAGCAGGAGCCACGTGAGACTCAGACCAGCGAGACCAAGGAGGAGGTGGGAAACTCAAACAGACACACACACACACACTACAATGCGTTAAGAGAAATGCTCACTCACCAAATTAGCACATGTGTGTTGCATACTGTGGTCCTGAGAAAGGGTTAAAGCATGGCTTCCTTGGCTGGCAAAGCTCTCCCAAAAGACAATAGTTTTCCTCTCTTCTCTGGCAGGATGTGGAGATAGACATAGAGTTAGCACCAGGTGACCAGACCGCCATCCCCAAGAGTAAGGAGCAGGCTGAGAGAGATGCAGGCAACCAACTGCACATGCTGACAAACCGCCATGACAAGTTTCTTGACTCACTCCGGGAGGTCAAGGTAAGATTGGCCTGTACTCTGTCCAACAGTGTGCAGAGGGGCTGAGAAAACTGCAATTATGACATAGCCAGGGGCGGGGGGAAGTGATATAGTTAACGATTATGTTGGGGAATTTTTTTGTATTATCCTAATTACCCAGGGGCCACTTCTAGCAGAGAATGCAGTATTTGAGATATGTAATTTAATCATATTTTAAAATATTTTCCCTAATCTTTATTTCACAGAAGTTTTTTTGTGATCCAGCACCCTGCTGAGTTTCATTCTAGCTATAAAACGCCGACGTGATTTTTGATGTAAAACTTCAGTTGAATACAATTACCGACCCAGTAGGATAGTAAAATCAGCAGTACTCTTGAGTCCCGAAGACAGGGAACCACTGCCTTGCTGAGTCAGCAGCTGTCATCTTTTCTCTGCTCTGGGTTAGACGGGGGCTCTTCTGAACGCTCTGGTCCAGCTCTGTCACATCTCCACGCCGCTGGCTGAGAGGACCTGGGTTCAGCTCTTCCCCCGCCTCTGGAAGATCCTCTCTGACCGGCAGCAGCATGTGAGTATAACTTACTGGCATCTATCTAGTTATGTACACCCAGAGCCCAGAAAGCACATAGTTGGGTCACTTCAGTTTTATGCACACAGGACATTTTAGTAGGTGTAAATGTGCCGATGGTTGAGGTAATGTGTGGAACCAAGTCATCACATTTTAAGAAAGAAAGAAATGCATGCGTCTTTGTCATGCACCTGATGTGTTTAGCATCAACATCCAGCTTTGTGCGGAAATATTTGATGGAATTTTTGCTTGTTAGGCATTGTTAAAATAGTTTACATGTGTACGACACAGCTTGCATACTGTGAGCCACACAGAATGCAAACAAGTCCCTTGTTTGGAAAATGCACAATGACAATTCAGTCCCTTTCAGAATCTGAATCACAAAGACAGATTCACACTTATGTCTTCTCTCCATCCCCAAGTCATTTTGCACATTTTCTTTTCTTGTGCACAAACACGTATATACTCATCCACTCTATGTATATCCTTTTCTGTATCTTATCAATGACGCAAGCAGACAGTAACTCTGACCTTGGCCATCCCGTTTCTGTCTCAAAACATGCAATTGTAATTAATGAGGGCTGATTCATTTATGCTTAATATGGAAACGAGATAGCAGAGGGAGGAACGCTGTAATGAGTTTAACGAACCAGATGCATGTGGAGTATTTTGAGACGCGATGAAAGGCCTTGATTTGAAGTGATTGAGCTCTTGAATATCTGAAAGATGCAGTCATTAGAGAGATTGCTTCTAAAGTGATGATATTTTCTTCCTGTGACAGGCATGATGTCACATATGTTTATTCTGATGCCGAACGCCGCTCTGCGTTTCATACCACTATTACACCATATCAATTGATTACTGGTGCTCAGGCTTTAATACTTTGGGGGCATTATTACATGGGATTTATAGAAGAGCATATTCTTCTCAGGAAGGAATTTGATGACATCCTGGCCTTCTCCACCACCAGCCCAATTAAAGTGACCATCACGGCATTAATTATTCCATGCTGTCAACGGGCAGTGGAAATAATATTCATTACCAATACATCATTTATTTCTGAGTGTGTGTCAGTCATGATTATCGCAGCACTAACTCAGCGCTCAAAGTCTATTTTGTCCAAATGTGGCTGCTCTGATAGGCTCTGATTGCATAGAGTGGCCCTGTGTAGTTTTAACAAGCAAATAATGCTATTACCTGAAATAAAAGTAGACGTTCTTAATTGTCTGCATTAATTCATTAAGTCGTGTTTTTTGAGTTCTGAATACACAAACAGGCTGCATACAATATGTCCCTTCCCAGTCACCGTATTTGTTTTTTTTTCTTACCTCTCTTTCCCTGTTTCTTAACAGCTTCTCTTTATGGGAAGCATCATGTTGCATCCCATACATGCAACAGAATGCCTTTATCGATATGCTATATCAGTGCACGGCTGCTTCAGTGAAACTGGGTAGTTGAGATCTCTCTCTCTCTCTCTCTCTCTCTCTCTCTTTCTCTCTCTCTCCACACATCAGGCTTTGTCAGGAGAAATGAGTCCTTTCCTGTGCAGTGGCAGCCACCAGGCCCAGAGGGACTGTCAGCCCAGTGCCCTAAACTGCTTTGTTGAGGCCATGTCCCAGTGTGTGCCTCCTATTCCCATCCGCCCTTGTGTGCTGAAGTACTTGGGCAAGACACACAACCTCTGGCTGCGCTCCACTTTAATGCTGGAGCAGCAGGCCTTTGAAAAGGGCCTCAGCCTGCACAACAAACCCAAGCAGAGCACAGAGTTCTACGAGCAGGAGAGCATCACACCACCTCAACAGGTAATGTATTTGATGTACACTTTGAGCTGGCACTATCAAAGATCAAAGATTTATTTTTTTATTTTGGCTAATTTCCACTAATATTTATTAACTTGACAATTGACAATCTTGGTACAATGAAGTGTTTCCTTCAGGACTTTTATTTGTCAGGAAAAGAAATAAATCATAATGTGACACTCTGGGCGACTGGACAAAAAACAAATCTTTACAAATCTGTTCTTTTTCTTAATAATCCTTCTCTTCCACAGTGGAGGATCTGAAACTGTTTTGTGTGTCACAGCCTCGTGTTTTAAAGGCGGCAATCTGCCTCTTATCTTGTGTGAACTAAACTCATTAGTGGAGCTGCTCTCGTTCGCTTCTAGTGCGATCACTGCAAATGTTTCAATTTGTTTTGCCGCCACCCACATTTTGTTCTACTTCTCCACAGGAGATTTTGGACTCTCTAGCCGAGCTCTACTCTCTGCTCCAAGAGGAGGACATGTGGGCCGGCCTGTGGCAGAAGAGGTGCAAGTTTCCTGAGACCGCCACGGCCATCGCCTACGAGCAGCATGGTTTCTTTGAACAGGTGAGCGAAAAAGCTTGAAAGGAAACCGGTGGCCACTTTTAAAAGGAATGTATGGTGCTACTTACTACACACAGTTGCCAGTTTATTGGGTTCACCGTCCTGCAAATAAATCCTGCATGAAGGTGTTCTTTAACTTTATGGGCTGTAATTTGTGGTGCCGTTAAAATTATATTGCATTTCGCTGAGAGGTGTTTCTATTCTTATATATCCATTTATATCAATGTGTATATAAAAATAAAAAATAAAAAAAAGGTTGTACTAATAATAATTTTTTTTAGCCTCAAAAAGCTTTTATTAACCGTTTTCATGTTTTCATGTTCAGGCCCAAGAAAGCTACGAGAAGGCAATGGAGAAGGCCAGGAAAGAGCACGAGAGGAGCAATGTCTCCCCAGCCATCTTCCCAGAGTACCAGCTCTGGGAGGATCACTGGATACGGTAAGAGTTCTGGATCCCAGAGGGCAGTCTTGTGTTGCACATCAAGAGAAGCCAGCACAGCACTAAACCAGTGTGGATTTTTACTTTAATACCTTCATATATATACTGTGCACCATTGATTGTTCAAACCAGATAACGTTTATTCCGTTCATGACACAAATTATACAGCAGGGCACCCAGGAACCATAATATAAGAAACAAATTGAATTCCTGTATGGAATGTATATTTGTCTTCTATAATTGTAGCATGTCATTATTTTCCTTTGCGGGCCTAAATGTATATTTTGCTGATATGTGGGTGTGGCATAGGTGCTGCTACTAGGAAAATATGCATCTGTCAGCAGGGATATTTACATCAAGTCCCCTTTGGTTGTGCTGTATCTGAATTAAAAAAAAAACTTCTTAATAACAAGTAGCCACAGTCTGGGACGGCCACCATGCCAAATGACTCCCGCTCGTCTCCCTGCCTGTTAAAAACCCATTATTGTTATTTTACATAGGGTCCAAAATTAAATGTGTTTGACCTCCAATATTTGGTGTATCTTACCATTCCAACCATTTCTAGCACTAAAGGAGACACAAATATATGGCCGAAGCAAATGTGAAAAGCCCAGACGGTATTTTTAAAAAGCCCAAATGATAACCAGCGATTTTCTAACCGGGCCAACCTCCCACAGTAACGGCTCCAAATGACCCACTGTGAATTGGACAAATATAAAGGGATTCATTTTATTGCCAAAACGTTGTTCAGCGCAGCTGTTGCACATTTAAAAGTATACACCGTATAAAGTTGCCTCAACTTTTCCTCTCCCACGTCTTCTTGTCCAGCTGTTCTAAGGAATTGAACCAGTGGGAACCTTTGACAGAGTACGGCCAATCTAAAGGCCACTCAAACCCGTATCTCATGCTCGAGTGTGCGTGGAGGGTTTCCAATTGGGCTGCCATGAAGGAGGCTCTGGTACAGGTGAGTCGTGTGCCGGCCCAATGTAAAAATGTATTACCGCACGTATTTTTGTACACATGGAAACACATCTGCACACGGGAGCGCTGTCACCGTCCCCCAAAGATTACAAAACCCCTGACAGTTTGACAGAAAATAGAAGTTACAGCCGCCAAGTTCTCACGGACACAATCCCAGACGCAGTGGCGCCGCTCGGCTTGAACCCAGTGAACCGGAGCCTTGACTCCACTTTTTCATTTTACTCCTGGTTTGAGATACAGTGCTGTAGATTAAGCGCAGGCCTCGTGTCAGTGTGAAGTATAGTTACTTGATATTGGGACCACACCCCCGCCCCCGCCCCCTCCACCTTCCCCCCACGGGGATAATGAGAGAGCTGGCTGTAAAGCTGTGGAAATGCAGTTCAGCTTTTTGCTCTGTTAATTTATTGGCCTTGTGTTTCCTAAAACAAAGTGTAGACGGGTGGCAAGCTCGTGATAGTACCTGACATATAACAAATACTCCTGCTTTGCTCTCTCAAGGAGACTTGGAACCAATCCATTGAGCCGCTCTGTCCTAAGGTGACATCTAATTAAATTGTCTGGATGGCAGCACCAACGCCGCGATATCCCTTCCTCCGTGTTTCATTCCTTCCTTTCCTTTCCTTTCCTTCCTCTGTGTTCCCGTTTCCCTTTCTTGTCTCTTACTTCTCCAACTTCTCTTCTTTACTTGGCTTTTCTTTTTGCCATCACTACCCCGCTCCACTTCCACCTCTCTGCAGCTCCGGCTCTAGCGGCTAATGTTTACGACAGCCGCGCGCGTGAATAATTACCCCGGCATCTGCTGCGGGGTGATTTGTTTTATGGCGGAGGAGAGGAGCATGGCTTTCAGTCGCCCGCCTGCCCACTGCGCCACCAGCTCAGAGGCGAAGTCCAAATGTCCCCGCTTTCGATTAAAGCTGGCTCTTGATAAGGGCGGCCCTGTCTCCAGGATATTCATCAAGCGTCGGCCCCCTGATAAGTGGGCTCTAACCGGCCACTGTAATTTTCTCCGACATTGGAAGGACATACACAAATAAACACCCCTGCTTCCTCATTCTCTCGCTCTCTTCTCTCGCTTCCTCTTTTTGTTCTTCTCCCCACCTGTCTTCCCCTCACTCGCGTATAAACACACAGCAGCGAACCACAGGTTTGACGTAGCGGGGCTCCCCAGGGCTATCGTTTGTTTAGCGTTAATGCACTCGGCGATTTAATCAATAGCGGGGCCTTTTCCTCTCCTCCGCCTCTGTGTCAGACTCGCCAGGTTGATTAGTCATTAGCACAAAAGTCCTGCTGAAACCATTCAGAAAATGAATTTGAAACAGTATTGTGTGTTTTTGTGTTAAATTGTGCAAGGAAAGGGTCATAGGTCTTTTCCCCTCGGATGTTTTCATTTAATTAAAACTGCCACACTCCCAACGCCGTGGAGAGTGTGCGCGCCATGCTGCTTGGCATCATATGGACAAACAAGTGCAAGAAGATGGCGCGCCACATACACCAACTGTGTACCCGTTTCAAAAGAATATGTCCCCAATTCCACATTCATTCTTGTGTTTATTCTTAAATTAATCTTTTTTTTTTTATTTGCAAATAGCAGCTACTGTCTGTTAGCGACTCGGTCAGCTGTTCCCAAAAGTAGACCTCTTCAATGTACTGCTCATGACACAAAATAGTTCCAGAACTTAAGAAGAAAGAGAATAAGGAGAATTAAAAAACAGTCTTCTATATTTGTTGGGGAGATTGTCTTCTGAGCATTTTATCCTGTGAGCTAACAGTCCCGGATTTTGCCAGAAAACTGGATTTCTTCCATAAAATAGCGAGATAAAGTAAAGTACACAAGTAAAGCTTGATTTTCTGGAGACAGCAGATGGTAGAATAAGTAAAAGACTGATTAATGAAACAAATCACAAAACATGGATGCAAACTAGCAAAACTCCCGTTACCAACAGCAACAGTGTTCTCGTGAGTCATCTTGATATGGGACAGTACTTTTCAGAACGTCAGATATAAAAACACCTGCTGTACATTTTTATTTTATTTTTTAATCCTGGGTAATTTAGTTGTGTAGCCGCGGCCTTTTGCTTCTATACTTTTGTATAGAAACCGACGTGGACGTTGACCTTCTGTGGTGACATTTCCAGGTGGAGCTGAGCTGTCCAAAGGAGATGGCGTGGAAGGTGAACATGCACCGTGGCTACCTGGCCATCTGCCACCCGGAGGAGCAGCAGCTCAACTTCATAGAGCGGCTGGTGGAGATGGCCTCCAGCCTGGCCATCCGGGAGTGGAGGAGGTTACCTCACATCGTGTCCCACGTTCACACGCCGCTGCTGCAGGTCAGTGTGCGAAGCGCACGAACCGTCTCTGTTGAAAGGCTCCCGTTTCATTGTGATGAGCACCTGAAGAGATGCATGTCAAGAGAGCACCGGTGGCCCTGAGAGGATGTTGAGTAACTCCGATTGCGGACCTCGATCTCTTCTCCCACTCCATTCTGTAAAATTGAGATAGATGATTAAAAAGAAATCAAAAAAACTTTTAAGCCTTTTTGATTCCACCATTAGAGATTACAATAGACAGGGGCAAAGATGAGAAAATTGAAAAAGGGAGAGTGAACAGAATGAGAGGACAGAGAAGAAGAGAGGGAGGGAAGAAAGAGAGTTAGTTTAGAATAGCTGTAATTACTTCCCTGCCATCAGATACCATTTGATTAAATACCTGCAGTAGAATTACATTTACATGATGAATGGGACGGTCTGAATGAAGGTTAGAAATGGGCCATCAGCTGATATTAACAGATAATTGTGGAAAATATTGTATTGCCTAATTTATTTTGTTTTGGGAGATGCAAGTGTGGGGGGGGGGATTGGTAGGAGGGGTTAAGTATTCAGTAAAGCTCTGATTCACTACATTTATCTTTTCAAAATGGGTATTTGAATTGGGTGACTACGCTCTTTGTTATTGTGTTTGTGTGTTTTGGTGTGCGTGTGCTCGCATATGTGCAGTCCAATTATTTACCCTAGCCGAGGGAAAACAAGCTATTTATTCCTCTACCCAGCCAAGCGGCCTGTTGTAAATCTCCATTCCAAACTCTATATCTCACATTCACGACTCCATGAGCTCGGAGAATAAGAAGCCCAGACTGTGCAAATACAGAAGGGTTCAAATACCATTCGAATCAAGTTATCATCAAATCCCAGCTCTTAGCAGTGACTGACGATCAATGGATTATCACCCACACTATCGATTATGAGGGCTGGCATTAATATTGATTGATGAGTAGTTATAATGGAATGATTGATTATGTGTTCACAAAGCGGCTTTGGGCCAATCAATGGGGCTTTTTTTTTTTTTTCACGGAGTGAGATAGAAGCCCTCCATTATCATTTTCCCATTTTTTTCCCATCTCCTCCTAGTTCTTTTCTTCTTTTGCCGTATTGAAGCGGGTTAGCCATTGAAGTAATGTAGGCAGACGTTGTGATTTTTTTTCCCCGCAAAAATAATTTTTAGGGCATAAAATAAATACTGCTGGACTGTATTTCCAATGCCAAAATGTTGTGTTTTTGTTTCTCTGACATTTTCACAATTATTCTTTTAGAAGTTTCTTCTGTTAATTATTCAATCAAATTGGCCTGAGAAGGAGAACGTTGCGGCAAAAGTGAACAGTAATGTGCGTCAACAACAATAATAATAATGTGTTACAAAAGGCAATGAGAAGGCATTGCTTTTTTCCCCTCGGGTTATGTTACAGATCTTCCAGTATGGCTGTCGGTAGAGGTTAATGTGTTTGGTCACTTTGATCCAGCTCGTTTTGTGGAGGCTTTCAGCCCTCGTGATTGTCGAGTATGAGTCTTAAGCCAGTGGCCTTAAGGAGGAGCATTGTCTTCTTTCTTAATCTCTGTCAATACCCTTTCTGATCATTTCAGTCTCCACCTCTTATCTCATCGTTTTTTGTTTTTTTCACTCCCTAAAATTTTACAATTCTTTTCGATTTAATGCAGCAGTCTCACATGTGTCTTCTTTGCCATGTTACCATCCTTAACCTTTTTTAATTTATTTTTTGCCTCCTCCATTACCTTTTATTTTTTTCATTAAATGCATTAAGATATTTCAGGGAAGTTCTTCTTCCTTGTACGGTACACCACACACTGAAGACAACATGAAAAAAGGGAATAGAGATAAGGCGGAAATGTGCGAGAGATTTTTAATGGCTCACTATGCTCTGATTTAATATGCGCGTCAAAACACCCTTAAGCAAGCGCAACATCAACAGAACACAAACCGAAAAACAAACAATTGACATGAGATATAATGAGATATCATAAATGACCAGCAACCGATTGACAGCGAATGGACAAATTCAGTGTGTAATTCAGTTCAAACTAAGCGGGGCATTTGGCTTGTAGCGTACATTTCTTGAGATGTGTAGACAAAATATTAACAAGATTAAGTGGATGTGTGTGTGTGTGTGTGTGTGTGTGTGTCAAATCAAAGCAGGCTAGGGAACACAAAATGTTAACTGTAAACAAATCGGTTATCCATTGCAAGCCTGAGGAGCGTTTGCCATTTGGCTGCTTCCACCTTGCATGCGTCATAAAAGTTTAAAGTTGGGAGTCAAAGGGTCAAGTGAGATACTGTATGAAATATACCAAAAGGCAAAGAGCAGATTTTCACTCTTAATCCCCCCCCCCAGGCGGCACAGCAGATCATTGAGCTGCAAGAAGCGGCCCAAATTAATGCAGGGCTTCAGCCGGCTAACCTGGGCCGCAACACCAGCCTCCACGACATGAAGACCGTGGTGAAGACCTGGAGGAACCGACTGCCCATCGTCTCCGACGACCTGTCCCACTGGAGCAGCATCTTCATGTGGCGCCAGCACCACTACCAAGGTACGGGACCAGGGACACTGAAACACACATCCACGTCCACATGCATGACTTCTCACACATCGCGTGTGTGTTACAGGTTGCCCCTCCCGTGCCGACACACACTCCGTTCGCTGCTCGGGTGTTTTGTTAGTTCCAGGGAGGGGTCCTCTTTTTTTTAAAAGGACACGAGTTGCAGAACCCCCTCGGGGTCTCTGTACATTTCCAAATGTCAGCTCGCTAAAACACTCGCCGCAGGACATAACACACACACACAGACACACACTCTCTAATACACGCGCACGCACACACACACACACACACACACGTATATTTACCTTGCTCGGTGCTCTCACCTGCAGTGACTTTTTAAAACCATTCAGAGACGCAGCCACTGCAAAATTTGATGTCTCAAGCAACTTGAGCTCCAACTCGCAGTGTGAGGCGCTGAAATAATGATGGCTATGGTTCTGCAGCACCATGCCAATAAAATCCACTTCATTTATACCTGACAGCCTTCAAACCTATGTTAAAGTGAAATGGAATTTTCTTGATGAAATTCATCGCCATGGCCCATTTACTGCTCAATACGTTTAGTGTCCCCAGTGCCCTCCTCTGCATTACGACAGGGGAGCTTTCAGAGCGCTAGAAGATCCCCGATGTTCATATTGCTCTCGGCGCCACTCTTTTTGCCTACGTCTTCAAATATGACACTTGCATAAGGACAAAATGTATTATTGTTCTGTCTGTCCACAGCCATAGTGACGGCGTATGAGGCGAACACACAGCATGATCCAAACAACAACAACGCCATGTTGGGAGTTCACGCCTCGGCTTCTGCTATCATTCAGTACGGCAAGATAGGACGCAAACAGGTACTGGTTTGGGCTCACGAGCCTTTTTACACACGTAAAAAAAAAAAAAAAAGTGTGAATCAATAAGCAATATTAAATACAACGTTTGGTTTTTCTTGTGTTTGTCTCCCCAGGGTTTGGTGAATGTGGCTCTAGACATCCTGAGTCGTATCCACACCATCCCCACAGTGCCCATTGTGGACTGCTTCCAGAAGATCAGACAGCAGGTCAAATGTTATCTGCAGCTGGCTGGCGTCATGGGCAAGAATGAGTGCATGCAGGTAAGATGCCCCCAATTCATCATGTTACTGGAAATAAAAACAAACACACAAACAAACAGTGGTTGCAAAGTAACTTGTGTCATCTCAATACATTTGAGCCCCAAGATTGTTTGGTAGAACTGTGGCCCATAATTAATAACATATTACAATTGTGAGTGTTTTTAACAAGTCTCTTTTCACGTTCAAAATCACTCTCGGTTAAATTAGCTTGTAAGTAACTCGTGAAATATTTCATTAGCAAAATCGCTCTCCAGAAAGGGCACAAATCATGCAGTCTGTACAGTCTAATTATGTGTGATCAAAACATGATAAATATATCGCGTCCATGTGACACCTGCACCATAATGCAGCACAGCTGCAAGACATTTGGACCGCGGTACTGCATGCTCCAATTTGAACTGGGCCAGCCCCTCCTGAAGAGCAACACGTTTGATGCATTTAGTGTGATTTAAGTACGTGGATGGATTCCTGTTTGCAGTAGCTGGAGGTGTAGTTAGCGATACGTTGAGTGGGGAGAAATATTAAGAGCAAGTGTTTGGGGTGGCTCTAGGTGACAAGTTATAGCAGGGAGACGTATAACGGAATGTAACTCAGGAGCTTGCTCTTAAGCCCGTGGAGTACTCTGATTAATAGAAGCAGTTCAGCGCACCACAAGTCATTAAAAGTGCCAGTAGACACTCTTTTCTCTCTCTCTCTCTCTCTCTCTCTGTCTCTCTCTCTCTCTTTCTCTTTCTCTTTCTCTTTCTTTTTCTCTCTCTCTCTCTCTCTCTCTCTCTCTCCCCCTCTCTCTCCCTCTCGCTCTTCTATCTCATCTCCTTCTGGTTCTCTCCGTCTCTCTCTCCCGCCACACATCGTTTGTCACAGCAGTACATAGGGGACACCTAATCAGAGGCTCCCCATAATGGAAGTTTAGTTCCCTTAACACCTTTTTTTTTTTTTCTTACTTCTTAATGAACACCGAGCAGTTTGTTTGTTTTTCACCTGTGATTATGGCCCTGTCCAAAACGGAGCGTCGCGGTATCTTTTTGTTCGCGATTCCCCTCCCAATGCGGCGGCGAAAGTTTCTTCACTGCAGTTTGGTTTGAAATTGAAATCTGTGTTCCACTTTCCTCGTCTCTTAGGGTTTGGAGGTGATCGAGTCGACCAACCTGAAGTACTTCACCAAGGAGATGACGGCTGAGTTCTACGCTCTGAAGGGCATGTTCCTGGCTCAAATCAACAAGTATGTCTCTCCGTGCTCCGGTTGTCATCGACTAGCATTCAGCTTTGCACAAGCATTGTCACATTTTAGGGCAAATTTAGATTGGTTTCTTTTTACCTTTTTTTTTCTTTTTTTTTTTTTTCACAGTCTGAATCTACCATTCTGTCTTTCATTGTCTTTCCTTTGTTCATCACCACATTGTCCTCAAACTGTGCCCCTGAACCCTACGTGGTTGTTTTATCCTTCCGGGACGTGGAAGTCATATTTAATCCGCACTTCTCGCCTCAAGCCGACGTACCTATGAGATTATGTTGCTAGTTATCCCTGTGACGTGGCTTAGATGTTAATGCAGTGTAATCTATGTCATCAGTTTGTGACAGTGTCGGTAATGTGTTTTTGGCTGCAGGGGTTGCCTGTTTTGCATACGACTGCTCTCGCTCTCTCTCTTTAACACCCTCTCCCCTTCAGCACCCCCTTTTCACCCGTCAATCTTTGACGTGACATGGCGTCCTCGGGGGTGAAAGACGAATTGAGGAAGGCTTATTAAATGTATATGCAGCTCAATAATTAACTGGAGGCAATTTGCAGGAATCTCTGGGATCAGCAGAACTTGCCTCCACCTCAGCAGGGTTTATTGCAATCATTATGTTTCCCCTACACCGGGGGGGGGGGGGAAATTAACAGCAGAGTGGGGGTTGTGTGTGTGTGTGCGTGCTAAGGATTTTGGGATCATTCAATTAAACGGGTGTCAGAGATTTGACAGTCTGTTGGGTGCCAGTGCTCCTGTTGAGCCGGGTAGTAGAAACTGTTAATGTACTTTTACACTGGCAAAGTGACTGAGGCAACCCCATTAAGTTTTACTGGAGGGTCTTCGACTCTGACTCCCATAGCAATCAAGCTCCCGTTTCTTAATCACATGCCAAAATGCCTTTTATAATAACACATTTTAATTGATTGGCTTGGGAGACATGTCACTGTAAGTAAGCAGGGGAGCAGTTTTTGGAAGCGCTCCGAAAATGGAGGCCCATTTACCAACTGTGGCCCAGTAAGGTTTCTTTCATCGAGAGGCCTGTCTGTCTCCAGGGTAGTGCGTCTCAGGGTGCCGCTTGCATCTTATTTGTTAATCAATGGCGTGTAACAATTATTCCGACTGCGTGCCAACGCGAGGTTTGAAACCACTTGGCGTGGTGAAAGCGGCTGATTCAGAATATATTTCCCCGTCAGCATAAATGGTGCAGTCGAAACTTGGGTCTCCTGCCAGATTTCCCCTGTCTATTTCTTTGCCTGCTATTTAACAGTTTCTGAATTGAATACTCAAGTGAGCTGTACCGGGATAAAAAATAAATAAAAAAATTCCACGAATTTTCAAGTTTATCAGCCTGCAGAAAGACGTAGCAATGCTCTTCACAGTCGATGGTTTGTATACAGATAAATATAGCCATTTCACAGAGTTTTTTTTTTTTTTTACCTTGCTACCGCTCTGTCATTTCTGATAAAATAGGAAGATGTTAAGCTCATATGTCACCCACTATTACATGGATTGATCTGCACAGTATGATGAGGTTGGGTTCAACTCATATTACAATATAACAAAGTGCCTAAACCCGTGGTGACATTAATTCATGCTGGGTTAAATACTTACTCTGTAATGCTGATGGGAAAGGCCTTGAAGATTACAGCAAATGAAATATGGTGCTTATTGATGTGTAGTACATAATTCAGAATGTGATCATCATAATCTGTTTCTCGCTCACTCCATCTTTCTCCTTTTTCTTTCGCTCCCTCAACTCGTCTCTTCATCCATCTCTTTCGACCCTCCCGCCTCTCCTCGGTGTCACTCCCGACTTTGTATCTATTTTTTTCTCTCTCCGACTTCCCTTTAACTCAATCTTACTTTCTCCCCTTCACCGCCAGCTTACCACCCTTTGCTCACTCCATCACGCCAACGCTTTTCACCATCCCTCTGCTTTTCTTTCCTTCCAGGTCAGAGGAGGCAAATAAGGCCTTTTCAGCTGCTGTACAGATGCACGATGTCCTGGTGAAGGCCTGGGCCATGTGGGGGGACTACCTGGAGAACATCTTCGTCAAGGACCGCCAGCTCCACCTGGGGGTCTCCGCCATTACCTGCTACCTCCACGCCTGCCGCCACCAAAACGAGAGCAAGTCCCGCAAATACCTCGCAAAGGTGAGAAGGGATCTGAGAAGGGGGGCCTTTTGTCTGATTACCCACATTCAATATGGGAGATTTATTGTGAAATGCTAATACTGACATCATAAACACTGTTGTTTTATCTATTGGCCTCAGTCTTTATGAGGACAATAGAGAGGATGATACTGATTTTTATTTTTATTTTTTTGCTTTGAAACCAGCATGTCAACAACCACGCCTGCACCTAACCCCCGTTTCTTTAAGACCAGTAGCTTCGCTCCTTTTGTCAGATACTGTCACTTTTAATTCCATACTTTCCTGACCCAATCCAGTCCCTATACTATTGTTGCTAATAAGAAGAAGACTTTTTCTTTTCTTTTCCCCCGTTGCCACATGTACAAGCAGCGAGTAGTAATTTGATTGATTTGCAGTCCAGTGATGGACAGTGTGGATGGGTTCCCACACAGGTGGAGTGAAGGCCATCCTCTGGCATGGGGGGGTTAACGGACTAATGGCCTCCCCTGATGCTCCGATCTCATGACCCTCCACATGGACTGACCTTTCTCTTAACAGTCGGATCAATGTTACCATACTTAACCGTTGAGGAAGCCCTGTGTGGGAGTTAAAGAGGTGGACTCCTTGCTAACCAGCATCCCACCTTCTTACACAGACCAACTCATTTACTACAGCCACTCCAGACCTTCCAGAGGTTTGCAAAGAAAGACCTCTATTTGCTCTTATTTGAGGTAAAGCACTGAGACCTGTTGTGCTCTGCCATTCTGTTGAGGTGGTTCTCAATGTCAGATCAAATGATCACAGCACAAAATGCAAGATAATCAAACCAAGTAAAAAAAAAAAAACTTCAACGGGATCTTTTTTTTTTTTAAACGTTATTTATTAATGTGCTGGAGGTGGCTGAGAGGTAAAAAAAAATAAAAAGGTACAAAACTGCCTACTGGGTCTCTGCTCTTAAAGAGCCACACGAGAAGTCACATTAGTGAAATTCATCCCGAGAGTAAAAGACCAGCGACCTCCATGTGTCAGGCTGAATACATAATAAACATGGTCTTGCCACGTCTAGCGTTGGCATTCGGCATTGCTGTCATTATCTGTTCTAATGACGGCTGCGACCAGCTTCACATTCCAATTAGATGTGTTTCTTGTGACCCTCACCCGGCCCCTGGTATTGTGCTGCCAAGCCTGGTTGGCAGTGCTTAGTCCTGATGGGTGAAGTGAGCTGACCAGTCATTATCAGTAATTATACACAATCTGTGTACTCGAGGTGGCTCGCCGAAGAGAGCCTAGGGTGGGGGGGTGTGGGAGGGGATTGAGTGGGGTTAATGTCTTCATCATAATGTAAATGCACACACAAGCCCACCGGGGAAGGGGAGATCACCTCCACATTGGCTCAGCTTTGATCATAGTAACGGTTGCCAAGATGTACTCGTTCTTTGCTCCGCAGCCCTCCTCCTGCTGTGAGCAGAGCCGGGGAAGCGGCACGGGTCTGATTAATGATAGAGACCGTACCTCTTGCTACTTGGTGTCTAAATATAGTTACGTTATGGGACATTTCATTTTGGCTGCCTGTCAGTGTTGCATTTTTTTCTTTTTTTGTTTGTTTGTTCGTTCCTACTTTTCTCACCTGTCTCTCCATCTGCCTCCTGTTGTGTTCAATATATATGCTTCCTATCAGCCAGATCATTCAGAGCCTCGGTTTCTCCCACTGTTGTTATGCGGACCATATATTTTCCTTTCCATTCCAGTAACTCCCAGCAGCTTAGATAACCTCTTGATAACCGGTTGTATGAGAAAATGACCGTACTTCTCACTTGATTTAATTACCATATATTATTAGTATTATATTATTATATTGTAAACTTAAGTTTATGGTGTCAATCACTAGTTTCAAGTTTTCTTCAATACAGCATGGTGTTCATTTAGTAAATTATGGTCCAGTTTAGAGTAAACAGCAGGGCTGGTCTAGGGCGGGGCTACCTTGTGATTGACGGGTCGTTTCTTCGACCTGGTCTGGTCTTGGTGGTGTTCTTGTTTTTGTCTTACAACTTTAACCCTTTAGTGTGTTTTCAGTCCATGAAAGGTAATTGTAACCCTTATGGCTGTCTAAAAATGTCTTTATTCAGCCTTCGCTTATGCTTAGCTCCACCCTCTTGCGTCACTTCTGTTTGCAAAATAAGTAAACGGTGACAGACCAAGGTGGCGACGGCCAGAATGCCGAACTTGAGGCTTCAAAACCGTGGTCAACAAACCGATGGGTGACGTCACGGTGACTTCCACTTCTTACAGTCAATGCATGTGACCAGAGGTGATGAGGCCTTTGCTGTTAGGCCCCGGATTGTGGAACACTGAAATCAGACTTGTGTCATTAGAGTGTTTCAAATCCCTTCTTGAAAGTTTTCTTTATAGAAAAGCTTTTATGAATATTCAATATGTTGCTCGTTTTTTTTATCATCCCCCACTCGCCATTTTATATGTTGTTTTAACTTTATTTTATCCTCGGCTATTGTGTTTTTATGATACCTCTGTTAGTATTTTATTCTTTTGTTGTTCTATTGTTTCTGGGTTTTTTTCTGTAAAGCGCTACGTAACCTTGATAATAAAATGTATTTATATAGCACTTTCCTTCGCATGAATCACCTTCCTCCCCCCCTCCTCCTCCTCCTCACATTTTTCTCTTCTTGTTTCATCTGCAGGTGTTGTGGCTACTTAGCTTTGATGACAAGAACACCCTGGCAGATGCTGTGGACAAGTACTGCATTGGAGTCCCGCCCATCCAGTGGTTGGCATGGATACCGCAGCTCCTGACCTGCCTGGTTGGTTCAGAAGGCAAACCTCTGCTCAACTTAATCAGCCAGGTGAGGCCTTTACAAAACTCGCTATCCCGTAGCCAGATCTAGATTCCCATTGGGTGTAAGCCAACATGCTCCTGGTCTCTGTTCCCAACTCTGTAAATGAAACCATGTGTCAAACAGCTGTGTCAAATAATACTAACGTTTAGTAAATGCACGTGTCTCTCCTGGTTGCTTTTCCATTTTGTCTTCTTCAGTTTCATGTCTGGATGTCTGCGCCACCCATCAGTCAATCTTGTTTTATTTTTTTCCCTTGGCTTCTTTCAACCTTTTGGGGCAGCACATCTGGCTGGTGTGTGTGCGCATTAGTGCTCATGCACGTCTTTCTAATCGAGATAAATTAACTGCATTCACGCCAAAGTGGCCTCTCGCCTGCTTCCTATTTACCAAATTAAGCATTCAAATTCTTTTACTGTCCCCTTTAAAGCAATTTATTGGCTTTCACCAGTCCCTGGTGAATTGGTTTTTAAATTATTTGTTCAAGAAATGATTATAAAGCTAATATCGTACGCATCCGCACTGCGGGAACAGAGCTCGTAATTAAACCGAAGACTAATTTGCTTTGCTTAATGGAGTATTATTTCCGCACAATTTGAAGAGGGTGATCTTCAAAGAGTAGTCTGCTATAACAAACAGCCATCCTCTCAGCAGAGCAGGACTGGTGTGTAGAGGATCTATGGAAAAGGATAACGAGAAGTGAGGGGAAAGATATGGTTTCAGAATACAAGTGGGCAGTGTAAGACATTGATGTAGAATCATGGAAAGACAGAGTGTATGATGAAGTGATGATTACTTTGGGAATCCTCTTTGTTTTTACATACAGATAGAGAGTCAGCATCGCACTGATGGTCGGTTGTGGAGCTCATTAACAAGCTGGCTAAATGCAATATAAACATACTGGATTATTTGCAATTATGTTATTATCTTGGAATTTGATTCATTAGTCTTACTAAAGCAGTGTTTCTCAAATGGGGGTACTAGCACCGCTCCGCTTTCCCGCCCACTGTTAATCCCTCAAAACACAGGTGACCGCCCACCGTACATCCTCAGCACCAGTAGTGTCTCTATGTGGTCCTCCTCCCTTTTTTTTTAGGATTTCTTTTTGTGAGCATGTCTCGCGTTGCGCCTTGTATCATAGCGACGGAATCAACACCGTTTACTGTCTCTGGCATTTTTACCTGCTCGGCATGCAATGACCTCACTCCATAACGCCGGCTCGCAAGCCAGCTAGCTATGTAGTAATTGTGAAAATGAATTTGTCATATGTGTGGCTTTAACAACTTGTTAAATCCATTTTTTTTTTATAAATATATTGCGCCCGTGCCAAAATATGCACATTTCACTTGAAACGGGACACGTGGTTGTTACGAGGCTCACAGTTGTGACCTCTTAGTTAGAGTTGAGACGCATAAAGCAGCACCTGCCGTTTGCATGTATATGAATAGATGTCAATGGGGGACTGTAGAGCTTTTCCAACTATGAAGAACCAGCCCTCCCTTTGGTCTGCCTTTACCACCCTGTAATGACTGAAGGGTAAAAGGTTAACACCCTTTCCTTCACCCCCCCCTTTGTATGTAGAGAGAAAACCGCATTTTAATGCATGGCAGTCTTTGTCTCGGCCGCTCACCTGAATTATTTAGAGTTTCTCCGCAGCGGCGGGATGTTTAAAAAAACGCATGTTGAAATATTGATGAAGGTGAGGAGAAGAGCGCCTGGGGGCAGGCGGGAAGATGAATCAGAAGTTAACAGAGGAGCTCCCCCCCCCCCCACACACACACACACACACGGGCTCCCACCCTCTCTCGCTGCCTCCTCCTCGTCTCCCACTCGCCCTCTTCCCCTCAGCCTCGCTAAATATGACATTTCTTATCTTCCCATTAGCGGGCTGATCTCTGGTCCCTCCTCTTCCTCTCTGCCTTCCTTCCTCTCTCATCTTTAACGCTGCGGTTAGCTGCCACTTAGATCTTCCAGTAAGAGTCTCTTCTTCATTTCTCATCTCAATAGAGTATTTTTCACTTTTAAATCGGTCTCTCTTCCCTCTGTTTTTAAGCACTGGGAAAAAGGAGGATCAGGAAAAAAATACACACTTGCTGTAAATGCAATATAGAAAATAAAGCAATATGAGAGATAAAGAGAAGGCGGTGTGCAGAATACGATGTATGTATAGGGTGACGCGAATGTGCCTATATTTAACTTTCCATGTACGTATTAACTCAACAAATATGGGTGGTTTAAACATTTCTGCATATTGGTCAGGAAGAAGGAGTTTTTCTTCACGGTGTCTGTTAGCACTGGAAGTGTCAAAACTTTTCACAGCTCTCGCAGTGTTTCTGGAGAACTACAGTATGTTCTAGATATTAGATAATATCATTCTGACCCTCGGCAGCTTTCAACCTGAGCTAGTTCTTGCCTAAACTTGATTTGTGCACTTTGAGAATCCCTCTGAAGACCTGAGCAAGATGTCAGAGCAGCGTGGATAGAGTCCGAGAAAGATTACAGGTTCTCAAATCCATTTAGCCTGAGGCTGAAGTATGAAGAAAAAAGGCTTCTTCTCTTTCTTTCTCTCTCCCTCTCTAGTATCCCTCTCCACCACCACTATCCATCTGAGGCCCACTATTAGTCATATTGAACTCAGTTTTGTTGTTGGGATGTGGCGGTATCCCTTTCTGCCCTGCAGGCGTATAGAGGGTCGAGAAGGATCAAGTAGCTAGGAAATGGCAGCGTATGAAATTGTGCCCCGAGACCTCAGAGAACCTTGTGGTTTGCTCTTCCACCAATATCCTAAAGTCACAGATCTCAAAAAATAAAAATCAGTTTCTGTTTTTTTACAATCTGCTTAATGTTCTTGTACTAATTAGTAATCATTTTTTATCACTTTTGAGAAAATGCAGAGAGGAACATGAGTTCTCAGACAATCCCACATTATAAACAAACCTGGCCATATTTTCTCAAACACGTATTTGGAGATGAAACTTAAAGTAAGCATATTTGAAATCTCGATTTGTAATCCGTCATTTATTTATAGATGTCACTCTCAGATTATTATGAGTTTTACCTCTGCTTATAGTTAAAAAAAAAAAAAAAAAAACTGCAGATCAATATTCTCAGCTTTCTCAGATTTTAGGGAGCTTTGTCACAGCTCATATTCTACCTTCAGGCCCTCGCTTTGCAGTCACACTGATATGTCACACAGATATATCAGTGTTGAGTCTACCTCCCTCATTCAAAGTGTGATTCTGTTACAATATCTGTGTGTGATGTGTCGCAGTGGTCGCGCTCTTGCTATTAGAATGTCCTTTTGGTGACAAGTGTTGAATTGATATTGTAGCCACATAAAGGGGAGGTTTGAGAATCTGTCCAGAGCCTCGGCTGCATGTTCAAGACGATTAACATATTGACATCTGAGCTCGCAGCGCTCCATGGAGGGACGGGCAATGGGCGAGGAACCTTCGGTTGGGGGAATTTGCCTCGCTTTTCGATTTTTGTGCGTCATTCTCAGAAGGATGACTGCCCCGCCATGTGACCTGTCACGTTATAAAGTGAACCGCGTTTAGTGCCCGGTGTAACGTTAAACACCCATTCAGATCAAACCATGATAAACGGAAGAAGAGAAAAAAAAATGTGCCGGCACGGTGGCTATTTTCTTTTCTCCTTTTCGAAAAAACGTTGATTTTCAGTTCATTAGTCAAAGTGATTTAGCTTGTATGCTGTACAGCAGGCTATGCAGCTAACTAACCCCAAAACACACCACACTGAATACACCCGCTACATCGCTATCAAAGGAACCCTACTCCGCCAAGTTTGAGGTGATTTTGCAACTTGAAATCTCTTCTGTCCTTACTTCAACCATTAAGCTTCCCAATGTTGTCAGTGACTTTTCTTGAAAGTCTTGAGGGCAATTTCATCATCAATCACATGCCGTTTTGTAATTCAGCCATGACGCGTTTTTTAACTTCTCTAACTCCCCTGACTCGAAGCTTCAAACACTCCCTCTGTTACAGCAGAGGTCTCCGGCTGTATCGGTGTGATCTCACTCTCTTTCTTACACACAAGCTCAAACGGTATCTCTCTGTCCCTCTCACTCTCCATCTCGTTCTTCTTTACCTCGGTCTACATCTGCTCGCCCCCCCCCCC
Source organism: Ophiodon elongatus (assembly GCA_016806645.1). Taxonomy (NCBI): domain Eukaryota; kingdom Metazoa; phylum Chordata; class Actinopteri; order Perciformes; family Hexagrammidae; genus Ophiodon; species Ophiodon elongatus. The sequence continues at coordinate 1,307,821 of JACSYO010001932.1, forward strand.
CCTATCCCTCCCTTCTCTCCCTTTGCGGTCCTGAGGGGGAGTCTTTGAAATGTAATCTGTGACCCTCTTTTATCTGCTAGGTGGGACGAGTGTACCCCCAGGCTGTCTACTTCCCCATCCGCACCCTTTACCTGACACTCAAGATCGAGCAGAGGGAGCGCTACAAAAGTGGTAAGTAAATATGGCTGTCTTTTAGTGTGTTGCGTCTTTATCTCACTCCGACCATTAACAGCTCTTTTCTAATTCTACAATGCATGAACATATAGGGTAAGAAAATGTGCTTATAGCGTATGGAGGATGCTCTTCAACATATAGCTTCCCTTCATTGTTACTCTGGACCGCATGTCTGTTTATCTTTTCTTAAAGAATTTCTCTTTTTTTTCCCCTTCCTTTTTGTATTCTTTCTTTCACGTCTCCCCCCTCCACCACTCTTCCTTTCCGCCTCTTACCCACTCTTCTTGCCCAGATTCATCTGGACAACAGCAGCCCAGTTCAGTGGGGGCCCAGCCTCACTCGGGGGCCTCCGACCCGGGGCCCATCAGGGCGACTGCCCCTATGTGGCGCTGCAGCCGGATCATGCACATGCAGCGTGAACTCCACCCCACCCTGCTCTCCTCGCTGGAGGGCATCGTGGACCAGATGGTGTGGTTCAGGGAGAACTGGCATGAAGAGGTGAGAAGAAGAAGAAAGGTGCCGGTTTAATGCGTGTCTGACTTTGTCGCTGTGCTACTTGTATGTTTTCTGTGGATCAGATGCCGAGAAAAAATAATCCAGCTGGTGGTGAGAATTTTTCACGCATCTGTGCAAATGTGTGAAAGCGGGTTGGAGTGCACATCTTGTGTATATGTGTGTCACGCCACCTGGTCACCCACATGACCCCGGTCTCTCTGATGTGCCGACACATCTGTTTAGTCTGAAGTGTTATTGTCTGTCTGTGAATAGGCCCTCGCTGTTTCCCATTCCCTGACTGAGCTAGTGTGTTGCCATAAACATATATAATGGCAGAATATGTTGAAGACCTATGTACATTTCAGAGAAAATATTTATTTTTTTTGCCTGGTGTGTTCTTAAATCCCTTTTCATCCAAGCGCACGTAGAATTAAATCCACCATTCAGCCAGCAGCTTTTTTTCCCCTGATTTCACTAATTGTGTTGATGTCAGTACACGGCCGTCTACACTGAGCTTGGTGCTGCTGCAAATTGTTTTAGCAATGTGAGGCAGAATCCACGCAAGGGTAGCTGTTGTATGGGTGGAGGGGAAGACTGGGAGAAAGAGGCAGCAGGAGAGAAGACTGAGACAGGTGATGGATGGGTGTGCTGAGCGTGTAGGATGGGGAAAGGGATTAAGGGCCGGAAGTTTGTGTGTGTGTGTGTGTGTGTGTGTGTGTGTGTGTGTGTGTGTGTGTGTGTGTGTGCGTGTGCGATTGTCTGTGCGGGTTTGGGGTACTCAGCAGCAGCTGCAGGCTCGATGCTTCGTTCCACTGGGCACACAGGGGCACACAGTGCCATCATCACCATCCCTCTCTCCCTTTCTTTGCTTACTGTATGGCATCACATCGCCGCACCTTTGTTCCTAAAGGAATGTGTACGGGGCTATACGTTCACACATAGCACTAGTGCTACAGAAGTGGAAAGTGTTGTAGCACAGTCCCCAAATTTTTAATTATTAGCACGACTGTAGTCTCAGAGCCACTCACACACCACATGTGTCGGAAAGAGAAGAACTGCAAGTCCAAAACAAGCTGTGGAGGAACAACCGTAAAAACATTTGGAACAACTAACCCGATCAGAAAGTCTTTGTATTATAATTCAGTCCCATACACACCGCTTAGAGAAATCCCAGTGACGGGCTCATCTGCTCACAGCACATAACTAAACAGCTGATGTTAAGTTGTAATGTTAAGCTCCTGTGTTCATCAGGGACTTTGCCTCACTACTTCTTTCCCTTCCTTCTCTCTCTCTCTCTCTCTCTCTCTCTCTCTCTCTCTCTCTCTCTCTCTCTCTCTCTCTCTCTCTCTCTCTCTCTCTCTCTCTCTCTCTCTCTCTCTCTCTCTCTCTCTCTCTCTCTGCAGGTCTTGAGGCAGCTCCAACAGGGCCTGGCTAAGTGCTACTCCGTGGCCTTTGAGAAGAGCGGTGCCGTGTCCGACGCCAAGATCACACCGCACACGCTGAACTTTGTCAAGAAGCTTGTTAGCACCTTCGGTGTTGGCTTGGAGAACGTCTCCAATGTTTCCACCATGTTCTCCAGCGCGGCCTCCGAGTCGCTGGCCCGTCGGGCCCAGGCCACAGCCCAGGACCCGGTTTTCCAGAAGATGAAGGGACAGTTCACAACAGGTTGGTCGGCTTTTAAAATAAACTCGCACCTGGCTGTAGAGACATGGAACCACACAGAAGAGACAGAATGAAAAACAAGTGCTGGAGAGCCCTTTCATTTTGAGGTCATTCTTTACAAACACCTGCCCTCCGTTTCCTGTGTTTACTTTTTGAACTTTGCTGTTTGTTCGCTTTATTTCCACGGCTTTCAGTTAACTCTTTTTTAACATCGCTGCGTTACCTCTTTGCAACTTTGTCATAACACATAAAGAAATTAAGCGTTTTCAGGCAAACCCCCCCCCCCCCCCCCCAAAGAAAAAGGCAGTTCTGTTTTCGACAAGGTGCGACAATTGCCAAGGTAGCAACACATGCAGCACCATTTGACATCAGAGATCCAACACCTATCGTCTAACAAGAGGAGCGTTTGTGTTGCTGTGTAACATTATATCTGCCGTGGACATTTGTGATACTCATATCAGCGCTGTCGGGACACACTGCACTGTCACTTGGATCAGCGAGAGCATTGGTGCTCTGCAATGTAATTAAGGTTTCCAACCATATGATTTGATTTAGGGAGGGGTTGGAGGTGGTAAATGGTTAGGTGTGTGTGTGTGTGTGTGTGCGTGTGTCAGTTTGTGTCAGTTTGTGTCTTTATTACACTGTGTGTGTGTGCACACACGCCCACAATGGTTTTGATTATACACCAGTCAGCTGCATTTCTAATCTGGGCTGGTGCAGCACTGCGGTGCTGATCTCAACAGGCACACAGCCTGTCACAGGTTTGATGAAATAGAGGAGAAGACTCTCAGGTCTCTTGCCTCAGCTGAAACCATGTACTCTGTTGTAAAAGTTCAGTATTTAGTCTTAGTAGGGTTTAAAAGTCTGTAGAACCTTATTTGTCACAGTACATCTCGACACGGAAACTGTAATGAACTTATTATATTCATTGGCGGCATTTTATCAGGCTGAAAGGATTCTCAATGCAGGTTTTTATAGTCATTTTATATTTAAGAAGTATAGTCCCAGTTAGGCTAAGAGCCACCAGTCAAGTGCTGTTTTATTGTGGTTGAGGCTGGAAGTTGTGCCGACAGTATTTATCCTCTTTGTCAAGGAACCAAGCATTGTTTATGGGTCGCTTGCTGTAGCAAAAGTAAATATGGTTAAAATAAAATAAAACATTGGAAGAGGTGGGTGAATTCGAGAGTATACTGCTACTCCTAAAGCTATCGTGGCACAGAGATGAAACATTTAACTCCCGTTCCCTGTTATATGTTGGTTCAAAACCATCGCAGGGTAGCTATTATGTTCCCATGACAGAGAAAATAATTCGTAGAATTAGCAATGAACTGCCAACAATAACATCCCTCGTTGGTGTGGTCATCGAAGTAGGATGATATACAACAGTATCAGGGAAATTGTCCATTGGGGTTTTTTTTTTATGTTGGACAAACATCCACTGGACTTCATTTTACTTGATGTTGGACTTCACTTTCCAACTTGAGACTAGCCTCCAGTCATTTTGGCCGCCATGTTCAGATTCATATGCACGCTGAGGTATCCAACGGGACAGGTGCAGTTCTAGTGTAGCCAAGGCCCCCTCTGAGACATTTTTTTCTCTAAACAATCATTCCCTTGTTTTTGGAAGCCGCCTGTCTGTTTCCCTCCATTACATAAGGGAGTTGAACCACAGTTCACTGGACCCGGTTTAAACGAGGATCGCTGCAGCTTCCCCAGCTCTCGGTGTTCAAATAAACCTCTTTGCTGACTCCTTTTCACTCCTGCGGACTGACTGCACACATGCATGTTCGCTGAATTACCCTCACAGTAAACGGCCCAGTCTCCCCTTTTCCTTGCTTTTCCACACAGCCACTCCTCCCTCTCCTTCCTCCCTCCCCACACCCTCCTCCTCTGCTCTTCAGTCTCTCCTGTGCTTTTCCCCTCCACTGGTCCTGAGAGTGGCCAATAGAGCTAATGTGTTTGGCCCTGGGATAGTGGAGGACAAGGACTGTGAGTGAATGAAAAGCAGCTCGGGGATAAAAATGATCACCTGACGCAGAGTTAAAAAAAGAAAAAAAAAAGCCATAATAAAGTTGAGCAAGAGCTGACGAGCCTATAAAACCACAGAGAGGAGCATAAAAGATGGAAGAGGGCAGATTAGCAACAAGGAAATAACGTGGAATGAGAGTCTGAGAGAAAACGCGGAGACAGGTGCGATGGCGTTAGCGAGCGAAAGCATGGGACTGACTGAATGAACAACACAAACAAGAGCGAGCGAGACTCGGAGCGAGCGCCGCGCTGATGAATCTTACCAGATGTTGCAGTGCCAGCTGTGCTCACGCAGCCAGGCATCACCGGGGCTTCTGCGTCGCAGAGTGCCCGCCGACCCTCGCTACCCAGCTGTCCCCACAGCGACGTGGGAGCGGGGCCGACAGAGACTGAAACCACACAAGCCTTCCAGAGCGGAACAAACAGGGTTTACAGAGCTGCTGAGCAGCCAAGCTCCCATTCCCCGAACCACGTTAGTGGCTCACTCGCTTTCACAGGGTTTGTGGGCCGGAAAATATGGGTTTATGTGTGCACATATAACATTTGGCAGCAGGGAGGCATTCAAATCCAATTACGGCGAACGCTATTTGCATGAGTTACTGTTTTAGCAGTGGATCTGTTCCAGAGACTTTTGTCAGAAGCGCCTTTTTCAAAGGGAAATGCACAAGTTTCCTTGCTTTTTTTAATTCTGTGCCTATTAAAGAATCATTTATCATGCTGAAATGAAATTAACCATAGTTAAGTGGAACTCTGTATAGCAATTTGGCTTAGCACCTTCCTACCTTCAATTGGCTGTCAGTCATCGCTTTAAAAGTGAACTCCTATTGCACAGACGCTGCTGGGATGACCTCCGATACGTTCAAAACTTCAGCTCACCCATCAGACACAATATAGTTGAGTTGACTTCATCCCACCACACGCACGCATACAGTCCCACCCCGAGTGAGGAACAGGGCAGTGGGACTTGAGGGAATGATTGGTGATGATGGTTCTATATACAGAGGTGGCTCAACCTCCTCTGAGTCTGGATCCATATTTTGGTGCAGAAGTGCAGATCCTCTGCTGTGGTCTGTCGGGCAGGCCAGGTGGGGCAGACTACCCGCGCTGGTTTCTACACACAAGTCAGAGTGCAGCCTGGCTACTTTCCACACCACACTCCATCTCTCAGCAACCTATTCCCCGAGCTAGCTGACAGAGCAGGGGTCAAAGAGGAGTTCGGTGGGGTTGAAAACAAACTCTCCTCCGCTCTCTCTGGGTGTATTGCACTTGCCATAGAGCACCCCTGTGTTTTCTTCCAGAAACTGTCTGCAGGTTTATTATTGTCCCACTCTGTTAACTCAATACAAGCTGAAATGTTGGTTCCTAATTGTTTCAGAAAGGGCCTTTTGTTGCTCATGTTTGACGACATGTTTAATACTTACAATATCCAGGTCTTTTTTGTGAGTTGTAATAACACATTGCCTGCGTCTTGTGTGCAGCCGTCTCCAGATTTAAACAGGTGAAATGTTTTATATCTGATAAAGACGGAATGGATATTACTATATTGCGTTATGGTCTTGGAAGGAGTGGAGCATGTCCCGCCTTTTCTATTTGTAAGCATTATACACTTTTACGGCGCTGAATTGTTGTCGGCTGGCAATTCTTCAGGACTGTTTCAATTCTGCCTCCGCTATCGAGGCAGGTGAATTGCAGGCAGACGGATGGAGAAATAGGGGCCACTACGAAAAGAACATTGGCTGTTTTAAAGGGCTTATTTAAAGTATTAGGAGGTCTCACTCTGGGAGAGATTGAACAGGTTTGAAATGGCAATGCCTTGCAGTTTCATGGATTCATTATAACAGGCGGCACAACGGGGTGTACTGAAATAGGTGTGTGTGTGTGTGTGTGTGTGTGTGTGTGTGTGTGTGTGTGTGTGTGTGTGTGTGTGTGTGTGTGTGTGTGTGTGTGTGTGTGTGTGTGTGTGTGTGTGTGTGTGTGTGTGTGTGTGTTCATGTTACAGAGATGTCCTGGGGGCTTTATTCTAAAATGGAAAACCTGCCTGGCTCACTTCCCCTCCTTCCGTTGTTATTGCTGCAGCTCATCACAATATGTTATGTGCAATATGAGTTGTGACTTGAAACAGGAATTTAATACTTTAAGACTCTCATTTTTATAGCTCTAATTTAATCAGCTCCCAGCCTCCACTTGGGAGTTTTAAGTCGATAGAGCGGTTCTCCTTGTGCTGCCAGCCTGCAATGAATAACTTACCCATGAAGTTCCCTTAAGCAAGGCACTTCACCACACTGCTGGAGTGAGGTGGCCAACAGTGCAACACAATATTTAGAATGGACATTTCCCAGATGTGAGCTTCTGTAACCACTTCCCGCCTCGAGGCCATCACTGTGAAAAACAAGGTGTTCTTAGTCCACATTACTGCGTAAATACCGGTAAAGTAAATACCCACATCTCACTTCAATTAATCTTAACCGTTTCTGGTCTCAAACCGGCTTCGTAGGGTTTGGATTTGAAATGTCGTCTGACCAATACGCTTTCAAACGTCTCTTTGGTTATGTTTATTTCTGTTCCATTTTCTTTCATTATATTTGACTCGACTTTAAGCACCGCCCCCCGTGCGTTTGCTGCTTTTTATGCGGTTTTTTTTAACCCCTTGTAGTATCTTATTTAGCGATGTTACATAGAAACACATTGGTATTTATAGCGCCGGTCTGTGAGCTTATTGCTGCAGGGGAGGTGAAAGGTCAAGCACACACAAAAAGCACACCAGAGAGCAGCTCACTGCTGTTACAGTCCTGCAATGTTGGCGGCTGGGAGCAGCTCCCCTGGAACAGTTATGGGGGGGGGAGTGTCTTGCTGAAGGGCATTTAGAGGATAGCTCATTAAGTAAAGGGAAAGGGAGCACATTGACTCCCCCATCCACACTTTCTCAGCCAGCTTTAGGATTTCATCAGGCCACATTCGAATCACTGGCGGCCTGCATCTACTTTTGTTGTAGTTTTTCTATTTTAACATCACATTCTGCTTTCAGCCATTGATACTAAACTATTAATCCCACCGGGCCCCTGTTAGTAAAAAAAAATCATCTGATGCACAGGTCGTGTTCTTTGCTTGTGTGCTTGCTGCCTTCTTGTGAAGACAGAATTATGGGAAACAATTGGAGTGCTATAAGGAGATTCTTGACTTTTTCCTTCGCCCCTACCAGACTTTGACTTCAGCGTGCCGGGCTCCATGAAGCTTCACAATTTGATCTCCAAGCTGAAGAAGTGGATCAAGATCCTGGAGGCCAAGACCAAGCAGCTGCCCAAGTTCTTCCTCATTGAGGAGAAGTGCCGCTTCCTCAGCAACTTCTCCGCACAGACGGCCGAGGTGGAGATCCCCGGGGAATTCCTCATGCCCAAACCGACACACTATTACATTAAGATCGCGAGGTAAAGGACTCTTATACACAATAACCTGCTCTATTATAAAAAAAAACACTGGGCGATTTATGTTTTACGTGGCTGATGGATGAAAGACGTATCTACTTCTGACAACAAAATACATATGGAACACATCGTCCCTCCCATACCGTTAATCACTTCAGCGCCGTCTCTCTGTACCTCTCTCCAGGTTCATGCCCAGGGTGGAAATTGTTCAGAAACACAACACAGCGGCGCGCCGTCTCTATATCCGCGGCCACAACGGCAAAATCTACCCGTACCTGGTGATGAACGACGCCTGCCTGACCGAGTCGCGCCGAGAGGAGAGGGTTCTGCAGCTTCTCCGGCTCCTCAACCCGTGTCTGGAGAAGAGGAAGGAGACCACCAAGAGACACCTCTTCTTCACTGGTAGGACGAGGCATAAGAGAGATGGGTGTCTGTGTGTGTGTGTGTGTGTGTGTGTGTGTGTGTGTTTCACGAACACATAGGCACTGGGGAGGGTCTTTCTCGAAGATTATGTTGTTGTTTTTGTCTCATTTTCTTCTTGTGAGAGTCGTTTGATCAAGAAAATCTCCTTATTTTTTCCCCACATTTGCTCATCACGGATCTGGACAGAGCTTTCTGTCTTTGGTGATCCGAAACACGCGGTCACCTCTAGTGCTGCTGTACACTGATAACGATTGGCAATGGCCCTCTCCTTTCATTTTTCTTCTCTTTCTGTAGCCGTCTCACTCACAAACACAATTTCCATTTGCTTTCAAGTGCTATTTCCTGTCCTGTCATCCCCTTGTGGTTTTCCTCCGCCCAGATGTTTGCCCACTCTCCATTTATGCACTTGATTGGTCTGTTTAAGGGGAAATATGAACGGGGAATTCAACGGTCCCTTCCAACCCATTTCCTCGCAAGTGGAATGGCTGATATTGATTTGATTTGCCATAGTATGTAAATGTTTTGACTGCTTTCACTGGGTAACCCATGCACAGCCTTTTACCTCCTCTGACCCTGCTTGGTGTTGAGCAATGGCACGCCTTCAGTGCAGCCGTTTCCCAACTCTGGGGTATTTTAGTTGTATGTTTAGATCTGGGGTTTACACTGTGGTAAAAAGGGGTCCGTTTCCTAGGAAGTGCAGCCAAATGTTTACAGTTTACGTGTTGTATTTTGCCCCTCTTCTTACCGCCCTCCCTCCCTCCCATCCATCTCTCCAGTGCCCAGAGTGGTGGCAGTGTCGCCTCAGATGCGGCTGGTAGAGGACAACCCTTCGTCTCTGTCACTGGTGGAAATCTACAAACAACGCTGTGCCAAGAAGGGCATCGAACATGACAACCCCATTTCCAGATATTACGATCGTCTGGCCACTGTGCAGGCCAGAGGCACGCAAGCCAGCCACCAGGTACGGATACGGACTCGAGTCTCTCTCTCTCTTTCTCACACACACACACACACACACACACACACACAGTGACTTGAGACTCATCCTCAAAAGACTTGGAACTCATGAACAATCCTTCATCATTAAGGCATTTTTATTACACACGCCCACACACCGCTGCAGTGCATAGCCCCGCCTCCTCTCACTCACAGTGCTGTCTTCTCGCCACTCGGCTCGGTAGCTCCGCTGGAATAAGGATTGTTGTTGTCATGTTGTAGCCCTCCAGTGTTTTCCTTTTTTACCACACAGTCTAGGCCCGCCACAGTTTCACAATGAACTGAAAATATTTTTAATTAAAGCCACATGTGATGGTGGCTTGTGGGTCCGACCGTGAGCTTTACAAGACCCCATCTCAAATACCATGCTTTGTGGGTGTGACTTTTTTGTCCAGTCATCACCATTCATATTCATACAACCACTGTGTTTATGATTACATTTTCTTCAAGAGCACAGCAAGTTTTTCAAAGATCTAGCCTCATAATTTAGCCCTCAAAATACACAAGATTTATTTTTGCGTTGTTATATTTATCTTTTCATTAAAATAAAGTGTAGTTTTGCCCCCAAAATTGTTTTCCCAGTGGTATCGGAAATATTATATTTACCTTTTTTAAAAAAAAAATGTATTTTATGTTATCAAATATCAGTATTGTGACAACACTAATACTGATAGTGTATGCCAATGGATAAAGGACTGACGATGATACAGCACAAAGGAAAAAGGAGACGAGACGGCATGCAGCCAATAATAGTGCTCATGACGACCATCAAAGAGCCGACACTTGACTTAGACTTAGCATCTCTACAACACATACCTACAGTGTATACTACTGTACTTCTGTGTAGCCTGGGACAATTGTGACCTCCTTTAATGTTATGCTTTGATATGCACCCCGTGTGATTGAATTGTAACGGTAGCTTTGTGCAGCCACGTCCCCTAAGAGTCTCTAAAACGTCTGCTCTAATGCGCTAAGACAAATAGCCAATATGGTTTATTTAGCTTTGAAGGAGGTCCCAGTATCATCTGGACCACGGCTCGCTGCCTAACCTTGACTCCCTCCTCCTGTCCACCACCAGGTCCTGCGGGACATCCTGAAGGAGGTGCAGGGGAACATGGTGCCTCGCAGCATGCTGAAGGAGTGGGCCCTGCACACCTTCCCCAACGCCACCGATTACTGGACCTTCCGGAAGATGTTCACCATCCAGCTGGCCCTCATAGGACTGGCAGAGTTCATGCTCCACCTCAACAGGCTCAACCCCGAGATGCTGCAGATAGCACAGGTAGGAGGAGCCTACACGCAGAAACATGTCGAACTCTCTGTCAAGGGCGAGTGGCGTTCGTGTGACGGGGGCCTAATTCAATAGATATACACTCTCACAGATGCATTAAGAGATCACCATTACCGTCTCCCTATCTGGCTGTATGAATTACCATTCTCCCCCGTGACATTCACGCTCGGCCTATCAGTCAGCCAGCCGCTGTCAAAGCGAACGATGTTTTGACAGAACGTTATATTCAGTCCCTCTGCTCTACAGCTATCAAAGACGTTTCAATTTGAAGAGGCCGTGTTTGTGTGCGCGTGCGTCTGCCTGCCTCTCAGTCCACACGCATCCGTCTGCCGCTCGGGTCCGCAGACGGCTTTCTAAAAGTCATTATTAAAGATGATTGTGTCAGTCGGCCACCCCACCCCTTCTGATCCTAATCGGCCTTTGCTGACAGGCGTTCCTCCGGGCAGCTAAGCGCTGGTATTAAGCCCCCTCTCTGCCTGTTCCACTCCGCAGATCCCATTAGACACAGCAGGATTACGGTACGGAGAGCGTGCACACACACAAACATTACACACAAACAGAGAGCGAGTGCAAGGACAGGACATCGCAGCCATAGCATTGGTCCCCACCCTGGCTAAATGGAGGCCTCATGTTCCTCCAAGTTGGCACTTATAGAGCTCACTGATGCTTTGAGGCATCAGTCATGTAGGCACTTATTTGTGGCATTCATCAGGCTGTAATTCAGTCATAGGTTTAATTCTTTCCAGACCCGTCTTCACGAGGCATCGCGTCATCTCCTCAGAATACGTTACAGTTCCTTTCTCCGTCTCCTTTGATACCGTTGCCATTTGCTCTGAAAATGACTCTGTATCTATTTCTCACAGTCAAGTTCACAGCTCCGAGTCACTACACGTGACACATTAACGTTGCGTCATCCCATTCACACCAGCCCCCAAGATGAAGCCATCGCTGGCCACTAGTGTGGTGATTTAGCATTCTACACGCTGCCTCTGCAGCCAACTGTCTGCAGGCTTATCTGAGCCTCTTGGGGGTTGCTGGTGTCTCAGCCCACTGCCTTGAGGTCCTCCGCTGGGGCCTGGAGGAGCAAATGACAATAGGAGAGGGGAGGTGGGGGTGGGGGGGGGGGGAATTAAGAAGAAGAAGAAGGGGGAAGGGAGGGAATGAGGCGAAACAGAGGAGGAGAGGGGAGCAGGAGCTGGAATGAAATGCTCTGCTATAAAGCTGTCAGATGCACTCACCTTTTCATATAAGGGAGCTTATCTTCCCCGGAATGGCTGCTTGTGTAGCGGTCCTCTCGCACATAAATGCAGGCTTAGAGATGAAAACTTGGCTGTATATATTTAAGTCAGCGGGGAGCGACAGGGGCGAGAGGAGTGGGAGTGAATTGAGGATTATAGATGTTCTGCTGCCGATAGTTTGACGTGTTACTGTGTCTGGGGCACGCAGATCAATAACAGTAGCCATTTCGTTGGCGTGAGCTTGTTTTGTAAGTCCCCGAGCCTTTCTGAAGAGGACTTATTGTCTTGCTGGGCTCATGTGGTCTAAGGACGGCGGAGAACACTGCAGAAAGGAATACATTAGATACGTTTTCTTAAATCGGTCGTGGTTATGGGTACGTAGCCCTGCCTTATCTACAATGTCCTCCCTTCTGACTCGTGCTTTACTCAATTGTCTGTTTTTAGGACACAGGAAAGCTGAACGTCTCCTACTTCCGCTTTGACATCAACGACGCCACGGGCGACCTGGACGCCAACCGCCCTGTTCCCTTCCGTCTGACGCCAAACATCTCGGAGTTCCTGACCACCATCGGCGTCTCCGGCCCGCTCACTGCCTCCATGATCGCTGTGGCACGATGCTTTGCACAGCCGAACTTTAAGGTAACTTGTCTCCTCGAGGAGATTGTTACATTTTTATTTTTATCCTGTGTTTTCAAATAAACTACAGCTCAGAATAATAATATATTTTCCAGATGAATATAGGGATAGAACATAGCAGATGATCAGAGGCTGTCACATGTGAATACATCATGATTGATGACCTTTTGACCAATACTCATTTTCACTGAGCAGAGCCTGAACGCATCATAATGGAACCGAATGGAACCTTCCACGTTTACCAGTTCTCCTCCTGTCAATTTAAACCCAGACTGGTTGTTTACAATGTGACATTATCAGCGACTAGAAAAGCATAAATGTTGATGTCCTGATGGCATATTTTACTGAATATTGTTGGATAACGATCGACAGTTAAACTTTATTTCATACCATGATGATTAAACTGTGTAATGAATCCACGGTGATGAACCGCCAGGAGGGTGGAGGGGGGGGGATCCGTACAGATCACGGACTGATAGTGGTCCATTACACCACTAGCACTGGGACAATATTGCATTCAAAAATGAAAATGAGTATACTTGAAAAATTACAATTGCTCAACATGACCCAGATGGCACGAGTCTTAGCGGGGTTTAAGGAGGAGTGTATTTAAAATGAGAGGTTCAAGTCAGCTGGCAGTATCAGCGAGGATATACGTCATCCTGTCACGAGGACGCGGTGGGTTGTTGTGGAATGTAAGCCCCTGCTGAGTTCTCCAGATTTTGTATAGCACTTAAACTTCGATACACCCAGAGAGGAAGTTGAACTCGAAACAAAACAATGCAATGAAAGCCCGAGCAGCCAGAGGGTTGTGTAATGAATCTTTAGCAGGGCAGTAATGACAGGCGTGTGGTGTCTATGTCGAGGTCGAGCTCATACTTAAAGCCTGACTCATGTGGACGGAGCAGGAGCGCTTCAGCTGTAAATGAACAAAACACTTGACGAGGTGAACTAGTTAAGCTCGAGGGCCAGACGTAAGGTCAAAGAAAATGGACTTTTCCAGGAAACGCCGCAAACACGTAACAATCATCCACTCAAATATATTAAAGCCTGAAACCACATAAACACTTAACGTCCTTTTTGGAACTGTGTTCCTAGTTAGGTGATCATTGCTGGTGTTGTGGTTGTGTATTTCAGTTGTGTGGCACCATAATGAGCTGCTGACAACACGGAGAGATTTCCTTTAGGGTGATTGACACAACCTCAATTGAACTTTACAGTTTTGTTTTATATGTCTGAGATTGGCATTGGCTTTTTATAAAAAAGGGTCATAATCCCCGTCTCTGTTCAAAGATGGTCTTTGATGGCAAAGATCATCTCCATCTGCAGAGGAAGACGGTAAGCTGTAGTTGAGAGCTCTGGAAAAAGTAGGGAAATGCACCTTGATTTGAGTTTGTGTCAAAGAATTTTTTCACATTTTTGCAGAAGAAGATACTTTTAGTTTATTCCTAGGGAGCTACACTGGTAAATTTGAGTGAGTGCTCACAAGAAACTTAACCACGAGGTTATGAAAAATAAAAGTCTCTAAATATGAACATTGGTTGCGTGAGGATCCAGTGATGATTGTACACTTTGCTACACAATTGATTCTTTATGATTTACGCCTCGATTTCATCTGTCCCCGGCAGGTGGACGGCATCCTGAAGGCCGTCCTCCGCGACGAGATCATCGCGTGGCACAAGAAGACCCAGGAGGACACGTCCATGCCGCTGTCCCCGGCCGGCCAACCAGAGAACATGGACTCCCAGCAGTTGGTCTCATTGGTCCAGAAGGCCGTCACGGCCATCATGACCCGCCTCCACAACCTGGCTCAGTTCGAGGGAGGAGAGAGTAAGGTCAACACACTGGTGGCTGCGGCAAACAGCCTGGACAATCTGTGTCGCATGGACCCGGCCTGGCACCCCTGGCTCTGAGGAAACCCGAGAGGAAAAGGGGGTCGCGACCCCACGGAGGAGAACGAGAGGGACGCAGGGACAGACAATGTGTTTTTTGTTTACTTTTATTACGTATCTGACGAGCACAGACGACTGTGAAGTGCACGTTGGTCTTCACTGTAACAAAAGCCCGATGGACACGTCGGACTCTTTCTCTCTCTCTCGATCAAAGGACACAGAAATAGTTCAAGCGGGATCAAGTGGAACAAAAAGGCCCTGTCTGTCACATTGATGGTCTTAACAGGGCTAGCCAGTATACATAATAGTTATATCTGGGCCGATTCTGAATCTTTTTATCGAAACACAATTTGTCCCTCAACTTGTATTTATTTTTATAACTAAATGACAGTGTGTGTGTGTGTGATGCCAGTTGTCCTGTCTGACAAGGAGACAGTACAAATACTTGTGCAGGTATAATGAGCCACTCACTCGAGCTCATGGGGGTTTGGTTTTTTTTAATTTAAGAGATGGGGGAAATCTTCTGTTGTTAGCGTTTAGCTGTGTCTGTGTCGTATTCTCCTGCATCAAGAGCTTACCATTTTTACACCTTTTTCCCACCTAAAACAGCCATTTGTCCTCTCAAATTTCTATTTGTATTTAAACTGAAAAAAAACATGTAGCTTTTTTTTTCTATTCCTGCAGAATGAGGAAATGTGTTGTCCTCTGAGGACAACCAACTGCCTGAACTTTATCAACATGTCCGAGTAGTCCAAAAGCCATTTTACGTTGCATTTCTTTTGTCTTTCCATCAGCCGTGTTGTAATGTAACAAAGTCAAACTTCAGGGCGGATTGACACTGTAATAAGCTATAAACAGCTACAATGCAAATATGTGACTCCCACGCTGGTTGTGTATGCGTATACTCCCCTTTTTGTAAAGGCGCAATGCTTTTTTTTCAGCAGAAGGATTATCGCTTGCCTTGTAAATAAGCATTTCGTTTTAATAAAATGCTCTTTTTTTTTAAATACAGATGCTGATGTTTGCTTCTTTTTTTTTTAAACAGTGACCTGCAGTGTCTTTCTTTCAGCTGTGTATTAGGATAATTTTCAACCAATGAATCTCAAAAATAAGTTTCAACTTAGGCTCACAATTACCATAAAACAAAACTCACAATTAGCTCTCTTCCTGAGTTGCTTTCCTTTTCTTTTTTTTTTGCTTTTTTTCTTCCCAGTTGTAAAACAACAATAATGACCAGTAATCCCCATCTGTGCCTCACATCTCCTGCATCACTGTCACCGCCATAATCACCCTGAAGGCTGCACTCTGGGGTATTATGGCGGTAATAACTCATGCTGTGAAATGACTCCAGACGAATCATTCTCCGACGTTAAAAAGTCTATTGCCGCCATCCTTGCAGTTTCCACCGTCGGTAGACCTTTCTGGAGAGGCATCTGAGCGCAGCAGCGTTGAATCAAAGTGCCGCCCCGTCTCGTGGAGGTACAATAACCTTGTGCTCGTTCCCTCCCTCTGGTTAGAAAGTCCTGCGGAGGTGTGTTGGGGCGGTTCTCTCCTCCCCTGGTGTTTTGATTAATGCGTGCCACTAGATCTCCGAGTGGGCCGGCCTCACTTGACTTATACACACTGTCAGGCGGCCCGCCTGCACTCGTAAACAAAGGTTATATCTCTGTTCGCCGCTATACAACCCACATACACAGCGATGCCTCTCGGTATGTTTACACACCGGCTCTAACATTCCTCTTCCTCTCCGACACACACGAGAGAAGGCGACGGTGTTTTGTCTTCGAGTCTCGGCAGCCGGTAGTTTCCAACATTAAACTCCTAGTTTCATGAATTTCCTACAATTTTATATGTATGTATTATTATTTTTTTTAGTGATTGCTTAAAAAAAAAAAATACCCATGATACTGTACGCATGCTTGACTGGTTGTTTTGCTTTCCATCTCACGTTTGTCATTCGTTTTGTCGGTGTTTTGAGCGTTAGCTAGTAGCGGACATATAACAAGTTTGAGCTGATGGTGGTCCTGAATGGAGAGTTGATTAATCCCCAAATCGTTGTGCTGATCATGAATGTACCAAAATTCATAGCAATCGTCTCCTCCTGCGTCTGATATAGATATAGATATAGATATAGATATAGGACTGGCTGTGCACAATTACCTTTCTGGATCTCTGAAACAACCCTCAGCACTACTTTCTATGACAATATTTACTTTAATGGAGAACTTTGCGGCTGAATAAAACCTTTTCTTCCCCTCTTCTCATTTCTAACATCTTATACCACAAGGAAGGTTCTCGACGACAGAGTCAACTCTTATCGTTTCACCGACTCTGGCTGACCAGCTTATTCCTGGATGCAATCACTTCCCCCGCCAGAATCCCACTGGTATCAACCGAAGCCAGGCTGACCCCACGACCCGGACCCAATACCTCTTCAGAAACAAGAAATGATAGCCATGTCAAGCCTCGGACCAAAGCGTGATTGAGGGATTGAGTTTCCCGGTGAATGGAGACTCATCCGGTGCGTTTTTGTTCAGACTCCTTTTGAATGATTGTGTTTGAAGTTCTGGGTGCCCTCTGTTGGGACAGGCATCCATTTCACGCCTCAGGTGTCTGTTCCGATCTGACAGAGATTAGGTGAAATATGAAATCCACAACACACACACACACACACACATATGCCCTCCCCATATGATATGTCATAGCTTGCCTTCTGGGGCCTTTCCTTGGCATCCTGTGACTGCCGACAGTTATTAAAGAAGCAGAGGCTGCAGCGAGCCCCACCACCTCCTTTTCTTTCCTTTTCTCTCTGCTTGAGATGAGTGAAGTGGAAGCGAAGGGCTTAACCACCCCTCACCCTTCACATCTACCTCCCCTCCCTCTCCAGTAGCGTGAGGGGAGTGGAGGTGATTGATGTGCTCCGGTGGGAGTGGAGGTGTGGAGCCTGGATCATCATCAGCCGTGGCACAGAGCAGAGATCTCGGAGGACACGCCGAAGCAGGAATAGATCCTGGCAGGACCAGATGATGAAATCTTCCCCCTCCAATGATCCTCATCCCTGCGGAGGAGAGCTGAGGGGGGAGGAGGAGGAGGAAAGGGCTTAAGGGAGGAGCAGAGGAGGGACGCTATTTCACAAACTGTCTGTTTGGTTTATTTGGCAACTAAGCTGTCATATTTCTCAAGAGTCGAATTTGGAAATGGAGTGTAGTGAAATAGACGTGCGAGTACACAGATGAGTGGTTGTGGCATTAAGTCCGCGGCATCACGGAGACGTCGATGACGCTGTTGTAAAAAGAACAAAGGTGGAAAAAAAAAAAAGCACTTTACCAAAACCTTAATCCACTTTTTTCCTCTCCTCACAATTCGTCATTCAAGACCAGGAACTCTTTATTTTTCTTTTTTTCAAGCATCCAATTATACATCACATTGTATCAGGCCTCGTAGCGCAGTAGGGGGAGACGCTTCTTTGTATCCTCATGTAAACAAACAATATTAATCAAATAACGATTGTGTGTGGATCTCTAGTCTTGGAAGCAGCACATCTCATATCTTGCAGCTGAAGATTTGTTTTGTTACTCAGAGAAGGAGTCCCATTAGGACTTCTAATGGCATTTCCACTCAGAGGAGTTGAGCTCATTAGTTTGGTGTCTAAAATCTGCCATTATGATTTTAATTGCACAAGCGGTACACAGCAGTACGGGAAGCAATCAAAGTCACTTTTTTTTCTTCTTTTTTTTCTCTTGGTTGACAGTGATGCAGCCGCACGTCGACAAATCACATGCTGATTTAAATGCGTACTGATACACTTTGTATAGACAGACAGCACAGGGGTTTGGAGTAAAAAGGGCTTCAGTGATAATATCAAATTTTAATAATTTGATATTCAGTTAAAGTCATAATGGAACCCTTCTCCTTTTTCTTTATTTTACTGATTAACTGTCAAACTAACTTGATTTAAGTGGCATGTAATCAACAGAGCTTGTGATTAAACAGACAAACACATTTCCAGTATATTTTCAACTATCAAACAAGCCATGGCGTAACGATATAACTTCCTGGACTGTAGTGCTCCAGTTATACTGGAGGGAACTTTCCATTCAAAGCTTCAACTGAAACCACAGAGGAATAGTTCAACATTTTGGGAACTACACCTATTTACCTTTTAGCATAGCGTTAGATGAGCTATACCACTCTCATATCTGTAAATAAAAGGCTATAGCCAGCAGCTGGTTAGCTTAGCTTAGCATAAAGACTAGAAACAGGGGAAACAGCTAGCCTAGCTGTGTTTGAAAACATTGTCCAGCAGACCCCAGTGGTTCTTTGATAACTTACCTACTAGCTATTGAGTATATGGGAATCATTTAAAAAGATTTTTCTCCTCCCACTTCTTGCTTCTCAATTAATGATGTCATCACATGGTTAAACTGAACTGACAACAACGATATCGTTGTTCTTCATTCTTTTTCATTGCCAGTTGGCAGCATCAGCTGTACTGGAGTGTGGAGCAGTGGAGCGTGATTAATTATTGAGTACTCTTGGCACTGAATACCATGCTGAAGTGGTATTAGTGTGTAAGTGTTGGTTGAGGGTATTTCACATTGGCATTTTTTAATTAGGGACACATACTCAGTGTAAATACATTGTTCTGTAGCCATACTTGTCCCAAAATTGACAAACGTGTGGATCTGTATTTATTCACCGAGTCTCAAACATATTGTCAATGCAATATACTGAATGTAAGTGGGTTGCAGGTGAGCAGAGGGAAGAGTCCAGCTTTGGAAAAGAACATTAAAGTGAGCTTAGAGTACTGAATTATGAATGGCTTGAATTCTGTTTCAGTCCTATGCAGCAGTAGTTTTCTCTTTGATTGTACTTGCTGCACTGCAACATCATCCTCTTGTTCTTCCTTTATTCTTCAGTTAGTCTTTACTAGGGTCAAAGCCCTTTTCCTACTCAAATCAAACTTTGCTCTAATCACACGAGTAGCCGACTGAGTGGTGTTCACATGATTCCTGATGTCGAACAGTATTTAGCACATCACAGCTCTTCAGAAATCAATTGTTGTGCGGTAGGGCTCGGTGAGAACCTTGCAGCTCCTGCTGGACACATTGATTAAGTGCTCCGTATCTGGAAATGTGCTGGCTGTTGTCAATGTTACTGCAGGAGGAGATCAAGGAGGGTCTGCAGCCAGTACGTCAATTCCCGATGATGGATTTTGGATTTGAATGAACAAGCAGGTCTAGGTCTGTCAGGGTATCTAGTTGTGTTTCAACCTGAAGTGACCCCCCGGGACCATTGAGGTGGTGTGGCTTCAAAATACAAATAAACACAAGTCTGTGATTTTCATACACAATTCAGCTGCGAAAGAACAGTGGAGAACATTTTCTCACTGGGGTACCTGCTCTCTGAACCACTGCTGCAGTTTTAGATGGAAACGTTGGCAAGCTCAAATGGTCACAGTGACCGATATTTAGCGGATATGTCCACCATGTTCACCATCTTTGTTAAGGATGTTAGCGTGCTAACGTTTGCTAATTAGCACAAAGCTGAAGCAGATGGGAATGTCATTGGTTTTGCAGGTGTTTTTGACCCGGTGATGGCTCAGGATGAGAAACCATCGTAGGGATTCATCCTGAGGGGATCATGAATGATGTCACCAAATGTCACGACTATCTATCGATTCATTGTCAAGGTGTTTCACTTAAAACCTCAAATATAGACCTAATGGTGGCACAAGAGAAAAGATCATGTGATCACCAAAGTCAGGATTTAACCTCTGGGGACCATACATCTGTATTACATTTCATGGGGAAGTATTAAATAGTGTCTGCAATGAGTAATTTATAGTTTTACCATTCAAAGAGAAAATCTAGATATGTGTCTTTCTCCAGGATACAAGCTCATATCTGACTCATGACCACATTCATATGATATTTTCCCCGTTAGCAATGAGCAGTGTTCTAATAAGATTTAAACTTCACTCAGTGGGTATTCACAGGTTCACTTTAAAAAAAAGTCAGGTATATTTCCCAAGTGATGAGATAAATTTTGTCGCTTTTTAAATTAAGTGAAGAAGTTATACAAAGACTATATAACGTACGCCAGCAGGAATAAGTCAGCTAACCAGTTTTATTTGAAGAAAATTCCACCCCCTGATACTCTTGCTGTTATGATCAATCCATTCCAGGAGTTATTCTGTGATGAAGTGCTGTAATATACTTTACGGTGCGCCAATTTTCCCACAGCCTGTCTTATCTGCTTCTACTGAAGTTAGAGATTTCACCACCTTTCCCAGAATCACTTTCAACAGCATACCTGAACTTGTTGCATTGAGACGGCAAAAGCAGCAGCGTTGGGTGATAAGAGCAAAGGAGCATATTTTTCAGTGAAGAAAAAGTAGGTTGCACTTGTTATTCAAAATGCAGCCAGGCTGTGGCTAGCACTGCGTCATGTTGCTTCCCAACTTTAGTCTTCTAACAAGTTGCTGCATTCACCGGGTGTCCAAATCATTCCTTATTATATATGTATATAAAGTCAGTAGGCTCTGCTCCGGTCGATTGAGGACACTGTTGGTGAAGAAATTGGCAGCTTTGTTTCTTGGGAAGTGGATTTCTCCCTGTATGATTGTTAAGTGTCTGCAAGTAAAGAATGACTCATACATTTATGAGGCCTTGATGCCAAAAGCTGCCTTGTACCATTGATACATTTAATTCTAAACTAATCACTCACGTTTAGCCAGTACTTTGGTTTACGACCAATTACTCGCAAAAACCTCAGCTGTATTTTGTGTGTTTAGTGCTAATTAGCAAACATTAGCACGCTAATACGCTAAACTCAGATGGCCAGTATGGTAAACATAACACCTGCATTGTCACTGTGGGCATGTCAGCATGCTACCGTGTCTGCATGTCTTGTCACCTATGTTTGGCCTAGTCCTTGAGAATAGGAAGAATAGACGACCGTACAACAAATCCGGGCCAGAAATGCTAAATTACATCACCTAAACCTGGTGGATGTTTTTCTTTTCAACGTGACTGGTGGGGTTCTTACTTCGCCTGCAGCTCCTGTAGTCGCTTCATCTCTAATAAGGCCTTTAATTGCACCTCCAACCCCCCCAATCATGGACATGGCCAGCAGCAACAGAGCCGTCCCCCACCAGCGCTCCCCTCCACCGCGAGCCAATTAATGATTCTCCTTCTAGGATGTCCTGATCAGACCAGGCAAAGAGCTGCTCAGCCTGGGCTGACAACTCTTCCCTCTCCTCTCTCCCCCTTCCCTCCATCCCTCCCCTCCACCCATCCATCCCAGCATCCTCAGCACTCTCCGTCTCCTCTGCGCCCAACCGCGTGATTTAATTTGTTTGGTAATATCAGGATTGGCATGTTCAGCCCAGCTTCACTCCAAAGTGAAATTGGACAAGGGCATTGGAGCCTCACCATGTAAAACCGCCTCACCTTGACAGCTGCTTGAGTGGGCAGCGGATTGCAGTAGAGAGTAGAGGAGTGGGGGAGAGAGGACAAGGTGGCGGGGGAGGGATGAAGGATGTACCTGAGAGGAAGGCAGACACCAATTCACTTCTCTCTTTTCCACAGGGGAGTTTTGTGTCAGAGAAGGAAGCCAGCTTCGAAGGCGGAAGCTGTTTAAAGCGGAGACAAAGCACCAGGTGCTACTGGGGACCGAACTGCTGCACAACAACATGCTGGTGCTCGTCCAATCTGTCCGATCAGCGTCCAGGGAGAATCTGGCGAGAAGGCTCGTCGTGTTGTGTGTGATGGATCTCGTTGTAATTTGTCAAATTTATTTCGTCAACTCAGATCTTCAAACTCTGCTTTTGATTGTCAAGATCACAGATATGTGCACAGGAGAGCTGCTTATTTTCTATGTCCAGATTTTCCCAGTCCTCCCGAAATCCATCTAGCTATTTATTGGCAAACATTGTGCTTGCTGGTACTCTCTTTGTAGTGCACAACAAGTATCTTTTGTAGCCTCATTTCTTGTGAATAAGGAAAGTCTCTAATGAGCATTTTAAGGACAAATTAAAAAAATATCGCAGTGGGATTGTTAATAGTTATTACAAAATCCATATATAGAATACATATATTATTTCTCTTGCCGAGATAGTTGAGAAGATCAATATCACTCTCATGTCTGTTTGTGAAGTAGCTTATTGAGCTGGAGCCAGGAGGCATGCTGGTCAGTCATACGTTTGGATAGCCACTGTTTCAGACGCAGCCCACTGTAAAAGGTAAACAAGTTATTTTAGCGCGGTAGTGTAGTTTTTCCGAGTAAAACACTTTACATCCACTTCTCACACTTCACAGAGGCATTTCAGATGTAACATTTGCACGTTCATGCAGAAAACATTGATATGAGGAGAGCTGAACTTGAAAACTGAACTTGGGCATATTTCACATGAACAGCTCACATCATTTACCTACTGAGAGAGGGCACGCCCGAGCAACTAGACCTACACAACTGAATTCATGGCAAAGGGAAATTATACCGCACAAATCCTCTTACATTTATGTTAGACGAACAAGATATAGTGTGTCAATAAGTCAGGGTAAGAAAATGGGAGAGAAGTTTGGATAAAGCCAGGCTAGCTGTCTGTTATGAACGTTGCCCTCACTACCCCATTGCATTGTGGGATATTTATGATGCCGTAGAGTCCAGTGTTTGCATACTGTAATAGTTCACCGGAATTAGTATGCAATTCGCGTACAATTGGTTTCATACTAAGGTTTTGGGCGTACTGTATAATACTGTTTTAGCATACTAATTAGTATGGAATTATGGGCGTAAACCTTTTTTTCACTGTAGTCCCGCCCTCGTGTGCTGTGAATGGCTAGTATTCACATTGATGCATCGAGTTCGGACACAGTTAGGTCATGGTTAGGGTTTCTCAAGGAACCTATAACAGAAAGAAGGGTCATTACGTCATCCTGACAGCATTCTAATTTTGCATTGTTGCCAGACTTTGATGCCAGTTCTATCAAACTCTTTATTGTTAATGGCGCATGCTCTGCGTGTTCCACTATAAACCATCATATCTGTGTTGTTTCTCTTTTAACTGAAAAATTCTTCCATACAATTGAAAAACAAACACATTATGTAATGTTGACTGATGTTCTTTTTAATCCAAATGTGGGTGTTTGTTTTCCTTGTTATTGGTCTTCACAACAGATCAATGCAAAACGGGGCATGTCCTACTTATTATCGCTGACCAGGCTGCAATTATAACCAAATCAATACAGTAATAGCTCTGATTATAACTGGTTGGATATGGCCTGTCAGAGTTACAGTAGTAAATGTAGAAGTTAACCGTATGCTACAGTGCCTGCAGTTTGCGTTAAATTGATTTACATCATTCTAGTCATCTAGCCTATATTATGAGCTAGCATACGCATAAGTCATAAAGTGATTAAGCTAGAGACGCTGTAAAATTAGCTATCAATCACCAACACTCGTCTTCACTAGGATTACTAAGATCACGAGGACCCTTTCTTCTTTTATATGTTCCTTGGGATTTCTGAGTGATTAACATTACATCTGTAAAGCTGTACATGTTGCTAATTGTTATATAATACCCTTTTTATATTGTATTTGATATGATTGTTGATATTTGCATATTTATTGCTAATCATCTGTCAATGTTAATCATTTTCTGCTGTGGCAATACCAGTTTCTCACATAGACTAACAGTTATTTGTCATGCCAATAAAAGTAATTTGAATTAGTACTAGCCAATCACAGCACAGTAGGAGGTACTAGGCGGAACCAACTGACTACCTGTACCATGGATACCTGTACCCACCTATCGTCCTACTCAGCTCCCTCGCTGCCTATGATAGGTATAATTACACCATTAACCTGTTACCTAACCTATTTAATAGGTGCCTTGACTTTCCCTAACTCACTCCTCACTAATGTTAGCTTAGCTATATGAAAACAGTTGTTGGGGAATTAATGTCCACAATTTCGGTTAATAGAGCGTAAGACCACCTGTTTGAGGACTTACTGTAATCAACAGAAGTTAAATACAAGTGTGTGTATTTAATACTGTACCAATGTCTTGTAGTTTGTAAAATGTTGTGTAAAATGTTAATTATGCATAGCATGCTAGCGATATTAGGCTAACGCTCAGTGTGGTGACGTTAGCACCAACCAGAACACCTGTTGGACTTTTGCAGCACCCTGCCCGAAATCTTCTGTTTTAAATCAAAATCAGGCCTGAACCTTGCAGGCCATTGCCGACATAGAGTTGGCTGGACGGGACTAAGCTATGTCCTTAAATGTATCTAAAAATAGGATGTTTATGCCCAATGAGCTACTCCTGCCTCATACATCCATGCACTCCATCTTCCTCAGCCCCTTGCCCACTTTATTTTTTCATTTTTCAAAATGGTGCAGCGGTTGGAGTTATGCTCAGACCTAGGTTTGAAGTTACACTTTAATGTATTTAAGGTCATATATCCTCACCACACACTTTGGAACTGTTACTGATGCAGGGTTGTCGCTCACATCACTTTTTTGTTTCAAAAAAGGACAAGGATTGGGTCACTCTACCTGAGAGAACTTTAGCTAGCTAACAGTGAAAAAACGCGTTGGTCTCTACCTGATGATGTGGTGTGATTGGCGTGGTGATATTCAAACTAACTTGTCATAACTTGAATTATGCTTTTTTTAATTACTATATCTTTATTAATGTGGATTTCTTGAGAACATTTAGAGATGAAAATAAGTGGCTTTGTAAATTACCCCCCCCCCCTCCCTCTACCCTCCCAATTTTTTTTTTATTCTATTTTATCTAAGCATGTGGCAGTACCTCCAGGGCCCACGAGATGGCGCTCTGGGGCTCACCAGTGTGCCAGACCCATTGGTTGAGAATACAAGTAGCTGACATAGTTTGTAAATGGAACCCATTTAAGTGACATCAGTCTAACTACTACTAAATTGTTAAGTAGTTTGTTGTTTGCAAACAAGTACATTTTCATTTTTTGGGGACATTTTACCCCCCAAAAAGGCCTGGTCATGGGTACTACTTTCTGAAAGTACAGGAACTTTTGGAGTGAGGTTTGTAAAGATGACCATCACCAATTGGTCAAACGCATGTGTGCTACAACTCTTGTATCCCTTCCTTCATAAAACGAGGAAGTGGTCTCGTATCAATTCGGAACATGTTTAGGATAGGGGGAGAGCATTTCTCCTTGCTTGATAACATTAAAAGTAAAGTAAGTCTTCCAGACTTGCGCGGGTGAGCTGAGAGGACGAGCGGTAGAGGAGAGAGAACATGCGGCAGTGCTGTGAATGAGAGAAAAAATAGAAATAGAAATATCTTTGTGGAGAGAGTCATATATAAATCACAAAATACATTTGTAAATCCTTCTATTTGCATTCATTAATATTGAGGCTGATCTGATATCTCAGAATCTGAGATGGTAACTGATAAGAATAGGAGCTACGAGCTGATGTCACCAGTAATAAAAGGTAGCTGGTCTACCAGCTGTCAAAAACTTTTCCAGGCCCCGCTTCAATCTTTTGTGCTAAACATCTCCAGCTACAGACTAGCAACTTGCTCAACATAGATTGTTTGAGGTCATATCAAAAATATTTGCAGCATATTTACATTGGAGTTTGGTGGCACTGAAGTTATTTGGCTTCAGTACAAAAAAGGGATCTTCCCAGACTCACCTTTTTTTTTCTGAGCTTCAACAAAAATCACACAGGGAGAAATCCTGGAATGTAGATAGGCTTACTCGCTTTATGTAAATGCACATTTGACTGACGTTAAGAAGTTTGTGTCTATTGTAAGCAACCAAATGAAAAAGTAGATTAAGTAGTTTGAGGGAAAGTGGTGAAAAAACTAAGTAATTAAATTAACTTCACAGTTTAATTAATAATGAATTCATGTTCGATCTGTTTCGGTGTTTGAATGGCAGTTGACTTTCTTTGTTCACTGCTACCACACAACGGCATTATTGTGAGCGATACCCACCGAAAGTTGACTCAACATTATTATCCTCGTGCAGCAACTCTCCTGAAAAAAGATTGAATAAAAGAGTGCAGAGGCTGAGAGTAGAAGCCGTGTATGTGTCTGGAGTGACAGCTTAACAACCCGGCAGACAGACAAGACAACCAGTGAACCTTATTACATGTATATATGGAAAGTCCGGGGTCCGTGCCTCTGCTTCTCCACTGTAACTCAAACAGTAAAAGTGCGAAGACCAGAAACATGCTGAGGCAGCGAGGAGAGATGGTAATTAGATTAGTTTTCTCAAAACTTTCATGCAAGGCAGAAGATGGCTGTAATTTGTGACTATGTCACTCTGTCAAGGCCTGCGTTGATCCTGATAAGTCGTGGCGGCTTGATGGACAGTGATGAAGAGCAGGAAAAATGTGAGTCCCTGAGACTTGAGCTGACTCTGCTGCTTCAGAGCTCCAGATCAGCCGGAGAAAGAATCAAAGCTAATAGGATTCAATAAAGTCTTTGCTGCAATTGATCATTCTGTAGTTTAAGAAAGTTGAAGCTCACAGATATATACACACACACACACACACACACACACACACACACACACACACACACACACACACACAAACACATAGATATCCGCTGCTCACACCCGTCACGTCAAACGAAGTGAGATGGCCTAGATAGGTAGATGGGGAGACAGGCAGGGTGTTAGAGGGAGCAGAAAGGAGAAGGGATCTGAGGCCAGATTCATTTCCACCTCCAGTGGAGGGAGACCACCTATTTAGCCTGTCTGTGAGAGGCCAGGCCACAGGGACGATAACAGATCACAGCCCATCAGCCGCCGCAGCTCAAATCTAACTGATGGCGTTGAGAAGAGAGTTCATGACTGCATTTCACGAACTTACGACTTCAATTTCCATATCATTAAGCGTGTCTGCGTTAGTGCATCTCATTGCTAGTTTCCATTAATCCACGGGAATAACAAAAAAAACTGAATTTAAACGGTGTAGCTTGTCTGATAGGTTATGTCCAAAAATATGTTTTTCACTCCTTTAAAGGTGATTTTGTCATATTGCCAGCATATAACTTTGTTACGCCGTACACAGCAAGTTGCTCGTATGGACAGAATGATTTTCCTCTCTTGTTTAGTGAGTGAAGGAATGGAGGAGGAGCCCCACTCTCCTGTCTTCCCACCTCATTACCCACACCTGGATAGGACTGCAGGGGATCCTAATTTAAGTCACTCGTTAGCACCGTACTAATGCGTTCTGACAGCAACAAGAGAGGGGGACGGAGGGAAGGTGAAAGAGAAAGATCGAAGGAGAATGAGGGCGAGGGAGGGAGAAGGTGGAGAGAACAAGGCTCAGAGACAACTGCGAGACAGAAAACCAGGAGGAGGGGAAGCGTCTGTGCGTTACAAGACCTATTCTTATTTCTTGCTTTGATTTCCATAAAATGAGCATCATCCTAAATCATCCGGGCCCTCCGCGGTTGGCCTCGTATGCATAAACCATTAGATTCCCTCGCTAATGCACATAAACTAATGAACACAATATCGCTCTCCACTACTGTACGCCGCAGCACAACAGGAAATCAAATAAACGCCTGTTTACCAAATAAATTCTTCTGTGTCTGTTAGGTCTGCCGCCGGTTGATTGTATGTTTTGCAGCAGATGCAGCTGCACGGTAGCTACAAACAGCACAACACATCAGCATGCTGGGTAATGGATCGGAAGAAATTATCAAGGGAGTTGGGGTATTTGACTTCTGAGAGTGAAGCGTGGTGAATTTACACCTCCAAATGGGTTTGGAACAAGGTCGGAAAGATTTCGAGTGAAAGCAAATCCCTTTGTCTGCCTGTGATGTGGAAGGATATATCCTCCATTACCTTACAATTTCAAGAAACAATGTTCACTTCGAGCACAAATCCCATTTTGCTGCCCCTAGTGAAACGTTTTACAAGATTTCCATATTAGGCCAGTTATATCCCATATTTAGTAATTGAAAGTCAATGGATGTCTCCTCCATGAGACTGCTGGTAAAAGACAATCAAGAGAATCATGTCAGGGGGGAAATGGGGTTTGTAGGTCTTTACCAAATGGGGCCGAGATAAATTTAGCGAAAAAAAAAGAACTGTCTTTAAGAAGCTTGAATTTTATGTTTTTTTATTTTTATTTTTATTTTTCACTTGATTGTAACATAAACGAAGAGGCAATATTGAAATCCCCCTACTTACGATATTATATAACGTTACCACAATGTATATATAGGTAGTAAGCGCTATTTCACACTAGGGCATGCTGAGCTCATAAATCTGTTCTATCAGCTGTTGGTAGATGCCCCCTACAGTCTCGCCACCTTTGACTGTCATGTTTATATTTTATTGCCATTTCCCAAGCCCCAATAGTTGAGGGTTGATTGCGCAGCGTGATAGGAGTTTTGGTCCGGCTGCTCTTTGTGGATGCAGTCTCGGGGTGTTTCCAGCTTTAGTCCCGACTTGTTATCGCACAGCTTACAAATGCATTTGCATTTTTTGTGCTAACGAGAGAGGACATCTTCCTGCTGGAGTTAGGGCTGCAATGTTAATTATAGGGCTGTACCGAATAGTTCCAAGCGTCATTCATAACGTTGACGCTCAATTATTATTATTATTAATTACTTACAGAAACATTGTGCTTAATAGTCCATCTGCTTCCACCTTCTCTTCTTCTCTCTCTCTCTCTCTCTCTCTCTCTCTCTCTCTCTCTCTCACACACACACAGTGAGCAACGTGGCACTGTGTCCTCGTCTCTGTAATTATCTCAGTCCAAAAAGTCAAAAAGTATAGATAGATGTTTCCACACTCACAACATATATATATATATATATATATATATATATAAAGCTGAATTCAGATTAAAGCTGAATATTTGCATATATATATATGCAAATATTCAGCAAATCCATATTTGTTGGCATTTAGCCTTTTAAAACAATATTTTCACTGCTGTCAAAAACTGTCTACTCCCCGTAAGAACCTGTAACAATGTGTTCATTAACAATTTAACAACACCATACATTTACATTTATTTAACCAAAGTGACAAATTCAGAAGCTTGCTAGCTAGCATGCTATTTTAATTTTTTGTTATACGCTACAACAATGCAGTAAAGCATAGAGAAAGTAGAGATGGGTATCGTTAGGATTTTATCAATATATCAAGATGCTTATCGGTTCTTTTTGATTATTTTGTGAAAAGAAAGACAATTAATTATAAAGAATCAATATTGATATCTTACTCATATGTAAACAAATAGTCATTCTTGAATGTCAACAGCAGAAATGTTTAAATAACTCACTATTGCTGACTATGCTATTTCAATGCCATCAACAAATGTAAATTTAAGAACATTCCTACAGGGAGGAGTATATTTGGAGTTGAGAGCCTTGGTCATCTCCCTAAGAAACAGTTGTTAAGGTGTGTTGGCCGGAGTGGTAGTGGGACTAGCAGCTTCAAAATAACTTATAACACCAACTTATAACAACACAGCTGCTCCCCTTATTAATAACTATGTATCAAGTACCTCAATATGCACTGACAGACGTATTAGCTGTTCCCTAAATCCCTTTGACTCCACTTTTGAGAAAGGGTGCAGGCCTTTAACAATACATTGGGTAACAGCCCTATGACAAACAATTATCTGAGCGATTAGCTTTCATTCATCAGACTCTTCTGCTCAAAATTTACTACTATCTTATCGGTTCCCGTTTAGAACCGGGTATCCGGGGGGCATCCCTAAGAGAAAGTAAGAGGAAAAAGAGAGAGAAATAGAGAGACTGAATTTAAAGCTAAATTCATAAAAGGCGTTGCATAATTGAATATCTTTCTGTTGTGGCGGACATGTAAGGACATAACCTTCCAAAAGTCTGAAGTTTGTGTCTGAAGACTCAGTGTCAGTTTTAGTCGGAGTCAGTTGTAGGGAGAGCAAGTGCAGCCGCGAATCCCTCTAAAACTTGAGACAACAAACAGAATAGGAGAAAAGGTTGGAGAGGCAGCGGATCAGCAGGTTCATCTTGATAAATATGAGAAAATGTTCCAAACCCACTTATTAGTCCTGACCTGGTGTATAATTCTGCCTGAGAGGCAGAGGAAGAGACGTGATAGGAGAAGAGCAGGGAAAAGGGAGAGCTGATGACAATACGCTTCACGCTGGCATTTGCAGATAAAAAGAGACCTTCTGACTTTAAAGGCTCTGGAAGATGAGTGTGAGAAGAAAGATAGGAAATAATAAGAAAGTGCCAGAATTAATGGACCCGCAGTAGAAATGACACTTGTTATTGTTGATAGTAAAATTTAAAAGGTAACAAAGGTTCTTTGTTAAAAAAAAAAAAAAAACATTTTTACATACAGTACCTCTTATAGAGTAGGATTATTAAGGTATGAGCATCAAGAACATCGGGAGATATGTTTTTTCCTAGAATTGGCGAATTCTGGACACCAAAATCTAATTTTCAATGTGCAACCGAAAATTAAATGAGCTCGCAGTTTAACACCAATGATGTTCCCAGGGTCCAATGTTTTTGTTATCCAGTATCATTGTAAGACATTTTTAAGGGTTATCTTCACAGTTCAAATAGCAAACTGCAGGGAGATGACATTTCAAATGCATTTTTAATAGTAAAATACGTTCAGCTACTTTGGAGATATCAATGTCTAAAGAACAAAACATGAAAACCCTTTTGCCTGCAAATTTGAGGCCATGGGTTTGAAGTACAGACTATAAGCTTTAGGGGAGTGATTTCAATTATTTACTGAGAGAAACATACATTGCAGAGAACATAAAACCCTTTGAAAGGTTAATGTGTCATGCGGATTTTAAGCTGGGGAACATAAGACCATGGGAACATAGATATACTGGGTCATTTTGGTGGCTATGTTTTCATGGTTTTAATGGATAAGTTGGCCAACAGAAAAGGCTAAAGGTTATATATCTATTTCTTTCTTAGGTAAGAAAAAAGATGCATCCTCACTTCGACAAACTTAAATAACCAGTTTGGACCAGAACTCCTGCACACTTTCAGCACAAAATGCATTAAAGCTGCCATAGTCATTGTTTTTATACTAAGAATTGATGAAATGGCTTTGTTTAATGTGAAAGGGATTGCTAGTGGTGAGGACCGTACAGAGAATTATTACC
This sequence comes from Ophiodon elongatus, assembly GCA_016806645.1. Lineage (NCBI taxonomy): Eukaryota > Metazoa > Chordata > Actinopteri > Perciformes > Hexagrammidae > Ophiodon > Ophiodon elongatus. The sequence goes on from JACSYO010001932.1 coordinate 1,339,229, forward strand.
CGACTCTGCGGTTCACCTCAGCTCTACGTGGCATTTTAGCATCTTTCACCTCATTGTTTTGGCTTCACAACCTACAGCCGTCAGACACAAACAGAGACTGGCTGGTGAACATAAATGAGCATTTTGCAGGTAAAATGCCAGTTATTTCCCTCAGGAGTTGGTGGAGACAAAAACAGAGCTAGTAAAAAAAAAAAAAATGTTTTAAAGGTATTTTGTCTAAAATGAACATCAGAAGCGTCCATAAAAACGTGTAATATGTGGGTAATCTTAGAATGTCAAAAACACCCACATTACCAGAGCTATTACCAAGGACACGACCTCAATGGTCGCTACGTCCCTGAATAATTCTCCTTTTCTTAAAACCTTGTATGTGGACATTTTAAACGGTCATTTGAGACATGAAAAGGAACATTTCAAAAGGACTCAGAGGAGGAATATAGTTACATTTATATTGGCAACTTGAAATGAGATTGCTGACCCGATGAACCAAGTACAAACCTCCCTGGTGCAGCTAAATACAGACCCATTTTAGTGTCGGACGTACACGATGTGACCCTCATCTATCCCTGAATGCAGATCCAGCAACAGGCAGCTGGTTTCATGTGTCAGCTGCTCCTTTCAAATCCTGCGTGATGATTACACCAAAAGAAGCAGCAGCAGATCACAGATTTTTACCTTTCTTATGATGCTTTCTGTACAGTGTAAAACTTAAATACATAAACTTTGAAATGATTATGTTCTGACTGGTGTATATATTTTATTTAATGCAGATTATTATTTTTTGTCTTTATAATCTTAGAAAGGAAATAAGGGCTCTGCATGCATTTCAGCAGATGCGGTATAAATAACTGCAATTAATATTTCCTCTTGTCCTAACTGTATATTTGCATGCTGGTAATGCAGCCACACCGTTCAGAAATATAACAACAGAATGCTGAATAATCCCTGATTGAAAATAATATTGGGAAGCCTGGAGCACAAAGATATGAGTTTTAATTTGGTTTGCTGATGCATTTTGAGGGATAAACAAATAGATAGCAGCGTGATCTTAGACAGGCACAGATGGATTTCCTGGTTATTTTTTCACGGTTGACTGTTTGCGTAGCATGTAGTACCACACTGGTAATGAGATTTTTAAGCTGAAGTAATATTCAAATACTGCACTGGTAGGTAAAGACAGCCAATGTGAAGATAATATTCACAAATACATGTATTAGTTGCAGTTCTGATGGTTCAAGTTAAGCGACCTGCAGAAGATGAATAGGTTTTTTATCAATTGCCTATTAGCTGAACCGGGCCTCCAGAAAGCGATGGTCTGATAGCGGGAGCAGGCGCATCGATGTAAACAAAGCACAGAGAAGTGACAGGTACAATTACTCAATTACTGTACTTATGCACAATGTTGAGGTACTTATACTTGAGTATTCCAATTGTATGCTAGTTTACTCCACTACATCTATTTTTACTGCTCCACATTAGTCTGACAGCTTTAGTTACTTTACAGATTCAGATTAATAATACTAAATGGGGTCCACTAATATACAAGTATTACTGTAGATTCAACTACCCAGCAGTATATTAAGCAATTAAAATGAGCTCCATCTTTACCAGCTGCAACATTGAAGTATCAATGCATCACTATAAATAATGATCTATATTATTCTGCATAATGCTTACTTTTACTTTTGGTTATTTACATATAGTTTGAAGATAATTTTACTTAAGTAATATTTTGAATGCAGGACTTGTAACAAAGTATTTTACACTATTGCTACTTTTCCTTATATTTCCTTATATATAACGTATATGAGTACTTCCACCACTGAAAGTTGGCATTAGTTTATATATTTATTTTATATACGTATGAAAAAGTATTTTCTTTAACTCACTCTCACAATTTCCAGATACTGTTCACCTCTCCACCTATAATAACATGAGTTCTTTACAGCTTTAGTTCTTCTTGGAGCCTGCCGTATTATAAATTATGCAACGTGAAGTTTGAAATGAAATGAAATGGCACCTACAGTCATGATGAAGTGAAATGTAACCTGCTTCACATTATAAATAGACTCACTTCTTAGCCTACCCTTCCTTCTCTTATGGAAAAATACATAAATAAAGTTTTTCCCCGTAGCCTTTCCACCCTTCTCTAACCGCTGTGTCTGTGAGTCACTCAGCGCTGACCGTCAGACCCCCCCTAACCCCCCACACACACAGTTGGTTTAGAGACCTGCATTTATTTCGACAGTCTGATATGTCACACCAACACTATTGCTATTGCACATTCACACATATTACGTTTGTGTCAATCTTGACAGGCTTACCTTTTTAAAATGATATTTGGGGCTACGCTCAAACCATTTGGAGCTTAAGCCCCGGTGAAATGACCTGGCGACGCCGATGCTGCCATACACATTGAGTAGTCCTCATTTTAGAGGAGTTTTCATTTGCAGTGTTAAAAGTGAAAAGATACAGTTTGAATATATGAACAATATGCAGGCTAAACCGGTAGATCACATCAAGGACCCTGAAACTGACACAAATACGTTTTTGTTCCAGGTCCCCCCATCTGATAGAATTTTTGCTTTTCGATTTTTTAATACAGTAAGTGTATGAAATCTGTGACTAAAATAGTCATATATGCATGTTACTTCTGGGTGAAACCATAATGAAAAAAATGATTCCCCATTTTCTGGGTCTAAGTCTGATCTTACATTTGGCTTACCATACTTATTTGACCATTTACCTCTAGGTTACAATACAAGACCAATCATGTTTCTTTATTTCCATTTCTTCTACATTAGCTGGTGAGGGGGATGCTATTTTTAGCTTTAGTCTTTTGGCACGATATCACGTAAATAAGTATCCATAAGGTGCATATTTCAGACACCCTTCACAGGATTTCTTTTGTCCTCACACAAAAGAAGTCAGCCAAAAAGAGCATTTTCGTCATAACTTTGGACTTCAAAATCAACTCTGTGCAGTAGACTTAATGTCATTTTGATATTATGCTGAGCTTCTGAATCTGCATTTGTCCTGTGTTCAAAAAAACACTTTTCAGGCACATCCATAGTCAATGACGTGAGCCATATTCTGCTTTGTCCTTGTCCAGCGTACCAGAGTGTGTTTCCAGCTTGTTGACCTCTGCCACTGCTTAGAAGGCGCTTTCCAGCTATTAGACTAATTTGTTCGGGGCTCCTGCAGTCCTGCAAGAGGAGCAGTGAGAGGGTTTCAGAGTACAGTGTACCTTCACAGTAGGCTTGTAATTAGCCCAGATTGAAGCGCTGTGCCTCAGCTATACCCCTGTGCACCGTGACAGATGCCTTGAATGATAAACATCGCCTGCCACCGTGTTAGGATGCATTCACAGTTACATTTTAAATTCTGAATCAACATGAAATATGAAGCGTGTTGACATTGGGTTTAATGGAAGCACAGTACAGTGTGAGTGGGATCATTTAACCTTTTTCATTTAACTTCTTACTGTGCTTTTTTCAGTTCAACTGAGGTGCAATTTAAAAGGGTTCACTCCTTGACCTTCAGCTCCGGTAATAGCGTCAGTGTCTCAATAAGAGGACTTTTAACACTTGCTGGAAGATTAAATGGGTTTCATTGTGTGTGTGTGCGTGTGTATGTGTGTGTGTGTGTGCAGCTCGTGTTTGTGTGTGAGATCATGTACTTTCCACTAAGGAGGGTCAATGTCACCGTATCACTGGGAATAGCTGCGTTATCTACCTGCCGTTTCTGTTCCACTTGACACAAGGGACGGTTGTCAAATGAATCAAAGTTTAAGGGCCTCCGCCACAACAAATAACCCCATTACCTTTGTGGGAGGATTGAGAGAGGACTCCCATGGACTCGTCCCTCTTAATAATTAAAAACACTGATGCCTGTGTCACTTTCCATGAATCAAATTGAACAGTGTGGAGGATTCATGTGCACGCGTCAGTTTGCGCTTTCATGTTTGTGTGCGTGTGCACAGAGGGGTGTGAATCACACTGGAAATGACTTACAACGTGACCTCAGCTGTTTGATGATGGATGGTTGTTGAACATCTGTAACGGAATTATTTTTGCTAAGCTGCTGACAACTGATGGCAGCAGGTATAACCTCACCTGGTTACTTCCACTTAGTGGACTAAACTAAACGTGATGCTACACTCGAAAGATATGCATCTGTAAAATAAATATCAGTGGCTGAAAGATAATTTGTTCTTATCATTTTTTTTAGGCTAATGTTGCGTAGTGCCAAAGAAGTGAGAGTTTTGTTTACCTGCAAAATGAACACTGATAGAATACGAAAAAACACGATATTTATAGAAACTAATTTGCTGGCCACTCCACAAGCAATTCAGTGAATGAATGCCGTGTGTGTGTGTGTGTGTGTGTGTGTGTGTGCATGTGTGCATGTGTGCATGTGTGAGTCACTAAAAGAGCCATACAACACCTTCCTTAGGGCATTCAGCGTTATCATGAAGGACAGGGAGGTGATGTACTGTCACACTGACACGTGTGTCTTTGAGGCTCCATGCGCGCGCGTGTGTGTGTGTGTGTGTGTGTGTGTGTGTATGTGTGTGTGTGTGTGTGTATGTGTGTGTATGTGTGACTCTGTGTGCCAACCGGCACATCTGTGTCCACACTCGTCTACACACTCATGCATGTGTGAGTGTGCCTGTGTGCAATCGCATCCAGCCTCTGTGCGGGAGCCCACGGGACCTCGGTGATAAATTGTTGACAACCTGCAGTAATTACTGATCTGTGCTCCGATAGCTTCAGCCACCATGTCCGAGGAGGGGAGATAAAGCAGGAGATGGTTTTTAAAATCCACCAGTTTGTCATATCTTATAAAGAGCTTGTGCCGTTTGATCATCGCAGAATTTTGCTCAGACAAATTAATACTGGCCTCTGTTTGTTCCGGAGAGCAGTTCTTGTTTGAGGAAAGAAATCGAACACTTTCCTTGGCCGTGACTTTTAACTTTGCTTTCCAATTTTCTCTTCTTCTGTGAGTCACAGTCCTTTGACAGAGTTATAATGGTGCTGCGATGAAAATAGATGAAAATAATTAATTCACTGTGTACGTTCTCAAACGAGGCTCTGCAGCTACAGTATGCCTGATGACATTTAGATAGTATTTGTGTTTCTCTGTGGGTGACCTGTGTCAAAGAGCAAATCTTCTCTTTTCATCTTGCTGAATCTCTAATTACAGTGCAGTGAATCATGTTATTTCCTGCTATTGATATCTTGCCACTGACTCAAGCTCATTCAATTGCAGAAGGAGTAGGAAATTGGTAAATTATGTGACGGATGGTTAGGAAGTGACGCCTTTCTTGTAGCATCTGTTTGTATCATCATCCTGCATGTTATCACGTTATTTATTTGTTTATTTATTTTTAAACATGGCTGTCTTGTCAGGGTCATCGTGGTAGCAAGTTAGCATAACGGGAAATCATCCCCCTCGCAGAAAAAACTGTGGATCAAACACTTTGGAGAATGAGACACTTCTAATGTAGTCCAGACATGAATGGGTTGATTGCGATAATTTCTAAATGTGCACTCACGCTTCTCTAATGTGTTGCTACAGTGTAATGCATGGTGACGGGAGGCCGCGCTGCTGTGTGTCTTGCTCGTGCCCGGGACAAGATGATCTCCGAAGGCCATTTTGGGCCCTCCCTTGACCCAGGGCCTGCTTCTATTTTCTTTTATAACTTCATTTCGATGTGTTAAAATCAACCCCCAGAGATGCAACCACACCCCATGCACCATTTTAACTAAATGAATGGTAGTGAAGTTGAAGGTTTTAAATGGCAGCAAGCAACCTCTCATCCATGTCGCAGGCTTTCCTGGTGGAAATGTATCCAAAGTAAGCTCAATATTCATTCTCCCTTTAGCTCTGTTTTGGTCTCCAGCTCTCAAGGGAAATATCTATCTCTTTACCTGATGACTAGGTCACTGTGTTTACCAGCTAGTCTGTCATCGTGTTGGCTGAGTTTCCTTGCTCACTGAGCTCTGTAGGAAATTAATGGGCCTCAAGTGACTTGTTGATCACGTTGCTCACAGTGTGAACATATGGCAACATCTTAGACAACCGAGAGAAGCATGTTGTGTCAACATAATCAGATTTGCGAAGGTCACTTTGTTTCTACATTTGTTTTGCAGTTGCACAGATATCACAGTGATGCATTAACTGACAGGGATAATGGGAAGTAAATTATTTCCATTGCAATTACAGTCAATACAAATCATCTACTCTATACAAAACATTGTTAATAGCTCAGGCTGTGTGTGTCAGTTCTGCTCCTCTGTTACTTTTGTGGAATTCTTCCCAGAATCAGTTACTGTCACCAAATCGATGGCTTAATTTAACAATTGACACCCAGTCATGTAATTAATTAACTGGCTATCACACTAAAAGCATCAACGCAGAGTTATGTTTGGATTTCAAAGTAATCAGTACATTTAATCAATTTAGAACAGCCTCGAAAGCAGCGTCAGTGTCGTCTTGGTGGTCTACATAGTTGTTGTTGTTATTATTCCTCGGTTCTGGCGCACAGCTGGCAACGCTTGACAATGGCATTAGTCCCGCCCCTAGTACTGACTGGCTAATAGTGGGTCGCCCTCCCCCCCCACCCCTCCCGCTGCGCTTATTGGTCGATTACTTTTTTATAATTGAGAAACTACTGTTGCATGTCACGATGCAAGAGGAATCTATCAACTCGAACTCCGAGTGGGCGGATGCAAAGGTCTGGACCCAGGGCAAAAACAGTGTTGCATAAACAGCGAGAAATATGAACAATTTAAACAGTTTCTGGATTCCCGGGTCATTCAGATGTGAGACGTGAGATGAACTCACTGACCATTAGCCCCGAAGACCCCAAATTAAACAAAAATAAAGCAAAACATGATTGGTTTTACCAAGCAAAACAACACCCACAGTTTTGACTGTGTGCCAACTACATTGTGGTTACAGTTTGTAACGTGACCTCCTTCACCTCGCAGAAACTCCTTTCCTAAGGCAATGAAAGGTTAATGTTGTCTCTGGCCTCCACTTGACATTGGACATTTCTCTGCACTCCATCCACTTCCTGCCCTGCTACTTCGCGGCCAAGCTGTTTACAAAACCTGCACTGCTGATGCAGGATATCTGTGGACTGAGACTTCTTAAAACGTCCTCTCAGGTGAACATCACCTCCGAGAGTGCCGAGTTGATAAATAAGCCCTTGTGGAGAAGGCGCCTCAGATTTTGTTTGGGGAAACAAACTTCTCAAGAAAGTGAGAATGTCTTTGCTGTGTGAGATGTGTGTTTTAATGTGACAACATCAGTTTGGACAAAGCTGTTCTTTTCCCTTCCATGTGCAACTGGCTCTGCACAAACACTTAAGGGCTGTTTGACTGTGGGGAGTCTCAAGGTTTTCTATTCCTCAGTCAACGTCTGCATTAGCCAAACAAACATCCAGGATCTTTATCATTTGTCCATCTGTTGTTGTCTGGCTGTTTGTGAAGGTGTCACCTGGGGCTCTGGGAAGTTGTGATGGGTTTCTTTTCCCTATTTCTTTTTGACATTTCAGAGACTGTATGACTGATGGATTGATTGGAAAACAATCAGATTAATAGAAAATTCAAATGATAGTTAGTTGCAGCCCTGCATCACCTCTTTACCTCCTTATCAGAATGGTTAAGTTCAAATACCAGAGTGTTATATTTGCCTCATATATGTCCTAATCAGTGTGAACAAATTAACATACGCCCACAGAAGACAATTTTCTGATTTTCTTCCCAATGCTATAATTAGTTTAATTAGTTAATTTGCTTGATTGCATTGGTTAATTGATTTTTAATCTTTGTCTATTGTTTACCAAACATAAAGTCGACTGAATTGATAAGTATGATAAACTCAGGGGAAGAATGGAACCATAATCTTTCATCAATGAGTGTGCTGGATGGATTATTGGTGATTATCAGGCACAAGTACACATGTTCTGTTGCACTAAATGTGTGCACACATGTACTCGGCTTACTTACTGTAAGACTCTGTACCCGGGTGTGCAGACCGAGCAGAGGAATTGTAATGCTGACAGTGTATCTTTCTGATGCTACAACTGCTACAGCTGTGAACTGAGCCGTGATACAGCCCCTAATTAGACGCAATGGTTTAATTAGATCAACAACCCACAGGCAGTCGGTCACTCCGACCGCCTCCTAATGAACCAAAAAGTATTTGTAGTGAAAAGAAACCTCATGCTGTGTGTGAACTGTCTCTCAGTTGTGTGAATGCATGGAGAAGGGAAGTCTTCTTTTTTTTTCCTGACTCGCAGCATGTTGCCAAAAGCTGATAATTGAGACGACGCTGATGAAAACACAAAAGAAGTGTCCAATTTTTTGATCAGCAATTGTCCTGTAGATTATACAGACCAGGGGAAGAATGCAGACACCTACATGATTCAATATAGTTACTGCATGTGTCGCAGAGAATGTCCTTCGCTTTGAGGAGGGCTATTTGAATAAATCCCATTATCAATATGCTGAGGCAGTTTTTACATCACAGAGAAAAAGTGAGCGTGAGGAAAAAAGAATGAATGACAAAGAAGAGACGGATAGACAAGGGGAGCGAGCGAGATGTAAAATGGTGTCTAACAGAGATGAGAAACAAAGAAGGAGGGGTGGAAGGGTGAAGAGATATGATAATAGATTCACTACAGAGCCAAACCAATTTCCATTCTTAACCTCATCCAGACCAGCTGATGATTAAGAACACAGCCGGGGTCACCTTGCTCCAGCTCTCCTTTATCCATCCCAAATTAGAGACACTTATGGATTCATGACACGCATGCAGTGGATGGAGTCACTCTGAATTATATGCAGATATATAATTCTGGATGCTCAGAGTTAATACGTGAGACTCACCAAGATAGTATATGTATGAGAGTATATGAGAGTGCTCGAGCTTGATCTATGTCTGTGCTGCATGTGGAAGGAGGTCAGAGGTTAGACATACAGAGTTATACTTGGAAGACTTAAGTTTTGTTCCAGAGGAGTTGAGGTTCACCTGCATGTGACCTTAGAGCTCAGGGTTATTTTTGCACTTGTCATGCAGATCTTAGAGAGACACTCCAGTCGTTAAGTATTCAATTCCAAAAAGTTGAGGGGCTCGTAAGAGGCAGATTTTTTTTAAAGAATAGTTTGACATTGTGGGAAATACACTTGTTCACTCTCTTCCTGAGAGTTAGATGAGAAGATCGATACCGCTGTCTTCTGTCTGTAATCGTGAATGCTACCATCAGCAGCTGCTTAGTTTAGCTTAGCACAAATACTAAAAACAGGGGAAAAGAGGTAGCCTGATCAGTCCAACTGTAACGACATCAACCTACCAACACTCACTGAATACCACGTTACATCTCATTTGTTTAATCTGTACAAAACCGAAGAGTAAATACAACAATTTGTGGTTTTGCGTGGGGTTCAGGGGCTGTGTAACTTCCTGGAAGTTACTGTGCCAAGCCAAGGAATAGTCTGGCACATAATCCCTGAACATAATTTTTACACATTTTTACACTATTTTGGTAGGTTTTTGTAAACAAACAACATACAACTTGGTTAACTTTAGAGGTGCTGGTAGGCTGATTTTGTTACCTTTGGATAGAGCCAGGCTGTTGCTGTTTACCCCAGTTTCCAGTCTTTGTGCGAAGCTAATATATCATATATGAATATACAGTATATATTACAGGTACACTCTAAATCTGAATTTATCCTTTCTGCCTGTTTTGTTGGCATTTGGGTCCAATCCTGCAGTTCCTGAGTTGTGACATGAAGTTTAAAATTCTGAAGGTGGTGCTGTTTTCTTTGTCCTTTTTCAGTCACTCTGTCTATCACTGCCAATACAAACTTTCCAGTTATTCCTATTATTACTCCAAACAAACCACTTGTGCTGCTTTGAAAACTTCATGCGCACCACACGATTTTAAACTCCTTGAGCAGCTATATTTCTTGCATCACTCCAGAGCCTCGTTAGAACAGTATAGAGGCAGGATTTAGTTTTTTTAAGGACACTAACATTCAAAGCTAATCTTGTACTGAGTAAAATCTCATACAGCTCTGATCTGAGAAAGGTCTGTGCTGTAACCAACAGATTCCTCCCTTCTTTCATTCGTCCCCCCCACTGACATCCTTTTCTTCTGTGAGCTTATTTATCCCATTGGAGTGTAGCCTGATGTAATTGACTCCAAAGTAGAGCTGAAACTGTTCACAGTAGCACCATAATTTCCAGTATTATAGCAGGAAAATGGCACGGAAAGTCTTTTTCGTTTTGTCTTCTTTCTTTTTGAGTCATTGCGTTAATTAACATTGCAGTGGGTTTGACATCATAATGTGAGCTCATTCCGACTATGAGGAATATTTTATACGCAGTTGTATAACCATGTAAACTATAGCCTTCTGTAAGATTATCATACAACAGGAATCTGCTATTCAGCTTTTGTGACAGTTATAATAACACATTTTTACCACACAGTATAATTTTTAGCCATTAGGGAATGTTATGCTATGTGTTATCTTTAATGTTTTAATTAGCTGAGAACATTCAAACAATTCCCCAAATGGTGAAAAGCATGTATAGGAAAAGAGTGCATAGGAAAAAACAATTAACAACATAATCAGTGGGGCCTACTAGCAGCTAATTACTGCCTGTTCTCACTGACCTTGTTCACACACACTCACACGGAGGTAAACTCTCAGACCGTACACTGATGCATGTTGGAAATATATATATATATACAAATTCCATGAGACTTGTTTTGCTGCAGTAAAAAGAGACCATGATCTAATGAGTTTGGATCACAAAAAACACTATCAGTCGCTATCAAACTGAAAATGAAATGCGACGATCGGAGAGAGAAAGAGACTGAAGTGCCAGTAATCTCTTGGATTATGTTCCTGATTACAGCTTTGATGACTGTATCCATGTATCCCGGAGTCCCATGCACACACACACCACCTTTAGATCTTATTTTCCCTCACCTGAAGGGCACACATGACATGATTTCCATTAGAAAACAGCACGTTACATCCTTCCTCCAGCATCCAATTTTCTCGCGGGTGGCTGTGCCCGCTAACAGGTTAATAGGTTCAGTGGTAACCCTGTGGTAAATTGGTTGCTCTGCAGTGGTTAAGGGAGTAATCAAAGTGCCTGATTGCAGCCCACTCACCTGTCCTGATCCCCGGGGTCGCACCATCAAAGCGGCTGGTCACACTGCTTCTGCTGCTGCCGGCCAGGCAAGCAGATGGCTAATTGAACTAGTCGGGGCTTTCAGAAGGGAGATAGAGGAGATGAAAAAAGCTGAGTGAGGGAGGGACAAAGGACAGAAGGAAGGAAGAACACACGGTCGGAAGCAGATTCTGAGAAATATGGGGAATAACTGAAAGCGGAGACATCAGTTATTGTCCAAAGTTACAACATGTATCATATGTTGAATCTATAACTTATAAGTATTTTGATATCAGTTTAATACTTTTTTCAAAGCACTTGAAGTACCAAACTTAATATCGGACAACTGTGATGCTAGTTCTGGATAACTTGGAACTCAATTTTCGCACATAGCCTGCTGTGAAATACATAGAGATACGTTGACAATAAGAACGGGCAGGAAAATGAAAAGGATAGCAAAACGGGAGCCGGGAGGGGGATGTGTAAAAAGGTAAAGATTTGGGAAATTCAGAATAGTTTTGCATTTTGGAAAGTTTGAAAACTAGCCTGGCTCCGTCCAAAGCTCAAAAAATATGTTTAGCTTCTTAAAAAACATGATTAATCTTGTTTGTTTAATCTGTTCAAAACTAAATAAAAAAATGTAAAGTATTTCCTCACCATAGCTGGTTAGCTTTGCTTAGCTTAGCATAAAGACTTGAAACAGGGGTATTTAGTGCTTTTGCTTTATGTGAATATCGTCTCCTAAAGTTTAGAAAAGAAAGGAAAGAGTTAAAGAGAGGACACTTTTAAAAATGATGTGCAAAAGAAGAGAGGCAGGCTGTAGGGCCATTCAGTCAACATGACCTATATCAACCTTTTGCAACACACCAGCAAAACACTGTTTGAATAACCACTGCTTTCCTTTCGCCCAACATGACCCCTGGACCGTGGGCCTGAATATTTATAGACAACATGCAGTGGAAGAAGCTCTGCTGCACATTATCCCAGTGAGAAATGCATCTGCTATTCCCTCTTGCTGCAATAAATGCTTTACAAAGCATTTTTGACCTAATAAAAGAATAATAATAATGCACCACATGCAATTCTTTCCCCCGCCGAGAGAACCATTTTAGTGCTACCTGTGGCCAGTTTCCCTCGCTCTGATTATTACAGTGGCACTGAGCTTTTCACCTTGAATGTTCATTCATATATGCAGTAAACTTAAAGCGGTTAATAACTTTGGTTTGAAGGATAGAAAGTTTGAAAGAAATGATTTGCAGTGACTCACACGGCATTTTAGGTTGGACATTCTGCCAGATGCAAATTATACTTTGCTTTGCACTGTTTAATTTACAGCATTTGATGAGTGATGGCAGGTTGTGTTAATGATTTTCCAAAAATAAAACCGCTGTCAATAATAGAATCCGTCGCTTGATTTGATTGTGTGTGAAACACTCACGCAGGCAGACCGCTATTGACACAAGTAGGTGGGAAGAGAGACACGCCTGCACGCACGGGGAGTCAAACGCTCTGGCACTCGGGGAGTCAAGCAGACAGGCGGTCAGACAGACAGGTAGTCTCACAGTTCAGCTTTCAGCTGGTAATTCTAATGGCCGGGTTTTCAGACACAGGCAGATATTTTGGAAATACAATATTGATGCAGTCAAACAGGCAGTTCCGACAGGTGGTCAGTCAGTTCAGTAGATATGCAGACAAACAGACAGACAGACAGACAGACAGACAGACAGACAGACAGACAGACAGACAGGCAGTTAGACCGGTAGGTAGGCTGCTGTGTAGGGACTTCAATCAACAGTCAGTCGCTGCCGTTACTGCCCTACAAACACAGACAGCGTGGCAGATTAGCCACTCTCCACTGACCAGAAGCACTGGACGAGCCAACGGAGCCACCGAGAATGAACGGGTCATTTGCCGTAGGTCCCTCTTCCTGGAATGGGAACAACTGTGAACATTGGAGGATATGTTTGTCTTGGTTAGGGGCGAAGGATCTACTAATGAAATTGCAGCGATTGTTCAGTGAACGTCACAGTGAAAACCTTGAGCTTTTTGAGAATCTACATGAAAAGCTACGAGGTATATTTTGTACTTTGCGTGATTGCAATGTGAACCGAGGGGCCAACTGTTTGGTTAAATTGACTGGAATGGTGGCGTTTCAGCCTCATTAGCCGATCGCTGCCCATTAATTCTGTAAGAATCAGTGTTGTGATGCAGAGTTTCTGGCGTGGACATTACCCACGACCTTCTCTGAAACAACATTAGTGATCAGGCTTTCTTTAAATAGATCACCTTTGTTACTTTAGTGCAGGAGGCGTGGAGGGAAATTGTGAAAGAACAGGAAGAGCAAAACAGCAGTTTGTTGTATATCATTTATTAAAAATCCAACATGACCCCTGGTTGCACTGCATTGTGGTTGACGAAGACTTCTGTGGATGGATGAATGGATATCTTTGTCTCTGCTATAATGATTTTGTATCTGCTGCTTAATGTAAAACCTGACTTGACACTTAGATAGCAGAAATGTATTTATACACATGAGACATGTATGAATATATTTGAACGGCATGGTAATCTCATTTAACCGGCATATAAATTATTCTGGGTGTTTCACTAAAGTCATGGTCATGTGGAAACGCACACAAACTACGGTAGTAAACTGAACTAGCACACTGACAAAACCAACTTGCTGGCTTGCTAATATATGTAAGTAAAATAGGTAGGCCTAATGCTATGTTAAACAAGTCTGACCTTACACTGGATCAGAATGCTGTTTAATAATGATACAAATTGAAATTGCATTTCACAAATATAACACAATATCCCTCAAATTGCAAATCACCAGCAATGGTTTAGTTCACATAAACCAGCTCACAGCATGAGAACTACTGATGCTGAGACCCACGTATATTTCTCACGTTTCTGTGTAAATGTCATGCCTACATTTACACAGAATTGACAATTACGTTTAATATTGTTTGGCCCCTGTTATAGTGTTAATGTTGGCAGTTATGTCACAGCTTGTGCTGCTGCAGTGTTGATTTTTTAACAAAAAAATTGTTATGCAATCTTAAGTTCTAATGGTGCAACCAGAATTGGTACCTCACCTTTTTGAAACTAGATAGTATAGTTACAGGAATAACTTTGGAAGGGCTTTATATTCAAATGTAATGGATTTCCAATTAGCCAATTCAACCTGAGCTATTTTTAAAGTGACTGTTATGAATGAAGTCAAACGAAATGTAATTTCAGTCTGATAGAACTTTTCACAGCAGACAGTTTGACTGGGATTTTTTGAGTTAGTTGAAAGAAAATATAAGTAACTGCCCTTTAAAATGTAATTAAAATTCCTTTGTTTGACTGTTTTTTGTGTTCAATTCAATGTTTGATTCATTCAATAAAAGAATGTTGGAAATATTTTCCTTTCACAAGCAATCTATTCTATTTTAGCAGTATGTTGAGAGCAGCAGAAAGGCAGACCTGAGTACACATTGATATCTATTTATTTCACAATATTCAACAACGTTACTGCATATCTTCCTCATATCGGGCAGTTCTAATATGACGTGTCTTTGTGAAAAGGTATATTATCAGACTAGGTTGGTACAATAGTCTGGCTGCAGTATGCAACACAAGTTGTCTTATGTATTCCACTTTTTTCTACTTTGGATCAGTACTTTTAATCTGCATAGTTAGCACAGAGACTTTTAAATATATTCAAAACTCTGCAAACTCTTGTCAGCGCCTTTTAAATTCTCCTCACGTACCTTCCTCTGCCAGGTTTTTTTTTAAAGGTATTTTGCTCACAGCCGCTAAATGATAGAGAGAGATTTATTCCAACTCCTGCTCGGGTCAAAAACCTTGTTTTGCTTCCGGATGCAGTTTAATAATGCCCATAACGAGGGCTGACAGAGAATTAATATGAATTAAAATAGACCAAAGAGTGCCTGCAAACTTGTCTTCATTAATAGGTAAGTGACAATATAATTTTTGTTGGGGTACTCCTGCCAAGAGGCTCATACAATAAGCTCTGTACAGGCTGCCTTCTTATGAGTTATTTCATTGTTTTTAAGCACAATTAGCTTTTGATTAAGCTTCATGAAGGGGGTGTAGACGATGGCAGGAAAGAGGAAGGATGAAATAAAACGTCTCTAACAGGGTATTAGTCTCTGGGCCCTGTCGTCTTACTGTAGGATTTGGGTTCTCTGTTGTGTATTAGGTTATATTAATTTTGAGAGTGGTATCTCTTGGTGGGGGCGTGGGGGCTCTCTTTGATGTGCTCTTTGATGTGAACCATTTTTCATGTAGGTGCTCCACTCTATATCGATTAGTTCTCATAAATTGTGAAAGATTATAGGGGTGATGGAGAGGCCTAAAAGCTGCCCTAAATAGGTTAATGCGAGAGCCAGAATGGAGCAGAGCAGCAATAAGAGCCTCGTCTCAGAGCTGCTCATTTGAAGGCACCGCGGAGACCATGAATAATCCCCTTATGAAATTAACTAAACGTGCAAGGAGCTCTTTATCCATGTCTGCCTTTGTCTCATACAAATACAGATGTGTGCTCACTGCTGCTGCAAGTCTGCGAAGGGTTTTCCCCTCTCAGATTTGCTGCTGATTGAATGCTTTAGCATCAGTGTGAAAGGCAAAGAAATGCACGGAGTTGTAGTTTTTCAATTCCATGTTGGAGATTTAGCCTTCATCTAGGCTGTGTCCTAAATAACTCTCTTTTTCGCTCACTATATTGTGCAGCAAATTGAGATTTTGGACACTAAATGGTAAGTAGGGAGTGATTTCAAGGTATATTTGAGATCTCAAACTGAAATTTGGCAGCGTTACCATAGCAATAAGCAAATACCATGTCATCTTTTTGTCGCTCAGTGTGTGATGACGAAAACTGGAGATTACTTACTTGCTGCACAGAGACATTAGATGTCGTCATATAGAGCACACTGAGCTCAAATTACTAGTTGTCAAAAACGTACCCACCAATTTTCATAATATCTGTACAGAGATGGTTTCTCCTTTTTGTGTTAGAGGAGGAAATCATTTCTCCCTCTGTTTTTGGATCAATAAAAATCATATTATCGAACCTATTCTTTCCCTGTATAGACTCCCTATCTTTCTCAAATCTATTGTGGAGCAGAGAAGTGAAATATTTTAACTATTGCTTTTATCATTTCGGTGGTGTGGCATTTACCTATGGCCTATTAGCACACGAGGAAGGAATGGAAAAGAAACGTTTCAGTGCTTGAATTGCGTAAACGCCTGTAATATCTCCTGCACGCCTTCTACATCCTTTCAACATGCTGCGAGGTAGCTGACGTTGAGCAGTCATTCAGAGCAGTCATTCATTCAGAGCAGTCAGATATCAGCAGCAGTCTGGAATTGAGATGTGAATGAAGCCGCAGATGCATTTATGTACGTTCCGTATGCTAACACACACAGTCACTTGTGGAGACTTGATATCTCTCTTTCTGCAAAGCTGAATATATTCCGACAGTCATGTGTTCTGATCCCACAGATATACGGACGTCTTTAGATTAAAACCATCTCACTTTTTTGCGTTTATCAGACTAGACTGCTGGCTGTCAGCGCTATGTTAGCGTGGAGAGGACCGAAAGATGAAATGTCTGTGTTACTGTGTTTACAGTATATTACAATTTAGGCCACACGTGTGTGTGTGTGTGTGTGTGTGTGTGTGTGTGTGTGTGTGTGTGTGTGTGTGTGTGTGTGCGTCCTCCACCTCATCCCGTGCATGGAAATAAGGTATGAGTTGTGACGGGCGAAGCAGGGAGCCACAGTCATCTGTCTTTGTTCAACGCTGATGTTCTGTTATATATCAGAGGCAAAGATGAATGCAGTTAATAGACTGTGACACAGCCATTAACTACAGCTGTAATAGAAGTGTAATGGAATCAAACAGCCATTTTTCCCCTCAGCATAGGCAGGCACAGGTAAATGTTTAAAGACCAGTCGCTGTTGAGGCACCTGCCTCTTCCTTTCTCACTCTCGTTATGTTTCTTTTATCTCATCCGGTCCTTGCTTTGTTCTCTTGTACGGGCACATTCCCGTTCTTTTTTTTCTTTTTTCTCTTATCCCGTGCATCAGCCCCACCCGCCCCACCCCTTTTCAGTCCCCACTCTCTTGTGCTGTCCTTGAGCCTCCATCAGCATCCTCACCAACATCACAGCCAGCCGATAAAAGTCCAGTTGTCCATTTTCCTGCTGATACTCTGCCGCCGCCAGACAGATCCTGTGATGTCTGCTTTTATCCCCTGTGCCTTGGGGATAAAATGTGACATTGATCCCCACACACTCCCCCCTCTATAACCCCATTTGTAACTCCTTGTATATTCCTGTATGAAATTACCGCATTGATCGGCGAAATTGTCATTTATGGTCGAGCTCTAGAGTTTCAGGAGATAATGGAAGGCTTGTTATCCACCAACGAGGACAGAAAATCGTTGGCAAATGGAGAGTAGTCATATCTGCACAATAATGATATCCATGTATGAACAGTTAGGGGAGGATTCATTGAAAGCTTATATTTCATTTTCATTTCCCCAAAACCCTATATCTGTGAAAATTGTTTACTTTTCTTTTTTGAAAAAAAAACGGTGACTTGTAAAACAGAAAAGAAGTCACTGTTCATGATCATCATCTTACCTTGGTCACAACCTACACTTTCCTTTTCTTTCCAGGCCTCTCCGCCTACAGATATAAACCAGAGGAATATTGTTTGCATCCAGAGGGAGGTGAAAGGGTTCAGTTGCTGTTGTTTTTACCATTGTGATGTTCCTCGTCTCCTTTCTCCTCCTGCACATGACTGACTGGACCACCAATCACCACAGCACACATGGAGGTACAGCGAGATTGTGTGCGTGTGTGTGTGTGTGTGTGTGTGTGTGTGTGTGTGTGTGTGTGTGTATGTATATATATATATATAATTGCATTAATTTATACATACAGTACATACATAAATAGTGGAGCAACAGACTACCTTCTTCACTAGAGATGGTTATATGACCTTTTGTATATCAATAACTCACCCCGTGTTCCTTTGATTCTTGAAGAAAATTTTGTTTTTGCTCACATGCCTCCGCGTTGAACGGAGATTAAAAAAAACAAAAAAACAGAGAATATTCTTGATGAATTGAGAATTGCATGAACAGTGTTTTAATCAGTACGGTGTTAGTGAAGACGCGTTGCGTTTGGGAAGTTCTGAGATAAACACGACTTGGATTATAGCCAATGAGTTGTGTGAGCGTTTGTAAACGGATGTTTTGATATAGTTTTGCTGTTGTTACACCGGTCCCCATTTACTTCAATTCATCAAGAATTTTCTTTGATTCTCTGTTCACCGTGGACGCATGCGGGAAGAATTCTTCATTCTTCAAGAATGTTTCAAGAAAACATGGCGTGTGTAACTGACAAATGTTGTGGGTGAAGTATTCCTTTAACGTGATAAAGGTGCCCTGTAGTGTATAGACATATTGTGTGTATCCTTAAGGTCTAACTAATGTGTGAGATGCACTTCACTCCTCATAGAACATTTGCAAAGCCACATTTATTTATATTATATACTGCACTCTATTTACTCCACAGTGCTGCTAGCGGTAATAACCCGTGCAGGGTAGCGTTAAGAAAATAAATTGTTCTTCATTTGCCCATGGGGATTTGTAGGGGAGACAATATGTTCTAACATATCTTTAGGTGATCCGTAGTATGAGTAGATGGAGCATCACAGAATTTGTCCATGTGATCTTTCTGTGGTGAAGTGCATAAATCAACTTTTCTTTTGACGCACTCACTTTTTTGGACATTCTTCAGTTTTTCCTTGTTGGCATGTCATTGGTCGTGTACTGGAAGAGAAAATGCTGCACATTTTCAGCCTTTTTCCAAGTGAACAGACACACAGCACCTCACGAGTTAATGAGAGATGTGACATGTTGCTTAATTTCCTGCGTCTAAACCCTTAACTTTCTTATTTCGTCATCTTCCTTAAAATAATGGCCTTAGTCATTTTTTCAGGTCTTTCAGAAAACACAAATAAAACGTCCTGAGTCACACTCTTGACAAAGGGCATTATACTACAGGGGTAGAGTTGAATGATCTGTTTAACTGAGGACGGAGGCGATTTTACCAGAGGTGGCCAGCATTATGAGGAGATGATTTTGGCGACAAAATCATTTTTGTCAAAAAATGACATAGGCCATTATTTTAGGAAGGTGACGATTTGTATGTTTGTATACCAAGCATTATTCTGATCTGTGTTTGCGTGTCTGAGCCATGTGCATTGTCAAAAAAATGAAAAGAAAAGACTCACCGGGAATTTTTGTCATTTCTTTGACCTGTTCCCTATTGTCCCACCTTTCTCCATCACACCAGTCGATTCTGACCAAATCATTGGCATGTGCCGGCCTATAGCCTGGCATGCCGGTGTGCACATCTCTCCAGTACAGCACAAAATCAATAAGAAGCCACATCTCCTAAACATATCGACGTTAGCTCTGTAATGAGATATTCCTCTGACCGTTGACGACTGCCTTGGCTCTTGTCAGCTCATAGATAAGCTGATAAATATTTAAAAAAAAATGAAACACTGTTGAAATGCCATGTAGGCTGTCACCCTTGGAGACGTGCTTTATATAAAAATAAGCTCAGCTTGTTATTCTGTATGTATCTCATTACAATTTGAGAAGAAAATGTGCTGAAAAGATATGATTTGTGTGACTTTTGCTGCGCCTTTGGTCTTGAAGGACAGTATCGGGTGTCAGTGGCTTGTGAAGCAGTTGATGAGATTTTTGTCAGAACCAACTTGCATCATGGGAGAATATTATCAGAAACGTTCCAAAGTCATGCTTTAAAAAGCAGCGCTTCAAAACAAAAGACAAAACCACTCCACGACCAGAAAACTCTTTGAAGAGATTTTAATGCATGCTAACGGGGACATATTTCAGAAATGATTAAAGGTGAGTGAGCCACATTCTGTCCAGCTGACAACAATCACGGAGTGAGATGATTTTTTTTTCTGCTCGGTGTTTATCAGAGCTGTGTATCTGCGTTCTGATTAATCAGAATCACCTGTTTTCGGTCCGTCTGGGACCGGACAAAGTGAGCGGTGCATCATTGGCTGGTCTGATTAGACCTGGATGGTTGCTGACGGCCACCACGGGGCTGTGCACCTGCTCCTCCTGCCAAGTAAAGCTCCTAACTTTCTCCTTCATTTAGCTGGTTAGCTGACGGGTCTGTCCGTCTTTCTTTGAATTGTGTGTATTTTCCTGGGATGAATGCAAAATACGCAAAGTTTAGACGCAAACAAGACCGAAGCATGAACTGAAGGCCGATGTTAAGGTCTCAGCAGGCGGAGCGGCTCCACTGTAAGCTGACAGGTAAATCAAACTCAACTTGTCCTTCCACCTACTGTCCCCCCATCAGGTGCTACGAGTCATTGCTCTCCGAAGCACAATCCACCATTCTGGCTGCTTATGTGGCTGCCTGCTCGGGATTTAGTGGACTTGTAAATGATGTCATCCGTAGCGGCTCGCACATACGCACTCAAGGCCTCTGTCGTCTCTTGTGTCGGAGAGTCCTGTTAGTCAGACAGATGGACAATTGCAGTGCTGAAAATTGTGGTTTGCTCACATTTTGCAAACGGTCACACACGAAAACACACTCGACTCGGCCTCGTGTGCACAGGTGGAGTCAGATTAAGATGTTTTTGGTGTCAAATGTAGGCGGTCAAACAGGGTGAGAAATTGCAAGGGAACAGAAATGCCCTTGAGTAAGATTCTGTAAAAATGCCACGTTTATATTAGGAAGTGTCTCATTTTCATTGGACCATGTCCATATTTAATTCATTAAGCTGTTAATATTTACATAAGTCATTTGAGCCTACATAAACCGGGGCTTCTTTATGCAGGGTAGAAAACAACTGAGTATGCAGTCTGAAGTGGTAGGAAATATTGGCACCATGGCAGTAGAGGAAAGTGCCAACTTCACAAAAACGACTTTGCTTTCAAAAGAATAAGCAACCGATACAGTTAAAAAAAAAAACTTCCGGAAGATAGTGAGGCTGAGAAAAACAACTGCATCCTATCGTAGGAGGCCTGCTTAGGGGAGGATATTTTACCTGCCTATTGTATCCAATGCAAAAACATGCATTAAATCACATTGTAAAAAAATGCCTCCTTAAAACCTGTTGGCTTTGGTGCAGACACACATGCAAGAGAGGAGACATAATATAGTGAAAAGCACGCACGCACGCACGCACACACACACACACACACACACACCTACACACACCTACCTACACACGCAGGCTCACCTTGCTGTGTACTCTGTGAATGAGATGTAAATGTGCTTCTCACCTTGCCACCGCAAGATCCCGCTGTGATCAAAGCGTTTTTCAGAGACATGACTGCTTTGCTCACAGTGAAAATCTGCTCGAAAGAATATCACTGCAGGTGGAGACACGGGCATTTTAATTACATTGTTTCTGTGTGTATGTGTGTGTGTGTGTTTGTACGCTGGCAGAAACATGCCTGCATTTGAATGTGTGCACGTGTCTCTTGTGCTCATATTTCGCCTGTTTTTACCATCGAGCATTTCTTGCACAGTGCACGCGGGTTTGGTTCTGTGAGTGTGTGTGTATGCTAGCAGGCTGAAGTGTGACTCCACGCTGCCAAAGGTATCTCAAAGAGCCAGGTGGATCTCTCAGAAGAATCTTCTTCTTTGCAGCAGCAGCAGCAGCCACAACGCTCAGAGGCTCAGCCACCTGCTGTTTACACTACGTTCCTCCAGACCATAAAGCATATCATGTCGGTCTTTGTGTCAGCATATTTAACAACGTTTCAGCCTCCTCAATATGCGACTTTCTGGCCCCCTTTGACACATTTTGTAGTTCACCTTTGCGAAATCATTTGAGTGTGAACGATTGTGTGAAATATATCTGGGCGGCGATGGATATTAGCAACTTCATAAATGTTTTATGACACCGACACCACAACAGTAAATGAAGACCATGACTCAGAGGCAGAACAGAGAGGGAGAGAGCGAGAGAGAGAGGGAGAGAGAGAGAGGGAGGGAGGGAGAGAGAACCACCACAAAAGTCTGCGGTGTCTTGAAGATAGTCAAACAATTTTCAAGACCAGCAACTTTCAAGTCTATAAAAATTGATCTGTTTGTCATGAGAGGAGACCCATTTGGGATTTCTCAAGCGTGAAATCTTTGTGAAATGGGTGTATCAATCAGAAAAACAGAGAGACAGAGATTGAAAGATGATAGAGGGAAAGAGAGCGATGAGGGAGGAGTGGAAGAGCCAGAGAGAGAGAGAGAGAGAGAGAGAAAGAAAAAAGACTATTGCTTTAATTTAGTCATTGTTTCAGCTTTCCTAAATCCTTTCAATAAGAAAGGCAGTCTTCCAGCTCTCTCTCTCTCTCTCTCTCTGAGCTAAGAGGGGCAGAATATGGCTGCACTGTTCGAGCAGATATGAAAAGCAATCGGCTCCTGTTACATGTACAAGTGTATGATATCTTGTATCGTCTATAACGTGGGGCTGCCGTCGGATAAACGCTTTGTAGTCGACAGTATTGGCGTGGAGCATCTTGTTTGAATGAAATGCATTGAGTCTTCAGCATCCAATAGGCCAGTTCTTCTCCGTAGTGCAGCTCAACAAGCTCCTTCTCCTGCTCGCAGAGCTGCAGGAAAACATTATTCATTGTTATTATTAGTGTCCACCAACAAATTCACATTGTAATCTCAGTCACGGGCTGCATTTGTTTGTGTGTACAGAACTCACTAAGAATCATACAAGTATTCTAGGTTGATGGTGAGAAGCCCAATGAATTGTCCACAGTTTACAATGACAGAAGCCATTCACTTAAATATACACTCTATATCTAACTGGAAACTAATCTAAAATGTCAATATGATTAGTTCTAGATAATTCCTGAGTGAAGTTTAGAAAACGTGAAGAGCACAGACATCAGTCAGTATCAGTCAATCACCCTGTCTTCCTCCCTCTGCTGATGTGATTCACTGCCTGCAGGTCTCGCTGATGGGGGGAGGAGTGGGAGGAAGGCAGGGGAGGGGAGGGGGTCTGCTTTGTCTCAGACAGCAGCTACGTTTATAAGACATTTGAAGATACGTGGCAAACTAAACAGTTAAACTGCACTGACCGCTTTTGTTTCAGCTTGTTTGTAACAATTCGCTATTAGCCGAGCTAGCGGAGCTCATCATTACTTTTAATTGTAGAGAAATAAAACTTCTGGCTTGTCTGTGTGTAAATGTAGAATTAATAAAAGGCCTTTTTATTAAAGGGGCATAAAGCTAAAAAAAACAGGCATTTCAGCTTTTAAAGAATTTAGAATTTTACTCTTCTTCATTGGTACTCTTAAGAACCTAGAAACATAGTGTGTATAGTCTCTTTTTTGTAGTGTTTTGTGCATCCATTACTAACTGTCAAGTCAAGTTAATTTGTTTAGCACAAAACCACAGGTTCATCTTAGAGGGACAAGAGTCTGCGAAGATTTTCTGCATCATGGATAAGGATGCCGTCATTTAAAAAATGTTTCCTGCTCCTCTTACGAAAGAGTGGGATGACTGTTGTTTGGCAGCTGCAAACCAAGATAATCACATCAGCAGGAGGACAAGTAAGAGCTGAACTGGGAGCAATGTCAACAAACCAGCAGAAGTTGCCGTCAACCTGCTCTATTATGCCTTAAGAGAACAATCATCACGAAGAATGATTGAAATGTCGCACCTCCGCTCCGAACGTCTGTCACGCTCGCTCAAGGTTGTGAATGTGTTTCCAGGATCAGTCGTGTGATGTCCATGTCCTGCCTCTGTCTGAGAGGAACATTCAGTCCACAACAATATGTCCTTCCTCGAAGCAGACAATGCGCTGCCATGGAGACGTAATGACAAGCCGTAACCACACTCTCCAGTCATTATGGTTACAGAGAGCACATTGATGTTGTTATAAGACATCATTACCACCATACAACACTATTACAAATGTGATTGCCATAATATTTTGACAACATAACTAATTTCCTGTAGCAGAAGTGATGCATCTATTCAGTCACATTGAACTGACAGCTTGACATTGTTCATAGGTTTTTTCCCATTACATCTGAGATCAAAGCACTCCATGTTGACAGGAATATTTGGTTGAATGGTCAATTCACCAAAACCTCGGCAGCAATATCTCATTCCAGAAACGATGTCCCTATTACTTGGGATAATCCACAGACCTCAGTGTGAACAGTTTTCAATCAAATAAAAATAAATCTTATTTTCTTTTTTTTTTTCTAAATACGATAAAACCGCTTTTTGCTCGTATTTTTGGAAATAGCTTCTTAGCTTTAAGCCTCTCGGTGGGTGTTTCTCACGGCAATGGTTGATAGACATCTGAGAGCTGGCGTTGCTAGGAGACACATTGTCAACTTTTGTGGTCTAAATAACATCATACTGGCCTATGAATGTTCACGAAGCCCACATAGTGTTGGTTTTGTACTGGTAATGCTGTGTTTGATACTACAGATATTGCACCAATGAAATTGCCCGTACAGTCAATGGCAACAGCTCACGCCTCCTGGTAAACTATTTGCAGGAGGCGCTTTTACTAGTGAGAAATAAATTATATTATTTTGGACCAAATACTGTAAGTGTATGAATGAAAACAAACCCCTATGTGTGTGAACCTGTATATACTGCTTTTATAGAAAAAAAAAAGAATTTAGACTAGAGCCCATCTTACGATAGGATGACCCCAGTTGCGGCACCCAAATAGGTCCAGGAGTGTAACATGGGGCGACCTATAGCCCCTTTCCCAACTTCATACTTCCTGCGCCCTTGC
Source organism: Ophiodon elongatus (assembly GCA_016806645.1). Lineage (NCBI taxonomy): Eukaryota > Metazoa > Chordata > Actinopteri > Perciformes > Hexagrammidae > Ophiodon > Ophiodon elongatus. Next base: position 1,364,279 of record JACSYO010001932.1, read on the forward strand.
TTGGATCCCACCCATCTTCATTTTGATCTCAACCACACAGACAGACTAACATATAAACACCTGGCCATGAACTCAAAATGCTTCTTTGGTAGTTGCCGTTACAGTAGGTGTCTCCAGGACCACATTTTGCCAGGATGACACACGCACGCTGTCGCTGATGGTAAAAATATATATATATTTTTTCTTCATATTTTGGGTGAACAGACCCTTTAAATGGTCTATTTGTGGGCACAGAGATACTCAGTTACAGGGTCAGTTTGCAGGCCAGGAAAAGGTGCACAGCTCAACCAGAAAAAGATCTCAGGAAGCAGAGTATGACCGGCTGCCGCATCACTCTGAAATGTATCCATTGAGTCTGATTTTAGAAGTGAAGAGTGGCAGCTAAAAGCCCTAAAAACTGTTAGTGCTGGTGGTCAGTGGCGCTCCTCCACCATAACATGAGCTGAAATGAAGCATGATCTCGCTCCCCCTCACCCACCGCCATCATCACGCACACCATCAGCACCTGCAGCTCTGCTCCTCTTCCTCCATTTGTCATCAGCCCGGGAGAACAGAGAGAGAGAGGGAGAGAGAGTACCTGAAAACGAGTGTGGCGGTAGAGATATAATTGCTTTCTTGTCTTTTTCGGTTCCCTCCCAAAAGGAGAGAAGGCATAGCTGTGAGTGACTGAGGTTATCTTCACCGCACTATCTGCTGAAGAAGCACATTAATGAATAGTGCATTAAAAGTTTGAGTCAATGCTGCACAAAAAAACACACACACTATCCTGCAACTACTGTAATTTAAAAACCACAATAGCCACTATGCAATCTTGAAAATGAAAAATAAAGGCCTTCAGGCATTGTGCACAGAATTTCGTTTTTATTCAAACAAAGCAAAGAAAAAGTAACATTCACCTATCTGTGGAGCCTAATTGATTAATTTCACGGCTCCTCAGTTATTTCAAGTACAGACTTTCCTTTCCGAGAAACACACCATGTAAGCAAATATACATGCAGGTAAACGTGGAGATTTCTATATGGAAAAGAGGCAAATAATTCAAACCAAACAGGGCTGCAGTGATGATCCGGGTAAAATTAATAAAAAATTGAAAAGACATGATAGAAAAATAAATATGGCGCGCTGTACAATCCAATATTTTTTGCACCTTTAACCAAAACTGGTTGATTAGCTCTCTGAAGTAAAAAAAAAACAATTACTGTAGCGTGAATGCTTGTTTAATTAGCCTTGTATGATAGGCTGCCCATCCATTACGTGGCTAATTGCCATCCTATCAGGCCAAATAAAACACGCTATCACACTCAGGAGTCTGCATCATTGCGCCAGATGATATAATTTCCTTGTGAATCATCTGGATAACGAAATGAGGAGTGACTGACTGAGGCACTGAGTGTAAGTGCGTGTGTGGTTTTGCATGTGTAAGATGGAATACGGAGGGAATCCAGAGCTAAAATTCACACTTTTGAGCCGGTTTGACCAAGTAGCCATAGCAACGCCTATAGCAAGAAATGATCATAAGCTCCCCATGGAGCGTAGCAAGGGTCTCATCTGAAGATAGATCTGCACTGCACAAACCCTCACACCCGCTGCTGCCGGCATTACTGCTCAAACAGAGGGAACTGAACATTTCTGTTAATTTACCCTCATGTGGACACAATCCAAAGTAACCTGCCGTCGAATCAGTTTACTTAACCAAAAAAAACGTCCCCTCCTTAAGCCCTGCAGTCATTAACTCCCATGTTTGCTCCTCTTACAGCCCCGCCACAGTGTATTCTCCAGATGAAATTGAAGCAAAGAAGGACTATGAGTAGATTTTCACATCGGCCGGCCCATGTGAAGTAGAAGAGACTGTCATTATGCTGTTCAGTGGAGCAGCAATATCTCGAGCTGCTCGGGGACATTGGGTGCCTGAGCGTGTAGCCGACCTGCCCTCCTGCCTGTCTGCCTGCCTGCCCGCCTTTTACTGACTGTCTGCACATCTAACCTGTCTGTCTGCATGGTTGCGTGTGTGCCTCTCTGCTTGTCAGATCACCTGTCTGTCTCTCGGTTTGTTCTCTCGTGTGTAGTTGTGGGTTTACCTGTGTGTGCATGTGTGTGTCGGACCAGAGGCTCAAGCTGTACCCCAGGGATCGGGCTCTCGGCTCCGAGGCAGCACAGCAGATAATAGGAGCTTCTCTGGTAGATTACTAGGCCTTGTTCTGTCCCCATCAGCCTCTCAGTGTCTCCTCTCCTCTCAGCTCCTGTTTTCAACCAAGCTGGTAAGGTTGTCACAGCAATTAAACTGACTCCCTTTTGGTCCCAGCACCTGTCACCTTCTTTATTTTTATCTTTTGCTTTTTTCTTACTCTCCATCTCTCTCCTCATCTTCTCCTCCTCCTCCCCTTTTTCAAGTACTGTTTATAGAATGGCAAACGTTTCAGGAAGAGAGAAATTGGACATCAGCCACTCATCCTGGTACTTCTCCCCATTCCTTCCTTATCATCCTTTCCTCTCTCCCCTATCACACCATCCTTCTCCTTTATGTAAGACCTTGACATCTGTCCTCATGGAGAGAGCTGCAGCTCACACTGAGACAAATACAAATTCTGTCCAGACCAATGATACATTTTGTGGCAAAAACTAACTGCACTGGAGACCTGAAAAATGATCACTCTACTTGAGTGTCATTTGTGTTTATCTGCTGCCTCTGTTACAGTACTGCTTTGGAGAAGTAAGAATACACTTACTCACAAGTAAAACTAGCAAAATAAGCGTATCATAAAAAAAGTGTACGCTTCCTGCTCAGAACCAATCGACATACATACAAATGTATCAACCAGCTGGTGAACATAGTGAAGCATTTACCAGCTAAAGAGCCAAATATTTTCCTCAAGAGTTGGTAGAGACCAAAAACAGAGCTAAAAGGAGAGTAAATATCATACTTACATTCGTTTGGTGGCCAGAAACACAACCATAAATCAATATTGCTCTGCGTCTGCTGAATGCATAAATAGCTAACCGACTAATAACAAGTATTATGCGGTGTGTACAGCTGGTTTATGTTCTGCCCCCAAGTAGCGAAATATTCTGTAATGGCCGGTTTAAATTTATGTAATTATTTGCTTCTGTGTTGAGAGTTTGATAAGAAGATTAACACTGTCCTCATGTCTATGTATTAACTATGCAGCTTTAGAGCTGTGAGTCAATTAGCTTAGCTTAGCATAAAGATTGAAAGCAGCTAGCTAGTCTGGCTCTGTCTAACATAAAAAAAATTGCCACATGGTATTTTACAGTGAAATCCTAACCCTAACATCCAGAATGTTACATATGTGAAATAGATAAGAAATGTTTCATTGTAAATGAAAATCCCCCAATTCAACAATAATTGAAACGTCATGCAGTGTTACAGTCAAAGGGGCATACCATGGCAGATGTAATAGCTGATGTGTCAGTCAATCATTAAATTAATAATTTACTTAATAAATAAACATTTACATACAATTAACTAATGTACATACATATGTGTGTATACACGTGCTCAATGAGCAAACAAAAGAGCAATGTCAGGGCAAATTAATTGATTAAATGGTGGATCAACAAATCAGAAAGTTAGATTACATACCATCTGTCATCCCAACCAGACCTGTCAATTTATTTGACTGTATATTAGAAACACTCAGTGAAATGAGGATGAACCAATTAAACTTAAATTATGGAAAATCTGTGCTAGAGGCCTTTAAAAAGTAAATTGTTTATTCACCATGGCTGAGATTACATTTCAAATAAATGAATAAAAAGCGCTTTAAACAGAGCCAATGAGGTACTTTTAGTAAAATAATACAACAGCCTTGTATTAAAAACAGACTTTAGTTCACAGTGAGTTTTTTCTTCTTCCTCTATCCCCAGTGCTAATCCAGGCTCAGTGGTCCTCTTCTTGACAGCCAATGAAATCAAGCTTGGCACCCACAGCCCAACATTATTAGCAAACGCACAAGAAACTCTGCCTTTGCCTGCTGGGTCTGTCTCTCCCTCCATCTTACTCTCACTCAGCTCACTGGGGCCACAATTCCTTCTGACAGGTTTCTAGCCTCAGTGTGTGCGTGTGTGTGTGTGTGTGTGTGAGGAGGAGGGTCTGGGCATCATGTGTGCCTTGATACTCACACTATAGAGCAGCACTTTTGCTAATTGCAGCTATTAGGCCTCCAGAGACCGTCTCAGAGTGTAGCATGGTTAAAGAGGAGAGCACAGTGAGATAAATGAGACATTGTATATCTCGTGTTGGAACAATGATAGAGGGAAGTGAAATGGGCAGTCGAGGGGCACTTGGAGCGGATATGTTACTCGTGACCCTCGTCCTAACAGCGTTGAAGAAGTATTACTCAAAGTTTTTTTGAATGCCAATGATTAAGGGTATTATTTTGCTGATTAGGTCTTTATCCTGGAGATGGCTCAGAGGCTGCAGTAACTGTTTTCACTGTTTTTCACTGTGGTACAGCTTAGGAATATATATATTTATATATGTGCATCTTGGCCATTGACACTGAGTATATCCACTTTATTTTTCACATAAGCCAAGAGCTGTATACATTTCGGATCCCACAGGTGAGTGTGGAGTCCTTCAATTAATGTTGAGATATTGTCACTCCTCGGTGAAAAGAAAATCGTTTCAGGCAGTAAAAATAGTAACTTTTTCTTTTTTTTTTACCTTGAGTTGAAGACATTTTGAGTTTATTCAGTGGAGTTGAACCCAAGATTTCTCAAATCACGATCCTTCAATTTAAGTGAAAACCTGCTGTACGAAGCAGGTTTTCACACAGCAGCAACAATATGGGCATCCCCAAATAAGTAAGTACATGATATTAGTGGACTGATGGTGCTGACAATAATAATTGGGTGACCTTCTGTGTATTTCTCTGAACACACTGTAGCTTTACAGGAAATTAATGGAATTTCAGTGACAAGGGGATCATGTTGTTCACTGCGTGAACACGTGGTAAATTATGTGTAGGTGCAGTGTGTCATTGGTAGTGTAGCTTTAGACAAGTATAAGTCTAACAAGCAGGTAGCAGAATGTACAGTTGAGCCCTCAGGTGCTGTCTTTGGTTTAATTGAAACGTACACAGTGCCAGTTTGATAAGCTAGTGACATCTTTTTATTCAACATCCAAACCCCAAACCCAGTTTCTAAATACAGTAGGAGCACACAAATAACCTGCGTAGGGCCAAGATATCCTACGCAGTATATTGCAGAAAAATAAATACAACATCTTTTTGGTTATAACAATTTGACAGCTTCGAATGAATACTCAATTTACAACAAATATCGTGGATATACATATGTATTTCTTTCTTTTTTTTGTTGGCAAAACTGAATTCTTTTCACATAGTATAAATAGTGTTGTCCCTCTGTCACAGTACCTCATGCATTCATGTAGCACAGTGTTTGCCATTGGTGAGACGGGAGGAAATTAGAGCTAGTTTTCTAAACAAGGCGGATGTGTCCTTTCATCTGGGAATTGCTATTGCCATCACAACCTATTAAGTGAAAGATGGCACCCCCTATGCAACATCAAGTGCATATAAAATGAAACGCATTTTGCTCGAGGAGATGCGACTGAAATATTTAAATTGACATGTAAGCTGGATGCTCTTGCAAATTGTTAGATGTATAGAAGGTATAGACATGCTGAAACAGGATTTCTGAATATGTAGGAAATTGTCTGGCAAATTACTCTCCGAGGACCAATTTGAAATCAGCATTCATATTAACACTGTGCAGCAGATGCTCTCAGTGATGATGATAGCCACATGCTAAAGCCATCCATTCTTCTCTCTATTGTCAGTCATAATGAAGTTATACTCTTCATTGTAACCGTGGAGATGGAGAAACATCAAAGATCGGTTCTTTGTTCCTTCTCAACTCTAGATGAATATATTAATTCCTTCCCTCTCAATCTCCTCCTTTTCTGTCTTGGCAGTTTCTCTCTGTTCTGCTTCTCTTTCAGGCTTAAATCTCTTTGCTGTAGCTCTCTGCTTGCTGATGTTGCCAGTTTTTCGTTTCCTCTGAAACTCATCTCCATTTGGGATTTCTTGAACAAATCCCTCTTTCCCATCAAAGACCTTCTTCTTCTGTCTTTCTTTTCAAGGCTAAATCAATACCTGGACACCGCAGGAGGTGAGCAACCAACTACTGGCAGCAACAGACAAAACTATTTGTATCTCTTGATTCAACTAAGAGGTCATCTGACCGGGAGCTTGATTTTTCATCCTCTGGACAAACAAACCGATCCGTTTAAAGGCTAGCTTGACAGGCAGGGCTGCTGTTGATCAAAAGGCCTCATTTACATTTTAATCTGCAACTGCCCAGATAAGGCAACGACGGACACTTTTAGATGGTCGCCATCCGTCAGATGTGCTGGGTGGCTAATAATGACGGCGATATTTCATATATGTTATCACAATCTCCATGCGTCTATCTGTCAATTAACATACGCCACAGGTTTAATGTGTCTACCTTCCATTTGAATGAAAACATCGGTTACTGCAGGTCTCTCGCAATTTGCAAACCGATTTTTTGCAAATTCAGAAGATAAATTGAGCAATCACTGCTTAAGTTAAGGGGGAAATTGACATTTGAATTAATTCAGTAATGCACATCAGCTCTCTGGACTCCTTTCTGTCTGAGGATCAATATCCACTTCCTGAGAGTAAAACCAGAGAATGGATTTTTGCAGAGATATAGCTTTTTAAAATTATTTTACTGGAATATCCCCACTGGACACGATCAAGACAAAAACAAGGCCTTAAAGTTCAATTTCATTCAAAGCCACCAATTAATCAATGAATAGGATGCCTGATTTATGTAGAGGTGGTACTGTAAATATCATACATGGTCATTTCATCCTGTGACTGTTTTACAAAGAGGCCCATTCATGTACAGCATCCCTCCAGCAGCCAGAGGAAACATGTTGACAGTCAGATCAAATGAGTTATCGAGTCTCTTCCCCTTTCACCACCAGATCACACCCTCGTAGTTGTGAGGATGGAAAGGAGGCATGTCATAAATGGGCGAAGAGAGACGCTGCAGGACGTGGAGCAGATGAGAGAGGAAGATGTGACGCGGAGACAAATGTGAAGAAAAAACAAAAAAGACAAATAATCTCGCCAAAAAAACATTGTTGGTAATAAAAACTGTGAGTAATATAGATATAATTTCACCTCCATGTCAACAAATGGATTATGATTGCTCTTTTCTTGAGGCCAGGATATGCTGTGTGTGTGTGTGTGTGTGTGTGTGTGTGTGGGCACATTTGACTTGCGCTGCCTGGCTGTTCACTAAAATGAACAAGAGCGAGTCTGAGACACAATAAGAGCAGGAGAAAAGCTGCCGATGCAGAGGGGAACTTGAAGGCGGCTCAACTGATTCGACCGCTCAGTGTCACCACCCCTGTACCCAATAATGAACAGGAAGCACTTGAGGAAATGAGCAAAGTGTAATGAAATCTGGCAGATCTGTTATGGTGTAGGATCATTTAACTCTACTTAAAAGCACCAACAAGTGAGACTTTTATTGCCCCATAGAACAAAATGGCCTGATGGTGGTCGATAAGGGTTGTTGATCAATACCAGCGAGTCAATGATTGCTCAACCACAAAGGCTAAAAAGCCTTTTTCTCCAGCCAAAAAGTAAAGCAGAGCAGTGTTGTTATGTCCGTATTGTGCATGGTGATGTATCACCCCGTGAGTAAACTATTCTGGCTTTAAGGCGAGACAGTACAAGCAAAAACATTGTTTTTTTTCATGCACTGGTCTGCACATGTCCTCTTTCAGACTAATGGAAAGAAAACACCTCAAATACACATTGAGGTGTTCATTTTAATACAATTTCTCTATTTGCATCTGTAGATTTCTCCTAAATTCACCAGGAGTTAGCATTAGACAATGCCTCATCAATGCATATTTAAACATAACATTTCACAAAACTTGTAATACAAAAGATTTATTATCTTAATGCAAGTAATCAACTTGGGGAAGTTTCTTGGTGATATGTATTAGTTATGATGCATCATGCTAGCATTTTATTCCTAAAACAGTATTTTCTGATGGAGTGATAAAAAGAGATTCCCTCTGTAAAAACCTTTGACTCTAATATTTCAACAAAATGAAACAAGAATTTTGAACCTGGCTTCATCCAATGTTCAGATTTCGATTCTGGGAATCTATGCAAATTAGCAAACATTTATAAGTTAAGTTAATGCATCATTTGCATATTTAAACATACATTTTCAGAAGAATTAAGAAATAATTCTTCTGTCAATATTGTTGAAGTTCTTTCTGGTGTTTGGTGGAGGAAGTAGATTACTGCCAAGAAATGTATGTTCTATTTCTGTAAATCGGTAATGAAATGAAAGAGATCCAACCACAGTAGGATGCTGCACCGGTATAACCATTTAGACTATCAATTCTACAATTCATTTGAACCTTACTGAGAGGATTTTGGATTGTCCTTTCATATTAATGAATATACTCTGATTTTAATGCCCTAATGTTGATTGTTTTGGTGACACAGGAAAATACTGTCTTGGCGCAGTTTAAGCTGTCTACTATTATTATCTTATCACAATTTAAAGGACCAAAGAGTGGATTAGGGGGATCTATGAGTAGAAATGTAGTATTCATAACTGTTTTCACTGGTGTATGATAACCTGAAACTTGTTGTTAGCTTAGATGAGCCCTTCATATATTCTGCCTTGTTGTACCGCCTGTTTCTACAGTAGCCCAGAACAAACAAACCAAACACTGGCTCTAGAGAAAGCCTGTCATGTTTCTTTTGTAACCTGAAGGTGTAGGCTCTCCAAAACGCTCACGAAGGGAAGAGTGAGTGGAGGGGTATTCAGTTGGTTGCAATCTGCACACTTCTCCTTTAAAGAAAATAATAAAAGACATATATTTACGTTTTGATAGCTTTTTTCATTCATTTGTTTCATTATATTGTATATATATATTGTATTTTATGTTTTCATGGTGTTGTACACAACACTCTGCTGGTGTATCCAGTGTATCCAACTTGGTTTTGAAAAAAGAAAAAAAGAATATATATGTGCTTGTATGATTCCTCTTATAAAATAAATGTTCATTCCCCTGTAGCTGCATTGATATGAAGACAATTTAATTTGTTTAGTTTGAATGGGTGCATTTTAAGTTCAAAATCTAGTTTCAACCAAACTCCAGTGAACACATTAAACCTGGAATTGGTCTTGATTGGCTCCCCTCACCACACAATCACCTAAATCAGTCCAATCAGGCCAGTGTGCAGCAGTTAGGCAGGAAAGCCTGCATTTAGTGGGTTTTTCTCATTTGAATTATAGGAGCTTCTATAGCTGGCATTCAGCATTAAGTAATGCGAAGTCTAAACCATCAAATTCATTCAATATCAGTAATTTTAAAGTGTGTCTGTGTGTTCGGTGGTGCATGTTCACAAGCACACATTGCCTGCTGTATCTTTCTCAACCAGCATCTGGAATTCATACTGCTATTTTCGGGAAACTCTAGAAGATTCTAAGAAATCGACATATATTTCAGCATGTGAGTGTTTTATTGATCTCTTCAGTGTTGCATTTGATGCCAGAGCAGGACTGTGGATAAACCGCACAGCTGAGTGGTGATATGTTGTCTCAGGCTCTGTAGATGTGGCGGTGTTGGTGGTGAGTGGGGGGCAACACCACTGTCTGCTGAATTATCACTGTTAGAAACAATAGGAATACTAATTACTCCACAACAAAGGTGATCAGTTATATTACTCATTTCATGACATTTGTTACTCAAACAAGCCTTCAAACAACTCAGGGTGTAGTTTCAAAATGTTGCAATGGAAGATGCTCTATTTAAGATACACATGTCATACTGTTTTGAAAACATAGATTTTTCAGCCAACAGAATACATATTTTAATAACAAAGTCGTACAAATTTAGCTTTCGGAAATACACAAGCAAGTTGTGATTAAAAGATCCGCGATAATTTTCTCCGAAGTCTACAATAACATACTTGGTTTCCACCAAAATATTCTGAGCTTTCTAATGCACCTGAACGCACCTCTCATTGAAACACACAGCCTCTGCTTTTAACGGGGCCACCCTGACATAAATCTAAATTTTTATCAAAGTATATTCACTAAGTATAGTCTTATATTCACCCCCAAAACAGCAGATTTAGTTAAATTGCTACGTGTCTGCAGCAATGCTAAACATTCAGAGAGTCACAGAGACCGGCTTGGTGAAAAGTCAGGCCGCCAAATTGGCTACGACTGCACTACTGCTCCAAGCGACTTCTAGCCCCTTATAGATGCAGCCAACAGATGGCGACAGATTGGAACAAGTGTGATATCGTTGTAATCGCCTGATATCTGTTTCAGCCCTGTGGGCCTTTGCATTCTTCATTTATCTATCTTATAGCATGGATCTCTTCGGTCGTATGAATATTGATCAGTATTCATTGTGTTTATAGATATTTAAGTGTTTTTCCGGAGATTTGTGTTATTTGTAACGTGGCTTTATGGAAATAAGTAGTGTTTTGAAGTATAACGGCCAGTAAACAGTGAACATGGAGACTGCCTGAGTATATCTTTATACATTTATAAATTCTTTATAATATTGTATCATAAATGTTGTATTTTTGTGTATTTTTGTCATCTTCTTAATTATATTGATGATATTGTCCTTGAAATTTGGATTTTATACTAAGGGAGGAGAACATTTATAAATAATATTACCATTATTCTGGAATAGTAATATAAATAGGTTTACTTACAATGGATTCATACTCCTTAGCTTCTTACCCTTCACAGGAGACCAGAAATATGCATATTGCATACGCTTAATGGAGCTATTCCGGATTCATTTTGGGTATGCTATTTTTTCAGAGGGCTAGGGCTAAAAGTTAAAAGGTTAAAAGAGTGAACCTAGAAAAGTTACCTAGTCTCACTTAAAATGTTGTTTATATATACGTGTGCGTATTTCAGGGGTGAACAGAGTTTGGAGGCCACTGTTTGTTTGTTGAACTTAGAAGTGATTGGATGCATCAACTAAATCAGCTCCTGTCTGTCCCATTTTCCCAATCAATCCCACTTTGGATACTGCAGCAGCCCTCCAGATATTTCCTCTGGCTGGGGATCAATAGTGTGATTGAATGATTGAAGACTACTAATCCAATTTACTTTATCCCTCCCATTTGACCGCGATCCATTCAGAGGCCCTGAATTGTTTTCCCCTGTTTTCTTTAATTTAAAGTAGGCTAAATGACGGATAGAGACAGAAGGTATTAGTGTCTTTGGGCTTGATTGTGATCACTGGCCACCGAGTACATCTACGCTTGGTTTGAATTTGTCATTGTACACAGACTCTGCTTTTCAGTGCTATCCATTTAGATGAGTGCTGTTACAAATCAGCTGGCTTTCCAGCATATTCACCTTGCCACAGCTTCCATTGCTCTGAAATACGCTGTAGGCAGTTACTCTGAATTCAAGGATCTTTGAAAGTCTGGGACATAGAACACACCAGGGCCCTGACTGTATTATGTTCGACAAACAAGTCGCAAACATGAGCCCTGCTGAGAACCATTTCAACCCTTTTTAGCTAGTCGCGAGAGCCGTTCACATCTCCCTTGATGGAGAGCAAGGAGCTCTACAGTCATTGATATTTAGATGGATGCACAATCATCCAAACAGTCGGAGAGACCTTGGTTTCAGTTGCAGCCTTCTGCGACCACTTGGGATTCGAAAGAATACCCTGAATCTGTCCATCCTACACAGACCTGAAGACCTTGGTGGCTCACAGTAACCCACCTTTGTTAATACCCTGTATTCATCTTTGCCCTTTTAGTGTTCCGGTTGCGTCTTGTCTGCAAAGTACCCGTCAGTGTAAGAAAATGAGTTGCGGCGGGATGCCTGAGAGAAAGCCTTTACCGGTTTAGGATCAGCCACAGGTATTAAGCTGCTCTCTGGGCCAAACAAAGCTCCGGCAAAAGGCCCAAGCAGGCAGACGGGGAACTTGGACAACAGGGAATCAGATTGAGGGAAATCATTGAGATACACTGACGCATGGTAATCTGGGGAAAACAGAAAACCGAGGCATTAATGTTTGTTTTGTGTCAAAATTACCGTCGGAATGTGTTGCTATTTGATGTCAGAATAAAGGATCAAGAAACGCGGGTACTGAATTCATATTTTGTGCTTTTTTCCTCCCTTCATGTTCTATCAAGCGCTGACTTAACCAGCATCATGTCTATCTCAGGTTTATCTGGCTGCATCTTCTATCCCTTTCCTCATTCCATTCTGTATCTCGCATACTTCAGAGGTTTTTCTTTTTTTCTCGGAAATCACTGGCAGGTGGCAGGAAACGAATCCTCTGCCTGTTTCGTCTCCTCTGGTATTTCTCGCTCGTCATCAGTGTAATGCAATAAAGGCCAGCCACCTGCCCCGGCCACCGCAAACCACCACCTATTACAACAGTGCTTTTGTCTTTACACACAAAGACACAGGGCCTCTGTGGAGTTTTTTGGGGGGGGGGTGGGGGGGACTGGTTTGTGCGGCTTCATGTTGAATTGAATTGGATTAAGTAAAACACACATTTTGAGCACAACTAATTCACCAGTTTCATTTCAAGGCATGTTTACATGTTGCTGTTGTCATGTGAAAAGCCTTATGTATTAAATTAAATGGAAGGATAACATGATTCTTTATAGGTTTAGAGAATTCCACACCCTCCAGCATATGAAACCATTTCAAAGTGACAATAACTGCTATCATGCTGACAAATTAAAAAAAATGTTATACGTGATATTTAAACCCCACAGGCGACATGTCCTGTTTGTTATGTGTTATATGTTGATCTGTTAAGGGTAACAGTTCAATATACAAATGCACAAGGGGCTTTAGTCACTGCAGTCTTGAGGGAAATAAGGCAGGAACAGTTTTGTGTAAAGCTCAATCAATATGTTCTTTAGAAAGCAAAAGAAGGTCTTGCGTGCGCTGTCCATTTAATAGTGTTAGCGGTAATATAGTCTGATGTATATGGTTTATGAGGCAATAATACTTCAAGGTTTGTAGTTTTTTACTCCAGCTGATCATATCCTCAACTGCCTATATTGCAGCAGCTGTCATAAAGCAACATCCTGTAAGCTGCTGTATAAAATCACAAAAACAATAAAATTATGGATGCATAAAGCACAGACTTAAAGGCATGCATGTTTCATGGCTCATATCGCCCAGCATTAGGGAGTACATTGGAACATGGCCCATACCCTGGATGGTTTAAATTCTTAATATACTTGCCGTCCCTAATGCATTTACATGGTGAGACTATTTTTGTAAAAAAAAAAATCCTGTTTGCTCCCCAAGGTTGAGAAATGGATGAGGGTCAGACTTTATCGCAATTTTGCCCGATATTCGATCAGGAAAGTGGAGAAAAAACAGCCGGCCTCCTTTCGCTCACTCCTCCGTTCAATAAAGCTCCCATTGAGTGGAGGAAAAGCGCAGACGCACCTTTTCTTTTCACCCTGAGGGGAAAGTACCTCACACTGAGGCTATCACTGAAAGGTCAAGCCTCTCCGAATCTCATGGAAACTCCATTCAGGATACACACTTCCCGTACCATACTGGGCTTCGTCTAGCTATCATCTCTGTTACAATAACATTTCTGCAACCCGGCAGGGTGATATGGTCTCCAGAGGAGGAGAGAATGTCAGAACAACGCTTTGACCTTTTGATCGGCGTGAATATAGATGGGCATCTAACACTCTGTTGATGTCAGAATAGCAACCTGTGTCTTTCGCATTAACGGTGACCTTTTTCTCTGTCACTGCTCTGTGTATTTCTTTAACACACACAACTTTAACATTTAAGCATATTTATATTTATATAGCACCTTTCAAAAAATGGGATAACAAAGTGCAACCAGAAGTGACACGAAAGTGTAGAGATTAGCACAACTGAATAAGCTGAATAAGATATTTTTAGGTGACCAAAATGTTATGAACTGAAAACACACTGTGAAAGGGTAGAAGTTGTAAGACAAAAACACGGACAACTCCCAGACCGGACAACGCCGTGGTAGCAACCTGTCAATCACAAGATAGCCATACCCTAAAGCATACTCTGCTTTATTACCTGTTTTAATCTAAATGGAGCATAATCTACTTAATAAGCATCATGCTGTATTGAAGAAGACTCTAAACTAGCGATTAAGACCATTAACTCATGTTTACAATGTTTACTGAGATAATAAATCAAGTGAGCAGTAGGGTCATTTTCTCATAGACTTTTTTACAATTTGACTTATTTTTGTAACCAGAGGAGTCGCCCCCTGATGGCCATTAGAAATAATGCAGGTTTAAGGCTTCCACAATGGCTTCAATTTTCAGAACTGGAGGTTTCGCCTTGGATGCAATAAGATGATCAACATTGTAATTTCGAGCATGTTGGCATACTGATGTATGTTGTGAACTAAAACAGAGCTGCTAGCATGGCTGTAGACTCTTAGTTGAGAGGTAAGGATAAACAATAGGTAGAAATGGGACTTACTTGGTCAAGATTACAAAAGAGACACTGAACTAAAGAACTAAAGACCTTTAGAGTTGGGTTTTGCTTGAAAAGAAGTAGTTTGTACGATGTGTTTTCCATCATAGAGAGGGGTAAGACATGATTTAGTTTAAACATGGGGATAACAGCGCACATATTCATTCTCCTAGAAGTTATTCATAGTGTTGAACTTGTTTATTAACATAAAAAGTGACAGAAACAGTTCTCTCAAGAATGAAAAAAGAGAACTAGAAAGAGAAGTTCAAAGGTCGGAAAGGTGTGGTGGGTTTCTGAAGCTATTCTGAGTTTACTGGCAGCTTTACACCTGATTATTGGACTGGGGTCAGGTTTGTTGCTACATCACTCACCACTTACTGTACCCACCACTGGTCTGCTGGCCTTGTGAATTACTACACCAAAGAAGGTAAATCTCCTTTTAGTCACATAGAGTTTCCTGTAACAAGGCACTCTAACACAACACATTTTTCTTGATACAACTGCATTCCAGCAAGTACTCAGATAAAATGTTGGCAGTAAATGAATGTTGTATTGTTGATCAATTCATCATTGATCATATAGCGCCTGTTTGGCTGCACTAGCGTATAAAACAGATCATAAAAGCAGCTACAATATGAAATTTTGTCAAGTGTTTTTGTTCGGCTTTATGACCCAGAAGCACAATAACTCGCTGAAAAAATATCCTACAAAATACACTTTATCCATCGAAATCCCTCTTGTGGCTTTGTGGAGGATTTGTGGTTCCACGCGAGTCTAACGCAAGACTCGTACCTCCGGCAGAAAAACAAAGACAAGTGCCTCTTTCACGCTGTCGCCGTGACTGGCAGTCCTCCCACACAGTCATACACATGTGAGTGCACACACACACACACGCACACACACACAAGCATAACACTGAGAAGCCCAGGCAGCATTGCCAAGTAGAGCCCGCTACCTCTTACAAACCTCATGTTTATGCACACAGTTTGTGTGTTTCTGGCTGTCGGTGATGGGACTTTGTTGACACACCGCAGCAGCAGTGAAGAGAAGAGGAAAGCAGGGACGAGATAATATGAGAAAGAAGAAGAAGAGATGAGGACATAATGAGTCGGAGAGGAGCCCCATGACAGGTCTACAGTTGGGAGTGTTTTGAAAAGAGAAGAAGAAAAAGATGAAGAGGCTGAGACAAACCAAGAAGAGGGAGGCACGAGTTGCAAAGTCAGCAGACGTGTGTGGAGACGTGTGTGTGTGTGTGTGTGTGGGCGAGAGAGAGAGAGAGAAAGTTCCTAGGTGAGAACCGCTGGTATAGGCAAGTTAGTTAGAGTGTGTGTGTGCGTGAGAGAGAGAGAGAGAGAGAGAGAGAGAGAGAGAGAGAGAGAGAGAGAGACTAGGTGAGAACCGCTGGTATAGGCAAGTTAGTTAGAGTGTACGTGCATGTGTGTGTGCATTGACCACTATGAGTTAAGATCCCAGATGGAATAGGTTCATATATCATTCTCCTAATGGTGTTGGCCCAGAGTCAAATCTTTGAGATATCTCCCTTTCTCTCTCATTATGACTTAACGACTTCAGGATCCGTCTCCATTTAGCTCTATTTTAGCTGGGCTGTCATAACTGTTGAGATTTACTGCAGAGCGACGCCTCCACTCCCACTGCATTTAGCAACCCAAACATGTCTCGGCTGAGCAGGCGGCTGGATTAATAGTGAGATTTCAGTGTTTTCAAGCCATAAGGATGTTAATATACTTTTCAGGTCCCAACACGAGGCTTTGCTCTTGCAGCACATGGTCTGCACTAAACCCATAAAGTGTTCTAATATAAATGTTGATTTTTGTGAGATGGTATCTGTGAAAGAGGTCATGTAAAAGCATGGAGGAAGCAAAACTTTGTTTGGCAAAAGAAACATGTCACAAGATAAGATTTTTTATTTATTTTTACTCTTACAGGTTACAGTGATTCATTCAAATATTTCCATGAAATTGAATATGTGGGCATGTGGAAAAATAAAGTTCAGAATGAAAGGTACAGCTATAAGAGTGAGAGTAAAGCAGTTTTGCAGGGATGGAGAGAAGTACCATATCCTAAAAGTATAGTAATACTCATACTGATCATTTGGTAAAACCTTTAATGATTATTATTTTTAATTAAACTGAGTAGAATTGGTGCAAAACTCTGCAAAGGTAAAAGTAAAACATTCCAATTTTAAAATATAGTCATGTTAAACAATATTAAGATTGGGAAAGATGGGAAAATGGTACCCTTTAACAAGTTGAAACATCTGTTTTGATTTAAGAGTTTTAAAATAGAAAATCTTATTCATAACTAAGGTCCATCTTGAGGTTTTATTATTTTAAAGAACATGGTCACAGGCTTAATAGAGAGTTCCGTCACTATATAAGTTGTTGTCTCTTGCCTCGTCAGATAACTTATCTTGCTTTTGACATCGGTGGGAGAGAGACTTGGGTGTGTCCCTGACCAAAGGACAGTGGCAGTAACACTTGTGCACCTGTTGTGGCCTTGTCCTCCAGTGAGTAGATTTTGGGATAAAGGAAATGTAAGATTATCTTCTATTCTGGATCTGAAAATACCACAAAGTCCAGTAGTCTGCCTGCTTGGCACAAGGATAGAAAATACAGTCAATGCTCACGATACGCATCACTGCATTCACTTTTTTGTCAGTTATACATGTTTTGATGAATTGGAAATGACATGAACCAAATGGCTTTAATATTGCTTGCTTGTTGGTCTGTTTTGATCTGTTTGATTTTGTATTGCACATGGTGTTGGACACTATTGTTTTACATAAAAGATTAGTGTTGTCTAACATTTTATATTGGTACATGTAGTATGTCCGTGTTTTGTTCCTTTAAATGCAAAAACTATCAATTCATTAAAATTAAGATTCAAATATAAAAATGCTGAAAATTGCCCAAATTACAGCACATACATATAAATTGTCAAAAGTCAAAATAGTGTCAATGTTTTGTTGATCATCTCATCGTATTTCAGTACCAGCATTGCTTACAGTAACACTTTCATTTCTGAAACCCTTGTAATTTGGCATAACAGCTACTCATATTTTAAGAAATACACTTATTCGCTTGCCTAAAGATGAACGAGAAGATCGATACCTCTCACACATCTGTCTATCAAACATGGAGCTACAGCCAGGAGATGGTTAGCTTAGCTTAGTTTAAAGCCTAAAGATTGAATTCAGAGAATTTAATCTGTGCCTGAAGGAGAAATTTGAGCTGAGTTTGCAAAAACAAATGCAAACAAAAAATGTATTCACACAGACAAACAATCTGACATGCATCTGCTTTCTTGTCGAGTCAGATGAAGAGAACAATGCCACTGTCATGTCAATATGGAAAATAGGAAACTGCAGCCAGGAGACGGTTAGTCTAACTTAGCATAACTGGAAACTGGGGAAACAGCTAGCATGTTTCTGTCCAGACTTTTTAAAAGCCTCACAGCTGTTGTTTTTCAAGTTGTGGTTTTTCTGCCAGCTTTTTGACTCCAGGAAGTCAAGTCATATTTATGTCTGTCATATTTACTGCACGGACATTAGAGGGGCATAAATCTTCTCATCTAACTGCAGCAAGAAAGCGAATAAGCATTACCCTAAAGGTTTATTGGGTGAATATTAATTATTCCTTTAAAATGCACCAGTCTCTTCATGATGCTTAAGATTAAAGGTCAGCCTACAGGTCAGGGAGCACCTCAGGCAATCAGAGTAAAAGTTAACCAACAAATTGACCACAGATGACTGTTATTTGTTGAGGACCAAGGAGGGTGCTGAGGGTCGCTGCTATATCGGGACCCGACCAGCTAGCGACATGCTGGGGAGGCTTGGCGGTCGACGGAGCCGCACTCTAAAATAAACTAACTTGTTCCGAAATGATCCAAACAGGGACACTCATCCATCCAAAGCCAGCCTTCATTAAAGTGGTCCACCCAAGCTCTAATTATAGGATTACTGGGCAGCCAGCAGGACAAACACAGCAAGGGCCTCTAGTTGGATGCAGCTGCCCCAAAACACGCTCATCACTGCACCTAGTGACCCAGGTATCCACCCCACACACACACACACACACACACACACACACACACTCCTGCACAAACCCCAAACACTCATTTACACAGTGCTTGTCTTTATCTCGCTCTCCGCAGGACGCTGCACACACTCAGTTTGAACACGCACAAGCCAAAGAAGCCATATACCTGGGTAAGTATAGTGCTGATCGTGTACCTCCCTCACAGACTTAAAAATAACCCCAAGGTGGAGCGGCAAGGAGAGTCAGCCCCACGGTCTGATAGCAGAGGGAGGCAGACAAGGTCAGGAGAACTCTTCTCAATAACACCTTATTATAGCCACAGACAGTCTGGGCTTTTAAGATGTTTTAAGCGATGACCCAGGGGAGCCTGTATCACCACTTAAGAGTCCTGATTCAAGCTGAAACATGCATCCTTCCTCCCTTTCTGTTTTTCTTGATATTTTTTTCTGATATGTTTTAGTTTCGGTCCTTCATTCATTCCCTCTGTGCTTAGATCAGGAAATCCGTTTGCTGGTTGCTGGTATGACCAACAATGAAGAGATGATTGTATCTGCTTCAGTCCAGGTTTGGAATGCAACAGAATTTGGATTCAAACTCGTTAGAACTGATCCCTCTATTTTATTTTGACTGGGTTTTAGCCATGCTAGCAGAATGGCTCTAGGAACATTTGGACTTAGCCTGTGAAATATGTCAACATCTGATGGATTGGCACAACATTTTGTCGACATTCATGGCTCCCATAGGATAAATCCTACTGACTCTGGGGATTACCTTTAGTTTTTTTTGAGTGAAATGTGTCTGAATGGATTTCTATGAAATTTGGTACAGACATTGATATTCCCCTATGGATGAATAAGGAGGATCTATAACTTTGGTCATCATCAGTGTGCCCAATACTTTGTTTTTGCACCAAATACCCAATAACATTCCCATCAGCCTCAGTTGTTCTTTGTGTTTTGTGCATGCTAACATGCTAAAGTAAAATGGTGAACATGGTAAACATCATATTTGAAAGATGTTAGCTCAAAGCACTGCTAAACACATCAGACCAATTCTATGAGGCTGATGTGTAATTATCTTTCATGATGGTTCACAGGTGTTATCCACCCTGCAAGTAAAGATATTTGGGTGAAACATTGTTTTTCTTTTTTTACAATTTTTACATTGTACTGCCATAAAATATGGGTTTCATGTAGCTTCAACTCACTGACTGTGATTATACTAATGAGAACAAAACAGCCCACTTGAATTTAAGTTTTGTCATAATGAATAATGAAGGAATACATTCTACATTTTGTAGATACACTGTTACTGTTGTAGAGCTACTGATCTGTAAAGAGCTGCCAAGATGGTTTTTTTAAGCCCTCGGGTATCATCTTGAAGAACAATGAATCATATTTCTTCGAAATTAGATGCCAATTATTTTTTTATCAACAACTTCAGTCCTTCTGTAAATAAAGAACAAAGTAATGATCACAAACAGAACACATCTCTCTCACACATCCCCTAATATGCAATCAAGCAGAATGTCAACCTTGCTTTGTGCTGACACCGACAAGTGATAATTGTGTAAACAAAAGGCGAATCATTCATTCAAACATTGTAAGGAAACAGATGAAAAGGGATAACAAAAGAATACAAACAATGCCAAGAAGAGCCACGCAGTGAAAACTAAAAGCAGAACCACTTTGGGTTGAGAGCAATTCAGAAACAAGCCTTTCAAACATGTCACCAGGTCTTCTGTGATTGTGGATGTTTTTACCGAAGTGATTATCATGACGGTTTAAATGCGTCTGTGTTTGCGTTTACACATCTGGCTTCTGAAATCGAGATGGAGGTGAGGAGGGGCTGAGAGTGGAGGAGGGTCGAGGAGACGGAGGAGCCACGAGAGCGGCGTGAGGCTTATTGGGGCCAACAGAGGGCATTGTTATCTGTAATATCCATTCAAATGTGCCGCATCAGATGCAGTGAGTGCATACTCTGCTCGGGGATGGAAATTAGACTTGTTCCCCACTCAGCCCCGGTCACGCCAAGGGCAAATTCAGACAAATTAATTTACTCAGACAATACATATGGATGTATGAGAGAACAGAGGGCCGTGAAGCAGAGAGGTCGATGCCTCCGTACGCCGGCCAACCTGCCCTCACTTTCTTTTCTTGTACAATACTAAACAGCTGTCAGCATCGTACTACCATGCAGCTTCAGGGTGACTTTCACATTTCAATTTAATGTCGTGTCGATGTTTTTTTTAAAAGATTATTTTTTGGCCATTTTTGCCTGTGTTAGATAGACAGGACAGACGGTGAAGGGGAGAGAGAGCGACTGGGCCCACGGATCGGATATGAACCCTGGCTGCTTGAAGGTAAAGTGAGATGTAATCTAACAAGGATGCATTTCTTTTAAATGCATTGCGCTCTTACTTCCTTATTCTTCACAATGAATGAACCACACTTGAGCCACACTTGTTTGTATTGTTACAACAGGAAGTCACGACGAAAGTAAAATAAAATAACCCAATAAGAAAATAGCAACAAGAAGAAAAAAGAAATGCTTTTCAGTTTCCCATTCATTTACTTACACTAAATAGAGATATATATTGATATAGAATATTGGCAAACAAAACAAAAACGTCATTTTTCATTTTCCCTCGAATCTCCTCTTGCCTGAATCTATTTGGCAGACGTTGTACAGTAGCAAAGCTCCCCCTTCACCGTGATGGTGCAGATAGGAACACGGATAGCACTATCTTGCTATCCCCCTGTGCTATCTCACTGAGAGACACTGTGAAGTGTAGAGGACATAAATCTTGTGTATTTACGACCTGTGCTGTAGTCAGCTATCTATTAGGATGCCCTGCCCTCCTCCTCCTCTTCCTGATCTTGTCTGTGCAAGGTCTTGGTGCTTTTAATACTGTTTGTCACATGGGACATCAGAGGCTGGCGTTTCTCAATCAGGCTGTTGTGTCACAGATTCCGATCAAAAGGAGCTCTGTCAAAAAAAAAAAGGCTTGGTCATAGAAAATGTGACTGTTGCACACAAAGGGGGGAATTTGACACGGGTAATCTCAGAGTTGGATCCTTTTGTCTGTGGATTTGTTGTTTTCTTACACTGCTCTTTGTCACGATAGCATGCTTTTCTGCCCAGTAATAGAGTGAGATTATTCATTTGGAGTTGCAAATTGTCATCTCACAAAAGTCCACTTCTATTACCAGATCTGAAGCGCTAATGTCATTTGACAGCATATAAAGTGAGAGTTAAAAAAAAAAAGAAGAAAAAGTGTCGACGCATCAGCCCCGACGGTCGAGAGCGAGAGAATCCCCTCGACGCTGAGAAACTCGGCTACAATTACACAAGACGGGCCTTGTGAGGAGCCGTTGACCCATCGACTGCTGTGATCCATGTCTGACTGACATCAATACACATTCATCTCTGCTTGTTTCACCTCAGGCTAGTAGGCCACAGGCTACAGAGGCTGGCGTGAGATCTGGACAGGCAACAAGCATCACTTTGTCTTCCGCGCTCGCACTATCGCTGACATCAAACACCATAGGAGGCGATCCGATGGACCTTTTGCTTTGTTGGGAATTAGTCACTGTTAAAGGGCCCTGAAATGTCAGTGGTCAGGTGAATCTAATGTATGGAAGCCTGCCATGAAAGAGGCGTTCCTTTAGCAGAAATGCAACAGTGTTTTCTTAATGTCTCAGAAACGTCAATGCAGTGGAGCTGAATCCACTGTTAGTCACTTGACACCTGATGCATATTTATTGTTGGAAAACAATCTCTTCCTGCTCAATGTACCACTACACACACACACACACACACACACACACACACACACACACACACACACACACAAACATACTTAGACCTTCAGATTAGCAAAGACCTCTATGCAGCTGTTTTAATTTTGCCTTTACATCAGCTTCATTAACATTCACAACTAATGTTTTGTTCCACTGGGTAAATCCCCCCACAGAGCCTATCTTAAGCCATCTCCACTCTTCTCTCTTATAAATCTATTCTGTGTTAGTACAAGAGCCATCGCCACCACCGCCCTCCCTCTCTCTCTGGGCTCTTTTTAATTATAAACTAATCTAGGGAGGTAATCACAGACAGCATGATCAGTTACTCATGCATATATGCCATACTATGAAATGCAAGCAGTTTATTACCCTATCTCTACTGCCTATTTACAGCCACCAGGAAGCATGGATGCAGCCATAATGCTGTGCCAATTAGCCGTAAAAAAGAAACATTAGTGCACTGACTGGATATTGGTGAAAGCTGCAATTGGCTTTTATGGCAAGTTGGTGTATGTGCTCCATGTGGTATATAGGTTAGAGGTCAGAGCAGCAAAAAAGTGTGGAGTCAGTTTATTTCTCTAGTACTTTTATTTTTTTGCCTTATTGAAGGCTGGAAGGTGCTTTGTGGTTTTCATTTCATGCAGCCTTTAAACTTCATTGAAGATGTGATTGGTGCTGAGTGGCAGCGGTGCAGGATGGAACTGGATCCTCAGACTGATGAGCGGTCTAATAGGCCTGTCTAATGTATCATCGATGGATTGACTGCCGTCTCGGAGGAGACATTTCAGAGGGATTCCAGAAGATGAATTTCAGGGGGGGAAGAAAAAAAAAATGCTTTGCTGCTGCGTGTAACCCAAGCTGAATATTGGCCAGTGGAAAGACGCCCTCTTCTTGTGCAGCCGGGATGTGCAGGGAGGATTTATTCCGAGAGGAATACAGACACGCAGTTGCTTCACAGGGTTGCAGAGTCTCTCTCTCTCTCTCTCTCTGTCTCTCTGTCTCTCTCTCTATCTCTCTCTGTCTCTCCCCTCAGCCAATCTGGGCACGGTGACGCTGCGCAAAGGCTGGATCTAGTCTTAGCTTCATCATCATATTTAACACACCCACCCAGATTCGCACATGCTACAAGAAGTGCATTCTCCCTCCTATCCCACTTTTACTCTTAGAGGTGGCCTGGCCCTGCGGGAGTGCCTCCGTCTCCTGTTACCTGTGCAGTTTATTCTGTTGGCTCGCCTCGGGTGATTAGTCGGGACTCGGATGTGACAGAAATCACGCATCCTGTGGATCGCCGAGGTGCGGATGAGAGAGCACACACTACTTTTTTTTCGGGGACTTTCCCGAAAAGCTTTTAAGATGTGAAGAGCTTGCACTTCCCGTACTACATTTCTTTCCGGGGCCGAAGTCCCAGCTGATCCGCGGCTGCCCCCCTCCCCTCCGCTCAGGATCGCGGCTGGATGGTGAGACCGATGCGAGCCCCTTGGACACGCACGTTTGGACGGATCGTTCCCCGCTCGCGCATCGCAGCTGCTTTTGGATCCTACACCCACTTGTCCGCCACTCCGTGTTCCTTCTGACACACCCGCCGGTCGCCAGGAGAGCGGCAGCGGGACGGCGATGTGGCTCGCGCAGATCCGCCGTTGGTCTGAACCGACTCAACGTGTTCTACCTGGACGCTTGCGGATGATTCTGCGCTTTTGAACTCTCCTGGACCCTCTCGCGCACAAAGCAGGACTCTGATGTTGAAAATACAAAGGCTGAACACTGAATCCTCTACTCAAGACGGCAAGTGAAGATGGGTCCTACGTGTTTAATGTGTATTTCATTAGATTGGCGTCCAGTCTGATAAACATCATCAGCGATGTAGTCAGCTTGTTCATCTGCGTGCTGATCATTTGCAGTAAATACTCACATCTGCTCAAAAAGGAGACCATGAAGATGATCCTCCTGCGCAAATTCCGGGTTCTGATCCTCATGGTGTTCCTCATCGCGTGCTCCATGCACATAATGATAGACTTGTTACCAAAGCTGGAGAGGCACGGCAACAGCGGCTGCTCGTGCTCCCACACGCCGAGCGAGGAGCCTCAGAGCTGGGGGAAGCAGGGCTGGCCTAACAAGCACACGCTGAGAATCCTCCAGGACTTCAGCAACGAGCCCAGCTCCAACGTCTCC
Organism: Ophiodon elongatus; assembly: GCA_016806645.1. Lineage (NCBI taxonomy): Eukaryota > Metazoa > Chordata > Actinopteri > Perciformes > Hexagrammidae > Ophiodon > Ophiodon elongatus. The sequence goes on from JACSYO010001932.1 coordinate 1,388,856, forward strand.
TCCCACTCGCTGGAACGGGTCCCGATCACAGCGGACAAGACGCAGGCTCTCCGGAGGCTGGAGCACCTCGGCCAACGCGCGGACAGGAAGAGGCAGTTCACGCAGGACGCCGCGGTGACCAAACACATGCCGCTCAGGGGTTCAAGGTTGTCGGCTCTCTACGACCACCCCTTGTATAAAAGGTCCCTGCCGCCTCTGACGGACGAGGACACGCTGTTCAACGTCAACACGGACATCAGATTTGACCCCAAAGCCGCAGAGGATCAGGCATGGTAAAGCGTCCCGCTCCCCGAGCCCCGTTTGAGCGCACAAATCAGCTCTAATGCAACAGAAGCTTTTAACTACACATTTTGTGATTTGAAGGCTTTGAGTTGAGTTCTGCGCAATCACATTACCGTAACTCATGCTGTTGCACAACACCTGTCACTGTTTACATAAAACACATCTGCCGGTCCTCTTTCTCCTTCACCCCCTTTCCTCTCCTCACCTCAGGAATAACGAAGGCAACACGGAGGAGTTGAGCCCCACGGGGGAGCTGACGGCCGAGTCCTACCCCAACTGGCTGCGCTTTCACATTGGGATTAATCGATACGAGCTGTACTCCAGACACAACCCGGTCATCGACGCTCTCCTGAAGGACCTGGTCACCCAGAAGATCACCAGCGTCGGTGAGTCATAAGGCGCAGAGAGGGGCGGACAGCAGGAGGGCTTCACTGCACAGATGGAGGGTCAAAATTACACTTTACTCTGAAGACACCCAGCTGATATAGCAGAAAACTGTTTCGTGAACATTTAAAAAAAAAAAAAAAATCTTAATAGCATTGTAACATGCTGATAACTGACAGTATTGGGTTGGTCTCATGAGGCTGGAAAGGAATTTGCTCCATTAGATCCTCCCTGGTATGTTAAAAGCAAACACAAAGCGTTCAGAAGATGATCAAACAGTGCTGGGGTTTGTCAAACTAAACAGACATTTGAATAGGAAAAGTTTCCGACTATTTGTAACTGTAATAACATCTCAGGACCAGGTCATAATACCTGGAGAGGAAAAGGGGGAGACGGGTCTTAATCTATCTATATATATATGTATATATATATAGAGATATATATATATAAGTATATAAGTTTTCTTCAGGGGAAATGGCCCAAATGGTACAAAAAAACAGCCCAAATTATCACAAGCAAGTTTTATCCGCCCAATTGTGTGGGAAACAGGGGAGGAGAGTTCTAACAAGAAGCCAAAGGGGGGATGTGTGCCTCCAATGTAACGGGGTCTTCTGGTTCAGAGTGAGAGGAGGTTCTGCTCAGTAATGAACAACCATGCTCCTCGTTGCCACCGGCACCGACAACATGAACACACTCATAAGTCTGCATAACACACTCATAAGTCTGCATAAAGGTGGAAGTCAGGCGGTCGTATGACAGGAGCTGAACAATGGTCGGCCTGCTGCCTCCTCCTGCTTCACAAAGCTGAAGGAATAATTAAACGCAGCTGTCACCTCTCATGGGTCCCCACAGAACACCTGGTCTCGATGCAAATCACATATCCACACATCGCGGGTTCGATTCAAATCAAACGCCGTGGCTTTTTATTTGATTGACAAGTGCACGGTGGATTTAACCTTCTGCAGAAAGCCGCGAAGCCTGCGCTGCAAGTGCAAGTAGACACCTAACAGAGGCGATCATATTCACGCTGGGGCAGTTACACGGAATCTATTTCCCCTTTTTTTTTCTTCTTTCTGGGATTGTCTTCCTTTTTTTTTGGCTCAGTCCAGCTCCCACATTCCAAGAGTGCTTGTCGACTCAAGGTCGCCCATCTTGCGCTCGCTGTGAAAAGTGATTGCAGATTTCAGGTTCATTTGCCAAAAACAAAACCGTTACTGGCCTTTTAGTAAACGATTAAAAACTGGGAGTAGGATCAGCTGTTTAAACTAGCATCCCTTTCTGGTCCCTTTAGGAAGCATTTCTTTCTTTCTTTCTTTCCTTTCTACTCAAGATGTCCTCTAGATTTTCTTTGTCTTGCTTTCTGACTCTTGGGCTGGGTGGATATAGGAAGCAGTTCTCAGCGTCTGTAGCCAGCTAAATACATGGTGGCTCAGTAATTACAGAGCCTTAACACAGGCCTGGGGCAGAATACCAACAGAAGCCAATAGCAGTTGCATATTATCTAAACTCATGGATAGTGCTCGCATGTGTTATACACTATAACCTCTTTTGAGAAACTTTCATCAATGAGGACATGTGCATTGACATAAGCAGCAGATATGATAAATATGACTTACAGATGTTTGTGAAAGTCTGTAACTTCGATGAGACCAAAAAAAGACTTGAGGACGTTTAACATTTTGCAACATGAAGTCTCTTTACAAACACGGTCTGTTTACTGTGAGCGGAGGTGGAAATTAAACATTATAATTGTCATGGTCCCTGCATGCGGTTCCTGTCAATTACAATTAGAGCTGCCTTTTTTCTGTTAAAATGCCTCCGAACTTCCACAGGAATGCTGTTCACATAGAAGCAGGTGAGGTCAGACGGATATTGATTCTTTCACTTTTAATTTCTTTCTCTTTCAACATTTTTCTTGTACTCATGAATCCCATATGTAAAGATAAATGAGAGCATTGATTGAGAAGGTTGTTCTTTGGCAAAAGACCACCGAAACACTGCTCTCGATCGATGAGCTAAAAAGAAAGAACCAGGCCCGGTGGCTGCTCTGCTCTTTTCATTTTATTGCAAATTTCGCTGTATTTCTGCCATGAATAGTCCTCCGCCCAGCCCAGTCCCACGAGTGCCTTTAGAATGCATTATCATGTACAAAAAGGGAGAAAACATGAAGGATAGGAGGATGAATAGGAGCACAAAGAGACAGAGCGAGATAGAGACGGACCCTCCAGAGAATACACAGGGAGAGTAAACAGCGGAGGAACAGAGAGCATCAGGCGAGCACTGGCTGTCCTTCACCCCCTCACTCTGCCTTCCCATCAAACAAACATTGTGACATCAGCACTCTTTTTAGAAAGCGGGCACACTCACAAACACATGGCTACGCATATGCTGTATACAAGCCCACGTACGCATCAGTGTGCTTTGTTAACATGGCAGATGAAGTTTCAGGCTTCAGATGCACAATGACATGTCTCCTAAGTGAGAATGAAATCAATGTCAGTAAATATTACATTACGGTTAACATGAACAGGGTATAGTCCTATTTCGTCATGCGTGTATTGATTTATGATTTGTTTCTTATCTCTGAAGGTTTGTGTATTTCCTTCTACTGGTCAACACAATTCTGGTTACTTTATATGCAGAATGTTTGCTTGTTACTTCATTTTGGTGAAGTTCTGGAGCCTCGTGACCGTGCTTAGCATGCTTAACTTGTTCTTTTCGCATTTTCTTGTCATGCCTCATTTGTATTTTTGAGGGACAGTTGTCAGTAAACAGTAGACATTTTGAACATGGACTGCTTTTTAACAAATAGATTGAGCCACAAGAGCAATTCAGCATTTATTAGACAGAATTGCCCAACTTGTACTTGTCTCAGCTTGTTAAATGTGATGATTTTGGAGGTTCACTCTGTTTTATATTATTTTAATTTCATTTTATTTTAAGATTTTGGACAGCTGGGTGGACAAAACCAACAATGTAAAACCATCTCATTGGGTTTAGGGATTATGTGCCGGTCAATTTCCACTATTTTCTGATACTGTATAATCAGTCTTTGTCAGTGCAGAGCTGGTCTGAAGGGGAAAAAGCTAAGAGCAACGGTACAGTCAAGTGCAAAATGGCTAAGTTGTGTAATTGAATGGGCAATAGTTGAACACTGGTTAAAAAAAAGAAAAGAATACAGTGACTTTTATTCAGTTATTCATTATGATGTTGGACAGTCAACAGCCTTTTTAAATAGCTTACCTGAAACCTAAAGTTTGGTTAGTTTAAATTTTGTAAGGCAGCTCAGCTAACTAGCTAATACCACTAGTTAACATCTAGGTTGTCAAATTGGCCATTTATTTTGTGTGTATTTAAAAAATTCCAGTGGGTCAATTGTTTGTCAAAGTACAAACTGTAAGCCCACAGCTCATTTCTTTGGTCTATATATTACCATACCTCCCGTTACAAGAAATATCCATAGTGGCATTTATGTATCATTAATGGCAGTGTTGTCTGTTTCCCTTCAACAGCAATGAAGTCTGGAGGCACTCAGCTCAAGCTCATCATGACCTTCCAGAACTACGGCCAGGCTCTCTTTAAACCCATGAAGTAAGTGTTGTACTATGTGTAAAGTTCTTGCAAGCGCCATTGTTCCTCTGGTTAAACTGCCCTCTCATCTTTTCTCCTCTGCCAGTGTCAGGTCCTCTCTCTTTAAGAAAAAGCAATCTTTTTCGTATCATGCTAAAGCTTGAGTGCATTTCAGCATAAAACACCAACTATGCAGCTTTCTACCTCCAGTGACTTTCTTTTTCGCATCCCACCACCTACTCATTCTCCTCACAGCATCAATCTCATTTCCTCATTCTCGTCTCTGGCTATATCAAATTGCTTTCATTTCAGCACAACCTTGATATTCGACTGAAGGCCGACATCATTCTGCTGTGTCCGAGCCAAATGTTGACGAGGCATTTCACCTCACAGGGCTTTCAGGTGACACGGCACATCGTTTAGTGGCCACGTTGGAGGTCCTCAGCCCTCACGCAACGCTGGCTGTGTCGTTGTTATCACCGATTCGTGCGATCAATATCCATCAATCTAGTCAGCCAAATGGTAACTCGAATATCCAAAAATGCAGCTGAAAAATATAGAAAATAGCAGTGTTTATTGCCATGCAGTCCACTATGTTGGATAATGTAACATCTGATTTTAAGGTAGTATTTAATTTTTTTTTATTTTTAGCTTACCTCCCAGGTATGCTAACCCTGGGGTGACATATCTGTCATTATTTTTTTGTAGCTCTATAATGGTGCCAGACATAATTGCTGTGAGCTTTGTGATCCAACACCTATGTTCCTTCCCTCATCTCCTTCTGAATCCTATTCTAGTTGTGATATGAGAACCTCCAAGCAGTGAACCACAGCTTATCATTAATGTCTCACACAAAGAGGTGAAGAGGAGCGAAAGCTTCACTTTCTTTTACTTTTATACCTCAGCTTACCTCAGCACACCCTGTAATACACCTCGACTCGGCTTAACTTGTAGAGCAGATAAGTCTACCAAGTGGTAAAAACTGCCCCACTGCTAGATACTTTGTAATATTTGATTAATTCACATCTCCTTTATCCACACTGTCATATTTAGACGATAACACATCCCAAGAGAAGTGGTCTTTGCTCCTAATCCCTCCTCGATGGGTGGATTTAAATGTCACCCGTCCTTTGTTATGGTGATTATAATTTAATTGTGGGTTAATGGTTTTCTACACAAGAATGTTGTCTGGCCCCTGAATGTCAGCGTGAAGAGCGGGGTTAAGCCTGTGGATGATAGGTAGCGAGGTTTTTCCGTGGGCGGAAAAAGCTATTCAGAGACTGTTGTAATTACGGCTTCAATTGTACCACACTAAGTCAAGACCGACGCAACAGGCCTGAAATCATCCTGACAGGTCGGGAAGAGGAAGAGAGGAGAATGAGGTGAGAGGAGGGAAGGGAGGAGGAGTGTGGGGTGAAAGAGAAGAGAGGTGAGAGGTCAAGGGCTGGAGAAGATAGGAGGGTAAGGAGGAGAGACGGTCGAAGAGACGTGGGCAGAGAGTGTTGTCGATACACGCGCGGAGTCAAAATCCACAGATTATCTCTGTGCAATGCCCTGAATTTAAACCCAGACAGAAATGTGAAATGACATTTTCAGAGAAAAGCATGGGGTGATGGGGTTGGATGTAAATCTGTTGCTTGACAGTTGTGGTTGTCAAAGCCGCCGTGATGTTTGATAATCCTGAAAAATGGCAAGTGTGTGTGTGTGTGTGTGTGTGTGTGTGTGTGTTGTGTGTGTGTGTGTGTGTGTGTGTGTGTGTGTGTGTGTGTGTGTGTGTGTGTGTGTGTGTGTGTTGGGTGGTGGGGGGTTCATTCCTTTCCGCTTGAATGGACTTGACTTTAACAAAATAGGGCAACCCATACTGGCATGTGTGTGTGTGTGTGTGTCTGTGTTTGTGTGTGTGTCTGTGTTTGTGTGTGTGTGCTCATTTGGACTGCAATCAAGGTCTTGACAGATTTGCAGTGTCATTCCCGCTACATATATAATTTCAGATCACACATGCACACACGGCAACATTCAACACACACACACACACACACACACACACATGCATTCCACTTAACACCCAACATCATCTCCTAGTTCCCAAATCTGCTGGTGTGTTTCCACATGGTGCATCAAAGAGACAGAGGCTGAGAGATCAAAGACTTCTCCGGCTGTGCTCTTCTGCTCGGCTCCTCGCAACTCTAATGGAAATGTGTGCCAGGCAATCAGGCAGCGAAGGCAGGCAGGCAGGCGGGCAGGCATTCACACACGCGGTGTCTGGGTAACGATCGACCCTCAAACCATCCATATCTATGGAAGCCTGCTCTCTCTCTGTTTATCGGGGCCCTGCGTCTCTTTCTCATTCAGAGTATTCTCCGTCATCACCCCCCTCACCCCCACCCCCATCCCCCACTAAAACTCTGTTTGTTTTTCTCTCTCGCTCATTCTTTAATGAACGGCACAGAAGAAGAAATCCATTAACAGGGTTGCCGAATCGATCATTTTTGCTTCTTTCCTCACAGAGCGAGAGAATGTTCAGATACTATGGTCGGTGCTTCGGTTTTTGTGGTGGCAGGGCTCCTCTGTATGTATAGGTCAAGAGAAAACACCCCTGATTTGAATCAGTTTCCACTATATTGAGACACCACACAATTGCTTACAGTACCTGTGCACTATGATGTAACACAGATGAATCAGCCCACTGAACTGCTGTCTGCGGCCTGGTTTTTTCCAGACATGGAATAAACCCACTCTTAACTGGTCTAATCTAACTCAAGGCTTTTGCAATGTTTGTTAAGGCCACAGGTCTTGTGAGATCAGGGAGGCTTTTAGGGAAGGCACTAAAAACCACAGCTGATGCCCAGCCCTGTGTTGCTTAAGTAGACCGTTGAAAACATCTTAGTTGTACTCTCTGTCACAACAACGGCATTGTAACCTGACTGAAACTGAGTTTGATGACTAAGCTCATTTATCATTTTCGTCATCCTCCTCATCCTGTTATGCCTGTGGCCAGGACTGAAATAACCCTGAATTTGTGGGATTTCCATAATTCCTGCTTCTGTTCCTGTAAACAAACACTGTCAGGTTGGGAGCATCTACTATGTGGCTAAAGACATGTTGATTATTGACATAAGCCCTCAAAATATACAGCATATAGGCTGTTGGCAGACAAGATACAGGGACTTCACCTGAAATCGCAAAAATGCACATGGATGCTTTGCTAGAACAATAATAAAACAGTAGCAGTTTAGTCTTATGGTGCAGCTGAATGCTGTAGTTCTTTGGTTCAGCTGGTGTTTTTCAAGTTGAATATGCAAAAATATTGCTGTTAAATTAAGTGGTTTGCTGGAACAAATATACTCAATATAAAAATGATGATAAAGAAAAAACATGATCAAATTTAGGTTAACTTATTATTATTATGAAACTGGTCTTGGTGCTTACATTTTACATAGAGTAACAAAAACAAGTGGAAATGGGGCCCTCATTTATGTATTATTTACACCAAAGAACTGAAAATCACACCTAAAGATTTAACACGTTGAATGTGTTGTTCCCTGTTTCTTCAATGCAAAGCATGACTAAGTCAACCAATCTGCTCTTTTAGAATTAGTATGTATGACCATATCATCTGCATACATTTAGAATATTACCCCCTAGACTGTTGGATAGCACTAAATAGAAAGAGCCTAAAATATAACCTTGAGGGACACCGATATAAACACTGGGGATGTTATTCCTTCAATTCTTGTACAGTGTGTTTAATTCTTGTGTGCCGAGTAGTGTTCCTAGCTTTTCCTGTCAGGCTGTGTATGCCCCGGACAACCTCCACCAATCACAGGGTTAGGTAGACTGCTATGTTGCTTGACAGGTAAAACCATTGACTCCCTGCTGCTCGTGAGGCTTAACATTGCTGTGGTTGCACAATAATAACTTTTATTCTCTTGGCTTCTTGATGGACCGTACTGTCCTGCTCAATCATAACTCACAATCTCTAACTTGATGCTACGTTGCCAAAAGGGTCACCATTTACGACCATTTTTGCCAGCAGCTTTGAGAAAATGACTCGAGCTTAAGACAGGACTGGCAGCCCATGGCGGTACTCAGTGGAAAAAAAATGTTCCTGTTTGAAAAGGTACAGCCCCTTTGGGAAGACCGCTCCAGTGCAAAACATTTTGTACCTTCAAAAGATTACCTTCAAGATCAAATAATACGAATACACAAAATGTGCCTTTTGCTGTCAGACATGTCGATGTACTTTTTTAGTGCAAAGCAAATGTATACATGTATAGTAATACCTCAAGGACCTCCAGGAACCTTTGTTACAAGTATGTCTACGTACCGAAATAGACCTGTGCAGTACGGTGTGTTTGAGTCTCAGCCTTGTACTATACTTTGATCCTGAGTGTCTTGATTTATTTTCTTTGTCTCTTTTTGTCTTGTCTGTCATTATAGCTTCGTGCTGGTGTGAACTGGGGAAGCATGATTGTAATATTTACAGTGAAAAAAAGTCTTAGAGCACACAAAGCCCATTAGATGATGAGCGCAGATGATCAACGAAGGAAGGCGGGTGGAAGAAGTGATGATTGAAATAATGATGGTCTTCCGTTCCTTCTCGCTTCCACTTAATTGTATCGCTTGTCAATCAGCCGACTGTTGGCTCAGTCACACACAAATCAATCCGAGTATTCCTCGAAGAGATATCTGCTCTTTCCGCTGCTCCTCCCCGCTGAGCGATCTATATCTGTGCTGAGTCGGGTCCATGAGTAATTTTTGATTGACACGTCGGGGAGACAAGAGAGGGGAGCAACATAATGTCACCTTGTTTGTGTCAATGACGTATATTGACAGCAGCACTAATAACAGCCCGGAGGAAATGTCTGTGTTAAATATGAAAAATAAACGGGGAAATGGCTCCGTAGAAGAGCTGCTGTTGTATCATCAAGCTGCATCAGGCGTGGGAGTTGAAAGAATAAGATTGAGGGAGCTTTTTCTAAAAACGGGGAGGGCATGTCTCAACAAAACCCCCTATTATCCTTCCTTAAAGCGGCACAGATTTGTTCTCAAACAAGGAAAAGACTGATGAAAGACAGGACAATTTAGCTATTGTTCCCGTGTGTTGCTGAACAAAAGGATGTCAAACCAACTGACTCCTCTGTGGACTAATCTCCGTTTTTTGCCCCTCACTTCTTTGTACACATTTTGTCAGTTTGGTTGTTTGTTTGTCAGCGTGTGTGCATGCGTGCTTGTTTGCTGTGTGATATTGTATTCACAAGGTCTTCTGTGCCTGTGCTTTGACTTTGAGTCGGGAAATAAAGGGATGAACCGCCTCAGGACAAGTCATTCTGTGCACAGATGATGAGTGCAGCTCTGTTTGGAAATAGAGGAAATTCACAGCAGCGCAAACGCCAGAGCTGGGGGGGGGGTAGAAAGTACCATGTTAACCCCCAAACTGCCGGCCCACAAATCTGCAAATGGTGCAACTCACACTTCTGCAGCTGGATTGAAGCATGACGTAAAGCATTAAACTCAAGAATAATTGGATATATACAGCACATATATTAATTAAACCCTCTGCGCTTGTGGCATTCAATAGTTAGCACCTCCATGAAAACCACGGTGAATGTGTTTGCATGCATTACATGCTTTTAACTCAAGTAAAGGATGTATCTGATATAAGCAGTTTTTATACACTCTCAAATTACAATCGCAATTTGTATGCACAAATAAACATAAAAAGATTTCCAGCTCAGAATATGAGTCTACCTAGACTGTAAATGCAATTAGGCGTGCACATTCTCGGCATCGTAAACAGTGCACTCGGGGATAATGAATAATAGCAGAATGTTATAATCGCCTGTAAACACACTGGCTGACCTCAGGATCTAAAATTACAACCACTGTGTGAAGTGTTATTTTGCAGCACTTAGGGCTTTGCACTGCTCTCTGCTTAATGATTTGACTGTTTTCACGATGTTATAATTGTTTCACCAGGGTATTATTTGTGCTGCAGCGAAATTCTTGGAGGAACAGAGAAATAATGTGTTCAAGTGCTCAGTTAAAAAAAAGAAGAAAAAAAAAAAACACAGGACAGCACACTCGCAAACACACGCACACACAAACACACACACACACACACACCCACACACACTAGTTATCACATGTGCTTTCGGAGTGCAGCATATGATCAAATGGAGCCCCGAGGCTCAGTTATCTGACCTCCTACTGTCTTCCCTGCAGAGACTGTAACACACTGCAGGCCATCAGGATCATGTAGAGCACAGCCGCACTGTGTTTTCCCCTGTGTGTGTGTGTGTGTTTTTTAGCTTGAGAAGGAGGAAAAAGTGATGAAACAAAAATGGTAAAATCCACCCTCATGCTTACAGTGCCTTAGATATGTAGATCTAATTAGCTTCACTGACACTGGATACCAGGCCTGCTGCACCTGTATTCATCCCTGGTGAGTTGGGGAAAAGAGCAGAATCGCTGCGTAGAGCAGAGCATCATTGCCAGAGGAGATGTCAGAAAAGTTCGAAAAATAGATTCGAATTTGTGAGACAAGTTAGAGTTACACAACGCTGCCATTTTGCCAGATTCCCATGGTTTGAAAGGTGCTGTAAACTGAACCCGCTCATTTCTATTCACTTACGTTTTTGTAGAAAGTAGCACAACTGAAATCATCAATATTGGACAAGGTAGTGCCATAGGGCATTGATGGAAACGGTGTTACTCAGTGGCCTGGTTCCCATAAATCATTGCTTTTTATTCAAGGCCCAAAACAGGGTTGTGAACCTTCTCTGAAAAGATAGAAAAGTCTTTTGTGGGTGAAATTAATGTGTTACACTGCCTATTGGTCAAATAGTGGCCTACGTGGAAAGACTCACCACTGGCTACACAAACTAGAATGAACAACTCTTTCTGTTTCCGAGGAACATATTTTATACTGGATAAAAATAAAAAATAAAATAATAAAAAATAACTCCCTCTCGCTTTCTATTTTGAATTAATTTAATATCCTGATGTTTGAGGACCTATTTACCAGTCAGCTGTGATCAAAAGTAAAGAGTAAACTGACCCACACTGATAATATTCTCTTAATATCTGGCTGAAGTTACCATGGCAATGGACAAAAAGCAGTGCAGACCTATTGCCGATCGTACTATAGAAGAACATGCTGTGAGCACGCAATAACAGATGCTTATCCAAATAATCCACGCTCTAGTGGGGGTGGGGGAAAAAAACGGGATTAATCTGTTAATGTATTGTTGGTGTTCTGCCACCTACAGTAATCAGCCACGAGGATTTATGTATCATGTAGATATTATTAAGTAATGTAACAGACAGTGCCAGTTTTGATCAGTGTAGCTGATTAGCACGAGCGGTAATTTTGACATGTCAGTTGGATGCTAACTGCCACTCCCTTTCTTCTATTTATTTAAAAAATAACTTGCTGCACCTAAGATCTCAGTGGCATTTTGTGTGTGGGTGTGTGTGTGTGTGTGTGTGTCACTTTTTTACAGCCACTTCTGATGATTTTGGACACACAAATTTTATTCATACTGTACTGCACGCTCATGTGCGTGCCTGTGCACATGAGCACCACTCGGCAGTGATACTGCTGTGGCAAATGTCCCGTGTCCCTCGCTCAGGCCTTCCAGGAGCAGAAATGTCTTGACGATATTATCAGTCCAACTGCCCCCTTCAGGTAAATGTTATCAGCTCTAAAGCCGCGCTGAAGGAACGATAACGCAGTGTTGCAGCCAGCAGAACTGACAAGCCAGCATCCAATCTGCATATCAAAGCCTCGGCTAAATTCCTCTGCCATCTGTGTGTGCGTGTGTGCGCTCGAGCTCGTTTGTGTGTGCCAGATACGCACACACACAGGCATGCATTTGGAAACGCTGTGCTGCCATTCCTCCGCAGTCTCAGAGGCAAGTTGTTCCCGGCCCCTTCACAATCGCGGTTCATCCTTGATAAACTCGCTCATTGTTTCTTAGAAATAATAATACAAAAAAAAAAAAAAAAGAAGCTTAATTACTCGCCCAGAAAATCTGATCCGGCTCTGTGTTTCAGTGGGAACGCAGGCCTTTATAACATCTGTCATCTTGTCTCTTTGCTTTGAAGGGGCTGTCACTCAAAGGCAGGCTTTACTCTCTGTCTGGACACAGTGCACCTCAACAGCTGATGTGACAATCGCGGCAGACATTTATTCTTCTTGCCTGGGCCCGGTGCTCTGCGCCGCCATTCTTACTGAGGACCAGATGCTGAGAGCAGTGGCACAGAGGTTTCACGACGAGAAAATTAGCTTTTTATGTCTTTGCAGAGTCAATGAGCAAAGAGAGAGTTAGACATATGTCATATGTCATATGTCTATACATATACATCTATGTATACTGTATATTTTTTATTGAATAATTGAGTTAAGTGGAAACATCATCATTTTTTTTGAAGCCCATGTTACAAACTGAATATTCATGAGGCTAAAATGAACCTTATTATTGTTCTATAGCTTAAGATTTGTCTGATCAACATAAGCTGATTTTTCGGGGCTCAATCGTTGTTAACTTTTGTACATTTTAGCATTTGATTAATTTAGTCTCAGGCTGCATAACAAGCAAACCAAGTCTTGCCAACAACAGTCACAACTGGCTCGTTCACTGGACAGAGTTTTGGAAACCTGTCATCTCACAAGGCTTGGGATTTTTGGCAGCTGGGTGAATCTAAATAAATCTAACTTGAGGCCTTTTAACTTTAGCCAAGAACCATGAACTCATTTACTTTCTGTGCTAAAGAACATTTGAGGGAATAAATGAGCGTGTAGATCAGTCCTGACTGCAGTTTGTTTTGCTCGGCTGCCGACTATCAAATGTCAAATTCCGTCTTCGTGTAGCATTCGAGCCTGTTTTTTTTCTCTGTAGTTGGCTTTGATACATTTCCGCGTCTAAGAAACAACACCACACTCGTCTTGGAAGAAGCATTTTCACCTTGGTTCGGTTATTTGATCCTGAATGTTCCAGCCAATGAAACTTGTAAAAGCTCCCAGAGTTTAAAGAAAATGCTCCAAATTTGAACGTGTGAAAGTCGCTTGTCTAATTAATAACGGAGGGAGAATGCACGTTGATTGAGCAGTTAAGTCCTGGATGGGGCAAACTGGGCGTGTCAGAATACCAGACATTTAGTACTCAATAACAGTGAAATTCCACGATTTGGATACCCAATTCGATACCACAATAAAAAACAAAAACAATACAATAAATCCCATGTACATACACTCCTTTATTACCATTTGCATGCTCGTTTTTATTTGTGGGTTTAATGTCAATCCCTGATGGGATTAATTGCCCCCAGGAAGACAGGGACACCATTAGTCTGGAGCCCTGATCCGCAGTACTTATGGTACTGTAGGAAAAAATCTATTGTCACGTTTTCAGATTTATTTTTGCATTTGGTACCAAAGTATCCGCTCTAGTGCCATCCCCAGGCCATACATACCTTCAAAAAAAGTGAACTGGTGCTTTCACTTTTCTTGATTTGAGAGCTGCGATGGCCTGAAGAAACAGCTGTGCTCTGCGGTTCATAGAAAACACACAGTGTCTGTTATCCTGCCACAGGGCGAGACAGCTCTAGTTTTAAAGAATTTCCAGCGTTTTTATAGTGTGCCGGAGCTTCAGTCTGGTGTGCAAAGCTTCTCCTGTGATCTTCCTCCTTACTTTCTGTCTTTACATTCACTAGCTATTAAAGCTGCACGTCTCTTTGCACCGTCCCGGCGGCAAAAAGTGATCCCTTTTATAAGCTGTAGTTAGTGTCAGGGAAAACACCTTAGGCGGGGATCATTAGACTGTAATGAAGCAGGAGGTAAAATACCATGTTCACCCGTCGCTCTCCAACATTCCTGATTGTCAGGTTTAATTATAGCACCACAAGGTCTTTGGGACGTCCCATTTTTTACTGCTTTTGTCTCATTTCTTCAACTAACCCTCCACCTCTCCCTTTCAGCAAATGGACACCTGGTCTAATTAGGCGTTCGCTCTCCCCCCTGATATTATGAGGGCATGTTGTGATACGTCATTAGCAAACAGCAGAGCGACGACTAAGGTTACGGTGGGAAAGAGGTTGTGTGAACCACAGCTGTCAGTGCCCTGGCTATGGTATAGATGAGGATTAAACAACATCTGTTCCACACTGCTGCATACTGTATGAGCCTGATTAAAGTAGAAAGCTCTGCTCTTACAATTCAATATCTGCATATTCCCCCCAAGCTTCACCACTGACGTCCTCTTCAGAGGAAACGGAGGAGATTGGGTAGTCAAAACAAGTGATGCAACCAACCTAAGATGGGAAGATTAAAAAGCCACCCGTAGCGACCAAGTCCCAACATGAATTGCCGCCTCACTTGAAACAGGATGGAAAAGGTTGCATGTACTCTACCACCTCTGGTTGTCTTCAAAATGAGCATTATTTAAAAACAATGACAGCATGTCATTAATTTCTCTTGCTGGGGTGTGCGGCTTAAGTGGCACAGTAATATACTCACACTGAGCACTTGACTGATTTTTTCTTTTATAGGCACACTATAATTTTAACTGTGTATAACAATTTTGTTTCATTACAGTTTATAGGTGCTTTATTGGCAGGAGATGCAAATGTACTCATTGCTGAAACAAACACAGAAAATAAGAGATTATATAATGACTCAAATATGAACCATTATATAATGTGAGAGAAATAACCAGAAAATGCAGTAATATGACATTATTTTCTCACCATTTAGCAGATAAACTGACTACTGAAGAACATAGAATCTGCATCTTTTTTTTTCATTGTGAATGCCTTGTTTGTCTGAAATTGAGATTATTGCAAAGATATGTTAAGGTGTAGAAACTGAAAGCGGTTTTAATACATTTTATTAGCCAATGAGGGTCAATGCAACACAATAATGTATGTAAACACAATATTGGCATCTATGCCACATAGGGCTAACATGTTTGCAAACAGTCAGACAAGGAGCAACATTAGCATTCATTTTGAGTTTTGTTTCTGGCCACCAAATTTAAAACACAATTTGCTGCAAAATCTGCACCTAATATCGTACTTTGAAAACTCCTTAGCTAGGCTAACTACCTAGCCTATAACATAGGATGGCTAGTCTGCAGCCAAACATCCACCAGCAACAGATGCTACCGTAAACCTGCACTAACGGTCACCTTTAAAGTCGACGTCAAAATTGTTCGCAAACAGTTGCCTATGTACTCCTATCTAGCCGATATGGAGCAACATAAGCATTCATTTGGAGTTGGGTGTCTGGCTTACTTGATCAATGTTAGTCCAATATTCACTCTCCTCTCAGCTCTGTTTTAGTTTCCACCAACTCCTGAGGGAAATAAAGGCCTGTTTAGCTGCTAGATGCTCCACTGTGCTCACAAGCTAGTTATCTGCCGGGGGCGTACAGTGGGTCTTTCAGAGCTATCTCACAGCAAATGTTCTCTTTTCACTAGAACTGAATTTTCAGGTGATAATTCTCCGATGAGTCCGAGAGCATGATCATTTTCTCATCACTTACACTAAAATATTGGCATATCAATGACTAAAAAAAAAGAAAAATTTCAATGAGAATATCAGTTCCAGCCAAAAGAAGTACAAAAAAACGGTACGGTGAGATTATTTGAATATTGGGAGCGTTTTGCCTCTATACCATCTCCCCAGTCCAACAGATTATTAATGTCAGTGGGGTGTGGATAAAGAAAGGATAAAGAAAAGACCATATGGTCTGGCTCACCGAAGGATTATGATTTGTTGTTGTTCGCAAAAAAAAGAGAGGGAGAGAGGAAAAGTGACTTCAGCATTGTTCGGCACAGCGAGGAGAAAGCAGCTTGGCAAAATGGCACGGATTAATGTGCTGCGAGAGCTTTCCTACCAACTGTGATGCTGTGCTGTGTGTTCAGTCAACTCAATGCAGCGTCGGGGTGGGAGGGGGGAGTGGGCAACTATGGTGTTTGTCCAGCGCTTACTCAAATATGAGCTTTGGAGTCTCAGTTCTTGTCCAAGCACGAGCTAGCTTCTGAGGGGGCGTGGCTGTCTCATCATTCAAAGTAATGATCCGGGAAAATCATAGCCCAGCGTCTGGAACAGGGCTTTCACCTTTAATTCCACATGTCCTCCCCTAAATGAACAACTCAAGCAGGCAGACCACTTAAACAGGCAGAATGCACTATATCCCAAACACTCCCGCTCCTAAACATACTGTAAGAGTACAACTCATAATGTATTAGTCAGTCTGAAGAGGGGCTTTCACATCTGTCATGCCGTGTAAGGAAACATTAAAAGCAGTTTGTTTGAGCTCGAAGCCAAAATTCACTCTTTTATTCGGCAGTGCAATAACGGTAGAGCTGCAGATAAGTGCAACAGGCTTAATAAATATTAGATATGCAAATTTACATGGGTCTTCTTCTTTTTTTTACCGTGTATTTTTTATTCCCTGAATTTAATGTGCATGGACTTGTCGCGGCGTGTACGTCATTAATAAGTGTCGCTGGCTGCAACTATGGAACTAAGTTTGTGTCTCGATGGCCAGTCGCCTTCAGCCATTTTCTCCCTCTTTACCCGCAGTTTCTTTGTTAAAGTAGAAGATACACAAAATTGCATGCCACTGCTCTCTTTCAGTCAGCTTTCTGTTTGGAGACGTGAAAAACTCGTAAAACTTCTCAAGTCATGTCTTATAAACAGAGTTGGGGGTGGGTTGGGGGGGTGGGAGCTGTCAGCATGATCACACTCTCATTGGCTCATTTAATCTTCCTTTGCATCTCATCCTCATTCTTTTTCTTGCTTTTCGCTGTTTTATTTCCTCCTGCATTCACCTCTGTGCTCCTTTTCTAACCCTCCCAAGGCCAGTTCCTGTTTCTTCTCTCGGCCCCTCTTCTCTCCCCCCGTCACTCCTTTTCACCATCACTCCTTCTTCCTCCAGCCACACCTCACAGTCTCTGGTCATGGGAGAATAGAAAGCGAGGGGGGAGCGCTGCTCTCGCTCTCTCCAACGACGCCTTGGTCCTCTCATTTTCTCCTGCTATGATATGAGTGATTCAGCTGGGAGAAACAGGCTCAATTTTTTTTTTAGTCCTCTCCTGTGAGTTTCTTTCCTCTACTTACTCTCGCAGCCCTCCGTGGAAAATCTGAATCTGTTGTTTATCGTTCCCCCTCGTTTTTCCCTTCTCATAAAGCCTCCCAGACAGTCCTTCATAAATGCTTAACAAGGTCAGTTTTGTATTGTACTTTCCAGCAGTGTCCATCCGTTCGGCTTCCTCTTGTGTTTGTGAGGTTGTAACGGTGGTGCAATGAAAACAGGGTTGGTTCCTCTGAGGTTGGAGGAGTCTGAAGCGAGCGTTCCCTTCGTTGTCTGGTCTCATGAAACAGTAGAAGTGACTCATGGCGTTAGTG
Source organism: Ophiodon elongatus (assembly GCA_016806645.1). Classification (NCBI taxonomy): domain Eukaryota; kingdom Metazoa; phylum Chordata; class Actinopteri; order Perciformes; family Hexagrammidae; genus Ophiodon; species Ophiodon elongatus. Next base: position 1,406,508 of record JACSYO010001932.1, read on the forward strand.
AGATCTGATAAAGTTTGTTGCTTGTTTTGCCGTAAAACCTCCCGGATACCTTCCTCATTCCATCTGATTTGTTCTCTCCTTGTAGTTTATTTCCATCTCTAGCCATCTCCATCATGCTCTGGTTTTTCCCTTGAATATTTTTGCAGCCGCCTCCCCTTCATCCCCTCTGCGCCCTTGCCATACTAGTCCCATGGCTCCAGGGTTTCCCTATGTGTATTTATAGTGTATTTATAGGCGCTGAGCTCTGTTTTCTATCTGCTTATCAACAGCCACCATGTACCCCACCCACTAATTTACCAGACACAGCCCTCGGATTTCAGGACACCACAGGCCCTGGCTGCAGTCACTCTCAGCTCACCAGACCTCGATGCTGGTCCTCCTCCTTTCTCATTCGCTGCTTTTTTACTTTTAAGTGTTCCCAAATCCCTTGATTTGTGTCCTGCTGAGACATGTTTTTTTTCTTTCTTCCATCACCCATCTTTGATTATTTCTCCCCTTTCACCATCTCTCTCTCCGCTAACCCCACCTCTCGGGGGTTCTCTTTCGTCAGTCGGTGCTCTCGGAAAGCGTTCGTAGCTCTGAGACTGGCTGCCCCTCAGCGGTTCTCTCCAGAAACGACGGAAGAATACTTGAACGCTCCTCTCCTCCGTTCTTGTCATGTGTGTATTACTTTAGCTGTGAGGCGTGAACTGTGATCCGCAGAGATCTGTGTGTCATAAATCAGACATGCTAGTCGCCTACCGGTGCATGTTGCCAAATCACATGAGTGCACATTTTTACACAATCTGTGTTTCTGCTTTTGCAATAACATGTGAGTAAATGGCGAGACACACACGGAAGAACACAAGTTGGATCCTGCTCCAGTGCTATGCCGCAGCCTTCTTAGCCAGGCGGCAAACTGTATAATTAGGCTAATTGTCTCAGCAATAAATTCTCAATCCAGACATGAAAGAATTTTGAAGGGAGGGGGGTTACATTACTAATTACTCACGTTTGCAGCCCACGTTCAGAGGGCCGGGACAAGACATATGTTTCATGCCAGAGACTGGCGCAGTGGTGGATGTCGGGTAATTTGAAGCCAGGGTTGATTAAAGTAAAAAGCGCAAGTTCAGGCGAAGTTAAATGAAATTGTGCACAGCAGCCACACGATTAAAAAAAAGGAAAAAAAGGAAAAAGCACCGCGATAGTTTGACTCAGAGACAGAGAGAGGGCGAGGGAGATAGAGATAACGTGGGAGGCAGACAGGATGAAGCGCTGCCTGGCAGAATGAGCCACTTCAACTGGATTTAATGGGACGTTGCTAACGGATGTATGAATGGTTTATCTTCCCATGTCCAATTCAGCTCATCTCTGTCTTCATTGTCATTTCTGAATGAGGCGAGGTGCTACAGGTGAATACAGAGGGGGGAGGGGCACTTTTATTCCCTCCTAATGACAACTGTATATATATATAGTCGTACACATAATCAGATTAGTGTATTTTTCATCAAAATGCACCAGTTATTTTCTTGTTTTTGGAAAAAGAAAGAAATAAATAATATTAATTGCAGCTGGTGTTGACTATCTGCACATTAATTAATCTGCCCGTGTTGCCTTGAATTCTTGAAGAAAACTTGTTTTTCTCGCATGCCTCCACAGTGAACAGAGAATCAAAAAACAGTAAATCCTCGATGAATTGAAGTAAATAGGGGCCGTGTTTATCAACAGCAAAACTACCACGGTTTTAGCGAAGATGCATGTGTTCGGGAAGTACTGAGCATACGGCTGGATAAGTGAGACTTGGATCGTTCTGCACGAGTTGTGAGAACGCGTGTAAACGGATGTTTTGATATAGTTTCTGCTGTCGTTAAACTCGGCCCCCATTTATTTCAATTCCCCAAGACTTTTCTCAGTTTTTGGATTCTTCGTTCACCGTGGAGGCATGAGAGAAAAACAACGTTTTCTTCAAGAAGTCAACGCAACACGGGGTGAGTAATTTATTTATACAACGCTCATGTCTGTACGCTAAATGTAAAGCGGGCGCATGAAGGTCATTGACTTACAACTAAAAGACCGGAAATGAGCAGAAACAGCTAGCCCAGCTCTGTCCACGGCGTTAACTCATCAGCAAACCAAAATGAAAATTAGTAGTTGTGATTTAACTAGTGAGCATTAGAGAACAAAAGAAGATAAGTTCAAGTTTATGATAGGAACGTGTCATGAGAAGGGTTATCTACGCTGCAGCCATATAGCATCGACTGTCCTGTATCTGAAGCGTGGTCTAAGATGGGCCGCTGCATTAAACTTTGACTTGACTTGAGTTTATGGTGATTAAAATATCTCCCCTTTTGTCTCTAAATTACCACTCTTAACAAATCACTACTCTTACTATCCAAAATCTTTGTGTGTGTGTGTGTGTGTGTGTGTGTGTGTGTGTTTTGTTTTGTTTGTTCTTCCTTTCAAGTCCCAAGCCACAGTAAATGAGGGAAATCCATTAGCTGGGAGGTTTTAGCCATCTTGCCCCTCCACCGCTGTTCTTCAGTGGAGTAGAAGCGTAGTCCTGCCCTGTGGGCCTGTATGACAAGGGCAGAGGAAATGGCCAGGCATTAATGGAAGCTTTGATTACTCTCCTGTCACTAATGTAGCCAACATGAAAGACAAGAAGAGGAGAGGGATGACTTCAGCCCCCAATCAGAGGCAATCTGATGGCATCTACATGCAGCCGGGCCATTTGCAGCACGAAGAATGGCTCTGGGGGGCACACGGGTATTATCCAATCACCACATACCTCCAAGTGCACACCTCTCAGCCTTCTAGCTGGATAATGGTTGGTTACTAGGGAGGTTCCAGGATCTACGCTCTTATCTCTGTCCTTCCTCTACCCTCTGAAGTCAGAAGGGTTGCTGTTCCGTTGTGAAAGCAGCAGAGATTCATGGCATGAAGCTGCACATGTTCGTAGACACGGCTTACAATACAAGCTGCTCTAAGGCACTGTGTTCAGTCTGGGTATGTTGGATTGTGTGTGTGTAGTGTGTGCATTCTCACTTTTGAAAAAGCTCCCACTGCGCACCTGGGATCATGTGCGTAATGTAAATAAGACAAGACACCTGGTAACTATGAAGATAGAATATTTTACCATTTAAGGCGTAAAGTTGGTGCTTTTTGTTTTGAGCCTTATCAAATGTGAGCTTTTTTTTTTGACAGAGCTGATATGTACCAATAATGCAATTTAGTCATAAAAGACTATCTAATTAGTCCAGTTGAACTAAACTAGTAGCACTAGCCTATCAGCAAAAAGCTAAACATTTGATAGTTCCAAGTTATTCAATGTGAGATTTTCTTGGTCTTACATTGCGGTAAATTAAATATATTTTTTGAGTTCTGGACTGTTGGTTGGACAAAACAGCACATTGCATGACATCACCTTGGGCTCGGGGATATTGTGTTGGGCATTTTTCACAATTTCCCCTGTTTTATAGACTATTAAGCAAATAATTCACAGAATAATCATAAGTCGCAGCCACGTATACCATCAATGAATAAAAAGAAAAAAGTGTCTTTTGGATTAGAGTTCTTTCTGTGTTTCAGTCTGCGATGTCATTTATCAACTCGACAACTGTGGTATTTTGGCTCTGCCTGCTGAGGTTAATCTCAGCCAATGCGATTAGCTCTGCCTTCAGAGAAGCTTTGGCTCCTTTAAATGTTTGGATAACCAAATTTCCAATTTGCCATATGCATGTCCCCAAGGGCACTGGTGTGTCATATAAAACCTGAGCATGTGCTCAAAGTGCAGACATGTTGTTATCCGCCCAGTTCACAATGGGAGCCTGTGCCCAGTGGAGCCGTTTGTGTGTCAACCTGAGTAATATAAGCTCAGCATGGCAGCCTGTACTGTCTCTGCCTGCACAAAACAACATAGAGGCGCAATTAAACTACCGAGTTGCTTTTTTACAACTGAAAAGTGTTAAAGGGTTCAATTTAAATAGGAAATTACTACATTTAAATACAAATAGTTCCACTCAGTTCATTTTGGAAAAATAAAAATATATATAATAGAATATTTTGAAAATTGCATGAATTTGGATATTTGCGTGAAAATATAGCCATCTTATCTGTTCCAAATTATGGCTGTAATGGAGAAGAACACGATGTCCCATTTTATCGAGATGCTGTAAATTGCCTTATTTGCCCAAATTATTGACGCTGGCAGAGAAATCTTCTCAGCAAGCTGGATTGATGATTGATGAACTGTTAAATGGCAGCAAGCGAGCAGTCTGTGGAGAGGAATCTGAACTCGGCAGAGATGTCCGCGCGGTGAAGAGAATTTTCTGATCAAAATTCTGATCATAACATAAAAAAACTTCTTTTTTTCCACTTTTAAGAAACAGACATTATATAACATATATATATATACAGCCTGTAAATGCATTTAAAATGACCGTAGGCACTTAATGACAAATTATGATTATTCTAAGGTTGAGACAGGACCCTGGTGCAGTGTCAACGATTAAACCACATTGTGTCACGCTGCTGAGCTGATTGACCCCGGTGTGAGGTTCTGTGCTGTGTACAAGCGTCCATCGGCCGTGTGCAGCTGTTTGCAGACAGTCCGACTGTTCTGGCCTCAGCCTCTCTCCTGGGGAAACGCACGCACACACAACAGCATGAAGATGTGAGTGTGGAAGACAGCTGGTAGTATATATATATGTGTGTGTGTGTGTGTGTGTGTACAGTTTTGTACAATTTTCCACCTGCTCACTCAGCGTCAAACCTCACTGGAAACAGCATTTCCTGCAGTTTGCATTCCTCCCTATCTTCTTGTTTTGCATGCTCCCCAGTCACATATGTGGATATGACTCACTTGGGTGCTCTTACTCTCTGCCTGGGAGTTCATTTAGCGTCAGCTATGGCCTTATTGCCTGAAGTCTGCACAAAATGTCTACAACATATGTCCGCGAGACCGCCGCCTCCCACTGAAAATGAATCCGCTCTCAACAGAAACATCGCTGCCATTCTCTCCTCCTTTCATTCCGCTCTCATAATTCTATTAGCGCGTCCTATTCAGCAATGGCCTGATAAGTCGGCGGCACGATGGAGAGGTTCTTCTGGGGTTTTGGATGGAGCTGGCCTGTATGATGTTTCAGAGAGCAGTGGCTTTGTTCTCAGTGGTGTAGCCTCTAGCTGCTGCTGGCACAGAAAGCCGCAGTCTTTCAGCTCGGAGAGACGCTTGATGGGCTTAGGAAAAGGCCCTGTGTCTTTCCTCAGTATTTCGGATGCCACAAATGGCACGACATAACATCTTGTGTGTGTCTCATTAAAATGCATACACATAATTGAGCCAACCTATGGACATATTTGCCAATGCGAAAGTACTTCCGTACATCTGCAAAACTCTGTAACACAGTTAATCACACTGACTCAGCTCTGCTGCTTCAGGGAATATGTGGACGTGCCTGGACGTGCTTTAATGTGTCTGTTTCATACAGTTTAACGTCACACACGTGTGTGTCATTAAACTGTCTGAAGCAGAGGGCCGTAATCTGGAATGAACGGTTTCTGGCGTGGAGATATTCTGACTTGGTTTGTTATCGATGTTCCGCTTAGATTAAGAAGTCAGCTCACCGACGTGTGTGTCATGAAAGTGTGATAGTGTGTGCTCAGTCTGGGGCTCCGCCCTTCGCTCCTATGTTGCAATGCGATGATGAACGCACCTTGTGAAGCAACTACTCCTGCCAGTCTTCAGTGGCTGTAGCGAGGCAGGCCTGTTAGGAGGCAGAAACATGCATTTGAAGTTTGAGGGGAAAGACGGATTGAATGAAAGGAGGAGGCAGAGCAGGTCCAGTGGAAGGAGAAAACTCATGACAACACATTATGCAAAACACAGCTTCATTAAAACACAATTGCGTGTCTTGTCGCAGGCACAGATGATAAAACATATATTCTAAAGAGCACATTCTGCCCCTCCTCTTTCCTGCCTGCTCGCATGAGTGTTGCTGTTGTGTTACGACCTCTTATGTTTCTTCCTCCTCTCCTTCCTGCATCGTGTCCGTCAGGATGGAAGCACGCTAACGCCGGGCCTTCTCGGTAATACCTCCTAATAAATCCATTGCACGCCGCGAGAGCAAAGGGGCGGATGAGGAGATTAAGGGAAAGGGAAAGAGAAGCCGCGACAAGGAGGAGGGCGGGCATGAATAATGAAAAGCGTCAGGACTCACGGCGTCCCATCAGGCCCAGCGACACCCGGGCATCCTCCTGTGCTGTTTTTGGTTACCGGCAGATGAGGCCTGCATGTGCAGAGGGAGTGGGAGATAGAAGAGGAGAAGAATGACCTGAGAAGTGAGTGGATGGATGTGTGCTACGTGCTTTGAGTGCTAAGGGCGGGAGCTGAGGAGGGCAGAGCTGCTGATAATTAGCGGTAATTGTTGTTCATAGAGGGGAGAAAAGGGTAATTGGTTTGGGTTTCATCTCAGGCACCTCTCTGTTTATGTTGGAGAGTTTCTCCTGCTCTCTGCTGTGTGTGCTTTACGTTATTTAAGTTATATTTCATGTGAACCCAGCACCATAGAAGAAGTTAGTGTCAAAGTTAAGTACTTTTATTATTTTTGGATTGCACTTCACCTTTATTTTCATCATCGCCTATAATCTGGTAGTTATTTTCAGAACAAATTCTCACGTTTAAGAAGCTGGAACCATCAGAATGCTGATTCATTTTCTGTCGATCGACTGATATATATATATATATATATATATCTTTTCAGCTCTATGTTTTATTATTTGTATTATAGCTTTTCATTCATGATAAAGTAGCTTCTCAGGTGCATTAGATAGGGCAGTATGAGTGGTGGCTAGATCCAATGTTAGAGATGTGAAAATTAAACATGTAGACCCCGCCCTGCAAATATACTGTGCTCAGTCTGCAAAAAAAATGTATCTCTCAATTCTTTTGGCCAGATTTCACCCATGCTGTGGCAGTTGGCTAGAAAAACATGACCTCTAAAATTTTAAGCCAGTGTCCTCATCCCGCCCAAATATTCTTCAATGCAGTGCCCATCGCCTGTTTTAACCACCATCACAGAGATCCAGGTTTTTGGCACAAATGGACAAATAATGTAGGAGCTTTTAAAGTCTGTGAAGCAGAACTTAGAGCTTCTTTAGCCTCAGTAAAATATGTGACGGACGTAGGCAGGGTACACTTATCAGGAGGATTTTATCACTCCCTCAGATTTGATTTGATTGCTCAAAGGGCATTACTAAACAATTACGGAGCTCCTCAGAGCTGCAATGAGATACGGCGGCTATGAAAACTGGTTGGCCTTCACCTACACCTTCCTCACTCGCGTTATTAGATCAGGAGAAATAAATTTGATCTGACCTCAGTCACATTCTTTGGTTATAAGAAATATGTTTAAAAAAAGATCCAAACACATCTTGCTATGAAAGTCGCAAAAATCACATTTGAATAAAGCTATATATACGCCCCCGAGTTCAATATGAGCCCTCCACAAAATGTAAATGTTTCACTCTCTTTTTACAAGAAAAGTGGATTTTGATATATATATATATATATATTTATATATATATATATATATGGCATACTGTATAACAAGTAATTATTATTCTTCACTTTGAGTTTAAAGTATACAATTTTAATTGCAATGGTGTGGTGATACACCTGAGATATTACATTTTCCAGACAGTTGGAGGCAGTGAGATTGTCTATCATGAAAAAGGGCAATGTGCAAAGTACAACCTGATAATAGCCAAACTGCCTTGAACTGACATATTTACACAACAACCAGCAAACTAAGGATTATGACTTTGTGAAGATTTGATAATGATAATAATAATTATACATTGGATTAATGTGGCACTTTTCAAAGTTCTCAAAGAGGCTTTACATACTGGAGGATGAAATAAGAAAACGAGCATTAAACTCTTTAATACAGAGAGAAAAAAAAGATAATAAATTAAAAGATTGGAATAATTTGGTATGGACTACGTATTAAAAAAATGGGGGCAGGGGGTTCGCAGGGGAAGGAGAGTCTGAAGAGGTGGGTTGTGAGGGGCATTGTTGATGTGGTTTGATAAAGAGTTTCTGCAGCAGTAAGTGACAGTGAGTGTCGGAGGTGGGCAATGTTTCAGAGCTGGAGTTAGGCCATTTTTATGATGTGGTTGACATGGGGCGGGAATGGGTGGGGTCGAGGATGACTCAAGTTGGAGTCGAGTCAAGGAGGGCTGGAGGAGGTAAACAGCTCGAGAAGAAATGTGAGAATTCATTACATTTGTCAACGAAGAAGGAGTGAGAGAGGTTGTCCATGTCCATGCGATTGAGGAGTTTGTTGATATCGGAGAATAGTATTCTCGGATTATCGCAGTCAGACTCGACTACTCCCGAGGAATATGCATAGTGGGTGGGGTTGAGGGTGTTAAGATGCTGGTGTTCTTCATATGCCTCTGCGTGAACAGTATGCAGCTGTACAGAACAGTTGTTTTGTTTTGCATGTTTCATAACAGGCTTAGACGGACACAATGGAAGTAGCCTCAGAAAACCCATCTGACCAAAAGACCTGTGGTCCTGACACACATGCACCGAATCTGTAAAAGGAGGCTTCCTTCTGCACTGTTGACTGCCCCACCGCAGGGGGTAGAGAGAGAGAGAAAGAAGAGGTGAAATACAGAATACAAGGGAGAGAAAGAACAGCCATGGCAGAGCTGCCCTGTATGTAGTTACATAGAGGCCGGTCCCAAACGCTTTTGTTGCTGCACACTGGAGAGGAAAGCTCAGCGTAGGTGAGTGAGCTCACAGGCGAAGGAGAAAATTGCAGAGTAGTGTTGAACGGCGAAGGCTGGTTAAACAAAGAGAAGAAAGCTGCCAGTCATGTTCCAAACTTAAGAGACTGATTCCTCTCTTTTTAGGATTACGCCTCTTAATGAGAATCCATCCTCAGTTGTTCATCTTGAACTGTCATAATAAGTGTGTTTAAAAAAGGAATTATTTTGATTTATATTTTGACAGAAAATATCGATGAGCGAAGGCATCTTGAAGTGTAACAGAGAAAGCGTCAGGGGCATTTGGTCGTCCTGACAGTGGTTTGCGGTTATTCTTTTTTTTCAGGAATATGTTGATGTCCTCTATTTCTGACCTTTAACCCCGAGGCGTCCACCTGCATCTCATTACAGCAGACAATAGCAATCGCTTTTCGACCCGCACCTACCGAGCCGAACGGTTACAGGGATGAGCTGCTCAATTCCAATTACACTGCGGTGATTGCAACGTCGTCACAAAGCCTGTTCAATGGTGCACGGCCGCACATACACACTGGAGAGCACCTGACGCAAGGAGAATTCAGGGGGGCGACATCAATCTTGTCAAAAATCAACATGCTTGTTAGTCTGTGTTTGTGTGTGTAATGCATGGGCCCGGCTGTGACTGCGTGTGTGTGTCTGTGTGTGTTTAGAAATGAGATTCACCTTTTGCTCTGAGCGAGGTTTTACTGGACTGTGGGTCGATAGATCAATGTTGAGTGGAAGGCACACACTCAGCAAAGCCAGAATAGCCCTGGAAAGGCCACCGCAATCAGTCTTAGTCCAGCCTGTCCCCTAATCATCCAGTGGAGATTCTCATTCTGAATGGAGGCTATTTAAAACAAACTGACACTTGAAGCACTTCCAATGAAGTCAAATATGGCGCAGTTAGAGATTGGGATAATTGAATGTGATTAGGCATTCACTGTCTATCTTCAACCATGATTGTGTATTACTGCTGTTTGATGCTCTTTTGTTATTTACCACTAAGAAGTATGAATGTTATGGCAGCAGGTCAGATTTTAAATGAATCTAACAATGCTCAGAGGCCGAGGGCAGCAGATGTAATCTCAGTGTTTGAGTTGAACCTGAATGAGCACAGCCAAAACCACAGATTGCTAGCTGGCAAGCCTGAATGGCAAATAAATAACCTTGATCAAAAAATAGCTAGCATTCATCAAGAGAGTGGGGCTTCATAATAACACTGTAGCAGCTTTCTCTCCATCGAGGTTAAACTAAAACAATCAAATTGTTTCTGCCTCAGAAAAGAAAGAAGAGCTTGTTTAACCAAAGGTCTGCATTATAGAAAAGTCTTACTTACTGTTCTTCCTTTTCAACTGCAATATGAGTCATCTAATATGTATTATTACTGCAGCTGTAACTGTGGCATGATGTAATTTAGAAACATTTCGTTGGTGGTTATTGTTTCAAATTGCAGAAAGAAAGCAGTGAATCTCATTAAGATAACTTAGTTTCATTAAAGTTTGATTACAGTCTCCTCTACTCGGGTTTTAACCATGCTAGCAGCAATATTGGTCTGTCTGTTGGTCAGTCCACCACATTGTTAGTATTCTCACACACTAAACTAACATGGTAAACCTATTAAACATTATACCTCCTTAACATCAGCTTGTTAGCATTATCATTCTAAACATGTTAGGTTGCTGAAATTAGCCTTCAGCTCAAAGTAGCATTGTTCAGCCCATTGACTGTCACTTGATTTATTACACCTCAGTAAACATTAAAAACGTTGAAAACATGAGTCTCAATCGCTAGTTTGAAGTGGTCACCAACACAACATGATGTTCATTTCGTAAATTATGGTCCCTTTAGAGTAAAATAGAAGATAAAGCAGGATATGCTTTAGGGGCGTGGCTACCTTGTGATTGACAGGTCGCTACCACGTCATCCTGTCAATCAGGATAGAGGCGTAGTTATGCGTGTTCCTCCCCAGCTCCACCCTCTTGTCCAAATATGGTCATCTCTAGCTCTAAAATCAAGATGGCGACGGCCAAAATGCCAAACTTAAGGCTTTAAACCGGTATACCACTTCTTTTATACAGTCAATGGTCGAGCCCAGAGCTGCTGGCTGGGATAAATCTACTTTAGCTATAACAGCACCTTATTTCAATCAATCAGAATACTGACATTTTCATTTTCAAAACATACAGTAGTAACTGTTTCGTCCCAAAAATTGGGGGTTAAAATATTTAGCCTGCACTATAGAAGCCTCGATCTACAAAGATGAAACCACAATAGAAATTTCGGATTTACTCAACCATAAGTATTGTATTGTAGCGACCCTTGGTAAGGAAAGCTACGAGACGTTATCTTGTTTGTTGCGATTTATTAGCGGACAGTACACCGGCTACTGTGGGCCTACGCCAAAACAACAGTCAACACCACTAAACGTTCTATTCACAGGCTTAACAATCTGCTCCCGGACATAGACTCACTCTCAACAGTCTAGCAACACAAACAACAACATCCCACCTCACTCTCTCTGCCAATCCCAGGTACGCTCATGTGTGCCACCCACCCCCATAGGTAGCTAGGATGATTGACAGGTTTTACAGCTTCACAGGGCATGAGACCTTCACTGACCTCCTGAACTCAGTAAATGCAATAACCAATCTTCTTATCTATAACAACTTCTTCCTGTCAACACAATACCACTTATAACATAACAGCTTAACATTACATGTCACTCAGTCCGTTACAGTATTATCTCACTTTCTCCTCTCAACACAATTTAAGTCCCTAAGTCCCTTAAGTTGTACCCATGTATCGCAATACATATTTCAAAGGCACAATTCAGCTCACTATACTGTAGGTACATTTACAGTCCATAGAATTTTATAGCATAATGTGATTATTTGGTCAATGTGCAGCCCCGCGTGCTGCACTCCCGAGCAGCTCTGATGGTGGCACCGCTTCATTGACGCCGTTTCGTTTGAAAGCTGAATGAATGGTGCAGATTAAGGATCATCTTTTATGCCATACGGGGAAATTCATCATCTCCCCTTCCCACTCCCTGAGACACACGCATGTGTAATCCACCTCTGCTTTAGAAATGGAGATTAGAAAACAGTTCAGTTGTCCTCGTATATGGCTTATATGGGAATCCAATGATTCATGTTTACATTTCGGTTAAGAGATTCAGTTTAAATCTTCAGGATGTTTTATTATGCCTTCATGTTTCATTTCTTCTATCTTGCATTCATTTTTGCCACTCCACACTTAACTCTGAGGCATCCATCCATCCATCCATCCATCCATCCATCCATCCATCCATCCATCCCTGTCTTTTTCTGAAAACCCCTCCCACTCCACCTTCAAAGGTGGAAGGAATGGCATTAGGCTTTTTGCAATGCTTACTGTTTCCAAACTCAGTTTTTAATCCAAGACAATGTAATTAACATAATGGTTTTCTTCTGGCTTTAATACATTTGAAACGGAATAAGAAAAGTGATTGGATATTTCCTCGGAATATTCCATCCCTGAAAAGACAACTCCTGGAAGTGCTTTACTGTGCTCAGTTCGCCCAGTCAAACCACGGAAAACATACTCAAAAAAAATAAATAAAAGCGCCAGGCCTGGAAGGCTTCTATTTTTTCTGAGGGACCCAGATGGAGAGAGAAGCTGACAGCGAGAGGTAGAAGGGCTGATGTGTTGTTGTTTTTTTCATAAAGAAAGACTTCCAGAGATTGTAAGGAAGATAGAGGCGCCGAGACGAGAGGTGGCGCCGTATTAGGACTTGTGCTGTTGGGACGAGGCATCCCGCTGTAAGAGGCAGCTGTATATCTGTCTGAGATTATGTTTAGATGATGGCTTCATCTTTACGGCCTGTTTATCTGCCCCGGATATTTACAGGACGCCATGACAACAGCTCAGGCAGCAGGAGAGAGGAGGAGAGGGCTGGATGGAATGATCCATCCAGCCCTCTCCTCCTCTCTTGGGATATAACTGTGAGTGGGTTTGTACATGCGGGCCTCTCCATAAAGGATTAATGCAAAGAGAATGACATAGAGACTTAAATTAATGGCCCACATATTTCACCAGTCGGTCCCTTGTCTCTTCCCTTCATCTAAAAAGCCTGTCCATAACAATGTAGTTGAACATCGCTTTTCTGGCGTCTCCCTCCTCCTCCGTCACAGCCAACACTCTTCAGGGTGCCTTGTCACGCACTAAACCTCTAATAGCTGTGTTTTGCTCAGTGATTTTCATTTAAGACTATTCTTTACTGAAGCACATGCCACTTTGAAGTGCCTCCAGATTGAAAAAGGAAAAAAAAATCAGTTTTGTTGTGAAGGCGTTGGCTATCTATGCAGGATGGCTTCATTTACATGGTGCTGCCCCCGAGGACTCAGAGGCTAAACTAGAAACAGGATGCAGTTTCTTTTAAAATTATCTCCATTGCATAATTCATTATATTGACTTTATCTTCATTCATACACATTGTGATGTATGTGAATCATGGTTATGTCGATGAATTGGTGCATTTAACATGAATACATAGCGGTTTTCCATGGATAATTTCGAGAAAGGAGGCAGGTTGTAACGGTGTTTTTACAATATGTTTTTGTGTGTGTTAGTTGTCAGTACGCTCGCTCTCTGTACTTTCATCTCTTGCTAGTGTGTGTGTGTGTGTGTGTGTGTGTGTGTGTGTGTGTGTGTGTGTGTGTGTGTGTGTGTGTGTGTGTGTGTAGCCTGTATATGCCTATTTGTGGCTCTCTCCTGTGTCTATCCTAATCTGTCTCTCCCAAATGTGTGTGCACACACATACCTATATGTCTGTGTGTGTGTGTCAATGTGTCAAAGAGAGAGAGAGAGAGAGAGAGAGAGAGAGAGAGAGAGTGAGAGAGCTTTGCTGGAAGGAAACAGCTGTCTCTCTGTATGTCAGGCCTGGGATCTGAAGGGGTAAGGGACTAAAGGAGGAGGAGGAGTAGAAGGAAAGGGATGAAGAGCACTGCAGTGCCCGGGGAGCTATGACAGCCATCACACTTAGAAACTGCGACACACATAACCCGAACCACACACACAAACATGACACACACATACACACACCTGGATCACGGGGTGTGAAGGTTGTTTAGAGAGCCCTTGGGTGTTTGTGGTGAGCTAGTTAAAAATCCTTTTTGATTTCTTTTCATCATGGCTGCACACACTATGGTTCGAAGGTAGCAGCTGATATTTGCAGATTGAAATCAGCTGGTATCTTTATATTTCAAGTCTTGAGAGTTTTTTTTCTTACAAATTGTAGTTGTCAGTGTGGGGTTGCCTTTAAAATAACCATCGTGGGTCACTTAAACTCACTGTTGTGTTCAGTGTTGAAGGATATATTACTTTAGGCATTTTACATTAGTGACGAATTACTTAATTGAGCATTTAAATGAGCAATAAAACTATTAAATTATGTGACAGGTTTTCAGGAGGATTGTGAAGTTACTGTGGTCAGGAAGGAGCCCTTATTATGTAATATAGGTGGTTGATGATAACTATAAAAAAAAAAGTTGTTGAAATGATGAGGAAACTACACCTTTTCCTTTTTCTTCCATCCTCTTTTTTTTACTTTACGTATTTCATTTTTTCTACCGAGTGTTCAAATTAAACCGTGGCTTTTGGAGGGGGGCCCTATTTTTTGCGGGTAGGTGTTTAACCGTGCACGTGCATACATGAATTAAAAAATGTCCCCTTGCGGGATTAATAAAGTATTTCTCTATCTATCTATCTATCTATGAACATGCAAAAATACACCATCAATCCATTACAATTCATACAGAGAATATTTAGGCTGGGACAACAACAAAATAACGGTTAAAAATGATTCACTGACTGATGATTCTATGTTTTGTTTCATAGTTCTCTATGTGGTTGCGATGCACATGGGAGACTTCATTTGGCTTCCAGGGCCGAAGTTGATGCTCACTTTGGGGCTAATCCCATTTACTTTACCCAGCAGTTGGGGAGCGAGACACGGGAACTTTACTCGGGTCTTGAGGAGCTGCAGTGTTTATTCATGGACAAACTGAAACCTACATTTTTCATTTACTACCACTTGACAATTTGACTTGACCACACGCTCGCTATGCACTGAGCCATTCCCTAAAGGAGCTACACTGCTCTTATGCACCGATTACAATTTTCTTGGCCATTTCTGATTTCCATTTTTGTTTTGTTTTAATTGACCTGCTGATTCAGATATTCCGTTCAAGAACTGTAGTGGACAGCAAGGCTCCAGACTAATTTGTCTTTACCACCGCTCCGGAAACGTCTCGAAAAATGATATAAAATGTCCTGAAGTCAGTGTAAACCGCCAAAAAGGCATCACTACTTATAACAAATGCATCGAACTGTGTCAGCACAACAATTATAGGATTAGATAGATAGATAGGATTAAATAGGTTTAAGTAAATATACAAAAAAATATAAATGTATACAGAAAAATTGCAGTATTTTAGAGCTCCCCGAAAATGTATCAAATGAGTCTTTCTGGGGAGCTCAGATCTTTTCAGAGAAGCCGAGCTCCAAGTAGCTTTCCCGTATTTAGCACCCCTACCCCCCTATCTTTCTTTCACTTCCTCCTCATTTCCTTCTTTCTTCTTTCTTTACTTCCTTCCTTCCTCCACTTCCTCCTCAATTCATTTTTTCTTAACTTCTTTTATTCCTTTGTTCTTTTGTTTTTCCCCTCTTTATTTTCTACTTTCCTGCTTTTGTCTTTCCTTCTTTCTTTCCTTTTTTTCCATCCTTCAACCCCTTCCCTTCCTTATTTCTGTCCTTGTCTGTCCGTCCTTTCACAGTCAAACAACAAATGTCACCTCCGTGTCCCACCCACAGATCACGTACTCATACAAATCAACCTGTCACAGTTTCCTCGTTGCAGACATACGATTACAATGGCGGGTTACGGCAGCAACAGCAGTAAACGGTAACACGTCTCATCAGACGCCAACGTGCAGGTGTGCCTGTCTCATATGCCGGTGAAAGGCTCTTTTCTCAATTTATCAAATGTCATTGCTCGAAAGGTCAACCTTCACATGCGTCATGCTTGAGATAAAACAATGTACCGCCTCCTCTCATCTCCAGTCTCCCTGCAGTGTTTTTTTTTCTTTTCTTGTTCTTCTTTTTGTTGACCCATAGATGGGATTCGCTATCTTACCCTCTAATGCATTCAAAGCTTACCTGCCTCCTCGCAGCTCAACCACCCCCTCTTGAGGTTTGAAAAAAACTCTTTCAAGCCGCTTCTGTGTGTGTGTGTGTGTGTGTGTGTGTGTGTGTGTGTGTGTGTGCGTGTGCGTGTGCGTGTGCAGTACATTATGATCCTATATTTGTGTATATTATGGATGCGTGTGCGCGAGCGTGCACTCACTTTGCCGTGCCCGTGGGTTTGACGGATGATGTGTGACAAGTTTGTGGAGTCAGCCCTTTGGTGGAAACCCGCTGGGGCTGGAAGATGCCCTTGTCCTTTTATATTTTACAGCATATCTTTTTACTCCTCCACTGTGGCCTACGACCACAGCTGTAGGCTTAAGGTGATCGATTGCCAGTTTGACTTTGAAACCAGATAAAACTCTCTTTTGATGCTATGCCCAAATGCACTGTGTCACATGGATACTTTGGGTATTATACATCACTTTGGATAAGATGTTCACTCTTATTGTGAAGTCAAAGTAAACCAAAGTCTGATGCTTCGTTTTTTCATAATTCAGCACGGATGAAACAGAAATCCTGGAGAAAGATACTTGAGGATTGTTGAAAAGTGGACAGGTTGGACCATGAAAAAAGATGACAAGAGAAAGAAAATAAAGCCCACTGCATATTCAGTTGTGTGGAAGGAATTCACAGTGAAATGCTGCATGCATAATGGTGAGCTGTCACAACTTTTGGATCCTTCATAATGGATGACCCCACTGTGTAGCCACTGGGATGCAACACTGAAAAAAGGGAAACATGGATTTGTGATGTGAGCATCGAGAAGTGCTCAACCAAAGAAGCACTTTGTACATGTTAAGAATTTTGTTGAATATGACATTTAATATGCTGCAATTACTGTAAGCAGTGAGTTAAAGGAGCACTGCACCAATTTAGTACTAATGAGTAACAGAAAGCCTACCTAACAAACAGGGACAATATATGTGTATTAACCAGGTAGGGGACATCTAATTCAAGCTATTTTGTTGCATTATGGGAAATGTAGGACCTGGCCTTTTTTCGAGATTGACCTAAAAAAAGGACTAATACTAAGGGCGTCTACTGTTCAATTTTGACCATTCTTTTTTAAATCTGTCTCTTGAAGCCTCCCAGCTTTGTGGAAAAGTAATACTGAATCATTGGAGTAAAAACATTTTCATAAAAAACAGCGGATCAGCTAACTGCACTTAGCAGACTCGTGGTTGGTCGATTTATGCTGGTTTTTCTTTAACCTAAGGGACAGGACATTTACTGTTAAGCTTCTCTGTGGAGGAGTATGACTCGTGGTTATAACTCATCACTGTAGGCTTGAAAGTGACCACCAACAGAATTTCATCTGGACAGAGTGAATCTGAATGTTTTTTTATTTATTTGCAGCTTGAGGCAAAATACTGTTATCCTGATTTGATGTTAATAACAGGGTAAAAGGAAATGCTCTTTTCCTTATTTTCCCTACTACTCTCTCTCTCTCTCTCTCTCTCTCTCTCTCTCTCTCTCTCTCTCTCTCTCTCTCTCTCCCTCTCTCTCTCTTCGCTGGTGTTGCAGAGGTCAGCTATGCTCTGTATGCACAGGTAGATTTTCCAGATGCTGCGCTCTCATTCACCTTTATATTCTCACACTGCGGTGCAATTGCTGATAGACCTCTGCTGTCCCACTGACTGCTGGGGCCCCTCGGAGCGGGGAGCGGAGCCAAGAAACTGTCTGGCCACCCAGTGTAAACTATGTGTTTACAGCAAGGCCAGGGTCAGACTGGGCATGCTCGGCTCAGAACGTCTCACCTGCTGCCGATGATAAAAGATCTGATGTCGGTGTCGACAGCTGGCTATAGTGGCGCCACCGAACCCCACATGAAAAATACACTATTTCTTCTGTCCTTACATAACAGTATTTGGCAGTTCTACTATGCCTTGCTGAGGAGGAAAATGAATGTATGCTTCTTCTGGCAGCCTGGTGCAAGATATCTACTTATCATTCAGCATAACTCAGATGTGGTTTTGTAAATATTTTAAAGGTTAAGCTCAACCAGGCAGTCCAAAGTGAATGAGACGAGTTGCTCTTGAGTAACCAACATCTCTGCCCGCCTCTCTGTTTTCTCTGAGCTCAGTGCATACTGTGTATTCAAACATTTATAGACTTTATAATGTGGTCATACATTTATGTATGTTTCCCCTGCCTTATGTTGGCAGCACAGCTTGCTTGAAACAACATGCCCCTAATGGTTTGCTTGATCAGAACACGCTCAGATTTGGTTGAACACAGGTGCTGCTGTTAGAGGATTCAGACATAATGTTACGAAACAGCTGCATATTTGTTGGTTCAAAGAACACCAAGAAATATCTTTTGTAGTTTGTCCTCTTCCCTGTCCCTGGTTATCCTCCCTATTTAACTTCAATGCCTTTGCTGCACTTAATCTCTTCTCTGCTTCTTCCTCTTTTTTTTCTTCTTTTGTTCCTGGTCAGTGGGGGGCGTCATGCCATGCTCTAAATAACTTTATCGACATTTGAATTAGATGTGGATCACGATAATTATCCAGCCTTCCTGCTTCCTGGCTGACATTCAGTGAGAGGAGAACATCGGTGCAGCCGGGCCACGGGCAGAGAAATTTGTCTCAAATACAAACACATGCTTGTATTCACGTGGTCTTCCCTCATACAGACGTTCACCGATTTACAGAAAAGCAGTGACACATAACATGTACGCCTCATCAAGTTGTGTTTCGGTGCTTATTGCAGCTTAATGACAGAAGCATGAATAAAGCAGCTTATTGTGGTGCCCTCCCCTATAGAGACAGCAATGTACTAGGACTATGTGAGGTATGCTTGTGGATTTCTTTAAGGCTGAATGACCATGAATCATTGCACTAGAATGTTTGCTCATGCTTATCCCCCAAGAAATCTCCATGACAACGCTCCTGTACAGTCAGCTCGGCCATGAAATACTGACAAGTTAGAGCTCCACTATTAGATATTTTGTCTGTGGTACTTAAAGTTAGGGTTGGTAATCTTGAGAAACTAGCATGAGTACGCTGTTAAAAATGATCCAGCTGAAAAACTCAGCCCAGTGTTGCCAACTCTCTTCCAATGAAAGAAGCAGCATGAGCTCCAAAAGTCGCTAAGCTCTTAGCTTAGCGCCCTTAGCTTAGCGCCCTTCAGGCTTCCCCGCAAAGCCACTCCCCCCAAATTATCATTTTGAACGTAAACATATCATAATGAACGTAAACAACGAACCTGGCTATTGTTAGTGTGTAGAGTGAAATTGTGTGATGTAAACATAATTCCGTAAACACAGGTTTAAGCATAATTGTACGCGCGCAAGCATAAGTTTAGTATGATATTGAATTGCTGTCTATCATCTTGTGTTCACATTTCGTATCGACAGTTATGTTAAGTGTATGATCTGACAGCAGATATGGCCACTAGTGGGCGCTGTTCAGGCAGCTGGAGGTTTTAGGGTTAGAGGGAGAGAGAAAGAGAGAAAGAGAGAGAGAGAGGAAGAGAGAGAGAGAGAGAGAGAAAGAGAGAGAGAGAGAGAGAGAGAGAGAGAGAGAGAGAGGTTGGTCGTGGCTTGTCTGGTGTTGGGTCTTCACTAAAGTTATGAGGAAAATCCAGAACTGGACTGATTTATTCCTTATCATACCCACGTCGCTTTGCATTAGTGCTCACATTGGGGCGAAATGAAACTATTAAAGAGGCTTATTAAAGTCTTTGGACAGCCGTTCAGAGAATTTGATTCATTGATTGCTCTCAGGATGAAATGAGAATTTCAACCAAAATATCAGAAATGTTTTTGAAGAAGATAACCTTTGACTTTTGAATACAACTGCACTTTTTTTTATCTTGAAAAGATGAATAGATTATCTTTATTTTACAATACACGATCATGTCAGGCAGTGGTGAAAATCAACAAATAATAAATAATAAAAAGAGAAACTTCCCTCTGTAAAAACCTTTAACTCTAATAATTCAGCAAAATGAAACAAGAAGTTTGGCTTTATCCATTTTTCAGATTTCTGTTTTGGAAATAGAAGAGCTTCTTACACATGGCGGTTTTAGCCTTTCAATGATTTAATTGGATATCAGTTTTATTCTGTCCACCTCATACTCACTTCACCTTATATAATCTTAACATATTATAGTCTCCAAAAAGCATCACTGTGTTATTGGTCCAAGACTCATTTTCTTACATCTGGTGGGAAATAACTTCAGGACCTGACTACGCACAACTGTCCCCATCAATGAAACAGTTGTAGTCACGTTGTAGTCACGTTGTACGCTGAACTGAATGATACTGTCCTGTTGCGGTGGTTGAGCTTTACTGGTGTAAATAGACACTTCTCTCAGCTTTCAAAGTCAGTCTCATTTTACCTTGATGTGAAGCGAGAGCTGTGTCCCTGAAGCAAGGCTATCCAGGAAAAGAGAGTGATACAATCAAGAGACGGCGCTCGCCCTTTACTGGCAATTGACGTGTGCAAGTGAGGAACGAGCAGGAGAGAGGAGCGAGGAAAGTGAGTGAGGAAAGTGAGTTTGAGGAATATAGATAGGGGAAATGGGTTTAATTGTGATGCTGATCATAGCAGTCTACTGTGAAAATGGCAGCTAAACACTTCTCTGAAGCCCAACACACAAAATGTATCATACCACAGGATGATTTTCTGTTTGCTTTGCATGAGGCTGCCTGTCAAACGCTCACAGGGTGATCGCGGATGGAGAAATATGAGAGAAAAGACAGATAAAGAGAGGAGGAAATTGGGTATTTTTTTTTAGTGGATGAGTGTGTTTCTGGGTTCTATGTTGGGTTAGTTAATGACTGGTGCATATGTCAGCCACGCAGCTGTGGAGTTACAATCAGCCAGCCAGCTGAGGAAGGGAGCGACGGATGGAACGGAGAGAGAGAGAGAGAGAGAAAAGGAGAGACGCACAGATATAAAGTATTAAGAAGAAAGTAAAGAAAACAATTCTGCGTGAGGGAGAGCGGAGAAGCAGAGGAGGGGAGATAGAGGATTTTGAGCAAAATAAACCGAGCGAGGCATCCGAAGGGAATAGAGAGAGAAGGAGAGAAAGGGAAGTTGCCAAGATAGTTTCCATTCTTCTCATCCTCCCTCAACTAGCTGAAGCAGAAATGGCAGAGGCTGCAGTCCAAATCATTACACTCAGCTGCCTTCCTGGAAAGTATTTACTGTTGTCAATAAAAAAAAAGCAAAAAAATAAGCAAAGAGAAGGCACTGTGTATGAAAGGAAAAATAACTCAAATATGCAGCTTCTCTGAAGAAAGATAGCAATTTGTTGATGGACTGCACTGCTGTCCTTGTATTTTTCAAATACATTAACATATTTTCTATACTCCGCACCTTCTCCAGGACTCTTTTCGCCTCCCATTTCCTTTGACTTTGCCTTTTTCACCCCAGCCGTCCTGTCTGTCCTGCCCCATCCTGGCCATCCTCCATCAGCTCTGGGATTTAAGCCTTTAAGAGCCTCTTTTCCCTCCAGTAAGAGCTTTAAGGCAGAATGTGTGCGGAAAGCAGTTTTTTGGGGAAGGATCAGAGCTGGGCAGAAATAGGTACAGATCGAGAACAGGAGTGGGCGCTTCAGGAGGAAGTGTCTGACCTTCGATTGTCCCCTCTTGTAGTTGGCCCACAAAACACCCACCATAACTGCGACGAGGGCTTTTTTTGTGAGGCAAGGACACGTATTTATTGTGTCTTGGTTATTGCTCACAAACACTGTTGGCAGTATTAGTTACACAGGTGTAAAGCCAAAGTGTTTTATCACTGACTGGGCTCCTTTGCAGTGTGACATGAAGATTTGTTGAAGACATGGATTGATTTGTATTTAATGCACCAATATCAGTGTGCAGTATACCCAGCAAATACTGTAATATGGAATTCCTGTTAGTATGTTGTACTTCTGCTGCATTGTTCTTTGACGCAAATATATTATGTTAGACCAGGTTACGATGAAACGATCTGTGATGAACTGATTCATCATTTAAGTAATACCAGTTGTACCTGACCTGTATGCTTTTTGTCCATTGTGCCTCTGCAGGCAAACCCGGGAGCAGGAGACCCCACCAGACTTCTTCTATTTCTCTGACTTTGAAAGACACAACGCTGAGATTGCCGCCTTTCATCTGGACAAGTAAGTCAACATTATGTCTCAGAGGTGTGGTTACTCGGGACATCATGTTGTCATGAAGTAGGTCTCTGGGTTAGAGTTAGGGTTAAGGGTTAGGACTCACGTTGGGCTGTTTTTTTTTTTTTTTTTTGAAAAGGATCAAAATCGATGCAGTAGAACCAGAGATGCCTATCATCTTTTTAGTTCCATGCATTCTTCTTCCTTGTCGAAGCTGGGTGGCTACATCACCCTCAGGTTCAGCAGTCCGGAAAAGTTCCCCGATGCTACAAACATTTTCAACTAAATAAGGAAAAAAATCCAATGTACTTGAATCTGCTCTAACTCCTTCAAGCCCAAGTGCTTCTTTCCATCCTCGAGGGCCAACGTCCTGCAGGTTTGTGTTCCTCCCTGATTGCTAATTTGATTATCCTCGTGTCAGCTCATTAACCACCCAGGAGGGACAAAAACCTGCAGAACGCCAAGCCAGAAACGGGCACCTTTTGTTCGACAGCGACGCTTTAAGATATGTGTTTGCGAGGTCCTTCCCCAAGTATTGCGACACAGATCCATGCGTGCGAATGCACCCAGGACTGCAGGCATTTCTGTTCTGTGCATGAACACCCTACGAGTACTCCACACATTTCTCCGCGCTTATTTGTTCATTTGCTTTTTCCTTTTTTCACCGCTTCTGTCCCTCAGAAACCCCTTATTTTTCAAACACAGCGAGGGGTGTGAGCCGGGGCCCGCACAGTCGAGGCTGCGAGCTCCGAGAGGCCATGAGTCATGGCGAATGAATGCCGCCCTCCCACAGCTAGCATCTGACTGAACAATGACTGCAGCCTCCTTGCCTAGCTAACCACCATGCTCTCTGACTTCACTGCCTTTACAAGGCTAACACTTTATGGCTGGCCTGCCCGTCTGCTCGCCCCACAGACTTTAATGAAAAGAGAAAAGCTACGAGAGGCTCTCTGATCAGCCGGCGACAGCGTCAAGTTTGAGCGTCGCTAATAAAGTCCAACTGACGTCACTGTGGCTCTATGTTATTGCAAGCAGAGGGCTTGTGTTGTGGTGTGAATGCTGGTGGTACAAGATGATTCTGAGGTCACTCACATACATGTCCATTCACACACACACCCACACCCACACCCACACACTAGGGACACAGCGGGTAGTGGTGTTGAATCTGCTTTTCCTTCGGGCACAATGACACAGTTCAGCAGCAATTGCATTAGCAGCAGCTTTCTTCACCAGTCTTCTACACATCTGGTCCTCCTCTGCACACACACACATGCATGAAAATACGCTCACACACTCCCGGCATATGTGTGGGTTAAGGGGAAGAGGAGGAAACCAAAGGCATGAAAGGCCCTGTGCCCATTCTAAATATAAGCCAGGCAGGGTTTGCCAAAAGCAGCGCTTTATTTTTTTCCTTATTTTGTCTGTTCTAAATTAGAGCCTGGCTACAGAACTGCTGCCGCTGCTGCTGCTGCTGCTGGTGGTGCAGAGGCTTAGGCTACACTGCCTCCCAGGGGGCCCGCAGACACACACAGGCTCTTTTAAAAGCAGTATTCGCACCAGCGTGGGCACACACACACACACACACACACACACAGAGTCACTGTCTTTTCTTATATAGGCTACACTGCTGTAAGCATCATTAATTATGTGATTGGATTTAAATGGGAAGTGCACTTGGTGTTGCTGCATTAGGTGGGGAAAAGAGAGCGAGCAGATATAAAGACATACGAGGACCAATATGACCCTAAAATATTAAACCACATAGCTCCAAATACCCACTGGCGTCTCATACATTTTTCCGCTAAATGATGATTGACACTGTTCACGCACAGCTCTTAGCGGGACCTTTCCGTCCCACCCTGAGTATAACACAGGTTCAAAATGGCAACCGTGGGAATAAGGTTGATCAAAGGGACAAGGATGGAAGAAAAAGAGTGATGAAGTGCACTGAAGCCAGCCCTAGCTGTTCCCTTCACCATGGCAGCCAGCCCGGGCCCAGCAGGCCAGACTGCGCTTTGCGTCTCTTCATCATGTGTCAGGGGAAAGAGACATGACTGTGTGCGCCCGTCTCACTCGACCCGCCACCACTCTACTTGATGGCATCATTTATATGACGAGCTCTCGGTTAACAGCTTCTCCCATGTCTCTATCTCTCTCCTTTTATTCCCCTGGCCCCATTTTTAATCTTACTCTCCCTTTCTGTGTCTCTCTCCCCCCTCCGGCCTTGGCCATTAGGTGTTGTCAGGGTTATCAATTTTTAAAGAGCCCGTGCTGATGTTGTAGCTGGCTGGTATTGACAACAGGGGCCACACATGCATAAAATAGGCTTGTGGCACGCACACGAGTAGACGGTCACACAATCTTTCAGTGAAAACCTTTATCTGGAAAAAATATTAGACCGGAAAGCTTTGTGCAAGTTGAAAATGTGTTTGATGTAGAATGATATCCACATAAAAAAACACAAACGTTTACCATCAGGTGGAGTAACTGACAGGTCAGGACTTGTGTCACAGTGCCCCCTGCTGGCGGTGGCAGTGAATGTCATGATATAATTAGGCCACATTACCATGTTTGCTTGCCACAGTGACTTGATGGATAAGGCGCTGGCCTCTTAAGCCAGGGAGTGTGGGATCAAGCCCTATCTGAGCTGATTTGTGTCTTTTCTGCCTATATTTGCACAGAGCTTGTCCTTGTTGCTCCACTCTACAGTTCTTCGGTAACACTTCAAAATGTCATGATTATCAGGCAAGTTCTGGAGTCATAAGGAGCATCTTTTTTCTATCGCGAATGGACACTTGAGATACAGATATCCGGGTGGCAGAGTTATGGCTCAGAGAAGCAGTGCTGGGGTTTTATTTATGCAAATTGAGGCAATTGGGTTAAAGTATGCCACTGTTTGAAAACTTCTGCTGCACTCTGATGACAGAATGTAACCCCTCAGTATGTGTCCTGTAGGATCCTGGACTTTCGTCGCGTCCCTCCTGTGGCCGGCAGGCTTGTCAACATGACGAAGGAGATACGAGATGTCACACAAGACAAAAAGCTCTGGAGGACCTTCTTTATTTCACCAGGTGAAAACTGAAAAATGGCAGTTATTGGTTTTCAGAGACACATATAGAAGGGAAAAACTTAAAATAATCAGAATGAATGATAATGCTGCACAAATTTCAGTTCAGTTGTACTTGTACTTGTACTTGTTATGGGTACCCCAAACCCATCAATCAAGATTATGTGGTGATCCCAGAAGAAAAATAAATAAATAAATGCCATCTGTGCCATCTTCAACAATATTTATTCATCATGCAAAAGTTAAAGCTAAGCGAAAATGAACAGTTTCCTTCTTCATAATGCAGAGCAAAGCTAGTTCTGTGCCCTGAATTACCGTGATATTAATTTGCATGGGATTAGTATTATCAGGGGACTCTAGCTTGTGCCAAAGCACGACAGTTAATTAGTGATGCAACTTTTACATTACATATTATACACATGGAAAACTTTCACAGGATTAAAAATTACTGACAATCTCAACAATTAATACAAGTCGCCGAATGTCCCCAGGTAATTTTAATCTTGGGAAAAGTGGCCTTTAAATTTTGTGGTGTGCATTTCAAGAGGATTATAAGTGGGTGTAGTCACATTTGAAGTATTGAACACTGAGTAGGCTAATAGAAGATACCCAACTGTCCATTTTGAATCTCCATAAACAATGGTTTGACGAAGCAGCCACAACAATGTGTGCCTCTTTTTCCAAATCTCAGCCAACAACGTGTGTTTCTACGGAGAGTGTTCGTACTACTGCTCCACCGAGCACGCTCTGTGCGGTAAACCAGACCAGATAGAAGGATCCCTGGCGGCCTTCCTCCCGGACCTGGCCCTCGCCAAACGCAAGACCTGGAGGAACCCGTGGAGACGCTCCTACCACAAGCGCAAGAAGGCAGAGTAAGAGATCGATCCTGCACTCAGACACGGCTGCGTTAACTGAAGGAAGCAGACGCTGAGGGATTGACTGCAGGTCTATCAGAGGACAGTCATTACACTTCCTGTCAGATACCAGGGACAGTAACTCATGAGAGCTGAGCAAGAGATCTGTGGTGTGTAAGATATCATGTAAATCAAGATAAAGCTGATGGACATACTAATAGAATGAAACAAACTGTACAGATCCTGCCACGGAAGAAAGCAACCTTGTTATGATTTGGGAAAAAAAAAATCGTAGTTTCCCCAAAATCATTTAAAAAATAAATTGGAACAAACATGTTGAAAGGCTAAACAAATTGGATTTTGGTGATTTGTTTGCAAAGTAGATGCATAACAGCTTCTAAATTAGAAATGTGAACGAGATGTTTATGTGCTATACTAAATTCTTCAGGTGGGAGGTGGACCCGGACTACTGCGAGGAAGTCAAACAGACGCCACCGTATGACAGCGGGACTCGACTGCTGGACATAATAGACATGACCGTCTTTGACTTCCTCATGGGTGAGTTTCACTTCAGAGGTCCATAATGGGGAAGAACATTGTTATATGCAAACACACATGTAGTGTTGACAGTATACAACACACAGTAGGTGTACACACGTATGTGCTCTCTCCGTTTCACCGTTGGCTGCCTGTATTCCAACACAGGGAACATGGATCGCCACCATTATGAGACGTTCGAAAAGTTCGGAAATGAGACCGTCATCATCCACCTGGACAACGGCAGAGGGTGAGCCACTACATTGTAACTCCAGAGGTTGAGCCACTACATTGTAACTCCAGATGTTGAGCCACTGCATTGTAACTCCAGAGGTTGAGCCACTGCATTGTAACTCCAGAGGTTGAGCCACTACATTGTAACTCCAGAGGTTGAGCCACTACATTGTAACTCCAGATGTTGAGCCACTGCATTGTAACTCCAGAGGTTGAGCCACTACATTGTAACTCCAGAGGTTGAGCCACTGCATTGTAACTCCAGAGGTTGAGCCACTGCATTGTAACTCCAGATGTTGAGCCACTTGTTGGTTGGTGTTGGTGGTTTGTTGGTGGTTTGTTGGGTTGGTTTGTTGGTTGGTTTGTTGGGTTGGTTTGTTGCATTGTAACTCCAGAGGTTGAGCCACTCATTGTAACTCCAGAGTTGAGCCACTGCATTGTAACTCCAGAGGTTGAGCCACTGCATTGTAACTCCAGATGTTGAGCCACTGCATTGTAACTCCAGAGGTTGAAATGCAAACATTGTCAAACTGATTTCCATGCGCTGCATTAATTTATTCCATTAATCTCTATTAAACGGATTCTGCATTTTGGCATCGGAAGCGTTCTGATTTCCGTTTGTAGTCCGTGTGCTATTGACCAATCGTGTTTGAGCAGGCTTTGGTTGAATGCAGATAAACCGTCCGCGTAGAGGGCAAAAGAACGCTTCGACCGAGAGCCAACCTTGTAAACTGGCTTCCTGCGAAACAATCTGGTCGCACACGTCGTCTCTCAACTCAAACTCCAGTCTCACATCTCAAGTTACTAATGTGACTGTAAACAATGAGCAGCGCACGGAAAGTCTTATAAATATAACCCCCTTACCTCAAGAGGCTCATCATCTCGCGTTAATGCATTGCAGAGTATTATTCATAAATGGTATATTTTATCATAATGAGCTCACAGTTAATAAGTGTGGAATACGATTTATACGATGGTTGAGATATACAGCATATAAATGATGTCCATGGGGATTTTCTTTAAATAAATCATAATGAGAAATCCTTTTAAAAAAAAAATCTTTTCAGATAACTTATTACATTAGCAAATGTATGCACTCCTGCATTTTTATGAAACACGCAGGAAACTGCACAGAATTATGCACATATATAAATAAATGAATGATATACGTAGCATAAACTGTTTCTGAGTTAAAGATGAGCCAAAAGGAGGAAATAAGAAGTGATCAGGACAGCAGAGGTGTAAAGCTGCTGCACAGCAATCACACAAATCAAAAACTCAACAGCACAGGAAACAGATTTAAAAATCATTCATGCTGCTATCTTTTCACCCTAGCTTTGGAAAGCACTCCCATGATGAGATATCCATTCTGGTGCCGTTGACCCAGTGCTGCAGGTGAGGTCTTCTTTGCTGGTATTTTTCTAAAGTGAAAATGAGAAGGGCGTTATGGCTTTATTGATCAAAGTGCAACAATATAAGCAAGATTTTCACATATGATTAGTCGGCTATTCACATTATCAGTATTGTCGAGCATATGGGTATGACTGTGCATGACCCCCCCCCGACCCCCCTACCCAACCCCCCCCCGGACTCCCCCTCTTGGCTGCTCTCTTACTGCAGGATGAGGAAGTCGACCCACTTGCGTCTGCAGCTGCTGGCTAAGGAAGAATACAAGCTGTCCATGCTCATGGCAGAATCCCTGGTGAGGGACCGCCTTAGTCCCATCCTCATCCAGCCACACCTGGATGCCATGGACCGACGACTACGCCTGGTCAGTGCTACATACTCATTTTTTTACAGTGTGCCTTTATTATTTGAACCTCTAAACAAATTGTTCAACATTTAAAAAAAAATGTTGTATTCACTTCCGTCACTTGTAACGTGATGGCTCTATGCCCAGAGCCCTCCAACTTGTTGTGGGTGTAGGTTGGGCAATGCTCAGATTCCATCTTTGTGGACTTTGCATGTTCCCCCCGTGGCAGCGTGGGTTTTCTCCGGGTTCTCTGGCTTCCTCCCACTGTCCAAAGACATGCAGCTCAGGTTAATTGAGGACTCAATTGCCCGTAGGTGTGAGCATGATGGTTGTCTGGCTCTAAGTGTCAGCCCAGTCCAGGGTGAGGCCTGCCTTCGCCCAATGTTAGCTGGGATCGGCTCCAGCACCCCCGCACCCCCCCACCTGAACGGGATAAGTGGTTACACATAATGCATATATGTTATTCATTTATGTTTAGTCTGTTTCCTGCCTTTATGTAGTCTACCCTGTTAGTAAACCCACTCCCCGTTTCCATTTTGTCTTTGTTCATTACTTTCCTGCGTTCCTAGTGTTTTTCATGGTGTTTGGACATCTGCTTTCTCCTGGCTGGGTGCTGTCAGCTGTTTGGGCTGATACCTGTGTATGACCACCAGCTTCCATTAAATAGCTAGTCCTTGTTCCTACCAGTAGCGTTCCATCACTCCCAAACATGAGAGTGGTATCGATCTTCTCACTGAATTCTAGGCAAGAAAGGGAATTAACCAAAATGTTGAACTATTCCTTAAAAGCAATAGTGTTTGGCTTTCTAGGGGTATCTATTTACATAAATGTAAGTATGATTTTGTTAGTTTATGATCACCTAAAAATATGAATTGTTGTGATTATGTTACCTTATAATGAGCCATTTATATCTACATATGGAGCGGGTTCTCTTCACAGAGCAGGTCGCCATGTTTCTACAGTGGCCCAGAACAGACAAACCAAACACTGGCTCTACATATATATTACACACTAGAACTTTAAACATCCAGGAAAAACGTTATCATTTGTGTGTCTTTTCAAAAGGCCATTAAATACTTTGACCTTATTTTACATTACATTTCATTTAGCTGACACTTTTATCCAAAGCGACTTATAATGAGTGCATTCATCATACACTGATGACAGGGGCTACCATGCAAGGTGCCACCTGCCCATCAGGATTCTAACTAACACGCATACAACATTCACACACCATAGGCACAGCTACGGGAGCAATTTGGGGTTAAGTGTCTTGCCCAAGGAGACGTTGACATGGACTAGTGGACCACTGAGCCACAGTCGCCCACTTGACCCCTAATAGTGAGTAAAATCAGCTTTCTCCTCTATTTAACAATTAAACCTTTTCTCTTGTCTTGTGGTATTTTATTGTCACTAGGTGCTCAATGTGCTGTCAGAATGCATTGAAAAGGAGGGCTACAGCTACGTTGTAGAGGACGACCTCCAGGGGTACCAAGGGACAGACCACGCCCACAATGGCCCACGACGGAGGTAGCTGTCCGGGGGCGCTGGCAGCTAGGTAGGACTGACTCCCCGGAGATAGGAGTCTTTTTCTTAAAACTGAACTGGCATCCTGTAACACAGGTGAGCTCCCTGAGTTCCTCAGATGGCTCGATTTTTTTTTTTTCTTTTTTCGAACTTTCAGGGAAGCCTGTCTGCCTGAGGTTAATATAAGCTGTCTGGAAGTGGAAGCCTGCTGGATAGGACTGGACCTTGACAAACAAGTGCAATGACTTAAACTGCACAGATGCTCGCAGGTGACGTCGAAGAATTCTGGATGGATCTGGGGCCGGGTCACAAACTGAACTGAACCCCACCGCAGCACTACCAAACCATGAAAGTCTGGCAAGAGACACTTTCTCTCTGTCTTGTTCAGGACCCTTTTTTGAATTCAGTGAATTCTGAGAGACTTGTAAAGAACCTCCCGACGCCCTCTCCCCTCTCTTCACAAGCTGAATTATGTGTTTATACGTATTGTTGGTATTGCAAGTGTTTGGGTTGAACATTCACGGCGGAGGAGGATGTAGAGGTTGACTTCCTGTTGTCTTAATTATCAAAATTAGGTTTTATTACATAGTCTCTTTTTTTATTTGATTACTGCTGAGTTGATTCAGCTTTTTAATCATTGGTATTCAAGATGGAAATATTTGATTGGAGTGCAGGTTAACTCCTGGATTTGTCTTTTAATTTTTCCCATAAATGTTAGTTGTACTTGAGAGAGTATTTATTACAATTCATATTTATTATTTGAAATTAATACTAATCGGTTTCCGTTAAGAATTAACTGTAGAATTTTCATCACAGTGGTGCACTTCCTCATTTGTCCAAAAGGGGGCAAACTGAGCATGTGCAAAAGTAGCTGCCAGGTCCGTGCCTCTCAGTAAAGTTAACCCTCCATATTTCACCCCATTCCAAGTATCAAGGTCGCGTTAAACTTGGTTAAAGTATTGTTTTGATTCAAGCGCGTTTACAACATTTAATCCAGCAACTGTCTCTGTTTTATTCTTTCAGTGCAACAGATATGAGGTTAGTTATATGTTACCAAAAGCCAAATGTGACACTAATAGTTTTAAATTATTGTTTCTTTGTAATATATTTGATGTCCAGATGTTGCTGTTGTGGAGAGATTATTTTTCAGGATGTATATTTCATTCATTACCAACAGCAGATAGCTTTTAACTGTTGGTGTCAATGATTCAGTCGCTGGCTGAAAGTTAATATATACAGTAGGAAAATCTAGTGCCTGTGCAATGATAGAAATACTTGAATGTCTGGTTTCATAGCAGAAAGGTTTGAACTCCTCCCAGGTACGAGCTCTAGGTAAGATTCTGAGGTCTACATATATGTGTGTGCTGACTCCATCTGTTTCATAAGGGTTTTATTCTACAGTCTTAATTCCCATAGTTCTGTGTCAGGTTAGTTCAGTGTGTATGGACGTATGGGTGGGTCCATAGTGAACCTTAAGATGATGTGTTCTTAAAGTGAAAATTATTATAATTTTTCTTTTTTTTATTCAACTCATTGTTTCTGTGGATTTTTTTTTTTTTCATTTCTTTGCATCATGGTAAAAGTGCAATAAAACAAAATAAGCAGAATATTATAGTGCGTTGTTTCTTATCAGGAGTAGAAGGATGTGGGTTTGTATATGTTTTAATATACATATATAATGTTATAAATTACATCATCATGGGAGATTATCATCCATATCAACTTCTTTCTTTACAACCTGAGAAGCATAAGTGATAATAATGGTTCGTAAATTCTGTAAATGTAAACAATTATCGTCACTGTTTTCACAGGCTGAGTAGTATTTCACATGATTAGTGTAATAACTTTGACTTGTTAAATGAGATATTTTTACCTTTAAAGAAACACTACAGTAAGTACTTTCACCTTTGACCCTAACTGCTTACCAGAAAGAATTACAACATCTCCCTTCTTCAATCAACAGTTAAACCACCACTCCAGTCTAACGGTATTGAAGCGTCCAGTGATCACAGATGGTCCTTTGATATAGCACACACTTCCTAGACTAGAGTATGATATATAGAAAATGATCCGAGAAAAGATTGCTAAAAGACCATTCTCTGTGTTTGAGCTCTTGATGTTTGACGTTTCCATATCACACTTCTGTAATTTCCAAACAGGATCTCTACTGGTGCCAAACTTGTTGCAATGTCACAAAATCCTGCTTGTACATGAATGCCATGAACTCAGATTTAAAGTGAGCACAGAGAAACGTTCCCCCATCAGCAGGTTTTGATTTAAAGGAATCTTCAAGGAATTTTACAAAGAAAAAATGACGGATAGTTGCTCATGGAAATCAGAGTCCTTATCTATGACCCATTGTTATTTGACAGTAAATGGTGGCAGTGAAGATGGCTGCACAGCGCAGCACAAAGGAAAATGGCCCTCAGCCTCAGCTCTGTGTGCAAGCATGTTTACTGTTCCCAGTGCACTGTTGTGTTTTGATAACCTTTCCTCACAGAACAGCCCCCGGAAAAGCTACTTGGCTGGTTTACATAAATGCATGCGCACACACACACACACACACACGCACATACACACACACATACAGGCATACAGAGCTATGAATGGAGGAAGTCTGAGACAACCATCAGAGGGACAGAGAGTGACCAGAGGAGAACTAAGGGCTGTAATCACCGCAGCAGGCCGCAGACAGGACGCCAGAGGAAGCCTCGTCATGGGAGTGAGCCATGTGGCGCTTATCTGATCTCAGTTCAGACCAACCTGATACGGTGACCTCCTCTTCTCCTCTACACGGCTTCTCTCTGTTGCTCTATTTACAGTTTTGTAAAAAAAAAAAAAAAAAGAAACAAAAGCTGTTTTTCTTGTCTGGAGTGAACAGGGCCAGATAATTCCAGACAGTTAAATGGTCATTTTAGCACTAAATTAGCTACATGTTCAATTAAGTCAATTATGTTGCTTTGTGGTTAGGTGTATAAAGCATAAAATGGAATATATTAACCGAATAATGTAGAACTGTGGTGTTGAAAGTATCCTTTCATTTAAGAAAAACTTGAAAGTATGAAAAATAGAATTACTCAATCCAAGAAAAT
Organism: Ophiodon elongatus; assembly: GCA_016806645.1. Lineage (NCBI taxonomy): Eukaryota > Metazoa > Chordata > Actinopteri > Perciformes > Hexagrammidae > Ophiodon > Ophiodon elongatus. The sequence goes on from JACSYO010001932.1 coordinate 1,439,675, forward strand.
GGTGTTTTATTTGTTAAATTATATTATTATATTAATATATATATATTATAATTTTTTTCACTCCATCAAGAGAATTTTGCTGTAGTTGGTCATTCTGGTGCTAATTTTACCTATCTTATAACTGTTGGGTAGTAATCAAATTAAACAAATACATCATATTTTATAAATTACACATATTTTTTTTATTAAAGTATTTTTGTAAAGTAGGCTATAGGTGTGAAATATTTTTTGTCTGTATTTTGTCTGTAAAAAGGAGAGTTGAAAATATTTTTTTTCGATTAAGCCTTTTAATTCTTATATGAAGTCCCTCTCAAAGGATCCTTTCTTGGTCATTGTTTTTATAGTTGGATTGAACTGTTTAGAGAGGTCAAAATTTAAGCAGCAAAAGCAAATATATTCTGACTTGTAGTTCCTTATGGTTCAAGCTCCAAAAACACTGGCTCCTACACTTTTTATGTTGCAAGTTGATAGAATACTTCAGTAGACCCTCCCCGCCTGCTACATGCCTACATCTTTCAAATTCCACTGCCCCTGTTTTGAAGACTGGCTGTTTGTTAAATTGTTTTAGTCTTCAAGCCCGAGATGGGATAACCTCGATAACATTATACAACTGTTTTCACAGGCTAATACTTCCCAAGACCAGGAAACAGACCTTGATGTGTAACACAAGTGGAATGCCCCTTTACCTGTTCTGTTATGTTGCCTGTGGTGGTTATTTCCAAAAAGGAAAGGCCTACATATCTTTATTTATTTATTGCTAGACTAAATTAAGTCCTTAATGTTAGTTATGACCCTGTGTGGTTACATCCACCCTCATGGGATTTGTTTTACCTGTATGCGAAAAACACAATTTCCGAGAGAAGAAACCATTCGTTAGAAAATATCCAGACAGACACGGAGACAACTGATATCAATCCAGATTCTGTTTCATGCTTCAAGATGCACTACAGCTTTTTGTGAAGCCACTTAAAAAAATTTGGGCCTGCACCTAAAATTGAGTACTGCGTTGACCTTTTAACTGCTTCATTAGTCAGAATTAATGGAGAATTGCATTAATGCCACTGTGTCGACCGATATAGCCCCTATAGGCTCCTCCTGCACCAGCGGGGCCACACACACAGGCCTGCTAGACCTCAGGCTGTTTTCCCGGCCTCTGTCGCCTCACGGGAGACCTCCAATTGCCCCGTTTAGATCCCTTCAAAATACACATCCCCCTGTTTTATAGACACGGAAACAATTTATGGCCATTATAGAGCATTATAGATAACATCTACAAAACTTCCCGTTGTTGACTAAACGTCTGCCAGAGTGGACACACACACACACACACACACACACCCCAAAGAGTTAATGAAGAGAAAAAGAAAACAAAGATGCAAAGGATCTTGTTTGTTGGTTTGGGGATAGCTGTTTTAAGTACAGTTAGAGAGATTAGGCTATAAAAGAGGCAAAATAAAACATGAAGGCGGCCTACTGGCCCAGTGGACCACCCAGAATCCTGCTGGAGGTTGGGGAAAGGATCCGTTTGTCCAGCACATTGACAACCAGGCTGCTACTGTGAGACTGCCTGGACTAGCTTAGTCGAGTCGAAGTTAAAGGGAACTCTATACTTAGTCCACATGTCAGAGTCTATTTACAAGGTTTACAGGGGAGTACTACTGCATATGTGAAAATAAATAAATAAATCTGGAGGTGAGGAGTTATAAAGAAGTGAGCTTGCCCGACCTTTGTACAGCAGCTTGCTCTTTGTCTCTGCTTGAGGCTAGTGGCTCGAGGCTACATTAGCAGCTCCTAGCTTAACAGTCTCCAACAGAACTGGCTTCAGTCCAGTTGCGTTGTGGGTAATGTAAGCAGCAGGTTTTTGACAAGAAAGAAGAATGCGTGGAATAAAAACATTACGATGTCTTTGTCATTTTTTTTATGGAATTTGTCTGATTTGGACCGGGGTCTGGAAACTGACCAAAGATAGCTTCCATTTATTGCTCAACAAGGGCAAACATACCCCACAGCCCAGGGTTGTTGCATGCTGCTGAAAATACAAATATGAAAGGGACCAAAGTATCCTGCTCGGCCTGCCAAGCCCAACAGCTATAGCGTGTAGCCGCGGGTCATTTTGATGCACTGAAGCCCACCAGCTCTGCATTTAAGCATTTCCTGTTTGGCGGACTTTTACAGTTTTACTTTTCAGAAGAAAACATAAGTAAGCATGCTTGTAACTTTACATATTCAAGATTCAATTGGAAAAAAAACATTGTTTTTTAAGATAAGAGAATGACGCATTGTCAGAAACAAAACAGATATTGCATCTACGATATTAGGTAATCATTTATTTAATTGATCACCTACTTTTTGTGGGCTAAATTTTACTTATTTCATTTATGCAACGATTCAAATGCAGTAGTCTTTCATGTAAGTTCAAGTGTTAAGTGTATTAGGGCTTTAAAGACTGTTTTGTATAGTATTGTCTGCACACACAAAAAAAATAGGTTAATTTGAACGAGGTCATCTTCAGTTTTATGATTGGCCCTGACTTGGAAATCCTAAAACGTGTGCAGTGCTGGTGATAAAATAACAGAATTTGTCAATCTAAAAATCTGAAAACGAGCCCAGAACAAAGAGGTCAAAGAGCTTAGAGGGGTGGCCCTGAGCCCTGGGACCTGCAGCCGTTCCTGGAAAGCAGCTGGGACGACATAGAGAGAGGGGGGCTGGAGGCAGCCGTCATCAGCGGAACTCAGAGTGTCAACTGGCTGAGCAGAGCATGGTGGCACAGCAGAGCAGCAGGACAAGGTGTTGCTGCTGGGCTTTCACCAGGAGAGTCAGATGAGACAAACAGTTTGGATCGCACATCCGACTCCTCAAAGTGTAGAAATGTTTGATAACTCGAACTACCCTTTCAACTGTTTTAATTACGATGGAGACGGATATCCCTCCTCCAGCACAGACGAAGAGAAGAAAATGTGTAGACCCGCATACAGGTATGGACCGTTTTCTTTTTACTTTACGTAACTTTGAAAAAGCTATTTTACATCACTTTGTTTACCAGTTTGTCATACATTTAGTAGGTTTTAAATTTGATATGAATAAACTCTTCTTCTTTTTTTTTTTCTTTCAAACGTGTTTTTCGTATTATCTGAGCATGTCATACCTTTGACATACTGGGCAATAAAAAAAGATTTTTTTTTAGTGCCACCTAGTTCAGTTTATCTGTAAACACAATGTAGGCCTATATTCTATATAATACAGTTGCTCTATAAATATATAACTAATCACAAATATACCTTGCTTTAAGATGCATAGTTAGATATATAGTGTTTCATAATTTCCTTTCAGTGGTGCACTATATGTTTTATTATTTTAATATCCGGTTGATTTTCTTTTCTTCATATATTTAGTTTCATGATTTTTCATAGACTTTTGCCAGAGTTTCATATAATATAAATGTAAAGATATTTTGTATACAGCAGTTTATTTTATTGTGGCTGCTGCATCTGTTTAAACTCTGTTTGAATTCAATTAAAGACACAATTCAAAACCTTCCATTCCATCCCCACTAAGTTAACCATAATATTCTGTTTGGTTTCTTTAACAGCTCAAAAACATACCTAACATTGTTGCATTAGTTTATGAGAATTTATGAGAATTGCTCATAAATGTAGTGTTGAACTGATGATTAGAGACACCCAGCTGTAAAACATTAAATACAATGTCTTTTTTGTATACTCTTTATTTGTGATTGGTGTTGACCGCGTTAGTGTAGCACAACCACCAACAAAACCCAAATGAGTCCATTCATATTTCTGTGTTTTGGATTTGAGATATTAAGCTGTACATTTAAGACATTTCTTTTTTAAAACAAAAGGAATATATATTTTTAATGCCGCCGCCATGCAACATATAACTCACAAAATATATTTTCATTTGCTATAATAACAGTGCAAATTGGTCATCTCTAGATTTTGTCTCCTTCATCAAATTGTTAAGACCAGTTTGTGGCAAAGGGAAGGGTTACCACTATTACTTTCCCATATATTGGACTTTAATAAAATCAGACAAAGAGAGAATATACTCAAGGAAACAGTTAGAAGAATTTGTAATTTTGACAATTTCTCCACACAAATGTCAACCAAACACAAAGCTCAAGAGCCTTTATCATGTGTCTATCTTTTCTCAACTTAACGCAGTGTGTTGCTTGATTAGAGTGTGTGTCTGTGTGTCAGCTACATAGCTCTGATAGCCATGGCCATCCAGCAGAGCCCCGAGCAGCGGGTCACTCTGTCGGGCATCTACGAGTTCATCATGAAGAGATTTCCTTACTACCGCTCCAACCAGAGAGCCTGGCAGAACTCCATCAGGCACAACCTGTCTCTCAACAGCTGCTTCATCAAGGTGCACGCAAACACTGGGTCACCGGGAAATTATGTCTGCAACACAAGATATTAAAATGTTTCTGTGCCTGTTGAAGGGATTTTTTCATTTCACACAATTTTAGTAATTTCATTATTGTTTTAAAAGTTTTAAAATGTCCCTTTTTATAGTTGTACCTTTTTATTTAGTAGAAGAGGAAATAGTTCTAGTTTCTTTTTTCTTTTCCCTAGCAGTAATAGCATGTTTCCTTCTTTTCTTCCTTAGTAATACTGTTTGTGTGCTATTTGTATTCTTTGTTAAGTATTCTTCATATTTCCCGCAGGTTCCTCGTACAGAGGGCAATGAGAAAGGAAAGGGAAACTACTGGACTTTTGCCAGCGGCTGTGAGTCAATGCTCGACCTGTTTGAAAACGGCAATTTTCGGCGTCGCCGACGCAGAAGGAACATGAAAATTGGCTTCCGTGATTCAAAAGAAACCCCTTTCCACCCTTTGGAAAGCCACAGCAATCAGCACGTACCCGCAGCTCGGCGCCCCGAACCCGAATCCACTGTCTGCCCTTTGAACCCTGAGAGGCCGAGGCCAGGCCCCCAGCCAAACCACCTCATCCCAAACCCCACCCAGCATGGGAAACCAGAGTCAGAAATCAAATTTAGCATTGACTACATCCTATCCACTCCGGATCCACCCCTGCCTGGGTTCAGATCCTCCCAAGGCCCCGTTCACATAGGGCCCACAGGGCCTCCCATACACGTCCTGGAGCCCCAACATCTGAACCTGCACTTCTGGACTCTGTAAGAGGAGAGGAAAGCAAAGACTGAACTTTTTATTTCTTTATCGTCTGTGTCCTCAAACTGGGAAATACTGTAAGGACATCCAAAGTCAGAGAAGAAACTTCACAAAAGGGATTTTACTGACTTGAAAATGTAAATGAGGAGCAAAGTATCGAGGTACAGTATTGTGGGATGGATTCTAGATGGAATTGAAGAATTCATCAAAAATCTAAAATGTGAACAATACAGTACAGCATTCATTGTCATTATACTGTATGTACGGTGTCTAGTGCTGACATAGACTAGGTTTACAGTATTCTCTATATGTATGTACACAGGAGTCATGAGCACAAATAAGACGTGTCAAAAAATGCTTTAAAAATCATGTTAGTCAAAACAAACACCACTGGATTATCTTCTGATCAAAAATTTAGATTATTTTCTTCATAAAAGAAGAGTTTATTCAGAATCTTATGGTTGGACATGACATTCTTTTGGCCAGACAATTCTGCCTGTTAAACCTAAATATGATTTATGTCGTTTCTCAGATTAAATACTCATTAATGGCACATTTTGTCTTTTTTTTGTGAATGTCACAACAAATGAGTTCAGCAGTACAAACCTTGTATTTTCAAACATCCCCTCCAGACATGTTTAAGACATACGGTATACAAATACTCTTTTTGTCTGATAAAAATAAAACAAAAGAAATATTTATTCCCTTGTTAAAGAAATTAGTAAATAAAAAAATGGCATCTATTCCTTCTCCCTCATTGAACAATCCAGAACCTATATGTGCAGATATACCAGTCCTCCTTTACTGAAAAGTCAATATTCCAGTGTACGTAAGTGTGTTGGAGGTTTATGCAAAACAGAAGTTCGTAAGTTACATATTGAACCGTGATTGGCTTCCAGACCACTTCTGAGGTCACAAAACCATCCTCCTCTTTCCTCCTCCAGCAGATGAATACAATGTTGAAGAAAGAGAAGACCTTTTCACATGTTACAGTAGGAAAAGCAGAGATGTAAATAACAATATTAATGATAGCTGAATTTCATTTAGCTGCTTCATTTTCACGGTCCTGTGCGTGCTGACTCACTGTTGGCATATCCTAAATACATAAAACATACAAATTACATACAGTACTGTATATACGACATACTAATTGTCAAAGTATACAGTTTAAGCAGTTAATATACTAAAGAGAAAGCCACATGTTACATTTTCATACTAGAAGAAAAGTGTATAATATGTGCAGTGTTTGACGTCAGTCAAACTATGACTTTACAATATATCACTGCAAATTAGATTAAACAAAGATAGTAGTTTGGTCCCAACCCCATGCTACATAAATCATGTTGGAAAAGTGACAACATTTATGATATTCAAAACAGTCAGGACACGATCTAAAAAACGCTTCATCATTGATTGGACTGTTGTAGAGAACTCTCCCACAATGCAATACACAAAGGAAAGTCTAACTGTGGATGCTGGTGAACCCCTAGGAACCCCTCAGGAAACAGAAAAAAGAATGTGAAACATTTTGTCGTCTTTACATTAAGTTTAATTGACAGTGTCATTCTAAAATTGCAGTTTGACTGCCTTTGCACGTACATTGCACCACTTCCATTTTTTTTCCCTCAGATGTTTGTACTACAAACACCATATATTATAATAATTGGTAAATAGTTAATACTTAATACATTAGCATGGAATTCTCAATGTTTTTTTTTAGATACCACCACCACTCACTTATTTGTTATCCAGCTGAGTAACTGCTCCATTTCCTTTGAGCATTGCATTGTCAGAGAATAGCCTCAACAGCACAATCAAACATTTCATTTACTCTATCTAGTTTGAGTATATTCCATTTTGTCACTTTTCCATTGCAAACACACTACATACAAAAACATGATTAGAATAAGTATGTCGTATGGATTTGGGCCAAGCTGACACTACAATGGCATACTGGGATTTTACATTTTAATATCAGTAACACTGTGCTTGTGCTAGTATGACATGTCCTATGTAAAAACAAAAAGTAGTCCTATTCTGACTGAGCGCTCGTTTCAGACCCACCTTTTGGAAACATTTCGCAATTTTTTTTCATTGACCTTTTGAAATCCTGATTGACTGACACTTAAATTCTAATCCAGTCACTCCTTGTTATTATAACACATTGTATTCACGCATACTTAAAAGAGGCCTAACGAAACAGAGGTCTGGGAAACATTCCCTTGCCTGTACAAGGGAGATCAATCATAGCGTGTCCCTGTGCCGTTGAAGGGACATTTTTCAATTTAACCTTTATATTATGTCTTGACTACATCAGAGGAGGGTTTCAACGCACTTAACATGAGTGGCATTTAATATAGCATAACACTTGCAAGGTGAGGCCGAGATGTGACCCTATTTAAATATAGAGGCCCCTGCCTAAGCCTTAACAGCAACACCTCCCCCAACAAACACACACAAACCTCCTGACGCAATTATAATTAAACACACCTTATGCCTCCTTTGCAAATGCCCCTCATCGATCTGTGGGTTTTTAACATTCATATGTGAACTGCCCCCCAGCAAACGTCTGCGGCTGCACAAATGTTTATGGATCAGCAAGTTTCCATTAACAAAGTTGTTGATGTTGACTAGCGGGGGATGCTGCCGCCATGATGCCGCGGTTATATTTGGGTAAATTAACTTAGCATAAAGTGCTCCGAGGCTACGGGGGTCTTTTGAGGCAGCTAAAGAGAAAGCAAGGCACCAGTCAGGCCCGAAAAGTCAATGCACATATTATGTTGTCGGGGATTATATGAAACTGTAGCTACTGGCACATTGTCCCAATGAATGGCCTCTATTAAATAACTATTCTAAATTCATCCGTTTGGTTTCATTCCTAGTTAATGCTTCTCACATTTTGTTCATAATTACGTGCAATACTATTTCTCATTTAGTCGTGTGGGAATTCATTTAGTTTGAGACTTCATTATGCTGCCAGGTAAAATGAGCAGCTCAGGGGGAGAAACAGCAAAATGGCAGGTAAAAGAAATTGGGAAACCACTGATCTGCAACGTTAATATAAAGTAAATCATAAACACAATTAGGTCATTTAATCTTGAGTGCTTGTTTAGCGATCAGATTGCACCGAGGCTGTGGTGGGGATTGTGGGGATGAAGATAAATATTAGTGTTTACTTTGCGTTTTCTCCCTCTGTGGTTGAAGGAGTATGAATGATCTCCACTGGAAAGACACTATGAGCTACCAGCTAATGAAGAACAGGGAAATAGCTCGAGGCCTTTGATATACACACATCTGCAGGTATACATTCAGTATGCACTTTAAGGCAGGAACGTGCTATTATTTGAAAATGGCTTCAAGTGTGTGTGTGTGTGTGTGTGTGTGTGTGTGTGTGTGTGTGTGTGTGTGTGTGTGTGTGTGTGTGTGTGGTAATGAGAAAATCAACATGGCATGTCAATCAATGGCAGTTGGGGGACGTGTTTACATTTTGCCTGTCAGAGGGATGTCCCTGCTAGGAATACCAGAAGTGTTTTTCCAGAAAGAAAATGGAAAATAGTAAATTTAATAAAAGAAAGGGCTTGACATTCAAATGAAAATATAACTCAGAAATCTGCCAGAAATCTGTTTAAATTTGTCAGTTCTCATTTAATAAACACTCCACATGTGGTAAAGTTTCAGGAAAGGTCTTTGCTAGAGGGTCATGATTAGATCCTTTGACCCAGTGTTGAAGACTATGGAAGCCCATAGGGGACTTTATTAATATGATAGAGTAAACTTGAAAATGAAATGCAATTCCACAATAGCACACTATTTTTTCCTCATATGTATGTGTCATTTGAGAACAAATTTAATTGCAACAATCCAATTTTCATCAGTATGAGTGCTCTATAACCATATATAAAATGAAAATGGAAAAGCTGTTTGACATTTAATTTTTAAAGTAGTTCCCTGTTGGGCGATATTAAAATGTTGATTCAAACTTTAAAATTGAAATACAATGTTATCCAAACAATGCAACCACATTTTCCATTGATATAAATCAAATGCATTTTTTTTGAAAATGCAATTTTCAAATACAATAAGCAAAACAGACCCCCTGTATTTTGCATTTACATTTACATTTACATGTCACCACGTTCTTTTGGTGTTAAAATGAAAATGCAATCTGATGGCAGTCATTTCTGTGGTAAACACACAAGCATTTCCATCCCTTACCAACCTAACTTTCCTAAACAACATAAGCCGCTAGCCCGAGGAATCCCATTTATGGGCTGCAAGTGGCTGCTAACATTATAGCCTGTCAAAGACAATAGGTGATAAACTTTTGCAAAGTAGATGCGTTTATATTGCTCCCCACATTTAAGCTAAACAAGTTCCACCAAGTAGCTAAGCTAACAGGCAGTAAAAAAATCAACTTTTGTTGTCTACAATGTAAACAGCTCATTAATTATGCTGTACTACAATACCCCAGCAGGCACACGTGCTCATTGGAGAAAAGTTGTTGCATTGGCACTGCTTCCTCACTCATTCCTGAACAGCTAATGCTAATAGTCGCTAACATGCTTATTATATTTTCAAGATGGTAATGGGTTAGGGGAGATCCAAGCAACCCACCGACCTCCACGCCCAGCAAGCGGAAAAATAAGGGCCGCTCGCTTCCAGTCTCTGGGATGTTCAGTGCCGACTGTTCACTTCCAGCAAACCAGTCAGTATTATAATCAATATTCCAACTAGCTTCCTGCATTATCATTATCATGATTGCAATCAGAACTAACGTAATGGTGTTGATACATATTATGCACCCACCAATATTTTATAAGCTATTTTCTTTTCAGTAGCATTTTGTATTGACCTCAGCTTACTTCAGTATTGTCAATGAGTAGAGCATCCGTTTTTCCCAGTAAAGGTAAAAGTATTGTCACGCGTCAGGGTTTTGCCTGTCATTGTGGTTGATGAAACAGTACAGGACATCCCAGATGCACAGTGTCACCAGTAGTTGAGGCACCAGACACCGTACCACTGATCTTTACCAACACCACTCAGGGTGGAATGTGAGGAAATGTACCTCCATGCTGTCTGAAGGGGGTCTGTGGCTGCTGACGCCACGACCTAACTCTTCACAGAGCTGAAGGTGTGCACGGACACCCGTGCACAGATCTCACCACTCATGGGTAAGCGCCGTATTATTTTATTGATAGTACTTTTAGCTGAGAAACTAGAATGTAATGTCAATGTTTCTAATAAATCACTGCCCTCTCAGTGTGTGATTTTTTTATTAAAAAAAGCAAAACGTGTTTTGAGGAATTGTGACTCCGCCATGTGAATGAACAAGTACAGTTGGGTGCTATATAGCAGTAATAAGAAAGATTTGATTATGATTCACCTGTCAACGATTCTCAATAGATCTATATGTATCACAACCTCAATTTTCTATAATACTGCACAAACTACTTTTTCAAGGATTGATTCAAGCAGTCAGATAAATCTAAACTCCCTTCTCATTTAGAAAGCGCTTCCAATAATCTTACCACACAAGTCTAATATAAAAGCTGCATTAGGTTGGAAAAGGTATAGAAGGTACACCAGTGTGAATTAGCCCTATAGGGTATGAACTACCGTGCTGACCGGTAGAGCCTGGAGACGCAACCAATCATCTGCTGTCGATCCAAACGGGCCAGTTTTCAGCTGATCTTGATGCCGGTCACATTTACACAAGTGTGCAGCAGCCGCATGATCATTTTATGTCGGCTCACAGTGGCACAGTAACAGGCAGACCGCGGTTCGGACCCAGACGCCTTTGTTTCCAGACCCGGACCCGGACCTATAACCAATGGAGCAGGGTGTTCAATTAAAATTCAACGAGGTCCAGAGAGAATTTCCTCATGCAAAGGTCCGGAACATCACAATAATGTCTCACTTGTTCTATGATTTAGTGCTATACATATATTGAAGTAGCCTAGCAGTTGTATTAACATATTTATGTAGTCAACAACTGACTGTCATTTCAAATATAGAAAGTTCAGTTGAACAATATCTCAACAATATTTGTTGTCAGATTTCAAATTGAACTGGATGAATTATAAATAATACATACTCTAATAATAAATACATGATATTCTTTAATTTCAAGTAAAATTAGGACTGGACGGAAAGCTTTTTTTTTTTTTTTTTTTAAATATGCATCTTAAAATGAAGTACTTCATTTTATAACATTTTGAAGTTCAGTTCATTTTTTAACTGAACTGAATTGTCCTGCAGCTTTAAATTTAGTTAATTCAGGTGTGAAGTGATGTCACCCAAAAACAGCCACGATGTTATATTCTTCTCATCTTCTAAAAAGAGAAATTTGTGTGCAGGGATTGTATCTGTGATTATTAAAAAGTTATTAAAAGTTTTCCGTTCTAAAAAATGTCGTGAAAAAAGTCTTAGTAAAGTAAATCGAAAAAAGTCATGAAAAAGTTATCATATATATAACAAGTCATAGTAAAATATGTTGAAGAAAGCCATAGTAAAATATGTCAAAAAGATAGTATAGTTATAGGTTATAGGTCCGGGTCCGGAAACAAAGGTGTCCGGGTCCGGACCGCGGCCTGCGTATTAGTGACCCATGGTATTGTATGTCCAAAAATGTCACAAGAAAGTCATAATACAGTATGAAATTATTCATCATATACAATGTTATATTTTTATGACACACTATTTCATGATATTTTTCACAACACATATATTATTAGTTTTAATGGCATACAACACTATGACTTTTCATGACATTTTTAATGACATTTCATTTTTATTGCATACTGTGATTTGACTTTTTCTGATATTTTTATAGCATACTTACATTTTTTCATGACAAACTATATGTTTATATATTGCATGGTATATTATAATATGACGTTTTAAGACATAAGTCATTTCCACATTCATTTTTGTATGGCAAACAATGCTGACATGTCTATTAGACCATATCCTATTTTTCCCATGAATGTTCAAGAAGTTCCCAACGGAGCTAAAGAGGCTAGTGATTTTAAAATATGTTGCATGCTTTCAATATTCAACAACATTAAACATAACACAGCTGGTAATTTGTCTCAATTGGTCTGTACAACATTCCTCTTCCTCCCAGATGTCATCCATTGAGGCCGCATACCTAAGAGTGTGAAAGATAATAGCGCCAGTCTGCAACACATCTGACAGTAAAAATTATACAACAATAATGCACTTTCATATTTCATAGTTAGATTTAAAGTTAGCATTGACATTTGAAAGTGTGTTACAGATGAATGTAAACTAGAATGTATGGTAGGTGGCATTAAGCACCTAAAAGTTGACATTGCAATGCAATCTGCCAAAAAAAACAAACAAAAAAAAACAAAAAACACAAAAAAAAAGAGGAAGACACAGGAAGGACACTGAAAAGGAGATTTCAGGCGGCAACCTACGGTTCTGACGAGTGAAGCCAATGCGGAGGTGCCATAGACTTGCATTTTTGCTCCTCGCCATCAGGGGGCGACTCCTCTGGTTGCAAACAGAAGTCCGGTTGTATGAAAGTCTACGAGAAAATGACCCTATTTCTCACTTGATTTATTATCAAACATTGTAAACATGAGTTTATGGTCACAATAGCTATAGTTTCAAGTCTTTTTCAATATAGCATGATATCCATTTGGTAAATCATGGCGACGTACAAAATGCTGAACTCGAGGATTCAAAACGGCAGTCCACAAACCAATGGGTGACGTCACAGCGACTACATCCACTTCTTATACACAGTCAATGGGAGAACCGGATAATCTTCATAAATATAATAGAATATGCTGGATTTATACAAACCTGAAAACTCCATATATATATATATATAAACATTAGTCCGCCTGCAACCTTCTATTTGATGAAATACAAAACAGTGTAGGCACGAATAAATGATCCTTTATCTCATTTAATTTCCATTTATTTTGTCCTTAAGTGTGTTTGTGGCCAATTAAATCACATTCAACAGATACATTTTTAAAATAACAGATACAATGACAGTTTTAGCCTATGATTTGCCTCAAGAAAAGAGACATCCACACAGGACACACCACTTGTTTTCAACTATGTTCCTGTCAGTTAGTTTCCCACACAATCTTCATATCAACAAAATGTAAATAAATATATGTAGTACTCTAAAAGTAGTAAGAATACATTACACACTAACAGAACATATATACACTTGTATAGCCCTATAAATAACAGCATTTACACATTTTGATTACTTCTTATGTCAAGTGACAAATGTCAGTTGTACAATAACGGATGATGCTTTGATCATACTTGTCGGTGCTCACGGTTGAGTCGTTATATGATCAAGTTCTGTGTTGCAAAGCAGATCCATTGCACTGTGTCAGCATAACATGCAATGCAACTACAATGCACCACAGCTCTGGCCAGCATTTCCACGCTCACTTCGGAACACTTGGTTGGTGGTTGATCCAGACGGTGTTGTGGTGATTCCTGCTCCATTAAGCAATAAGTTGTGTGCCGCTTTATGGATCATAAAGCTGTCTATTGTTAGTTATATTAATGGTTCAAGCGGAAGGATGATACTTTTCCACTCAATTTGAACAAGTGTGTGATCGGGCTCTGTAGTTCAACCACCAGGGTGTGCTATCGAGCTGCTTGTGGAGAGGGGAATCACAAACACCAGGGGGGGAGGGGGCAATGGGGGGGTGGGGGGGGGGGGGCGGGGGATTAATCTCAGGAGTAGAGCCTGAGTAAAAGCTGATGCTCTATATTTCTACTCTTTGGTGAACAGATTCTTGAGAGTCCAACAGCTCCACACACTCAGACCTCTGTAACAGATGTAATGACAGAGTTAATGTCATGCGTGCCAAGATATGAGCAATGTGTCTAAATTCAGCAGTGTTGAGGTTAGATTTTTGTCTGTATTAGTGTCTCACTATCAACAGACTTTCTTTTTTTTTTTTACAACAGTTGTGGTAGCACGTTTTTCAACACACACACACACACACACACACACACAAAACAGGATTAATGCTCCAAATTACCATCGGATTTATATCTAGAGCTAAAATGCGTCCTCAAAAAACAGAACTGATTTCTAAAAACAAACATTAAAATTTAGAATTTTCTTTTAGTGATTAACTTGAAAACATAAAAAGCATCCATTTACCTCTTGAAGAGAAATCCACAAGCGCTTTTGTACAATACGACTTTAAAGAGATTAGTCTAATGTAAAACCAGCACATGTTGAGTCAAAGGGGGATCCTGTGCACTGGTGTATTCCAGTCTACTGTCCGGCAGACACAGCCCTCTTTTTTTTCTTTTGACCGGGAAAACGCTCCAGTGGCCGAGGCTGAATGTGTGAGGCCATGTTGTGGGATGAGGCGATTCCTGACGACCAATGGGGAAGCCCCTGGTGTGGGGCCCATGGGCCTCCAGGGAGGGTTTACTGCAGGTCAGCTTCAGCTATTACCATCTGAAGAAGGAGCCAGGCGAAGGACGATATGCCAAGGAGAGGACTGGAGTGGTGGCAGCACAGCGTTGTGCAGCAAGTAACGGTTACATTCTGCAGGCAATAGGACGCATACAAATAAAGACAAACGGCGAGGATGCTGGACACACTGCTAATGCTTTATTAGAGTTCATGCATAAGTCAAACAACACAAAGAGAAATGGGAGATGAGGCAACTCAGGAAAGAAGCAGTCACACAGCACAGCCTCCCTTATCAGCATCTCTATTCATATCATCCAGTGACATACAAAGAAACACATTGTTCCTCTGCAGAACAGAGATGACTGGCAAAGTCTGGGGTTTGCTGAGATTCAGTTACAAATCACCGACAGAGCTCACACCGATAGAAACCAGGTAGATCCTGGGCGGTATCAAACAGGATAGTAACAACATGTATTCTTTAAAAACACACATTTGTAGGCTTCTTCTTCTCTTTTTTTTTTTTTGAATCAACTGAGATAAAAGGTTTCTGCGTTACAGAACAGCTGAGAGACTGAGACACACACACACACACACACACACACACACACACACACACACACACACACACACACACACACACACACACACACACACACACACACACACACACACCACTAAAACAAGAAAACGGAGGGAGAGGTTTCCCTTTCAAAATGTGCAATGTTGATGCTTTGTCAAAAGTGTCCAAGTTATTAACTTAATCTGTTTTGCCATGTGCTAATATGTCAGAGTGAAAATATTCAAATATGTATCCTTCATGAGATAAATGGGAGAACTGGTGTGGTTCTCTTGCAGCTATGAATCAGTGATGGGGTGCACCTTAATTATAGGTTCATATTTTTACTGTATGGACAGATTCAACCAAGAAGAATATCCATAGAACATAAAATACATTAGCCAGCAGCAATGTATAAAACGGAAAATCTGAACTCCATTAACAAAAAAAACACTAAAACGCACACCATTATGACAATACCTCATTCTGTCCCTTAACATTTCCCATTTTTCTTTAGCACAATAAAATGATTTAAAATACTGATCTGAAGAAGAAAAAAATAGTTCTGAATAAATTATTTCTACACTTCAGCTCAAATATTTTCCAAACGGTTCTCATTAATTACATCTGGTTTAGTGTTCAGCTGATTTACAGTGCAGGTTGAAAGGTAACGCGGCTGTCAAAGTGCACGCTTGTTGTAAGCTTGTCGTGATTGCGTAACATGTTGCATGTATTATTGTCAGGAGAGTGAAATGTCTCATTTGTAGCACTATGTCTGCAGCCAGCTTATTGCTGAAAACAAATGTCATGTTGAAAAGGTCAGGCCTTTTAAGATGTCAGCATAAAGAAATGAAAAAGAAAGAAAAAAAAAACAACACAGATATAATGCGCAAACAGCTTTTGTAGTGTGATATTGCGTTCTCATTACATCCCTGGATATTAAGCTGTGAATTCAGAGTCAAAAGACAGGGACCCGATTATGTACCGACAACCCAATTATCCAAGAACTCTCCTTCCACATCCGGAAGGAAGCAGAATTTTGGTCCGAAATCATACAGAACACAATCTACTCAAAATGGGAGTTAAAAGCTACAGTGAATGAGTAAAAACTCACCAATGGCAGCACGTGTGTCTCTCCGGCTACCAGCAGGACCGACTGACTGGGGTTCTGTTCAAAACAACAAGACCACTCCCTGTGAACTCAACCCATGGAAATTCACGATACAAAGCCTCTGTGCTCAGTCAAAAGAAGATTACACAAACGGATAATTACACAGCATTTTTTTTTTTTTCCCAAGCAGATGGAATTAACTACCTGCAAAAAAAAAAATTCAGTCAGCAGCTTTAGGTGAATAAAATCTCAGCAAACATGATTCTCAATAACAACAACTGTGGTTAAGTTTGTCACAGAGAAATACACAACGTGATTTAGAGGAGGGTAAAAGGACGCGTTTGTTGGCGTTGTGCGCAATTATGCCAATCACAAAAACTATCTTCCCTTCTTCTTCCTTTTAAAATTAGTTTTTGTAGATTATCAGATGTATACGATTCCCTTTTCTTATGAAAAAGCTGACCCCAGTGAGGTACATCCCTATTGTCAAAGCAGCTGGAAGATAAAGCCTTTCCAAATAAATCTACATTAAATCAACATCTTTCTCTTTAGCTTAAATATACACACAACTAATAAACTTGACATTTGTCATTTACAGATTTACAATTCAACTGACGGGCATTTCCGCAATAACAACCATAACGTTTCTGTCGGGGGGGTTTTTGCTAATAGTAAAAACTTTAAATGATCAATAATGGTGGTGTTAATGCATGCTTTGAGGGCTTTGGGTAAGAAATTGATTTCCTACTAATAAGCGGAACTCTCTTTTATAAAACTCTCTTCTTGAGGATTCGCTGCAACACGAAGCTCTGCGGTCCACAGCGGGCGGAGGGAGATTCTTCACACACAAAGAAGAAGGAAAAAGCAGGCTGCCTCTTAGTCTCTGACACCAGTCATCATGTGCGGTGAGATCCATCGTCTGGTGACACGATCAAAATAGGCCATTCGTTTGGTTTTCCCCTTTCTTGTGAGAAATTAACGGAGCGCATTAATTATTCCCTTTTTTTTTTTTTTTTTTTTTTTTTTTAATAAGGAGAGCATTTAGAAATCTGTAGTGTAATGAAGAAGTGTTGAATCCTAACGGCGGTGGGTGTATTTTAGTGTTAGGTCAGTCTGTCCTCAGGCGATGCTGCTCGGTCTCAGGCTGAAGGGGGATCAGAGGTCAAAAAGGTAGAAGGTCTACATGGCGAACAAAGCGTCCTCCGGCCTGTCTGGCTTCTTGCGGTTGGGGGTTCCCTGCGCTGCACCCGGCTCGCCACTGGGGGGCGACGGTAAGCTGGGGACCATCTCTGCAGCTTTGGCTCTCTCCTCGAGGAACTTGTCGAACTCTGAAAATGTTGGATCATTGGAAGGAAAAATGGATTGGGGGGGGGAAAGGGAGGAAGGGAATGTGAATTTGAGAGAAGATGTGGATACATTTTTTGCTGGAAACATAGCAGGAAATCTACAGATGGGAAATTAGACAAAACAAGATTTATGACCTACCTTCACTTGTCACACCTTCTTCACCTTCATCCCCTTTCTGGTGAGAAAAAACAAAGACAACAATGTCACACCTGGGAGTTGACTGATAAACCTAATCCATTGCAAACCACAGCAAACCAAGTTCAGTTCTGATCCCGTGCATGTGTCCAAAATCACCCCACACACACACACACACACACACACACACACACACACTCTCTTTTTTTTTATTAACACTCTCACCAGTTTAATTATATAACAAGCCACTTACCTGACATTACCACACACCCAAAATTGTGCAAATAATTACATACATTTCCTATTGATGCCCATTCATAGAAAATAGTATGAAGACCAAAACAAATCCACCAGTTGTTTTCCCGACCAAAACAGCTGGATATTACCACTCAATGATGCAACACCATCTCATAAATGTGTGTAAAATGAGCATGGACTCTTGTAATGCTTCACTGCTCATTCTTGGCCACAAACACAACATTACACATGCCTTTCTTAATGTTAAAAAAGTTGGATAGACTTGGGCGACGCGTTTTGGTTGAGATATGGTTATGGCAACAAAAACGATTTGATCAAACGCACAGCTACAACTAGAAATCTCACGCAGTAGAAGAAACTTTATCCCCGATTGTTTGAGTTGAAGCCAGATGGACACAGTCACAGCCCAGAATGTTGTGTGTGTCAGACTAAAACCAGATTATAAATACTTTATAGTACATTCATTAGTGGTAGGAAATAATTCTCTCACAGCAACACATGAACGTCATGCTCATTTTACACAATTTAGCCAGGTCAGTTTGTCCCCATAACACAGCGTTAGTAACTTAAAGTGAAGTAGGATGTCAGTGTGTGATTGGCCAAAAGGTGAGGAAATGTAATGTTAAAGAAATGGGTTACTTTCTGGCTTTGAAGATAGGATTTGAGATAAGGGGATAAAAACAGAGTGAAAAAGGAGAGAGAAGGGGGGGAGAGAGAACTGCAGGCAGAAATAAAAAATCATGACGGGCTCACCACATCGGTACACAGCCACTCCTCTATGTCATCCATGACAGAGGACTGGCCTCCGACGCCCTACGGGGCAGCGGCAAGATCGCAACAGGTGGCCGGAGGGCAGCAATGCCACAAAAGAAAAAGGGAAAAAAAAAAAAAAAAAAAAAAACGCCCCAAACACAACAGAAAATATGACTTAAATCAGCGTTAACTCAAATGCAACTTAAGAAAGTATTTTGTGAGGGAAATAAAATAAAAGACATGGAATGGAGATCAATGTTGGCGGCGTGGCACATCACATCAGAGTGATGATCATAACTGTGAGTCACATTGACATGCAGGAGAAACCACCGCTAACACAGAGCACATCACAAAAGCTGATGAAGACGGGGCCGCGGTGTGAAGACGCTGAAGATGAATGTAACAGCATATCTTACAGCACAGCGGGTCGCCTCGGCCAGCGACCGCCGAGTTTATCATTTAATTTGACCATTTTTACACAGTCGATAACCCAAAGAGCACGTAAAAAACAAACTTGGCAGCCATTCATTCCCTTTCCTGCTCGACGGGTCAGCAGTGCCAAGTGTGAAAGAAGAGTTAAGACGAAGACGCACACTACAACTGACAAGACATCTTTGTCTTGTGTTAGTAAAGCATGAAAAACAGCAGGGAATGGGCAGCAGCCAGGATTCTTGAAAAATTAAATGCACCGGAAACATGTCGAGAGCCACACTGAGCAAAAAAAACTAACAAAACAGCTGAGAATAGATATTACTGTGAGAACTACAGGCTGGGTTAGAATCACAAATAAACAAAACACACACTGTCCCGAGAAAAGTTTTAAACACATTTTGTGAATTAACTGAGTGAATAGTAGCATCCAGCAGCACCAGTTAAAGCATGAAGGGAAATGTCTGGTGCAGTTGCATGGCGCACACACACACACACAAACATGCACTCAAATGTCTTTTTTAAGTGGTTATGAAAAACACGCACTGGACATGAAAGCCTGCGTCACGAGACTCACCGCTGCAGTCGGCTGCTGGACATCCAGAGTGGGAGGAAGGCTGTCGGAGGCGTTGCCGTCTTCTGCTGTCGCGCTGAGACAAAGACGTAGAACATTTTTTTAGAATCCTGTTTTTGCCTCATTTTTTTTCCGGAAATTGAAAATAGGAATAGAGCCGAAACAATTAGCTGATAAATTGATGGACAATAAATGAATCTACGACAATTTTGATAATCAATTAATCTTGATTAATTAATGTGGGATCTGAAAAGCCACACTCAAATTACAAGCTGCGTCTAAAAACCTGACAAACGGTACATTCTGGTGCATACAAATTTATGCACAGTAGAATTCACGATTCATTTGGAATGCGTCCTTACGTCTTGTGTGTCTCAGGCAGAGCTCCAGTCCTGGTCTGAGCAAACACATCAAAGTCATCCTGGCCAACAGGCGGCTTACAGCTAGACAGAGAGCTCAAGGTACTGCTGACACTATCAGCGCCCACGTCTGGAGGGAAAGAATACACTTGATTGTCGAAAACAGAATTCCACTGCTTAAACAGAGTAAATGGAATAGTCAATATTCCACTATTTAATAGTGTCTATTCTCTAAAGAAGAAAAAAGAATCAGCTGGGGGCTAAATTAAGTGAACAATAGACTGCAGTGGAGCAGGTGCAATGATTAGAGGAATAGCTTAACTTTTTAGGAAATTACTTTTATTCACGTTCTTGCCAAGATTCAGAAAGGAAGATCAATACCATTCCGATATCTGTGCATTAGTTATGGCACTAGAGCCAAGAGTTAGCTTAGCATTAAAACTGTCTTTCTATCCAACTCTCAGTAAGAAGGTCAAATAGGGCTATTATAACTTCCTTTAATCCAGTAATGTAAGTGAGTGTCCTTTAAACTCTTGTTTTCAGATGTAGTCTCTATTCAAAAACACTTTTAGCATGAGGAGACTTGGTTAGTCTTTATTGATACATCGCTAACCAGCACGCAGGCTAATTTAGCAAAGCCCCTTATGTTGGCATGTTTCAGCCAGGTCTTACATATGTTCAGAAACACAACCAGCTCTTAGCAGCTATTCTAAGTACAACATAACATACGTGATTCAATTTAAGTATAAAACGTTGCAATAAGTTGCATCAGAAGAAGAAGGCCACCATTTTTGTTAGCTCGAATTGAGCGCTTGTTTAATGGCGGAGGCGGGGCATACATACCGAGGCCGGCCAGGCGGGAGGCCAAGGTGGCCGGGGAGGAGGGCCTTCCCGCGTGGGCTGTGACGGAGGGAGGCAAGCTGCTTGGGGCTGCGCTCTGCATGTTGCTGACCACCGCTGGGGAGCCCGGGCCGAGGTCTATGAGGTTGTCCTCTGTAGCCTCACTCAAGACCTGGTGAGGAAGAACCGATGAGAAACACGAAAGCGCTCGTTTTCGTGGAAAAGCTAACTGAAGGAAGCTAACTTTGTGGAAGTCTAAGGAAAAGGCAGGGTTATAGAGCATATAGTTCTGTGTCTAGAAAAAAGAAAAGAAAAAAACATTGTGGTTCAAATACAAAAAAAAAAAAAAAATGAGGGCATGGTTCATGATAAGAATAAGTACAGTCTTGTAAAACATGTGGGTTAGCTTCAGGAGAGCATGAAAATGTCCGTAACTGAGGATAGAAGGAAATTAAATAACCGTCTGAAAAAAAACCTGTTTCTTAAGGGGGTCCAGGAATATTGCTCTTTGTTAAGAGACACATTTAACTTTTTATGTGGGGTTAGTGTTGTCAATAGCAATAAAAGTGCTGTTATCCATAAGGACAAAACAATCCCCTTAAGAAGGTAGGAATACAGCAGGGAGGGAGGAGGGAATATTGAATATTTGGGCTCCGGAGGAGTTTATATATTAAGACCGTTTTGCAAATCCCAAACCCCGACTGTTTGAGATAATGCAAACACAACAGGACAGTGATTCTAGGGACACGTTCCCCGAGTGCCATCTTAAAGCTTCTATCACTGTCAGTCTACCTCCAGGTTTCATCACATCATTGGCTGTTGGGGGCTGCATAGTCAAAACATGCCATATGGGGGTGACGGATAGTGGTGGAGGCAGGGCCCATATCATTTAGCCATGTTTCAAGAGTCGCTGTGGGGTGAGGCTGGTCATTTAGGGAGTTTGACAATATTTTCATACTTGCCTGTCTCAGCTAGCCACAGAAACAGAAGAACAGAAAAGAACAGAAAGGAAGAGACAGTGAATACCATTAACATGCCTGTGCAGGGACACACTGTAATGGCATGATATCTACGGAAGATATAGCATGCCTGACTAACTGGAAACCCAATGGAGGGGTAAGTATGTTCCAACAAAGTATCCTTGCCCCATGCTTTTCATCAGAAATTCCTGGTAATGTTTTTGGTCCATGTTGATTTTGTGGTATAATTAAGAAAATATGAAATCGGTACATACAGGGATGAGATGGAAGCGGAAAAAAGGCATGAAGACAGAGAGACTTCTACTACACAGGCATATGATGTACAGTACATGAAGTTGAGGGAACGTTGCAAGGCAGGATTATATTTCCGCACTGATGTGACGAAGCATGACAAATGGAAGATGATCAGAAAAATTGAGGCTTGTGTGTAAAAAAAAAAAAAAAAGGCACATAAAAGTAATATAAAACAATGACTTCTATCGGATGCTGAAACCTGCCTTTTAACAGGTCTCTGGGCTGATTGATACTAAAGCTGCTTTTTGGAATAAACCACTGCTCCGGACTGACTGGACTCTTGATTGTATTTCATTCTGGCATGGACAACACTAGTGGAGGTCTAAATACAATCATCCCAATCTCAGTACCAAAACGCAATGACGGTCAATGTTTCCCCCTGCTGGACTGGACGTAAATGCAACAGGCCTGCACTGACTGTAGACGGACTACTCAAAAAAAAAAAAAAAACATTTGAATAAATGATATTTGCCTCGCATTTTAGAATGAAAGTAAATGCATGCAGGTCTTTGTCATGGATTTCCATTTAATTAGGCATGTAAATCTGGTAAATCACTGATCGGTAACTGACAGATAACAGCACTTGACATGCAAGTCCACATTACTGACACTGAAAGGTGCCGACGTCAGAGGGTGAGAAAACATGAGCAAAAGATAAACATCATGACATGGAAGGACTAACTCAGAAGTTTCAGACAGGTAATCCAGGATATTTACGAGTGATCCGAACATTAGTTACTAACTGCCGACTCACCCCATTGTTGACACTCTGAGCCAAGGATCTCCCAGACCTAAACCTCTCATACCTGAGGCCAACATCAAGAAAACAACAATAAAAAAAAAAATGTCTCAGAGTTTACCTCACCAGATCTGTGCAAACATACAATGGTGTTGGTGAAAAGATATGTTTCGATATGCATTGCTCCAAAAGATTTGTAAGTATGAACGTGCATTTTCCCCCCTGTGTGTTCTAACCTTTCGTAGCGTAGGAAAATGTTATTGAGGTCATCATTGACGTGCAGCAGCTCCTCGGTCACCGTCTCATTGGAAACACAGGAGATGAGCTCCATTATCCTGTGCTGCATGGCTCTACAAGTCCTGTTGAGCTCCTAAACACACAGGATATATACATACACATGTATTTCATAGTGGTCTCAGGTCACTGTTCTTAATGCTTTGTACATGCATCGTCAACTAAAAATACTAATTGTATTTTATATTTGCGCACACACACACACACACACACACACACACACACACACACACACACACACACACACACACACACACACACACACACACACACACACACACACACACACACACACACACACACACACACACACACACGGTTCCTTGCCTGTAGCAACTCATAGTCTGAAGCGTCCTCCTGTCCTGGGACCATCTCAGTCAACATCTCCGACATCACTTTGGTGTTTCCACGAACAACGTCCAGCTCACTGCGCAGCCGGCAAATCTGTGTGTCATAGAGTTGAATTCATCTACAGTTAGTATATTATTAGGAATGATTAAACTTGAAGCAAATGGTATCGCTTCGGAGAGTGAATCCCGACCGGGGGTACTTGTACTCCAGGGGTACATGGAAAGCTCAACTAATAATTCAACTTAACTAAAAAAAAAAAAAGTGTTATTTGATTAAACGTGGGCTAACGAGGACAATAAACAGAGAAATTATATGATGCAGACCTAATAAATTAACATAACACATAAGCTGCCAATCAACCGGAGTCCATTGTAACAAAACTGATACACCAAGTGTTGTAATTGAGAGCGCATTAAAAAACTACACAGCAACAAGGGGCAGAGAATTTGAAATAGCTAGCTAAAAAGTTACACATAATCAGTTGAAAGTAACGAATACACAATTGAAATAGTTCGCAACAAGTAACGCATAAACAGTTGAAATAGTTAGCAACAAGTAATGATTAAACAACCGAAGAAACATCCAGTTTCCGCCACTCCAAATGACAGCAGTATGAACACAAGCTTAACCAAGGCAACCTCAACATAGCCACACCTAGCATGTTTGCTGCAGCGCATTCAAACTCTGAAGCGTTGTATCATTTTGTTTGGTCTTTTCATGACGGGTGCAGACATACGTCATTTTGAATCTTCAGTGCACCAAAGAAGAACGCCAGAAAATGTCGGAGTCCTTCCTCTTGTAAGGGAACTGCAGGTTGCTACAGGGCGAGTACAGACGTGAACCAACTGCTCCGTTTCAGAGTGTTTGTGGGAGTAGCACTGTACCTGATCAGGTGTAGGATTGATGGATCCAGAGGCATGAATGTTGGGGACCTGAGGGGCGGTGTAGGCTGGTGGGACAGCCTGTGGTGGGGGCTGAGGAGGGGCGCTGAACTTATGGAGGGTGGAGTCGCCCTCTAGAGCAGAAGCCAACTAGAAGCAGCAGAGAAAAGACAAATTACCTGGGAAGAGAATCGCATTGCACTTGGTCCCTGCACAGAAACTTTTGTACACATTTAAGCTGCTCGGTATTAGGGCTGTCAATAAATATTCTATCATAAAATAATAATAATAATAAAAATATATCTTCGCTTCTTAAAAAGAAAAAGCAGCACTACCGCACCCGTCTGCCTCGCATGCACTCAGAGCTGCGCAGTGCGCTGCGTCACTTGCGGCGAGCTGGGACACGGCGTCAGGGACATGATGCGCAAAAATAGATATTCCAATAGTTCGTACCTACGTGTTTATTTAGAACAAAAAGGTAATTTTCGGCAGCCCCACTTATTATGATGCCACCTACCCGCTGAGGTGTGTGTATAGGTGACAGGGTCTCCAGCTCGGACATGGGGAACTCGATGCCTTTCCTCTTTAGCTCCTCGTAGATCTGGACCACACCCGTAAGGTCTGGACTGCTCCTGAACGCATCGGCCCACGCCTGCAGAAGGCAGGGTAAGAAAAGAGTGAAAAGAGCTTAAAGGAAAGAGAGGGAGACTGAATAGACACAGCAAACAAAGCAAGGGACGTGAGAATGGTAAAGAGGCCTGCTCTCTGATCATTTATTTTTGTCCGCCTTGAATACATTCAGCCAGAAAACTACAAAGCTCTTGGCTCCTCTCTCTCGCCAGTGGGAAGGTTATAGCTAAACTGGGTCACAATACATTGCAACTGCTCAAACACATGACACACTTTAAAAAAAAAAAACAAGTGCACAAAGACTTTGAGGGTGTTCTATATCTAAAAGTTTGATACTCAGGCACTTCAAACTGCAAGCCAGTTTGATCTAAAATTCTAATTTCCACAACAGCTCTCTTTATTTGGTTTAGGTGCGTCTAAAACCAAAATATAGCAGATTACGAATCCAATACTCCGACCGAGGCCGGTAAGAGTTTGGAATTTATGAATGTAGAATTACTTTAGTGTTGTTAAGATTATTAACTGTGCACCCAATGCCCGCTTTTACAAAAAGGTACACACCTTAACTACTGAGAGTTGAGACAGGTGGTTATGGAGCTGCTCAACACAACCGCAGTCTGCTGCCCAGCCGGGTATTACACAGCTTGCTAAACAAAACAACAACAACAATACTCCTGCTGCTGTGTAAAGGGAGTGCTGTTCGATATATTTTCCCACACTTTCCCAGCTGGCCTTCCTAATGACTAGACAAGCAAAAAACAATAGATTCCCACCCCCCTCCACACCCATTTAGGATTAATGCTTTAAAGTGTAGTCACATGGTTTCATTGGTGGTAATAAGAGCAGCCCACGTGAGTTTAGCAGCGTTACCCGAGCTGTGACAGGTAACTTGAGCTGCTCCTGGCTGAGGCCCCGGGGACACTGTACTTTACCCGGGGCGCTGCCTGGGGATGACAGGACACCTTTTGGAATGTAACACACCCACACATACTTTACTAGACACCCACACTGCTAACCCTACTTCACCTCTCACTAACTGACTCAAATCCAAAACACCAGCTTTCTGTCACATTGATGTACAGCCATAAAAAATGTAGAGACTCAATAACTTTAATACGAATAACCTATTAGGTTTATGACTATGCCAACTTTTCACTATTATCTTACCTGAATCAGGGCAAGTACTTTGTCTTGAACGATTGTAGGCGGGTTGTTTTTAGGGGAGATGATTTTAACGAGCACGCCATCAACAAAGTCCCTGCTGGTGACCAAAGCATGAAAACGATGGCCGCAGTTCTTCACACCCGTCTCCAGGACCTGATGGATGCCGAGAAGAAATCGTTGTCACTATATACTGTGAATCAAATCCCGTTATAGGCATCTGAAGTTTTGCAACCCGGAAATAGATGTACATGTTTTAAATGATCTGCGAATGCAGATTGTACATAATAAACACATTAAGTGACAGAAACAAAAACACTTAATTTCACACGTGACTTAGTCGTCCGATTGTGACAAAAGGAGAACTAGACTACATGCATGACTCCATTTACAGAGCTGTAACGTAGCTGCCCTCCTCTTGCCCACTTTTAACTCACCGTTAATGTCAACATCACTTCCTTATAGTTCCTGTTGCCATTCAGCCTCTTCTTCACCGCTCTAATCGCATCCTTTGGCCTGCACACACACACACAAGGAAAAGCACACTTTAAAACATATAAGGATAGCTTAGTTCTATATGCTCACATCTTTTAAATGGATCGATGAAGTAAATCCAAGCAGAACAAAAACACATTTATCAAGCTGGCCGACTTCACTTAATGACAGAGGTCTTTAAAAAGGGGGCATTTTGAACGGCAGAATGACGGACACAAAGCTGGACACCAGGCACAGAACATGCCAATGATCCTTTGACTTTTCCCACCTCTGCATTAATAAAAGTGGCGGTTTTATTCTAAGGGAGTAATCATTAACTTGTCAATTCTTTGACCACCACTAGCGGATCAAATCAGCCCCCCAGCAGTTTGTGTATAACACCACTTACATCCCCCAGAGAGAAGAAAAAGGGTGAGTCAGAGCTATTTTTATAGACGGCTGATATATAGTACACTGCATTGTGTTAGACCCACCAAAGGCAGTTTATGACCCGCTAACCAAACAAGACCTGGACGTCACACACCAGCTTAAACATACAGTGCAAGGTTAATGGAGGAATGAGATAAGCAATGAGGCCTCGCCTAAATCCACCTTACACAACTAGAGCTAGCCATCTTCCCTCAGTAGGAGATAGATAAAGAAAAGAGGGGGAAAAGATGGACTCCGACAATATGTCCTGCTCTTGCAATGCATTGTGTGAACAGCACAGGAACAAAGACGACTCAATTGAGCCAGTGCACATACGAGGGTTAATCAATAACAGATATAGATATTTATTGCATCGTCCCCTCGGTACTCACCCATCCTCTGTTTCATTGATGAGGTCACATATTTCCATGTTAAGAGTCCAGTCTTCATTTTGCAGAGAGCCGTCGGTGGCTCTCTCTGGAAAGACACAAGTATTCAGTTGAGAGAAGACAACCTAATGAAGACGTCTGCGTAAAAGACAGCAGAGCAACCATAAAACGGTGTCTGGCGGCTAGCTAACCGTTAACGTCAGCTCCTATCAGTCAACCTTTAAGACTTCACAACGTGTACATTTTTTTTATTTTTTTTTTAGCAGTGACCTAAACATGGACAATGACATAAAGCAGACCGTCGGCTCGTTAAACGTACTGCTAACAAAGTGACAAGAGATGTTTCCGAAACTACCACTTAGCTAGGTGGCTAACGGTCCAGCTGTAGAGCACTCATTCAGGGACGTTAGCGTGAGAAAAGGTAACAGCGAGCACGTAAATGACCACCGCACAACATTTGATGCTTTTCCGGGACACACGCGGCTACTCTTCGAGCGGTGTCGCGTCCTAAAACATCTGGTTACGTACCAATGCAATGCCCCACTGGGGTACTGTAAGGATTTCCCAAAAGGAACTCCATCTTGCTCGACAACAAACAAGTCAGTCCATGGCTTGATGACGATCAAACATGAGGGAAACGTCGTAAAAACGTCCCGCCCACACCGCAACGTAATTGGCCGAGAGATCCTGACCTTTGGCGCGATTGGACAGCCAGAACATCCGTCGTGAGAGTTGGGCGATTGTAAATAAAACTCGAACGGTTGAGTATACAGACGTACAACAGAGACATATAGTAAGTAAGTTTGACAGACATCTGTAAGAATACTTTTGTCTTGTTTGGGTTTTAATTCACTATAATCTTTACTGACATGTTGCTTCCAAAAAGATGGAAAGGGCACAGCCATTTATTTTATTTAAAAGCTTCAGCTTTGAACATGAAAATGACTTCTGGATGAGGATGCAGTCTACTTTTCCAATAAAAGTCAACTTTTTGCAGAAACAGAACTGTGAAGTGGAGATGATACTGACGCATGGGTCTCCTGTGTGCAGCGCTAAATCTTAAAAATGACAAAACACATACAACCTGGATGATGACATTTCTTAATTACAGAAAATAACTTAAATGCAGTACGTTTCATCTATTGCACCTACTGCAGTGTACCATTACCAAACCCTTCACACAGCACAATTAGTATGGGCTTTTCAGTATTCAAATGTGGCATAGAGCGAAAAGCGGACATGGAATTCACATTCCACCACCAAACAGACAACAGCATTAGTCACCATTCTCTTGAAACCATGCACAGTGTCCAAAATGTTACGGATGACTGGAAACTTGGTGAGGGGTGGCACACTTGGCAGCTGCCACATATTAACACTGCAAAAAGACAGCCAATGTTTTTCACTGGATTGAGATGACACTATAAACAGATCACAGACAAAGCAGCTGTCTCTGCTAAACAGAACACACAGAATGTGCCGGTTGTCTGAATGGATAGAGAAGCGCGGATACACGGAGTTGCTTGGTGTGTTCTCAGTTTGAGGGTACATTGGATGTGTGCTCGCTGAGAGTTTTAGGTTTGAGCTTCAGTCCTGCAGGAGTTTGCGTTTGACGGTCGAACTCTCCGACGTGAGGTGAACAAAAAGAGCTCCAGCTGCGGTTCGCGCCCTCAGCTCATACATGTCATAGTCATGGGCCCACTCCACGTTTCCCCAGTGCTCAATCTGTACAGGAGCAAAAGAAAAAACATGTTAGAGAATAGTAAGATTGTCTGCAGGGAGAGCAGCAGGAGCTTAATTGTTACACTGAGGGCACTACATGCAGCAGTGCAAGATGAAAACATAAAATACATCATAGCAACGTCAGCTTCTACACCGCATTATACATTGTGTGCTACCAGTTTAGGTTCCATGGGGAATGTGATGAAAACAGAGGAGGGTGCTGTTGTTCCAGAGAAAATGAAGCAAACCGTTTGAGTTTCTTGCAATTACACTTCCAATGTTTTTTTTTCTCCTCTTTATTTAAGTCAATGAAAACTTTGACTGAAGAATACAAAATTCTCTTTGCAAAAGAAGTATAGGGGTTTCTTGAAAACGCAGTTATGAGTTACACCAGCACTAACAATAACCGTGTCAAAAGATAGAGGCTACCAAGCATCTTGACCAAGGTCTCATTTGTTTATGGTTGATATAGGAAAGAAATATGCTCAACGATCCCATCTATAATAAACATTTTGCTAATCTCCTACCTGGTATTCCTCCTCCAGTCTGGAGAGCAGCACAGCTTGTTCCACAGTCAGATGTCTGTCAATCATCGCCATGGACAGCACAACAGACTTCAGCTGGGTGATCACGTACTCAAGCCCTGCACAGGAGAAACCATATTACTGTCGAGCTCTGTCCTCCTACGACAGTCAAAACTTATTACAATACTGTAAATGCAAAACGTATTAATAATAAACCTGTTACACTTATTTACAATTACCACACAACCCAAACAAAAACATTTCTACACATACAATCTTGTCAGAGTATGTATGATAATAGTTAGCACTACTGTTAAATCATTTAAAATCATGGCTCGTTTCAGAAGTGCACATAATTGTTAAAAGTGCTTATCTCGGATCAGTTTGGAGATGTCTCACCTGTCAGGGACCAGAAGTTGTAAGACTTCAGGTGTTGCCGGAAAGTGTCTTTGGTCACCTCGGGGATCTCAGGACCCAAAATACTGGACGAGGAGCCAATAGTGACATTATATCTGCAATTTAGTTGTGGGACATAAAGACAATGAGGAAAGAGTTTATTATGGTAGCTTCATTTACAAGGGCTATGTTGCCATTTATCGCTTTAACGTGCCTTGACTATGACAGAAGCTAATGCTGCCGTTACCTGTTTTCCATCCAGTGCAGCACAGGGTCCCACTCATTCTTCTGTAGCTCAACCAGACCGTCGGGCTCATCTACTCTGTAACTACACAAAACAAACTCCATTAACATTTAAAGCCACAACCGCAATGAAAGTCACTTTTAACAATGTCAAAAACATCTCTGCAAATAACCAACAACATGTACATTCGAAGTCAATAAGCTTGTCTAAATGCAGGACGGCATCTTTTCTGCAGCAATCAAGTCGAATATAAAATTATATGACGCGTGCCGTTTCATCCTATTGTTGTCATTGTGTTGATTTTGTCTTACAGACAAACATGACCTTTCAACTGAAAGGGTGTCACCTAATTAATAAAATAGACATTTAATATGTATGTTGTCATTGTGTTGATGTTGTTAGAAACTAGCTCTGGCTATATATATGGATGTACAGAAAAAACTGAATAAGTAACTGTTGTTATCCATGGCAACAATAAAGCCAAGTCTTAAAAAGTAAATTTCATGAAGGTTAGGTCAATAAGTAAATAAGTAGTATACCAGACGGTGTCGGTCTCCAGGAACTTCAGGGCAGCGCTGATCATTTGTTCCTTGTTACGTTGGGTGGGATTGTCCAGAGCTGTGTTGCATAGTGTACTCTGCAGGAAGAGTACCAACATTTCTCTTTAAGTCATTTACATTTTGGTTAAATATCCTTTACCAGTGGACTCTCTCGTCTCCTCTTTCCTCTTTCCTCCTGCCTGTGACCCGGAAATCACTTTCAGCACACCATCTCGAAGGATGTCTCAATTCCTAAAATGCATCCCGAGTAGAGAGGAGCTCCAAAAAGTACCGTGTATGAAATTGGAAAAACACATTAAAAACTTTTAAATACAGCGGTCTTAAAGAATATCAAGCAACCCTAAACTGGCCCAAGGATAATAAACTTTACCAGGTGCATCGTGTAGAACTTGAGTGTGTCCCTTTGAGCATCCCACTCGGTTGCCACGGCGATGGCCAGGGCTTCATTTGGCACCGTGAACAGCTTCCCTCCCGGAGTCTTCAGTTTTTTCCGGTCTAGGTTTATCTCATATAAACCACCTAAATGAAAAATTGGAAATATTAATTAAGCAGGAGAATGATAGATATGGAGAATAGGTTTACTTCATATGAAAAAAAAAAAAAACATTAAACAGAGAAGTTACAGTGTAGAGCTGTATTTTTCCACTTAGTGTCCCCAATCAATCACAGAACTGCCCCACTCGACCTATTCCTGTTGACTTATGACACTTACCTTCACCTTGGGACAGACTGACATCTTGATAAAATCGTCTTCTTTCTGGAAAAAAGCAGAGCACGTCACACCAGTCAACAAGGTTAAGTTACAGAATGTATTGCTGCAGCAGAAAGACAGATGATTTTATGCATATTGATTATGTATCTCACCTGATGTGGCCGTGGAGTAATTCGATGCAAAGCGAAGTTGCTGACTTCTCGGGCACCTTTGACCGGAAGAGAGGATATTTCCCAAATGGCTTTGAAGCCTAACGAGGCTCCTCAACATAGCGGCAGTCATGTGAAGATGTAACAGTAATGTTGTTAAGAAAAGCTAGCTGACGAGGCTAGGCTACCTGTTTCCTTTCTGACCGCAGCTCGTTAATTCGTTAAACGCCACATTTGTATCCGAGTAAATGTTTTTCGTCGGTTCTTGTTTACACCGTGACGTCACCGGCTACCTGTCTAAAGTTGCTGTAGCCTGTACCTCTATTCACAGGTGCACATTTCTGCTTCGGCTTTCAAACAGCGGCTCCGGTGATCTAAAAGCATGCGTGTGACCTTCTGCGTTTGAAAGATAGCGTCGCAAACAGTTTTCACAACAGGGAAGTGTAGTTTTTATGAGCGCTTCTTCGCACCGTTACGCCACAGGAACAAACTACAGACGGGTATTCTCGTAAAGCCTTCCGCAATTCGCACCAATGAGCGTTGAGGATGTAGGCGAGGTGAACTCTGTTGGCCAATGAGAGGGGCGGATTCTGCTGCTCCAAGTCCACATACTTTTCTGGAAGCTTGGCGCCTGGTAAACTAAACTGTGGAGGAATCGGGGGGGATTTTAATGTTGGTGGACGTCTCAGTCCTTTCCCTCCTCTTCGTAGACACCGACAGAGACCATCGCTCAGCCGGCAATTGACCACGGTCGGTGCCCAGCCAGCCAAGCGGGAGCCATGCCTGTCCCCGCTGGATACGTCAGCGACTCCCCGGCCGCGGCCTTCGCATCCTCGGCCTCGCTTATTCCACCGCCACCGATAAACACCCAGCAGCCCGGTGTTGTCACCTCACTGCTGTACAGCGGCTCCAAGTTCAGGGGCCACCAGAAGAGCAAAGGGAACTCATACGACGTGGAGGTCGTTTTGCAGGTGGGGCTGTGAAACGTATAATTTACTATTTAGGCCAGCTGTCAGGGGGATTTGATGATCTGTCAAACGGGCGGTGGGATGATTGACAGCTGGGAAACCAATGAGCCCTGGCCTGTGGTTGAGTAACTCGCCTCGTTAGCTGTGGATATAGCAGTGGCATCGACTCTTTACTATCAGCACCTTCCCCCATTAAGGGACATTTTATGCAATGCTATCATCAAAAACACTAATTGATAGAGGTCTGATAAGTTTGACATCTGCATTTGTTGGAAGAGTTTTATAAACCTGCACGTTTATGGCTGTGTTGTGTGAGAGCATATCAAGTCATGTCATAGCATCCTTTAATATGATTTGATTGCCACTTGAATGTGGAAGAAACTACGAATATGAAGTAAATGTCCACATTCTCTGTTGTTTTCTTGTGTTCTCTTTTTAAGCATGTCACCATGGAGGATTCCTACTTGTGTGGCTACCTGAAGATAAAAGGACTGACTGAGGTGAGAGGAGTGTTTCCCCTTATCAACCCACAAACATAAAAAATGTAACCTGCGTCTGGCCACTACTCATTGTGTTTGCAATCTTTTCAAAAGACGGGTATAGTCTAGTTCTTTTTTTCTTGTTTTACATTATAGATACTGTCAGGCTACTAAAGATTCAACTGTCATTCTTTACAAAACTATATATCATACGTTACAGTATCACATACATCCCACAATACGACTACAGTGATTGAAGATAAATATGATAAACGGGGATTATGGGCACAAGTCACTTTCTACCCTATGATTTGTTTTGGGATGAAACCGTATGCTGACAGACTTTAGAAACAACGACGTGACACACTTTCACTCACAAGGAGAGGGAAAGACAAAACGGCACGTTATCGGATCGGCAGTACCAGAGCAAACAATAACACCAGCTGCGTTCACTGTCGCAGGAATACCCAACTCTGACCACGTTCTTCGCCGGGGAGATCATCAGCAGGAAGCGGCCGTTCCTCACCCGGAAATGGGACGCAGATGAGGATGTGGATCGTAAGCACTGGGTAAGGTGAACGCGTCATTCATGAATCGACGCGAGTGCTCGACAGCAGGCTGGTTTACCGTGACGTGATCCTTTTTTAACTTTTTTGCGTCAAGGGCAAGTTCCAGGCTTTCTACCAGTATGCAAAGACATTCAACTCGGATGAATTTGACTATGAGGATCTGAAGAACTCCGACTATATTTTCATGAGGTGGAAGGTAAGGTACTGCCTAAATTGAGCTTTGACCATATGTTGTAGTAAGTCACCTCTGAACTGCAGCTGCTGCTATTCCTCACCCCGTCCGTCCCTACAGGAGCAGTTCCTGGTCCCCGACCACACAATAAAAGACATCAGCGGAGCTTCCTTTGCCGGATTCTACTACATATGCTTCCAGAAATCCACAGCAACGATCGAGGGCTACTACTATCACAGGAGCTCTGAATGGTAACGCAATGCAACACAACACTGGTCACTGTGAGGTCAAGCAGAGTCATTTTACGAATTAGCAGGCTTGTTGCTGAAAAAGTTGCCGGATCAAACCCCAGGCCAGCTGGAACATCGGGTTGGGGAAAGTCCTTAAAAATGTCCAGCTTTCTGCAGCGTCTGTCAAGGATGCCTTTAATTCAAAATGTCCCCTTGCTCAGATGTTTAGTGTATGAAGAATGTGGCCTTTCGAACAACTCCTAGTTAGACTGTGTAACCTTATATGGATGAAGCAGAACAATCTGCCCTCAGTTTGTTGCATTTGATTAATATGGTTGTCGGGCCTGGCTTTAAGCAAACTGAGGTCTGCTTGTACTTTTAGTGTTTTCAATTTCATTTGACGTTCTTTGGTATTTCTTTCAACTCCCTCTGCACATAATGTTTTGGCTGTTGTTACAAAAGCCCTCTGAGTTCATTCCATTCACTATTTATTTTATTCCCTTCTCCGACAAATACTTAGAAGTAGTTTTGTTTCCCTCGCCGACCGCAGAAGACCTCTATGTTGGTTTTCAAAAGTGGTAAATTATTAACAGCCAGCGTTGATGTCATTCCTGCTATAACACTGGCATTTAGCACTATTGTGAGGACTGAAAACAGTATTACAGCATTAATGGGAATGTTATGGGCTTATAAATGACTTGTTTAAAGGATCGACTCCGGGGTGAACTCCTGGCAAACATACATGAAGAAAAGGCTGAATATGAGCATCAGTCTAGACTGTGGTTTGCCCTCAATTCATTTTGTTCCTCAAGTATAGTTGACTATTGGCTTTCAGATGTCAACATCCATGTTTTTATTCCGGTAAAACCTTTTATTTCTGGGGGTTGATTTTTGGACAAACTAGACTGCAGTTGTATCAGAAGATTCAAGTAAAGTCAACTTATTTAGATATCACATTTGAAAGCAATAAGTAAGTGCCTGATATTGTTCTCACCTGGCCCGCATGGACAAACTTGAAGGAGTAAACGCGTCAGACTTTTAATAAATTCCAAACACGATTGATGTGGACATGGCCACGTTAATGTATTCGTGGTAAGATGAATAGGTAATGGTGTGTTCTACTTGCCAGTCAGTAGTCTGCCTCTTGCCACCACACTGTGAGCGACCGCGATCTGATTTCATGCTGCGCAGTTAGTCGTTTACCACACAGCAGCGGAGCACAGAGCTGGAAGTGTGTGGTCACCTGCAGCTCTTCAACGAACCACTGCAGCTGCTCGCTCTTGTTCCACTCTGCAAAAAAAACAAAAAAACAATGCTGAAAGGGGACGTTTTGAGTATATTTTGACGAGCGATAACAAATACATGGCGTTTCCTGTGGCTTCTTTTACTATAAAAGCCCCGCTGTGAATCACCAGTTGAATGCTTTTAATGCTCTAATATGGTATAGTGAGCGAACAGTAACAAGTCAGGCTAAATGAGATCAAACTACCCAGATTTACATGCACCTCGTATAGTGAAGGCAGTTCAAATCCAGTAAACGAGTGGCGGAGTCCGCCACCAACAATGATAACTTGTATATAAGGAGGCAGATGCTGAATGGCTATTGCAGGAAAAAATGCTGATCAAAAATGGGAGTTGATTTCATAAAAAAAATCTTTATAATTGTGCCTTTTTAAACATAATAAACCACCACAAACTATTTGGATTATTTGAGAAATGCTTTGTCACGAAGCTGAAAAAGGGTTTATGCCATGTATCTCTAACATATGCTGTGTTGTTATGCTGCAGGTACCAGTCCCTAAACCTCACCCACGTTCCAGAGCACAGTGCAGCCATCTATGAGTTCCGGTGACCCCGGCCGCCATCGTGGATCTTTTCTTGATGGACACAGACTTAAGGCAAAGCAGAGGTCTGCAGATGCTACCGAGAATGAAAAGGACAACGAATAGGGATGAGAATTTTGTGCAAACTCATACATGTTCCCAATAAGTGGAATAACCTCAGATTGACCAGTGGACGGGATATCGGACAGATGAATGTATGGATGAGATGAGAAGAAAGGAAGTACGAGCAGATGTGCTCCCTGGCTGGAGCTTGTAAAGTTACAACCAGCAGCAGAGACTGGGTGTGGCTCATACAGTGTACCCCTTTCTTTATTCCTTTTAACGTCTGGTTTTGAAAAAAAAAAAAAACGCTTGGCGCAGCATCTCGAGACACTTTATGAACCGAGTTGGGGATTCCCCTTCTTGTTTTGCAACCAGAAGCGTCTACGGCTTTCACTCGGCCGATGCCGAGCGAGCCGCAGAAACACATTTGACTACCGCTGGACAAGGATTCCTCTGAGGAGTCTGCTCTTATAGACACGATCTCCTAAAGAAGTAAATCGCCAAGACTGTGAGGAAGAAAAGCACGAGAGCAGTTTTGGGTCCGTGATTGATTGGAGCTTCAATCAGCCCATAAGCTACAATGGCAGTATTTCTTGAGCTAAGCTGGGTCTTTGTTTGCCTGCCAAGAGGATATTTTGTTATCTTACTCTTATTGATGGACACAGAGTGGCACTTTTAAAGGCTGCAATGTGAGTGACAAGCAAAACAAGCTCCTCCCCCTCCCCATGTTCATACAACTCCTTGGGAGATTATTATCAACATGTGATTGCTGTGGATCTTGTTCTATTGCGTTACATTTGCACAAAGATGGACTATATGTTACTAAAGCCTGCAGTCAGGATTTACACTCACGTGCCCTAGTACGCAAGGTGGCAGGACAAGCTTTTTAACTCGTTTTTAAGGGTTTGACTGCATGGGGAGTCCAGAGCCAAAACAATCACAAACAAGTATTAAAGAAAAAAGTATTTTTACTTTGCACTCTGCATCAAACAAAGAGCTTTTTACTCCCTCATTTGTCATTTTAAATGAAGATCCCTTCTATCCCCACATGTCTGTCCCCTCGACTATGCAACACTTTTAACATAGCACTCTTTAAACATAAAACCTGCAGTTTTCAGAGACAGAATTTTATTCTATCCTCATAGTATATATATAAAAAAAAAAAAAAAAGAATCTATCTTCATGAAAGGAAATATTTTTGTTAAATTGCCTATGAAAACACTCCCTGATCATGTTCCCTTCCCATGTGATGGTGCCATCTTTCTAAAGCTTATCAGAGTTGTATTATAACAGTGTGTTTTTTTTTTTTTTTTCTTTTTTTTTTTTTTGAGAAAAAGCCTGG
Organism: Ophiodon elongatus; assembly: GCA_016806645.1. Taxonomy (NCBI): domain Eukaryota; kingdom Metazoa; phylum Chordata; class Actinopteri; order Perciformes; family Hexagrammidae; genus Ophiodon; species Ophiodon elongatus. The sequence goes on from JACSYO010001932.1 coordinate 1,477,200, forward strand.
ATTTGATTGATGGTGTGACTGTAAAGAATGGATTTTAAAAAAAATCATATCAAAATACCTTTCACTGTGTCTTGCCTGTTTTGACCAATATAGTACATCATGTTTTTAGGTGATATTTTCATAACACACCTCACGTTAATTAATATTTACTCATTTTTCAAGTCTAAAACAAACTGCATTGTATACAGTTAAATAACAAGTATTTGTCAACACTGTTAAAAAAATATAATTTCCTCAGTTAATAAACTTGATTGTGTACTTGAATGCAAAAACAAGAGTCATGATGCTGCCACGGTTGAACATTTGAACAGGAACAATACTTTTTACCCCGCGCCGCCCTCTGGTGTTTGTTTTAGCATGAAGTCGGCACAATAAGAATATGACACAATGCTAACATGCTCATGTCAAGCAGATATAAAATTAACCATATTCGCCATCCCAGTTTAGCACGTTTGCGTGCTAATACATTTGTAAAATTGCTAAATAGCACTAAACAAAAAAATAAGTCTGAGCCCATTCAATTTTTCTATTAATTTGTAAAAAAAAAAAAAAAAAACAGTGACCAAAGTGTTGGACAGACTGAAGTCTTGACCTCATGATTGTGCTAGATGAAAAGTCAGTGGTTTACTCAGTAGGCGCACAATTCGTCCTGAAGGGGGCATGAATGTGTACAGCAAAGTTCATGACGATTCATCCACTAGTCGACCACACGGTGGCACCAGAGGATCGAGCAGGCGCGTTCGTGTGTTGCCGATCCAGCCAGTAGATGTTGAGCTGTCTGAACAGCGTGAGTGAAAGGTTTGACATCTTGGTGGCGCTAGAGGAACGATCAAGGGATCACCAAAGTTGTTTGGTGAGGACTCATTCTTCAGGGGAACCATGGATATATCTGTACTACATATAATGGAATTGTAATCCATATAACGGTCGTAGATATAACCCTGTATCTGCCATAACCGCAGGCCTTCCAACGAACACCCCAGTTTTCTTCCATCGTGGTACTTTTGGTACAGAGACAGCATCTTCCTTGCCACTACTGTCGCAAGCAATAGTCAACAATGAAGAGAGAGGAACATCTTGGGATTAGTAAAGTATTTTTGGAATACTGTTGTACACTGCGCCTACTGAATAGCGACCAGGCTATCAATTAATTGCAAATGTATACATTTACTCAAGTACTTATGAACAATTTTGAGGTACTTTACTTAAGTATCCCCATTTTCTGCATTAGTGGCCATATTTGATGAATGTATTGAACGCTTAACACTGAAAGTGTCCTGTGGGTGTTTAGCCGTGCTAGCAGCATGGCACTAGGGATGGCTCTGTCCACTTTGGTCCAGACTGAAATATCTCAACAACTATTGGATGAATTTCTAGAGAAGTTTGTACAAACATTCATGGTTCCCCCGACGATGAATCTGTATAACTTTGGTGATCTTCTAACCTTTGTACTAGCGGCACCCTGATCGACATTTGTAGTTCTTAACGAAATGTTTCAACTATATTATTGAAAGAATTGCAATTTGGTTCAGACATTCATGTTCCCCTTTAGGATGAATGGAATTTGGGATCCTTTAACTTTTCATATAGCGACCTTATCAAGTCACATTTTCAGTTTGTCCAATACAATATGAGCAAATGCCTGCAAAACTAATGACAATCCCTCACCTGTACTTCCCGGTGCTTAGTGTTAATTAGCTAATATGATGAACATCCTGACGTGCAACAAAAGTTCCCAGCCTGAATCAAACAGGCAACCCTGCAGCCACCTGGTATACACTAACCATTCAGCTGCTCAGGCAGTTGTTTAATTTTGAACATGTGACATCATTTCCACCCTCCTACTACCAAGTTCAATGGAGGAAACCAGTTTGTCTTGTACTGCGAGTTCCAGACGAGCACGTTAATTCCCACGTGGAAGTAAGTACATGTGTGTTAATTGCACACAAAATAAAGTGTCTCATATTTTTATTATGACATCATAAGAGCCTGTTTGCATGAATCCTCAGCACAGCTTGTTAATGCATGATACGTGTTTAATAACATCAGCTTCCTTTTCCACGTTTATTTTTTTTGTTAAACCCCATTTCAAATAAGAGCGTCAGCAATATCAAACTAAACTAAATGGCTAAAAAGTGGAAGATAAAAAAAGTAACACCTGCAGATATAATAAACGTGGCTCGAGTCTGTGGGTTGACTAACATGATGAATTTTTCGACAGTGATGAGATGGGTGTAGTCATTACAGATGGGTTTATTTTAATTGCTTGTGGTGTCACACACAAAATAAATAACTTGTGAGTGAAAGGATCTACAGCAGACAAACAATTGCTTGGCAGAAGCGTGTACGTGCAGATGTCTGAGTGCGATTAGAACATGCCAAAATAATCTGACAGCCTGTCACCCGCAGCTCTTCATCTAAACGCTCTTGTTCTCTTCTTGTTACTCTCTGCAAAAATTACAACTGATCCGCTGTGTGTGTGTGTGTGTGTGTGTGTGTGTGTTATAAATAATCAAATGCTGAAAATTGCATTTTTAATTTTTAAGAAAAAAATTTGATGAACCATAGCAGTCAGCGTTAACCTCTATGACACATACATTGTGTTTCCTGTGGCCTCCTCTCTATAAAAGCCCTGCCATGCTTCGCCAGTTGCTTTGAATGCTCTAATATGATTAAAAGAGAGCGAACAGTAAATAGCAGATCTGATATCAACTCGGTCAAATTCCCCTGCCGTGCATGTGAAGGCAGTTTCAGGCAATTGATGAATGGCCATTGCTGAAAAACTGCTGACCATATAAAGTATCATAAGTAACTTTAGTGATCTTCTAACTTTTGTGCTAGCGGCACGCTGATCGACATTTGTAGTTCTGAGCGAAACGTTTCAACAACTATTGGATGAATTTCTAGAGAAGTTTGTACAAACATTCATGGTTCCCCGACGATGAATCTGAATAACTTTGGTGATCTTCTAACCTTTGTACTAGCGGCACCCTGATCGACATTTGTAGTTCTCAACGAAATCTTTCAACTATATTATTGAAAGAATTGCAATTTGGTTCAGACATTCATGTTCCCCTTTAGGATGAATGGAATTTGGGATCCTTTAACTTTTCATATAGCGACCTTATCAAGTCACATTTTCAGTTTGTCCAATACAATATGAGCAAATGCCTGCAAAACTAATGACAATCCCTCACCTGTACTTCCCGGTGCTTAGTGTTAGTTAGCTAATATGATGAACATCCTGACGTGCAACAAAAGTTCCCAGGAAACCAGTTTGTCTTGTACTGCGAGTTCCAGACGAGCAGGTTAATTCCCACGTGGAAGTAAGAACATGGTTAATTGCACACAAAATAAAGTGTCTCATAATTTTATTATGACATCATAAGAGCCTGTTTGCATGAATCCTCAGCACAGCTTGTTAATGCATGATACGTGTTTAATAACATCAGCTTCCTTTCCCCTTTTTTTTCAACCCCATTTCAAATAAGAGCATCAGAAATATCAAACTAAACTAAAAGCCTAAAAAGTGGAAGATTAAAAAAAGTCAAAATAACACCTGCAGATATAATAAAATGGGTTTTAGTCTGTGGGTTGCATAACCAAATAAATTGGTCATTACAGATGGGTTTATTTATATTTGTTTATGGTGTCACTCAAAATAAATAATTTAAGTGAGAGGTTCTACAACAGACAAACAATTGCTCTGCAGAAGCGTGTACGTGCAGATGTCTGATTAGGATTGTCTTTTACCACAGGAAAAGAATGTGCCAAACATATATAAAAGTTAATAATATAAAAAATAACAGTAAAACAAACTGTTCAGCACTGGCTAGTACATTTTGGGTGACTCACATTCCTGAGAGGGCGTATCACAATTCAAATAAATTTGAACTTGGGTGTTGTTGTGAATTTGTGTTTGAATATCTATATATCAGATTATTTTTGGCACTGACTATAGAATAACAGTCACTGGTTTCATGAGTACTGCACAACTACTTCAGTCTACTTGTCAACAATTCTCAGGAACTGCGCACCCTTTTCCAACCACACTATCTGCTATGCATACTACTGGGCAACTTTCATCCACGCCTTACTATTGTGACGCGTATTTAGAAAATACTTTACCATGCTGGCGTTGATCAACAGCTTTAACCCTTTTGTTGCACGTTTAGTGCCACGTCTGCAGTTCCTTTGTAATAGAGCATCAGGCTTAATGACCTTGGTTGTGAGATCAAACGCATTTAATCTAATCAGCATTTTCTTGACAAGAGGCAAACTGAGCGCCAAAACAGATTACGCATTTATTCGATCCCAGATCGTAGCATGTTTTTTTTTAAAGCATGCTACTACTGAAAAATCTGTCTTCTCTGGTACATGTAACACCATCAACGTTTCGTTTGTTTTTTTATTTTATTTTATGTGGTTCTCCAAAGGTGAACACCTAAAAGCACACCAAATTGTTCAGTCCTTGATGTCTGTGTAAACATTGCTTGACAATATTACGCCATCTCATGCAGTGCTTTTACCCTCATAAGAATTTGGCAATGTTTGCCAGAGGCTGTGATGAAAGCCATACAATGTGTTTCATGTCATGTCCTTGTTTGTTTGGTTTGTAGTTGAGTTAGCAAGTATTACGTGCCTATATAAAATCAAAACACACAACAAAAGTTACTTCCTTCCTCAAGACAAAAAGACAAGGAAGATGTTTTTGCCTCCTCTTCCTTGTTTGTAATTAGTCACGTTTAAATTAAAATGGTCAAAGGTTAGGGAAGTTTTTCCTTGCAAGATGTTAACATTCATTTCTGTGTAAACGCGGAGCAAATATACCAGGAAACTAAGTCTATGAGCCATGCACCTGGAACGTTTCTGACATTTCCATTGTCCGTTTCAAGGAAACCCAAACAAAGAAGTGATTGTGAAGCGAGTCCAAATCAAACAAAATGATACTCTGTGCCTGGGGTGCTTTGTGGAAGATTATGTTGAAAAAATGTTTTGTTTTTTTCTCCTTAGAAAGGAAGGAAGGTCTTTTTTTGGCAGACGGAGCTTTTAATCTCAGTAATAAAATGATTGGCACACAGACCCTCATAAAACATTTTTATTATCTTTGAGCCTATAAATGATCTTCATCAGTGATCTTTGTTGATTCCCATGGGAATGCACGTAACAAATCTCATTTAGCTTTTCATTTCTTTGAAGTCTCAGAGCACAGTGTTATACTGTATGTGCTAAACCAAGCCAGTAGATTTTTTTCTTTTTTTCTTTCTTCAGAATGAATCACAACCCATGACATAAAAAAATGTATGAAGTTGTTTTCTTATTTTCAAAAACTAGACCTAAAGACTTTAAAATGGTGACACCATGTAATAATTAGATGACACCAAAACTTAAAATAATGAATGTTTTCATGTTATTCATTCTTATTATTGCTCTTGATTGAAGAACATGACAAAGTAATTGAGAAAATTATCCTTTTTATGCAAAGATTTTTTTTATGCAAAGAATTTTTATGCAAATATTTCGAACAAAATGCTGGTAGCACAGTAGCTGGTCTATTCTCACATAATGTAATATTATATAGTCTGATTAGGATTTTATATATCCTTAGTATGTATATGTAATATGTATTAATATGTATTATTTAAGATGTGGCCAGTGTTTCAGAGGTTTGAATCAGGCTACCTCAATGTTGATAACCATTTGTGATCAGATTTATTTAGATTTTATTTGTGGGAAAACTGTGATAAGGTTAAAAAAATAAACCTTTGTGGTAGCTGTTTGGTACCTCATCTTGTGTATGGAAGGTGCTTGGAACTTGCGAAGTAAGTACATGTGTGTTGATTGCACACAAAATAAAGTGTCTCATATTTTTATTATGACATCATAAGAGCCTTTGGGGTCTTCATGGAAATCAAAACATGGGAAATCAAAACATTATATATTAAAGTGATAAAAGTGAATCACCTGAGTAATTTCAGCGCTGGCTCGTACATTTTGGGGGACTCACATTCCTGAGAGGGCATATCACAATTCAGATAAATTTGAACTTGGGTGTTGTTGTGAATGTGTGTTTAAATATCTGTATATCTACTTGTCAACAATTCTCAGAAACTGTGCACCCTTGTCCCACCACACTATCTGCTATGCATACTACTGGGCAACTTTCAACCACGCCTTACTGTTGTGACGCGTATTTAGCAAATACTTTACCACACTGGCATTGACCAACAGCTTTAACCCTTTGTTGCACGTTTGGAAGGTGCTTGGAACTTGCAAATTGTTTGTATCTAACTGTGTTTTAGAAGTTTCCTGTTCTACTGTTATGCTGGATTTGAAACAACACTAACACCACAATGCTGTGCAGCAGATTATACACAAAATGCACACTTTTGCAGATCATATGGCCTGCTATCATCCTTTCCAGAATCAGCTAGTATGATTGTGTCCTTTACTGACTGATTAGAGACTGAAGTGCGTTATGTCCACTACTTATTGTATTACTCTCTGTGCCTTTGCCTGCTCTTGTTTCAAAAACAGATGCCCAAAAATTCCAGAGTCATGGTCCTCTTGTTCAGTGTGGAAACCTCATGTGGCTTTACACACAGGTGTTGACAACTCCTCAGGTCGTACACAATGCTGGACAGTCCTGACCTTTTACACCATAACACTGTCTCTGTTTGTGTGAGTGTGTGCGCGATAAAATCCTGGCATTACTTCAGACAAGGACTCCACACTCACGTCCATCTGACGAGTGGTCGGGATGGCCCCCTCCGACTCTAGTCCACCACTGCAATTCTCACTTTGAAGAAACACCTGCTCCCCCGCCACACACCCACACCCACAACTGGGTATGTACTCACCTTTGCCCATTTAGTCAGTATCAACAGACGCACACATACACACCCGGCTCTCCACACTAGTTCCTGATAAGGGATATTGCTGGTAGATGACATGTGTGAATGATTGCCTGTTCAAAAAGGTTTTAATTATGGGATGCTGGAGATGCAAGGAAGTGATTGAGGAAGACAGCCGCTGATGTAATACATTCTGCAGAAACTGAGAGTCTGACATGTTTGCTTGTTTAAGAATTATTATTTTTTTAAACTGGTGCGTCAAAATGAAAAGTTTGAAAAATGTCGCTGCAAAAATCTGAAAAAAATACCCCCACCATGGATCAGCTGACATCAAAGGAATTGTCAACATTTTGGGAGATATTCTTATTTGCCGTCTTGCCGAGAGCCACATAAGAGGATCAATGCCACTCTTGTGTCTGTCCATTAAATATGAAGCTACAGCCAGGAGACTGCTAGCTTAGCATAGCATAAAATCTGGACACAGGGAAACAGCTACCCTGGCTCTGTGCAACGGTAACAAAACCTACAAAATGAACATGTTATATCCTCTCTATTTAACTCAAACAAGTTCTGTGTGAAAATTATATATCGTGTTTTTAGGAGGGGTTATGTAGCCAACTTGACGACTTGGCCAAGAGCAGGTCGGACGCTGACTTAAAGCAAGGCCATGCTAGCTTAATGTTAGCCTTTCGCTGACATCAGTGCAGCAGCCAGATTGACACAAATGACACAAAACGAAAATTAGCTTTGCTTTCAGTTTGCACCAGAGGCAGATTTTGTTACCTTTAGATAGAGTCAGGCTAACTGTTTCTATTCTTATTCCAAGCTGTTAGCTAATATTTAGCTAATATTTAATGTATAGATATATTAATATTTTCATTAGATTGTCGTTTGCTAACTCAAGAAATGGAACTAGCGTGTGTTTTGTCTCAAAATATTTTTTATATATTTGTATAAAAACATAACGTTATTATAATTAGGCGACAATGTCTATATTTTTATTTTAACTGAATCCTGCAATTGCATCAGCTGGGTTTTTTCGGTGACAAGTATTGCCAGTAATTATTCTTTTCATGACAGTTGCTTTATTACAGCTCCACATTCTCCTACATGACTTTGATATCAATTTGAATGCCAGAAAGTTATTTGACCACGCCTCTGCATGTCTGCATCCTTTTTTTCAGCCATCAGGTGCTGCTCTCTCCAACTCCGCCTCTGTGATGTGAAGCGTATATAAACCGCAGCAGACTCTCTGATCTGGCAGAGCAGCAGAGGCAGTTCAGCTAGATACTGAAGGTCCATAAAGCAGCTATTCATCCTGAGAGCTCAGACACAAACAAGTGGACGATGGCTGGTGAACAACGCTTTGTGATCAGTGCCCACATTATCGGAGCCGTCCACAGGGACACACCAAAACTGAAGGTGAGTTAAGACCTTAGTAGTTCTTTATTTTATGGATTGAATTACACTGCTTTATTTTTGTGAGAGTTTCTTGTCTCAGATCTTTTATTTTTCTCCTTCCATAGATGTTCATGATATCTGTGTTGTGGTCTGACGAGACTGAAGTTATTGTCTACAGGTCCTTCAACGATTTCAAGAAACTTCATGTAAGACCAAAAAAAGTCCCCCTTGGTGTACTCAGTCTACTGTTTATATTGTAGGAATAATAATTAAAATGTGTTTTCTTTCTTCTTCCAAACAGAGGCAGCTGAAAAATAGGTTCCCTCACATGAACCCTTTGAGGAAAAACGACAGAGTGATCCCCAAATTTAGAGGTACGATTATTTCAACTGTGTGTTACAAGTTGTATTTAAATGGACTCCTATAAGCATTTTTGTATTCGCAGGCATTAAAAAGAGGAATAGCACACAAAACAGTTAAATATCTGTACAAACAGTTTATTTAACTTGTTTTTCCTCTGAGGTGCACTGTTGTATCCTTAGAGCATCCTTTCACTATGCATTGGTGTTGTGTCTTATGTATATGTGTCTTTGTTTAAAAAAATTAAAGCATTTGGAAAAGAACATTGAAATGACATCTGGCTATTTCTAAGAAAAATGCTTTAAAAATATAGTTCTTATATTCATCTTCTCAGCAAATCTAGTATTAATCCTGAAACGGTTTCCTCTCCTCTCTCCAGGAGAAGCCAGGAGGAACAGCCTCCAGCAGAAAGGATCCAAGCGATCCGTCCAACGCATGAAGTTCCTGGAGAGCTACTGTGACAAGCTGTTAAAGTGCGACCAAACTGTGACTCAGAGCTCCATGGTTTCTCAGTTCTTCATGCCCAAAGACCACGACCTGCAGCCAGACTTCACCAAGAACAGGTAGGTTGTCATGTCAGTGTTTAGGTCAAGTCATGTGAGAGTTTAATAGAAGTTCTTGACTCTTAAATGACTGACTTCTCTCTCACGCAGCATCATGATCCTGCTGTCTGATGATCTGCCCGATGGCTCAGGTGGAGGAGGCGGTGATGTGACGCGCCAGCATGCAAGCAGCGTCACTCACCCGTTTGTCAGCCAGACTTACCGCTCCGTGGCCGCTTACGAGACAAAGGACACCAAGAATCGTCCGTTTAAGGTCGCTGTGGACGAGAAGCTGGATGTTTTGATTAAAGACCCTGCAGGTCAGTGCTGAACTTTTTTAATGCAGTAGCTTCCTGAAAATCAGCAAAAACTTTAAGCTATCCCCATCCTCCACTCATTTCTGTGATGCTGAAAGTAGGTTTTATTTCCTTTCCAGGTTGGTGGCTGGTGGAGAACGAGGATACGTGTTTGGCTTGGTTTCCTGCTCCCTACCTGAAGTTATGGGAAGGAGAGGAGGAGGATGATGCTGAATTCCAGCTTGCAGGTTTGTGTTACTTGTAGTCACATTTGAATTTTAATGAGCAAAAATGAACATAAGAAGAACGGATCTCAATTAACAAGCTTGATTACTGAACTTAACCTTTGTAAGCCTGGCATTGGAGTAACATCATCTGACATTCCTGTTAAAATCAATGCATGTCAGAAGCACCTTCTTCATATTACTATGAAGGCTCGTTGTTACAATCAATCAACACTATTTAGTGCTCTTTAACCACTGGAAGTTAATGTGCATCTATTCCTTTCTAATTTTATGAAGACAATATGTAACTGTACAGCAGTTCCTGAGCTTGTTGTTTTGTTTGTGACCTTTAGGTGCCCTGTACTGTGCCGTGAGGAGTTACTCAACGAAGAAGGATGACGAGGTGTCTGTGCCCATTGGCTCTGTGGTGGAAGTGCTGAGGAAGTCTGACAACGGCTGGTGGCTCATCAGGTTCAATGGCAAATCAGGTTACATCCCCTTCATGAACCTGCAACCATACAACAACCCATGGGCAGGCCTTTACAGCATGCAGAGAAAGCTGCACAGTTCCACTCTGAACCTGGCAACCAGCAAGGAACCTCAGGCTCCTCGTCCACCCGGCAGCAACAAAGAAAACAGCCCACGACGGGGTTCTGCAGGTCAGTCCAGAGGAGAGCCCAGTGTGCCAGGGCGTCTCCAAAAGGCCCGATCTCTGGATGTCCTCTCTGAGACCTTGTCGCAAACACCGATGGAGAGTGACGCCTCAACCTCAGACGGCCGTGCACGCAGCTTGAGCAACACAAGCACCAAGAGCAACACAAGCACCGAGAGCAGCTTCTCAGGCTTCTCCTCAAGCAGTGAATCATTGAGTCCCACAGTCGGTCCTACAGCCTCTCTCCAGCCTGCTGTCAGTGACAATGAGAGCAGCAGCCCTGATCTCATTGTCTCTGATAACCTTGGCTCCAACTCTTGCTCAGAATCTTTCATCTCCAAAGGCAGTGAGACTGCTTCAATCGCTCCCAGGGTGCCACCCAGACCAAAAACCGAAGAGATCCTGACCCGCTGCACCACCATGACCCGCAAGGCAGCCCTGGCCACCAAGACCCGGCTTCAGATTCAGCCAGAGTTCATCCACAGCCGCTAAGGAATCACAAGTCTTTCATTTATGAAGTATTCGTGTGATATATTTAACCTGTTCGACCCCATAGGGTTTGTCAATTAAGTGTGTTTTGTGCAGCATTGTTTATATCTCTATTTAAAATGTTTGTCATTTAGATTTAACAGATAGTAACATTGACAAGATAAATATATGTTGAAAACCACAAGATACCATAATAACAGTAATGTAGCTTCAGTGAAGCATCAGAAGTAACACTAACAAGAAAATGTATGTGACATTGTCATACAAAAGTAAAAAAATATTCTCCATAGCTTTTGATCTATTTGGATTGTTGGAGTTGAAGAAGAAGTAGAAGTACTAAACTGTATTTTATGTATCCATTCATCACAGTTTTCAAGACATAGAAATCAGTTCTGCAACTTCTGACCTGTTTGGTGATAAAAAAAAGAGCGTTTATTATTTAATTGTCATGCACCTTTTATTTGTTATATCGTTCACGGCAGTAATTTAATGTTTATACTATGTTATAGTTTATATGAGTAGACTGAATCCCAGTGTGAAGGCTTCCTGATCCATTTCCAAATGAAGGCAGTAAAATGATAGGCTTGTTAAATAAGCCAGCAGACGAGAAAGAATTACCGGTTTCATTTCAGAACATGTTCTTATTTAATTATTACCTTCCATTTCTGTTTTGTTTCTTATTGTATGGTCATTTATATTCATGTACTGCATTATAACCTGTTCACAAGTTTAACATTAACATGTCAATAAAATATAATTTACATTTAAGTCACAAGAAGTCCTTGTTTAATGAATATAGAAGAGAAGAGTGGGTATGTATTTGGGTAACTATAATAACCTTTAGAAGTTAGCCAAACACACCGTCCAAAAAAATTGATAAAAGTTAGGAGCAGAGCAGTGACCGAGAGGTAATAAGCAGTGTGTTTACTGGTAGTTCCATTAGCTGTAGCAATAAGAGTGTGCAACCTGTTTATGCTTCACTGTGTCTCTGGCCACAGAGTATCGGCTGGGGGTCGGAGAGGCACTCAGCTGTGTTCTCACTCCGTGAGCCCTACGGGATGGGGCCTGGGTTAAGAGTGGGGAGTGAGGGGTCAGCAGGCAGTCAATGGCTGTATAAAACAGGTAATAAAAGTTGGTCTGAGAAAGTGTGAGTTACAACAACCATGAGAGATCCCGTAGCATGCAACCATAACCGGCCACCCAAAATATTGTGCAGTTGCTGCAGCAGTATGTGAGATTGGCCGTGTACAAAAACAGAGGAGCAGAATCACGCAGTCACGGACGCATAAAAGCACACACAAAACCAAATGCATTATCTCTCCCAGGGTTTCACCTGGCAGACATATTGGTGATAATAATAACCTTTAATTATATAGTGTAAATAATTATATACAAATATAATAAGTACTAGCAAAACTATGTACTATGTGAAGTCAAACTTCAGATAACACAAGCACAGATAAAATCACACCGTAAGAATGCATCCATCCATCCATTCATTGTCATCCGCTTATCTGGCGTCGGGTCGCGGTGGAAGCAGGCCCAGCAGGCCGACCCAGGCTTCCCTCTCACCCGCAACATGTTCCAGCTCGTTCCGGGGGATCCCGAAGCGTTCCCAGGCCAGCTGGGAGATATAATCCCTCCAGTGTGTTCTGGGTCTTCCCCGGGGCCTCCTACCAGTTGGGCGTGCCTGGAAAACCTCTAACGGGAGGCGTCCAGGAGGCATCCTGATTAGATGCCTGAACCACCTCAGCTGACTCCTTTCGATACGAAGGAGTAGCGCCTCAACTCCAAGTTCCCTCCTGATGTCCGAGCTCCTTACCTTATCTCTAAGGCTGAGCCCGGCCACCCTACGGAGAAAACTAATTTCGGCCGCTTGTATCCGAGACCTCATTCTTTCGGTCACGACCCAGAGTTCGTGACCATAGGTGAGGGTCGGAACGTAGACCGCCCGGTAAATTGAGAGCTTCGCCTTCTGGCTCAGCTCCCTCTTCACCAAGACAGTCCGGTGCAGCGCCTGTTTTACTGCTGCAGCCGCTAAGATCCATCGGTCGATCTCCCGCTCCATCTTACCCTCACTCGTGAACAAGACCCCGAGATATTTGAACTCCTTCGCTTGAGGTAGGTACTCTGTCCCCACCTGGAGGGAGCAATCCACCAGCAGAGCACCATGGCCTCAGATTTGGAGGTGCTTACCCTCATCCCTGCCGCTTCACACTCGGCTGCAAATCGCCCCAGTGAATGCCGGAGGTCATGGTCCGAAGAGGCCAACAGGACCACATCCTCCCCCCGGCTGTGCCTTGATATCCTGTCCATGAAAGTCACGAACAGGACCGGTGATTAAGGACAGCCCTGGCGGAGGCCAACACCCACCGGGAACGCGTCTGACTTATTGCCGAGAATACGAACACAGCTCCTACTGCGGTCGTACAGAGACGGGATTGCCCGTTGTAACGGGTGCAGCACCCCATATTCCCGCAGCACCCCCCACAAAAACCCCCGAGGGACCCGGTCAAAAGTCTTCTCCAAGTCCACAAAACACATGTAGACTGGTTGGGCAAACTCCCAGGACCCCTCCAGTAGTCTTGCAAGGGTAAAGAGCTGGTCCACTGTTCCATGACCGGGACGCAATCCGCACTGCTCCTCTTGAATCTGAGGTTCGACAATCAGTCGGAGCCTCCTTTCCAGCACCCTGGCATAAGCTTTCCCCGGGAGGCTGAGTAGTGTGATACCCCGATAATTCGACCACACTCTCCGGTCCCCCTTTTTGAAAATGGGAACCACCATCCCGGTCTGCCAGTCCATGGGCACTGTTCCCGACCCCCATGCGACATTGAAAAGCTGTGTCAGTCAAGACAGCCCAACAACGTCCAGCGCCTTCAGCATCTCAGGGCGGATCTCATCCACCCCCGGTGCCTTGCCACCAAGGAGCTTTTTGACTACCTTAGTGGCCTCTGCCAAGGATATGGGTGCGATCCCCCCCCAAGTCTTCAGGCGCTGCCTCCTCTCTAGAGGACATGTTGGCCGGGTTTAGGAGTTCCTCAAAGTGCTCTTTCCACCGCCCGACGATGTCCCCCGTCCGGTTCAGCAGCTCCCCCCCACGCTGAGCACAGCCTGGGGTAGGCCCCGCTTTCCCTTCCTGAGCCGTCGGATGGTTTGCCAGAACCTCCTTGAGGACAACCGAAAGTCCTTCTCCATGGCCTCCCCGAACTCCTCCCATGCCCGAGTTTTAGCATCCGCTGCAGCCCTTCTGGCCTGCCGGTACCTCTCAGCTGCTTCAGGAGACCCCTGAGCCAACCAGGCCCGAAAGGCCTCCTTCTTTAGCTTGACGGCTTCCCTCACCCCCGGTGTCCACCACCTGGTTCTCGGGTTGCCGCCACGACAGGCACCGGTGACCTTCCGACCACAGCTCCTAGCGGCCGCGTCTACAATAGAGGCTTTGAACATGGTCCACTCGGATTCCATGTCCCCAGCCTCCCTTGGGATGTGTGAGAAGTTCTTCCGGAGGTGGGAGTTGAAGACCTCCCGGACAGGATCGTCCGCCAGACGTTCCCAGTTCACCCTCACTACACGTTTGGGCTTGCCGGGTCTTTCCAGCCGGTTCCCCGCCATCTGATCCAACTCACCACCTAGTGGTGATCAGTTGACAGCTCTGCTCCTCTCTTCACCCGAAAGTCCAAGACATACGGCCGCAGATCAGATGAAACGATTACAAAGTCGATCATTGATCTATGGCCTAAGGTGTTCTGGTACCAGGTATACTTATGAGCCACCTTATGTTCGAACATGGTGTTCGTTATGGACAAACCGTGGCTAGCACAGAAGTCCAACAGCGAGACACCACTCGGGTTCAGATCGGACGAGCCGTTCCGCCCAATCACCCCCCCGCCAGGTTTCTCTGTCATTGCCCACGTGAGCGTTGAAGTCTCCCAGGAGAACTATGGAGTCAGCAGGAGGCGCCCTTTCCAGGACCCCTCCCACCAACTCCAAGAAGGCCAGATACTCCGAACTGCTGTTCGGTGCATAGGCACAAACAACAGTCAGAGCCTTACTCCCCGCAACCTGCAGGCGCAGGGAGGCGACCTTCTCATTCTCCGGGGAGAACTCCAACACGGCGGCGCTCAGCCGGGGGCTCGTGAGTATCCCCCCCCTCCCGGTGCCTCTCACCCTGGGCAACTCCAGAAAAGGACAAAGTCCAACCCTTTTCCAGGAGCTTGGTTCCAGAGCAAGTGCTATGCGTGGAGGTGAGGCCAACTATATCTAGCTGGTACCATTCCACCTCCTGCACCAGCTCCGGCTCTTTCCCCACTAGCGAGGTGATGTTCCACGTCCCTAGAGCTAGTCTAAGCTGCCGGTGATCAGCTCGCCCAGGCCCCCTGCCCGGCCCGCCGCCCGGTCTACATAGCACCCGACCCCGATGCTTATCCCTGCAGGTGGTGGGTCCACAGGGTGGCTGCTCCATGTTGTTTCTTTGGGCTGTGCCTGACCGGGCCCCATGGGCGAAGGCCCGGTCACCAGACGCTTGCCGGCGAGCTCCCCTCCTGGGTCTGGCTCCGGGAGGGTGCCCCGGTTTCTCTGGTCCGTGGGCTGCTGTTCATCTGAGTTTTTTTAACCGCTCTATGTCTGGGCTCTCCCCTGAGACCTGTTTGCCTTGGGAGACCCTACCAGGTGCTGATGCCCCGGACAACATAGCTCCCAGGATCACTGAGCCACTCAAACTCCTACATCACCACCTTATAGAAGATAAGAATGCATAAGATGAGAAATTAGAAAAAATAGGCTAAACACATGAAAATAAACGCCTAATAAAGGCTTTAAAAACGTATGTTTTCAAAGACATTCAAAAGCAGATACAGAAATGGCTAACCAGAGATCTTCCCCTCTTCAAGGACACTATTGACGTAGTGCACAATAGGAAAGTTGGCAGTTCCTACTTTGAGGCGTAGTGAAGCCATGCGCTGTACAGGAACATCCACGATGGACTCATGCTGAAGATCCGGATGGTTGAGATGTGGACTTCTTTTGAGGACCAACTGGAAAGACTGGTTGTGATGGAGACCGAAGGTTAATGGGGTAGGAGAGCCACAAAAACTGTGACTCATATCACTTTGTCTAGATGTATTTACGGCCTCATAGAGCTACTGACAGAACAACATGCATTTTAGGTACGACCAGGTGAAGCCTGAGCAGCGAAACACAACATGATTTACCGCTGACATCAAAGCTGCAGGGAGTAAACATCTGCTTGTTAGCATACTGATGGTATAATGTGGCTCAAAGCACCATGTTGCCTAGGTACAGCCTCTTAGAGCTGCTGGCAGTCTGTAGACTCTTAGGGCCAATCCCATTTCTTCTATGTACCCAACCCCCTCGTTTTTGAGTGCCCCTCGCTTTTCGACTTGCCCCTTGGAACAGAGTTAAAAGGGGTAGTGGTTGAAATCTTCCCCTATGAAATGAGACAACCCTATGATACCCTGATATACAACAAGCCATTTCATGACAGAAAAGTGGTTAGCAGCCCGTTCTCCTTCCCGGCCAGAGGAGCAGTAACAAGTGCAACAACTTCGCTGTTGGCATAAAGTACAATTTCGGGCATCACATGCCATCAACAGGGGTGAAATGGGACATGGCAATATTTTGAATGCGGGATTGTCATGCACAAATCAGCCTTAAAACAATATTGTAACGTTAGCTAGAGACACCGACATGTCGGTGCATTTTTGTTTTACTAAGATAAGACAATGTTACCCTCATTTTCTAACCTTTCATCAGTGGTAGATAGTGAGTTGATCTACCACCATAAAGGGATTGTTTTCGCGCTTATCGACTATAGGCAATGACATCCACATCAAAAGCATCTCTGGGGAAATTATATATTGCCTCTTGTTCCTGTCACAAACTCTGTGACCTGAAACTGAATTGTGCAATATATCATAACATTATTACATTTTGCCAAACTAGATTTAGTCAAACTAGCTTGTGAACCTACATCCTTTTATTATACTCTGTTTGCTCAATAAAATATGGCTATTTCCTTTTCTTTTGTTAAAATATGAAAATAAATAGGACTTTTATCATCATTCATTGCCAGACAGTAAAAGGAAATAGATTTGGGGGTTATGGTAATTCCTCTGTTTACTTCAGGAAGGATTATCGTCATAAAAGGATTTATTGCGTTATTCTGAGAAAGACAAGGAAACCTGAGGTAAATAATTAATCAAAAACGTGCTGCTGATGAGAATATATGCCCTCTGATTAGATTTTTATGATCACTAAAACAGCTAGTGTGAGTGTGTGTGTGTGTGTGTGTGTGTGTGTGTGTGTGTGTGTGTGTGTGTGTGTGTGTGTGTGTGTGTGCGAGATACAGTAGCCGTGAATGTACTTTTGGTCAGTCAGTAATGTTATTACACACGGATCACACTTAACACTGCCATTACTATTACAGTAATCACCTTAAATAATATTGACCAGAAACATTCCCACTGTTTGTTTGGTGCAAAGCTCTTTTAATGTGAGACTGAAGGGAAGTGAAGAACATGATGTCCATAAGCACTGAAAGGAAAATATTCTACGGAAGGTACACAATTCCTCCATTATGTAAAAAATTGGTAATAAAGAGATGACATGCAAGACATCTGCAAAACATGCAGTAGACCATGTGCTAACTTGGAATGTGTTAGACCTGCTCCCTTCAAGGAATCACATTCATTTTGAACAATAAATACAGGCTCTTCTTTGTACCTAACAATAGGAAGTGTAATTATAATTGTAATATCTAATTTGGTAAGAGCTGCATTCTCTGACTTTAATTCTGACAGGGAAAAAGACAATTTAAAAGTTTCAGCTTTTGTTGCAATTTTTGCAGGCAGATTTAAATTGTAATTACGTTAAGGTTGGGTGCTTGTTAAAGAGCAGTTTTTTTCCACTACAACTATTCTACCCCACCATGAATAAGATTTTAACATTTTGCAAATTTGGCGTTTTTTCATTGTTAATGGGAAAGTGAAAGAAGAAAAAAAGATTGGAGCAACTAATCTTAAAATAATACTCCACCACTTAAATGATTTACACCTTATAGGCTATAGATATTGTTAACATAGGAAAAGCACAAGGGCTAAAATAACATTAACGGTGGCTCTGTTCTATTCAAGTGTCCCAGTAAGTCATGACTGTCTGAGATTGAGCCAGCGTTACAAAGCCAGGACCCTGACACTGTAGCAGCTAAATGGAATTCAGCCATTGTACATTTTATTATTTAAACTTCAAAATGTGACATGCCAAAATGTCTATTGATAAAGGCCTATGCCATTGAAAATATTTCAGTCAAGTATTGTACATCGGTCTCTGCTTTAGATATGAGGTCATATGTTTCCAGTAACATTCACTGAAGATAGTCAATAATAGTCAATACAATTTTTTTTTCATGTGGCCAAAACTTCCAAACTTTGGATAGTTGCTATAGCAACACAATAAACACTTGTACTTGAGCACACATCATTTAGCAGCAGACCAGATTGCTTTACAAAGGCAGTTTCAGGAAGAAAATAGGAGGGAGCATGATGTCATTTCCAAGAAAAACTGACTTAGGTACATAACAGATCTATTGGAGCTTTTCTGTCTCCTGGAGTGCATGATGCACAGTAATGCACCGCAGACATCAAATGCACGAGTGAAGTATGTGGAGGCATACAGTTAGATTGACCTTATTGGCTCATGTTCAACACTGATTAATGTTGTTAATGGCAGGCTCTGATATGCCTTTAACACAAATATACAACTCTTTAGACCGAGCGCCTCTGGCAGCTCGGCTTCTCTGCCATCCGAGGTCCTGCTCCTCTCATGAGTCTCTCTCTCCTGCAGCTGAATGGCAACCATGTCTACCTTCATAAGTATGCAAGATGATACTGTGGGTGATTTAAAGTTTAGATACACAATCATTTTTTCAAGTCTATCTTAAGATATTACTGACATACCAACATGGACGTTAAAAGGATTATTTGTCGCTGTGATTCTTCCCCTTGTCCACACAGGTCTATGCAGGTGGTGAAAAATGTACAGTCCTTGTCTGTTGTATGGATAAAGTTAGACAGTTGGACAAATCAAGTAGATATCTTCCAAAATTAGCCCCTGCTAAATGATGAACAGGTGCTGCCCGCTAATGTTAGCCTGAAGACTCGAGGTGATTTAGGGTCAGAACACACGTTCAGCTTTTTATCGTCTTGTGACTGTGACTTCATTCTATCACCCCACTATACAGCCTAAAGGAGACTTATTCTTTATTCAAACTGCTTTAGTCTCACCAAGGTTCATCAACTTAAACATTGGATTAAATCAGACATAATAATGAACAATCACTTGGTTATGGTGCAGCTTAGTTTGATTATATTTTCAGAATTCGCAGGACCATGCAGATGCGGCCGCCAGCAGCTCCCATAAACTTCACTCCCATAAACTTTGCTACTGCTCAACATCAGCAAAACGAAGTAGCTGATAGTTGATATCAGACCACTATTGTTGTATTCTGAGAAAAGTTCCGGGGAGACAAAGGACTTCTTGGAACAAAAGTTATAATAAAGCATATTTAATAAAGTGAAAAGCGTTGTGATAACAGAGTAAAAATCTCAGCTTATGGATCATAGGCCATGGCAGTCCACAGGCCCCCAACAGTTGCCTGTAAAGGCATCCTGAGAGAGTTAACTCTCTGTGCTGGTGACCTAAGAGAGCTCTGAACAGACCAGTACATTTGATTATATAGTTCAATGAAAATGTGTATCGTCGCCTCTCATTGCCTCAGTTTTACAACATATGGTTCGGCTAAAGTTTCACATGGCTAGAATCAGCATTCCGATTGGTCGCTCCGGTCCATGGCTCCTGATGTCATCACTCCCCCTCACATAGTTTAGCAAAACAACCCCCCTCTTAGTGAAGTCGTTTTTATTGCCCTTTGTGTGTCTGTAGTATCCATCCCCCTCTCTCTATCTCATTCCATGCATGCCTGAAAGTCTAAGTTAGAAAACTCAATGTGGCTTTCTTCTATGTCACGCATACTCCTTCCCGTAAGGCTCACTATTCCTTATTAATTATCCTTTTCAAGTATCGTAATTTATACATAGACATTCCTTATTTACAGTGTAAGTAATTTTATTTTATTACAACCTAACACTATCTACATCAATGGAGCTGAGGTAGAGCAAGTGAACAGTTTTGGGTTCCTGAGAATCAGGATAGCTCAGAGCCTGACATGTTCATCATACATCCCCACCCAGGTAAGGAATTGTCTTAAGGGAACTTATGAAAGAAAAAATGCTGTGCCAAGTTCTTGTCAACTGTTACAGCAGAGCTATAGATAGCAAGTTAACTGAAAAGATTACAAACTGTCATGGTATGTGCACGGCCAAAGAAAGGAGGGCTTTGCAGCGGGTGATTGAAACCACCCAGAACATACCACTTTACCGTGCGTCAGTGATATTGGTGAGGGGAGGTGCCTGCAAAGAGCACAGAGGATGTTAAAAGACAATATCCATTCAGCAACTGGCAAACAAAAGATTTCCGCTATCATGACATCAGACTACTGACAACATTGTTCTCATCTCAACGGGTCAAATACCGACACATAAACAGGAATTTTTCGCATCACTGTCAAACTATGGCGCTTCGGTATGGTCGCAGTAAACACGTGGTTAACGTTGTGAATTCAGAGACCAACACTTGCCTAGGTTAAGGCAACAAAACATCTGAGTTAAGTTTGGGGAAAAAACATCATAGTGTGGGTTCAAATAACTACGTTCCTAAAGTGAAAATTAAACTTAAACACAACACAACGCGATCAGCTTTTTATAAAGTTAAAATTAAACTTAACGTTGTGAACAAAGCAAACCAAACCACACCTATGGGACATCAACCTATGTAACATGTAACATTGGTCTAACATGGGACAGGAACAGCACAAATTCAGATTACTTAGAGCTACACCAAAGTCAAGTTTTACTGAAGTATTTTAAGACACAGCAATACTATGTCCAATTGATATTTCCTGATCCATAAAAATACTTAATTTGAATTAATCCATATATGTGCAGGAGCTGAAGCAATAGTTTGTCAGTGGGAGTACGAAATAAAAGACATTTCTGAGTGAATGTCAGAAGCAAGGCACTAGATTAACTAAATATGAGTATGGCGTTTTAGTAGAGATACAGTTTCCTGAGCTACCTCGTTATGATTTGATAGAAAAATATTTTTTAATAAATGCAGCTATGCATCATATTCTTAAGATCATCATCATGTTTGTAGCGTGGCTGTCCTGTCAGAATGTTGTACTGTATCAGCATGTCAGTGTTGTTTTCAGATGGACTTGAATTCAATTAATTTTTCATTCATGTCACCTACAGTATCATCTTACATATTATAATATTTAATATTTAATACTTAGTATAGTTGTTTATCATATAAATGCTTATTATTGGGGCTTGAATGTATTAGTTTGAAAGTATGAGTTTGATGTCATGACACAACTGTATATCATGTACTACAGGAGACAGTAAAACCAGCTCCAATGGATTTATTATGTACGTAAGTATGTTTGTCTTGGAAGTGAAGTCATGCGTTCTTCTTCCTCCTGTCATCTTCCTGAAAGTGCTTTTACACAACAGCCTGGTTAGCTGCTAAATTCCAATATGATTATTGTGTTGCTATAGCAACTATACAAAGTTTAGAAGTTTTATGATGACTAAACATTAGCTGAACCTGTCCTGATAAGGCTGTAAAAAAGAAAAAAAAAGTTTTTTGCCTTTATTTATGCATGTAAGACTATTAGACCACCCTCATTTCTTTTTTGAATATTATTAACCATCTTTAGTAAATGCTACTGTACATTTCCCCTCACGTCTAAAGCAACATTTACTTACTTTATGTAAAATAACTTGGTGAACAGAGACCTTGTACAATACTTGTACTTATACGTTTTGAATGAAAAAAAGGTGGCATGTGACAGCATAAAAACACAGATTTAAATAATAAAATGGATGATGGCTGAATTCCATTTTGCTGTGTCAGTGACTTACTGGGACACCAGGATGGAACAGAGCCATCGTTAATGTTATTTTAATCCTTGTGCTTTTCCTACAATAACAATATCTATAGCCTATAAGGTGTACGTCATTTTAGTGGTGGGGCATCTTTTTAAGATTAGTTTCTCCAATCATATATTTATCCTTTGCTTTCTCATTAAGAATTACAATATGCCAAACTTGCAAAACATTAAAATCTCATCCAAAGTGAGGAAGAATAATTGTGGGAACATTTTTCCTTCTGGTGGCTCTTTAACGTCTGAACACAGAACCATGAGTCCTGTAGAACTTTTCCTGCGCTTATAGACAATGTGTGCTTTACTTCTCTTCAGATATCGTTTCACATGAAAAGAAAAAGAGCCTTGCACCAAATATAACGACGGGAATGATGGCAGTGTACAGTCTGATCCGTGTATAATACAATTTGTACCGTGTTCAAAATTACTGACTGACCAAAATTACCACTTCCCTGAAGGTTCCCGGTTACTGTATGACACACACACACACACAGTCATTAAACAGTGAAACTGTTGGCCGTTAGTCACATCAGCACGTGTCTGATTAATTATTCACCTTGGGTTTCCTTGTCTTTCTTACAATAACACAATAAATCATTTCTTTATGATAATGATAACGGTTATGATAACAGAGGAGTTACAATAAACCCCATATCTATCTCCTTTTACTGTGTGGCAATGAATGATGATTGTGATGGTTAAAAAACCATGGCACATTTTATTGAGTGAACAGATGATCATAAAATGCGAGAGTTGCAGAAGCTAGTCTGGCTTGGTCTTCATTCATGTCAACATGCAAGTCTGTGGTGCAAAGTGGCACGTCTGCACATGCAGGTGTGGGTGAGTACAGTACATGTATCAAAATGATACAAGGTCAAAATGTTTTCACACCTAGACTTCCTGCTTTATCATTTCGAAATGCATTATGTTTAATATATAGTAAGTGAAATCTTAAAATGAGGTTAGAAGACATTGTTTTGCTTTGTGAAGCTGTGATTGTAGATGGGAACAAAGCCAGCCACCAGTATTTTCTACTGAATGTCAACAGTGTCTGTTATTCAATCCATACCAGGATTATCTGTAAACTGTTAGATGACAAAAGATTTTATACTCAACTGTTAAATCTCATTACAAAAAAGACACTATATGAAAAAAGATTGTTATTATTAGTACTTTTGGCTATTTATCCCGACAAAAAAAGAAAAGAAATCATCACCAAAAAGCTAAATGTAGCCAGAGATGTACAAAGCATTACCTGTAGCTTTGGTGCAGCAGAGTGCATTCAGATAATTAGAAACATATTTAATGTAGAAACACCTGAAAAGTGTTGGCTACCCAAATAAATACCTACTCTTCTCTTCTATAATTATTGAACAGGAACTACTTGATACTTAGATTAGATTTTATTGACATGTTTATGTGAAACATACACATTATGACGCTATATTATGAACAGGTTATAATGCAGTGCAAAAAGTACATGAATGGACTACAATATAAGTAATCATATAGTAAGCAACACAAATAAAAAATATAATAAATAAATGAGAACATGTTCTGACAGGTAACTGGTAACCCTTTCCCGTCTGCTGACGACTTGTTTAACACATTTCAATGCCTTCATTTGGAAGTAGATCAAGAAGCCTTCACACTGGAGTTCACTCTATTCATTGAGGTTTTCAATGAAATACAGTAAATACTTAACCTCTTAACCTCTTAAACTCCAACAATCTTAAACTTAAATTAACCCTTAAGTGGCTTCACTGAAGCTACATTATTGTTATTATGGTATTGAACATATATTTATCTTGTCAAGGTTACTATCTCTTCAATTTCTGGACTCACAAGATATAAAACACAAAATACACTTGACTGGTTCAACAGGTTCAATATTTCACATGAATACTTTATAAATAAAAGACTTGTGATTCCCTAGCGGCTGTGGATCAACTGTGGCTGAATCTGAAGCCGGGTCTTGGTGGCCAGGGCTGCTTTGCGGGTCATGGTGGTGCAACGGGTCAGGATCTCCTCGGTTTTCGGTCTGGGTGGCACCCTGGGAGCCGTCTCACTTCCTGTGGAGCTCACAGATCCAGAGCTGTCAGAGATAGTGTTGGATCCACGGCGGTCGTAGAAGCTGAGATCAGGGCTGCTGCTCCCACTGTCACTGACAGCAGGCTGGAGAGAGGCTGTAGGACTGCCTGTGGGCCTCGATGATTCATTGCTTGAGGAGGAGCCTGAGAAGCTGATCTCGGTGCTTGTGTTGCTCAAGCTGCGTGCATGGCCGTCTGAGGTTGAGGCGTCACTCTCCGTCGGTGTTTGCGACCAGGTCTCAGAGAGGACATCCAGAGATCGGGCCTTTTGGAGACGCCCCGGAACACTGGGCTCTCCTCTGGACTGATCTGCAGAACCCCGTCGTGAGCTGTTTTCTTTGTTGCTGCCGGGTGGACGAGGAGCCTGAGGTTCCCTGCTGGTTGCCAGGTTCAGAGTGGAACTGTGCAGCTTTCTCTGCATGCTGTAAAGGCCTGCTAATGGGTTGTTGTATGGTTGGAGGTTCATAGAGGGGATGTAACCTGATTTGCCATTGAACCTGATGAGCCACCAGCCGTTGTCAGACTTCCTCAACACTTCCACCACAGAGCCAATGGGCACAGACACCTCGTCATCCTTCTTCGTTGAGTAACTCCTCACGGCACAGTACAGGGCACCTAAAGGTCACAAACAAAACAACAAGCTCAGGAACTGCTGTACAATTACATATTGTCTTCATAAAAGTGAGTTTTGGTAGAAAGGAATAGATGCATGTTAACTTCCAGTTACATTTAATTTAGCTGACGCTTTTTTCCAAAGCGACTTACGATAAGTGCATTCAACCATGAGTTCATTCCAGTGGTTAAAGAACACTAAATAGTGTTGATTGATTGTAGAGCCTTCATGAAATGAAAATGAAAATGTGAATACAAGTAACACAAACCTGC
The DNA here is from genome assembly GCA_016806645.1 of Ophiodon elongatus. Taxonomy (NCBI): domain Eukaryota; kingdom Metazoa; phylum Chordata; class Actinopteri; order Perciformes; family Hexagrammidae; genus Ophiodon; species Ophiodon elongatus. Next base: position 1,502,076 of record JACSYO010001932.1, read on the forward strand.
AAGCTGCAATTCAACATCTTCATCGTCCTCTCTTTCCCATAACTCCAGGTAGGGAGCAGGAAACCAAGCCAAAAACTTATCCTCGTTCTCCACCAGCCACCAACCTGGAGAGGAAATACAACCTACTTTCAGCATCACAGAAATGAGTGTGTGTGTCTGAGTGTGTGTGTGCTGCTCAAGGTTTTTGCTGATTTTCAGGAAGCAACTGCATTAAAAAGGTTCAGCACTGACCTGTAGGGTCTTTAATCAAAACATCCAGCTTCTCGTCCACAGCGACCTTAAACGGACGATTCTTGGTGTCCTTTGTCTCGTAAGCGGCCACGCAGCGGTAAGTCTGGCTGACAAATGGGTGAGTGACGCTGCTTGCATGCTGGTGCGTCACATCACCGCCTCCTCCACCTGAGCCATCGGGCAGATCATCAGACAGCAGGATTGTGATGCTGTGTGAGAGAGAAGTCAGTCGTTTAAGAATCAAGAACTTCTATTAAACTCTCACATGACTTGACCGAAACACTGACATGACAACCTACCTGTTCTTGGTGAAGTCTGGCTGCAGGTCGTGGTCTTTGGGCATGAAGAACTGAGAAACCATGGAGCTCTGAGTCACAGTTTGGTCACACTTCAACAGCTTGTCACAGTAGCTCTCCAGGAACTTCATGCGTTGGACGGATCGCTTGGATCCTTTCTGCTGGAGGCTGTTCCTCCTGGCTTCTTCTGGAGAGAGGAGAGGAAACGGTTTCAGGATTAATACTAGAATTGCTGAGAAGATGAATATTTGAACTATATTTTTAAAGCATTTTTCTTAGAAATACCTAGATGTCATTTCCATGTTCTTTTCTAAATGCATATAATACAACTTGTAACACACAGTTAAAATAATCTTACCACTAAATTTGGGGATCACTCTGTCGTTTTTCTTGAAAGGGTTCATGTGAGGGAACCTATTTTTCAGCATTCTCTGTTTGGAAGAAAAAAAATACATTTTAATTAATTATTATTCCTACAATACAAACAATAGACTGAGTACAACAAGCAGGAATTTTTTGAGTCTTACATGAAGTTTCTTGAAATCGTTGAAGGACCTGTAGACAATAATTTCAGTCTCGTCAGACCACAACACAGATATCATGAACATCTGTGGAGAGAGAAAAAAATAATTTGAGACAAGCAACATTTCACACAAACACAAATACAGCAAAGATATTTAACACCTCACATGAATAATGATTGAGGTCTTAACTCACCTTCAGTTTTGGTGTGTCCCTATGGACGGCTCCGATAATGCGGGCACTGATCACAAAGCGTTGTTCACCAGCCATCGTCCACTTGTTTGTGTCTGAGCTCTCAGGATGAATAGCTGCTTTATGGACCTTCAGTATCTAGCTGAACTGCCTCTGCTGCTCTGCCAGATCAGAGAGTCAGCAGCGGTTAATATACGCTTCACATAACAGAGGCGGAGTTGGAGAGAGCAGCACCTGAGGACAGAAAAAAGAAGATGCAGGCGTGGTCAAATAACTTTCTGGCATTCAAATTGGCATCAAAGGAGAATGAGGTGCTGGAAAAAGTCAACTGTCATGGAAAGAATAATTACTGGCAGTACTTGTCACTGAAAAAACCCAGCTGATGCAATTGCAGGATTCAGTTATAAATTAACAAGGGAATATTTAAACAAATGACTGACATTTCATTCCTATTTAGTTATATTTCTTCATAATTTTGGTTATTCATCATCAGCTGAAATTATGCTAAATTAGATCCAAATTTGGCACTATAGACACAATGACAAATTACTCAATTTTCAAAGAATTTGGAAAACACGCTAATTCACTTTCTTGAGTTAGCAAACGACAAGCTAATGAAAAGATTAATATATCTTTATACTAAATATTAGCTAAATATTAGCTAACAGCTTGGAATGAGAATAGAAACAGTTAGCCTGACTCTATCTAAAGTTAACTAAATCTGCCTCTGGTGCAGACAGAAAGCAAAGCTAATTTTCGTTTGTGTCAATCTGGCTGCTGCACTGATGCTAGCTGAAGGCTTACGCGTCACATAACAGAGGCAGAGTGAACTACATGCAGAGATGTGGTCAGTGGAAAACAGTTCTGGAGCATTTTTCAGACCAATAATCAAGGGAACTTCTCTGTTTTCTTTAAGAGTTACATTATCGTCATAAAGAAATCATTTCTTGTTTTACTGTGAGAAAGACAGGGACGAGTAACTAATCAGACACGTGCTGCTGTGAGAAAAGACGCCCTCTGATTAGACTGACGGGACACTTTTTACAATCACCAAACCAGTTATTTGTTATAATAGTGTGTGTGTGTGTGTATGTGTGTGTGTGTGTGTGTGTGTGTGTGTGTGTGTGTGTGTGTGTGTGTGTCACGTAGTCACCGGGAATCATCAGGAACTGGCACGAGATGTACTTTCTGTCAGTCAGTAATGTTATCACTCACAGATCACACTGTACACTGCCATCACTTTTATGTGTGACCAGAAACATTCCCAATGTATATATTTGGTGCAAAGCTCTTTTCCTTTTAATGTGAAATAAATATAAGAGGAGAAGTAAATGACATGATGTCCATTAGCACAGGAAAAGTTCATATTTCTACAGAAAGTTTACTATTCAAGATTCTGCGTTCGGATATTAAAGAGTCATCGTTGAGAAAATATTCCCATAATTATTCTGCCTCACTTTGGATGAGATTTTATTATTATCAAAGTATGGGGTATTCTCAATGTTAATGGAAAAGCAAATGATTAAAGAAATCTTAAAAAGATGCCCCACCACTAAAATGACTTAAACCGGTTATAGATATTGTTATTGTAGAAAAAGAACAAGAGATAAAATAACAATAACGATAGATCTGTTCTATTCCAGTGTACCAGTAAGTCGCTGAAGCAGCAAAATGGAATTCCGCCATCATTCATTTTATTATTTAAATATGTGTTTTTCATACTGTGACATGCCAAAATGTCTCCATTGAAAAATCCCTACGCCATTGAAAATATTTCAAATGTTTAAGTATTGTACAAGGTCTTAGTTCCCCAAAGTGACCTTACAAATCGTAAATACTGCTTTACATATGAGGGGAAATGTTTACAGTAGCATTTACTAAAGATGTTTTTATCTTTTATTTATTTAGAAAAACTATGGTGGCCTAATGGTCTAAGATGCATAAATAAAGGTCAATTAAGCAAAAGCAAAATAATTTCTTTGTTTTGTTGTTGCTTTTACAGCCCCAGTATGTTGGATACAACTAATGTTATTTAATCTTAAAACTACTAAACTTTGGCTGATTTCTATGGCAGCACAATTCAAAGTGCTGTACTCTTATTTAACCACACATCATTTAACAGCAGACCACACCGCTGTGCAAAGACAGTATCAGGTAGAAGATAGAAGTTAATGGAAAGCATGATGTCCCTTCCAAGACTTAGGTCATTTATAATCTTCTCTTTGCTATATAAATTATAGAAATAATTTTTCTTTTTAAATATGACAATTAATACGACTTTTATCATCATTCAAGTGCCACGCAGAAGAAGAAAATTGTTATGGGTCATTTTTCAGACCAGTAGTCAAGGGCACTTTAAGATTGACATTATCGTCATGAAGAAGGGATTTATTGTTTTACTGTGAGAAAGACAGGGACGAGTAACTAATCAGAAACGTGCTGCTGTGAGAAAAGACGCCCTCTGATTAGACTGACGGGACATTTTTTACAATCACCAAACCAGTTATTTGTTATAATAGTGTGTGTGTGTGTGTGTGTGTGTGTGTGTGTGTGTGTGTGTGTGTGTGTGTGTGTGTGTGTGTGTGTGTGTGTGTGTGTGTCACGTAGTCACCGGGAATCATCAGGAACTGGCACGAGATGTACTTTCTGTCAGTCAGTAATGTTATCACTCACAGATCACACTGTACACTGCCATCACTTTTATGTGTGACCAGAAACATTCCCAATGTATATATTTGGTGCAAAGCTCTTTTCCTTTTAATGTGAAATAAATATAAGAGGAGAAGTAAAGGACATGATGTCCATTAGCACAGGAAAAGTTCATATTTCTACAGAAAGTTTACTATTCAAGATTCTGCGTTCGGATATTAAAGAGTCATCGTTGAGAAAATATTCCCATAATTATTCTGCCTCACTTTGGATGAGATTTTATTATTGTCAAAGTATGGGGTATTCTCAATGTTAATGGAAAAGCAAATGATTAAAGAAATCTTAAAAAGATGCCCCACCACTAAAATGACTTAAACCGGTTATAGATATTGTTATTGTAGAAAAAGAACAAGAGATAAAATAACAATAACGATAGATCTGTTCTATTCCAGTGTACCAGTAAGTCGCTGAAGCAGCAAAATGGAATTCCGCCATCATTCATTTTATTATTTAAATATGTGTTTTTCATACTGTGACATGCCAAAATGTCTCCATTGAAAAATTCCTACGCCATTGAAAATATTTCAAATGTTTAAGTATTGTACAAGGTCTTAGTTCCCCAAAGTGACCTTACAAAAAGTAAATACTGCTTTAGATATGAGGGGAAATGTTTACAGTAGCATTTACTAAAGATGTTTTTATCTTTTATTTATTTAGAAAAACTATGGTGGCCTAATGGTCTAAGATGCATAAATAAAGGTCAATTAAGCAAAAGCAAAATAATGTCTTTGTTTTGTTGTTGCTTTTACAGCCCCAGTATGTTGGATACAATTAATGTTATTTAATCTTAAAACTACTAAACTTTGGCTGATTTCTATTTGCAGCACAATTCAAAGTGCTGTACTCTTATTTAACCACACATCATTTAACAGCAGACCACACCGCTGTGCAAAGACAGTATCAGGTAGAAGATAGAATGGAAGAAAAAAAACACATTTGCTCAGCTCTCTCCGGCTCACATGGACTCATCACTAACAGGTGTTTCCCGTTAATGCCTTGGTTTGATCTATTTTTGTTCTTCATCATGCACACGCATTCACGTTTATATTACTTATGTAACTGACTGACACACTTCACAATGGAAGCCATTTCTTTACTTCATTAAAATAAATACCTTTAAATTACCATCAGCAATCGTGTCCATTTCCATATTTGTCAAAGCCTCGGAGCCGGGTTATGATATTGTTCAGTGTGTTTCCTGGGCCGCTAAACGAGCGACGCAAAGGCTAGAAAAGCTGTGCCGGTTAAAATAGAAGCGCTCTTTCAAAATTTTATAATTCTCAATCATATATATTAAGTCCAGGTCCAAATACAACGACATTTGAGACCATACGCCGTCCGCCTATTTGTGACCCCCACGCGAAGGAATCTGCTCAGAGGTTTTTGTTCAGGGCAACAGAGCTCAGAGAGAAACTGCTCTGGAAGTCTGGTGACGAGGATGAAGGGGAACAGTTCAGCCCAGATTTAATCCAGCGTAGATTTGAAACTGGTCTGCTTAGTGAGGCAGTGAAGTTTCAGTTGAAACCTCACCTTAGCAACCCCAGAGTTACAGATGAGGTTCTGATAGAAAAGATAAATGAGGATTTAAATTTAGGAGAAACATCACAGTTAAGCCATCAAGAGTAAATGAGATACACACAGAGCTGCAATCCAACACCAGTCAGTTGCCTCTGAATAGTGAAATAGACATAAACTATGAAATGCAGACGAAAGGAGGTGTGGTAGTCTCCAGAAAGAAAAAACAAGGACAGAGTAAAGTACCTGATCCTGAAACTGTTCAGCTTATTGAAGGCTTCAAGACTGATGTTCTTGAAGTTAAGAAAATGTTCGATAGGACATTGGAAGCAACAAAGTCAAGACCCATTACAGATGCCCGGCCAGCAGCAAGATGGGCTAGAGGATGCTTGGTATGCAGAGAGGCTCAGATCGGTGACACATGTAGACACTGCCATCGCTGTGGGCACGAAGGCATTCTTTCACGTGGCTGTAGACAAAGCAGATTCACGCAGGGAAACGGGAGGGGGCTGCTGAGCCGGGACCCACAGTAGCCCACCCACTCTCCAGGTCCCAAGTAAATTCTGTTTCTCCGCAAAACACCCCCTCACCTTCACAAAACCCACCAAGTGATCACACGGGACCCTCTCTCAGCAACCCCACAGTCAGACAGCAGCAAATCCAGAAGAGGGTTGGGAGCAGAACCACTGGTAGCATATAAGATTACTGGCATAAACCAAATGGACAGGTACTTAAAAGTATTCAATTTTGGTACAAAAGATGAAATACAACAGTAAATATAATTTACACGAGCACCAATGCTTTAACCACTAAACACTAATACATCCATATGTAGTTGACAGTAAACTAACTATCATCAACAATACTGTACTCAAACCAAAGAAATATTAACATAAACATGTTAATATAACTGTAAATAGTAGATGACTTACGGATGAAGCCGATTTTGTGGACTTTAAGGCAAGGATTACGAGGATTGCTTCAAAGTCTATTCAGAGATCTTTGGATTTGTTTTCATTGTATCAGTTTTACTAATCACGCTGCCTCACCTCTAGAGGTTCATCTGTGGTGGGGTGGCACCAAAATAAGAGCTCTTACTGTAAAATATGACAAATCATTAGAAGTCTGATGCTGTCCTCTGGTGGAGTGTCCTTGTCTGCACGGAACACTTATTCATGGAGGTCATGGCAGGCCTCCATCTGGAATGTGTCAGCGATGGCTGTTAACCTTCATGTAGCCGTTCACACGTGAATTATTCAGATGTTGAGAAATACTCAAGTTAAAGATGTTATTCTAATGGATTTGTCCAATCAGAGAATAATATTACAACTACTTTGACAACGATCAGTCAGTTATGAAAGAAATAAAAAAATCTATTTAAATTTCCACTTTCATGGTGGATGATGATCAAACATTACATTTTTCTTTGCAGAGCTAGCGTATTGTTTACTAGTTTAATATGTTATTTATTAACATTCATCCTTCTCTGGCAAGCAACTGGATTCCATAAAAGAAAATGACTCATCCCCCCATTAATGTGATCCCCTAAGCAGTCACATCATGGATATAACTGAATCCTTACACAATTCTTCAGCAGGACACGATTAAATTAACGCTGATTTAGTTAAAGATGTATGCTTGTAAATCAAATATGTACCTTACTATTTGTGTGTAAATAATGCTGATATGAAATATGAACAACAACCAGTAGTCAATGTGCAAGCTGCCAATTGAATGGTGATTTAAGCTACTCTATTGGGTTTGTATATTTGTAAATCTGACTCTGAAGAGTCAGTGCCTCACCAGCCACGAACCTCACCGCACGTCACTGTTCCCAAGGCATGTTTGGTAACACGTGATAAAGACACCTGTAGATAATATATGTAAATGTCACCCAGTGGGGAAATGTTGTCACCACTAAAGCCACTAGAGGGCGCTGCATCATTTCTCTTTACTAATGGACCAAATGTTTCATGTTGTTAATGTCAGAGTTTACTGTGTGGTATTGTTTGTTGTCTTTTATTACTTTTTTAACAGAAGAGCTACCACTACAGTTATTTATATACTGGATCTATGTTCTGGAGTTATGCACTGATTGTTTGTACTGAGCTACACAGTTTCAGGGCACTTGAAGTTAGTTGAGAACTTGAGTCATTTTATCAGATTGGTGAATGCACTTCATCGGTTAGTGACCAAGATTGATGAAACGTTTTGAAGTGAGATTTTGTATTTACAGTGCAACTTTAAATGTACAGGAAAATATTTGTTAAATCTAACACAAATTGACATTCTGAATTAATTTAATACTTCTCTATTCTTTTAAGAGTAGTCGAGAAATAAAGATTCCTGAATATAGTTTTGTGTCTGGTGTCATATCAAATTTCACCTGTCTACATAAACTTTATACTCTTGGGTATGTGCAGTGAACGAGCTAAACTGGTTGCCCTGAGTTCATTGCTCATCTTTGTTTTTGTGCATCAGCCACACAGAATGTTCCAGAAGCATCCCGGTAGGAATCATGCATTTGGTGAAAGATGTTAGCAGGACATCATGTCTGAAATCAGCGTCGCACTTAGAGGCGCTTCAGAGGAAGCCAGCAATGACACGGTGGGAGTGCGCTTCTTGGACCTGGAGGAGGTATTGGACCCATCTGTGGATCATCAAGAAGAGAGTGAATAAAAGTACGTGTCTCGAAGCAGCATATAGATTGTCTATTTCCCAAGGCTTGTTTAGCAACGTGATAAATACACCTGTAGATATGTAAACTTTATACTGTATTCTGTATGTGCAGCGAATGAGAGGAGCTCAAAAGAAGACTGCATCAGGCTGAAACCAGCTCTAGAGAGGAGTCTGAGGAATTTCAGCGGTTGTTTCAGCGAAAACTGAAATCGGAGGCAGACAGGAAAGAGGTGGCAGATGAGAATAAGTTCCTCACCGGCAGATTGAAAGAGTATGATACCTAACTAATGCTTTTCCCCCCTAAGTCACTCATGTATACATTGGCCATAGAGTCTGCTCGGCTCCAAAATTCACCACCTGTATAATGTGATTGTTAGTGAATCAACAGGCTAAGAACCAATATAAATAGGTTTTGTGGTTGATTTTTGTATTCAGGTTAAAACAGCAGTAGGAGGAAGAAGCCCGGTGCCTGGAGAGAAGCAGGCAGATGAGGAGTCGAAAGATTCACGGCATGAAGATGGTGAGCACACGCTTACATTTCTCCATCATGTTTGTTGTTCGATGCAAAGATGAGAGTAGATTATGTTTATCAAATGGGAAAATGAGAGGTGGGAGTGTAAAACGTTTGAAAAAATTGGCAATGTCATTATGTTTTAAATACATGCTTGTGAATGTCTAACATAAGTAAAACTATAAACACAATACACCATTCTACAATGTGGGATTGCTGGTCATATTAATAATAATAAAATAACAAGAATAAGAATAATGACACTGAGTTGTAACAAGTTGTCATTTCTGATATCAGGTAAGGAATGTAACTTGCAACAAATTTTCCTTGGTATTTGATGCATTTAATAAACAAATCAAGAATAAATAAGAACAAATACAGGCAAGTAATGCAAAACTTAAGACTGTAAATATAGAATAGAAAAATGACAAAAAAGAATGTGCCAGTCACTGATTTGTAGAATTTTTCCTCACTCAAAGTAATGCAATGATATATATTGTTCCAAACTGCCCAAATAGCGCATTCATTCAGTTATGTTATGTTTGACTTGTTATGTGTCTTGTAGCACAAACTGAGGCAGCTTCAGGAACTCCTACATAGCAAAGATGAGGAAATAGGTATGAACAGCTTTATGACATCTCTAAGATATCATATTGTGAAGTGGCTTCATTTTCTACATCAGAGTTGTTGGTGAGTTGATGAAAATGTCAGTCAACATGAGCGTCTTTGTGTCCGGTTATCAGAGAGTGTTACACAAAAAAGCAGAGAGACAAAGGAGCACCTCAACACTGTGTGTGTGTGTGTGTGTGTGTGTGTGTGTGTGTGTGTGTGTGTGTGTGTGTGTGTGTGTGTGTGTGTGTGTGTGTGTGATATCAAGGCACCTTTCTGACATTCCGTCTGTCTTCTGCAGGTCCTCAGGCAGGAACAGCAACAACTTCGGGAGCAGAAGACAGGAGGAGCAGATATTGTAATTACTAGATTTCATTATTGTTGGTTCTGCTGGTAGAACAGTCTCAAGTAAATTATGGACCGGCCTTTTAAAATTTTAAAAGCCGGTCGGAGTGTAGTACATTTCAGTGGTACAATGAGCTGCTGTTGTTTGGAGTTGACAGTTTCTCTCACACCTGTCCGTTGTTTGGTTCGTTAGAGTTGCACAGAAGATATCAACAACAACAACAACAACGAAAAGGCAGGGCTCATCTTTGTTAAACTTCAGGCTCGTCATGTTATTAACTCTCTGGGGTCGACGGACGCGCCAGGGCGTCCACGCGGTGTTTACTCGCTGTTTATATTATTATCTCCGTGATAATACGGCACAGAGATATGGTTAAGATGTCTACGGAAGCGTATGCTCTCCACCTCCGTGTCCTAATTTTCCTGAGACCGTAAGTGACTCACACAGCGCGCCAGGAGCTTGGACGTGTAGTGTGATTCGTGGGCGTCGAGCTCCGCCTCTCACCGTCATTTGTGGATTCATGTGTCTGTCAACATTTTTATATGAAACTAACCAATGGACACTCAGGAAATCACTAAGGACCTACCCACCACCTCACGCTACAGAAACACTGCAGTTTACATTCAGTCTGCACCCGAGAGCTCAGAGAGAAGAGGAAGTACGAAGAGAAAGTTTACAGTTAGCGACGTACTTTCAGCGATATAGTTAATATTTTGTTTGAAAAAAAAAAACGGTTGTAATGTTCATTTTTCATTTGCACACATCCCATGAAGCTTGATCTGTAGTATGAAGTAATGACTCAGTCCCGTTTGATCTCAGTCCCTCTAACAGCTGGTGGAAGTGGAATGACAGACATCACTTCTACTCAAAAAACGATATTACAAAATTTGGTTCTATTTTATCCATATATTCTACCACTGTTGTGAACCTAAGACTTTGGTAAACCAATTTCAAGCACCAAAACAGTTCGTCCACATGAGTAAAAGTATGTTTTCACAAGAGATTTGAAGAATAAAAAATATCGGACTTCAATTTTTCTGCTTTATGGCCAAATTATCCCTGTACACAGTATCTTAGGACAATTGGTGCCTCATTATATAGATAGCTGAGATTGTTCTGCAAATTATCATATACAACACATGGTTATGTCTCATATGCAAGTGCCTTTAAAGGTGAATTTAAGAAAATATGTAAAAATCGGGAAAATGCCCTTAGACCCCAGAGGTTAATGCAGTTACTGAGCTACTTCAGGATAAGACCTTTTTTGGCTATTTGAGGAATCTACTGTCCACTACACAAGAAACAAAGGACAGGAATGTTGGCAATCGCATGTCACTATGAAAAGGCTGTCCCAATACATTACTTCTTAAAAGCACGCCCAATGCTGTCATAATATGCAGGCGATACAAAATATACGGGAATTAAATTAAATTAAAATAATAAAGACTAGAGTATGCTTTTTCCAATTAATAACAGCCTGACGTGTGGTCGAGCGCATTTGTAGGAAAACAAACGGAAAAGATACGTTGATTAGAAACGTATTTGTAATACGCCAAACACAAACGTAATCAGGCAGAAAATACGTTTCTAGTCAAACGTAATTGAGAATGCGTTTTAGTTTTTTGGGGAATGTAATTTTGGCCGGTGCAGGGAACCTGACCCTCTTGAGAACTTGGAGGGTTTGGTGTCCTGGGTCCAGTGTGACAGCTGCCACACATGGTAGGGACGAGGAGCTGGATGATGAAGGTGATTATTTTAAATGTTATCTGTGTCCTGATTTTTAATTCGTCTGCAGGAAGGGGGTTACTACACAGAGGACAGAACTCCAACTGTTCATTATAAGAACACCGTGTACAGGTAAGTTTGTTTGCCCGTATTATGTCCTGTACATATCATATGCTGTGGGGTTAGCATTCTATAAATCTGTCGCATCTTTTAGGGTCTTTTGTAAGAGGAGATATCACAGCGGTGGTCAACAGAATATAAACACAGATCTCCAGGAGGCAATGAATAACGAGTATATTGCCGATAAACAAAGACCGGAGACTATCGCCACAACAAAGAGAAGACATGTATACTCTACTGACTGGACACAAAGTAGCTTCACTACTATGACAGAGTATCTTCACGACAGACTGGACACAAAGTAGCCACATTTCTGACATGAAAAGACATATGAACTCTACTGAACAGACAACTATTAATGTTACTGACACAACTAGACTTATCAAGCCGACTGAAAGGACAAGTATCATCAATATTGGCAATATATTCATATGTTTCCTCCTCCTCTTCCTTCTTGCTGCTGGTGAGTGATTTCAAACTTTTTGCCACAATTATTTGACAGACACCAAGTCAGCTAGCTACCGTTAGCATGCTATATCTGCCAAGCATTAGTGTGGCACATTGATCATTTTAAGGGCTACAACTAATTGCAGAATTCTTGTTGTATTATGGTATTAGTTTTCTTGTTCTTATCATTTAAAACTCTTTGTGTGAGTTTTAAACTCACCTACTTTCACCTAAAGTAGTTGCAGAAGGGATTCATTGTGTTACTGTGAGAAAGACAGGGACGAGTAACTAATCAGAAACGTGCTGCTGTGAGAAAAGACGCCCTCTGATTAGACTGACGGGACACTTTTTACAATCACCAAACCAGTTCTTTGTTATAATTCTCTGTATGTGTGTTAGTGTGTCACACAGTAACCTGGAATCATCAGGAAGTGGCACGAGATGTACTTTCAGTCAGTGAGTAATGTTATCACTCACAGATCACACTGTACACTGCCATGGCTTTCATGTGTGACCAGAAACATTCCCAATATTTATATTTGGTGCAACGCTCTTTCTTTTAATGTGAAACAATATCTGAGGAGAAGTAAAGGACATGATGTCCATAAGCACTGGAAAAGTTCACTGCTTTAGATATGAGGGGAAATGTTTACAGTAGCATTTATTACATATGCATAACATTTGAATAGTGCAAAGTCTTTGGTGATTGGACTCCATCTTGAAATAGGACAATCAAAGGGTTGTGACGCTGAGGTCTGATAAGGCAGAATCCCCCCGGAGTCCAGACACTGGTGGTGGTGGTGAAGAAGGGAGTTGCTGCAATCCAATGATGAATGAGGAGCATGACTTATGCTGATGGGAGGAGCCAGGGGTGGAGGAGGGTCGCAACTTGTTTGAGCTGAAATGGCAACTAACAGTAGCAGAGAGGAGAACCTAGTTTAAGGTTTGACAGCAACGATGTGATTGGCTGAAGGAAACTGTGCAGAATCTGGTTGGTTCACTTAAAGTGTACTTCCGCTTAAGCTTCATTTAAATGATAAACAACTATATAAAGTATTGAATATTATAGTATGTAAGATGATACTGTATTTGATTTAAATGATGAATCCCATTGTATTCAAGTATATCTGAAAACAATACTGACATGCCAATAAAGTATATTATACTTGTGTCTTTGCCAAAATAGTTTGCACAATTTTCAACTGGAACAAAGTTTATCTCTTTTAACATCTGTGAACTGGATCCAGGAAATATGGATACAAATGTATATAAACATTGATATATTAGTTCTATTTTAGCATTCAGATAATTAAAACCATATTTAAATTTCAAACACCTAGAAGGTTATGGCTACCCAAATACATACCTACTCTTCTCTTTTTATATTCATTGAACAGGAACTTCTTGATACTTTCGTATAAATTAGATTTTATTGACATATTTATGTGAAACTTACACATTATGATGCTGCATTGTGAACAGGTTAAAATGCAGCACATACTGTACATGAATGAACAACAATATAAAAAATCATACAATAAGCAACGCAACAAAACAAAACAAAATATAATTAATAAATGAGAACATGATCTGACAGGAAACTGGTAACCCTTTCCCGTCTGCTGACGACTTGTTTAACACATTTCAATGCCTTCATTTGGAAGTAGATCAAGAAGCCTTCGCACTGGAGTTCACTCTATTCATTGAGGTATTCTTCAATGAAATACAGTAAATACTTAACTTCTTAAACTTCAACAATCTTAGACTTAAATTAACCCTTAAGTGGCTTCACTGAAGCTACATTATTGTTATTATGGTTTTCAACATATATTTATCTTGTCAAGGTTACTATCTCTTCAATTTCTGGTCTGACAATAAATTTAAATATAAATATAAATAATTCTGCACAATACACACTTGACTGGTTGAACATGTTCAATATTTCACATGAATACTTTATAAATAAAAGACTTGTGATTCCCTAGCGGCTGTGGATCAACTGTGGCTGAATCTGAAGCCGGGTCTTGGTGGCCAGGGCTGCCTTGCGGGTCTTGGTGGTGCAGCGGGTCAGGATCTCCTCGGTTTTCGGTCTGGGTGGCACCCTGGGAGCCGTCTCACTTCCTGTGGAGCTCACAGATCCAGAGCTGTCAGAGCTAGTGTTGGAGTCACGGCGGTCGTAGAAGCTGAGATCAGGGCTGCTGCTCCCACTGTCACTGACAGCAGGCTGGAGAGAGGCTGTAGGACTGCCTGTGGGACTCGATGATTCACTGCTTGAGGAGGAGCCTGAGAAGCTGATCTCGGTGCTTGTGTTGCTCAAGCTGCGTGCACGGCCGTCTGAGGTTGAGGCGTCACTCTCCGTCGGTGTTTGCGACCAGGTCTCAGAGAGGACATCCAGAGATCGGGCCTTTTGGAGACGCCCCGGAACACTGGGCTCTCCTCTGGACTGATCTGCAGAACCCCGTCGTGAGCTGTTTTCTTTGTTGCTGCCGGGTGGACGAGGAGCCTGAGGTTCCCTGCTGGTTGCCAGGTTCAGAGTGGAACTGTGCAGCTTTCTCTGCATGCTGTAAAGGCCTGCCCATAGATTGTTGTATGGTTGCAGGATCATGAAGGGGATGTAACCTGATTTGCCATTGAACCTGATGAGCCACCAGCCGTTGTCAGACTTCCTCAACACTTCCACCACAGAGCCAATGGGCACAGACACCTCGTCATCCTTCTTCGTTGAGTAACTCCTCACGGCACAGTACAGGGCACCTAAAGGTCACAAACAAGACAACAAGCTCAGGAACTGCTGTACAATTACATATTGTCTTCATAAAAGTGAGTTTTGGTAGAAAGGAATAGATGCATGTTAACTTCCAGTTACATTTAATTTAGCTGACGCTTTTTTCCAAAGCGACTTACGATAAGTGCATTCAACCATGAGTTCATTCCAGTGGTTAAAGAACACTAAATAGTGTTGATTGATTGTAACAACAAGCCTTCATAGTAATATGAAGAAGGTGCTTCTGACATGCATTGATTTTAACAGGAATATCAGATGATGTTACTCCAATGCCAGGCTTACAAAGGTTCAGTTGCGTAATCAAGCTTTTACGTTCATTCTTGCTCATTGAAATGAAAATGTGACTACAAGTAACACAAACCTGCAAGCTGCAATTCAACATCTTCATCGTCCTCTCTTTCCCATAACTCCAGGTAGGGAGCAGGAAACCAAGCCAAAAACTTATCCTCGTTCTCCACCAGCCACCAACCTGGAGAGGAAATAAAACCTACTTTCAGCATCACAGAAATGAATGGGGGGGAGGTTAGCTCAAGGTTTTTGCTGATTTTCAGGAAGCAACTGCATTAAAAAGGTTCAGCACTGACCTGTAGGGTCTTTAATCAAAACATCCAGCTTCTCGTCCACAGCGACCTTAAACGGACGATTCTTGGTGTCCTTTGTCTCGTAAGCGGCCATGCAGCGGTAAGTCTGGCTGACAAATGGGTGAGTGACGCTGCTTGCATGCTGGTGCGTCACATCACCGCCTCCTCCAACTGAGCCATTGGGCAGATCATCAGACAGCAGGATTGTGATGCTGTGTGAGAGAGAAGTCAGTCATTTAAGAATCAAGAACTTCTATTAAACTCTCACATGACTTGACCGAAACACTGACATGACAACCTACCTGTTCTTGGTGAAGTCTGGCTGCAGGTCGTGGTCTTTGGGCATGAAGAACTGAGAAACCATGGAGCTCTGAGTCACAGTTTGGTCGCACTTCAACAGCTTGTCACAGTAGCTCTCCAGGAACTTCATGCGTTGGACGGATCGCTTGGATCCTTTCTGCTGGAGGCTGTTCCTCCTGGCTTCTCCTGGAGAGAGGAGAGGAAACGGTTTCAGGATTAATACTAGAATGTCTGAGAAGATGAATATAAGAACTATATTTTTAAAGCATTTTTCTTAGAAATAGCGAGATGTCATTTCCATGTTCTTTTCTAAATGCATTTAAATACAACTTGTAACACACAGTTGAAATAATCTTACTTGTAAATTTGGGGATCACTCTGTCGTTTTTCTTGAAAGGGTTCATGTGAGGGAACCTCTTTTTCAGCATTCTCTGTTTAGAAGAAAAAAACACAAATTTAAATGAATTATTATTCCCACAATACGAATAATAGGCTGAGTACAACAAGGAGGAATTTTTTGGGTCTTACATGAAGTTTCTTGAAATCGTTGAAGGACCTGTAGACAATAACTTCAGTCTCGTCAGACCACAACACAGATATCATGAACATCTGTGGAGAGAGAAAATAATTATTTGAGACAAGAAACTTTTCACACAAACACAAATACAGCAAAGATATGTAACACCTCACATGAATAATGATTGAGGTCTTAACTCACCTTCAGTTTTGGTGTGTCCCTGTGGACGGCTCCGATAATGCGGGCACTGATCACAAAGCGTTGTTCACCAGCCATCGTCCACTTGTTTGTGTCTGAGCTCTCAGGATGAATAGCTGCTTTATGGACCTTCAGTATCTAGCTGAACTGCCTCTGCTGCTCTGCCAGATCAGAGAGTCTGCTGCGGTTTATATACGCTTCACATAACAGAGGCGGAGTTGGAGAGAGCAGCACCTGTGGACAGAAAAAAGAAGATGCAGGCGTGGTCAAATAACTTTCTGGCATTCAAATTGGCATCAAAGGAGAATGAGGTGCTGGAAAAAGTCAACTGTCATGAAAAGAATAATTACTGGCAGTACTTGTCACTGAAAAAACCCAGCTGATGCAATTGCAGGATTCAATTAAAAATTAACAAGGGAATATTTAAACTAATCAGACACGTGCTGCTGATGAGAAAAGACTCCCTCTGATTAAACTGACGGGAAACGTTTTACAATCACCAAACCAGTTCTTTGTCATAATGCTCGCCGTGTGTACATGTGTATGTGTGCGTGTGTGTTAGTGTGTCACACAGTCACCGGGAATCATCAGGAAGTGGAACGAGATGTACTTTCAGTCAGTCAGTATTGTTATCACTCACAGATCACACTGTACACTGCCATGGCTTTCATGTGTGACCAGAAACATTCCCAATATTTATATTTGGTGCCACGCTCTTTCTTTTAATGTGAAACAATATCTGAGAAGAAGTAAAGGACATGATATCCATAAGCACTGGAAAAGTTAGTATTTCTCCAGAAAGTTTCCTGTTCAAGATTCTGCGTTCAGATGTTAAAGAGCCACCGTTGAGAAAGATTTTCCCACAATTATTCTGCCTCACTTTGGATGATATTTTACTATTGTGGAAGTTCGGTGTAATTTCATTCTTAATGGGAAAGCAAAAGATTTAGAAAAACTTTGGCGAAAGACATCTTAACAAGATGCCCCATTACTCAAATGACTTTCACCTTATAGATTATAGATATTGTTATTGTTATTATTTCACAAAAAGTTGATAAATACTGCTTTAGATATGAGGGGAAATGTTTACATTAGCATTTACAAAATAATGTTTTATTTTTTTATTTATTTAGAAAACCTATGGTGGCTAAATGGTCTAAGATGCATAAATAAAAGCCAATTAGGCAAAAGCAAAATTCTTTTTTTGTTTTGTTGTTGCTTTTACAGCCCTAGTAGTTTAGGTACAACTAATATTATTTCATCTTAAAACTACTAAACTTTGGATGGTTTCTATGTCAGCACAATCTGAAGTGCTGTACACTTATTCAGGCACACAGCATTTAGCAGCAGACCAGACTGCTGTGCAAAGGCAGTATCAGGAAGAACATAGAAGGAATAACAAAGCATGATGTCACTTCCAAGACTTAAGTCCATAATAGCTCCATTGAAGCAGGGTTTTCTGTCTCTTGGAGTACATGATGTCCAGTAATGCACCGCCAACATCAAACTGATGAGTGAAATATGTGGAGGCATCCAGTTAGATTGACCTCATTGGGTCATGCTCAACACTGGCTTGATGTCTTGTTAATAGAATGCTCTGACATGCCTGAAAACACACCACAGTGATAAAGTACTGTACATTCATCTTTTTGTACTTTCAACATATTGAGAGTTATTTAAAATGTATAAACTACACACCCAGCAAGAAGCACTTCAATCAGGAGAGACTTGTTTAGAATTTAACAAGAATTTATTACATATGCTTAACATTTGAAAAGTGCAAAGTCTTTGGCGAATGGACTCCATCCTGAAATAGGATACTCAAGGGGTAGTGACACTGAGGTCTGATAAGGCAGTATCCCACAAAAGAGATTATTTTATATGAATAAAATAAATCAATACCTTACCTACAGCTGCAGGAATTTCTTAAGTAAAATAGAAAATTAGTCAGGAGAGAAATTGTTAAGTTTAGAACATGTTAGGGTGAGCTTGCATGATTTGATGTTAATCCAGAATTAAGAGGGGTCAAGTTAAACAAAGCAAAGGATAAAGTAAGGTCTCGATGGACAGCAGAAGAGGATACAGGGTTCTCCATAGACTGCAGAACCTCATAGTGCTAGATATACTGAAATAAAGAATGGTAGGATTTAAACAGATCCCGGAATTAATAGCAGGGGTCTTGACAGACCTCAGGAAAAGATGAGTTGGGATCAAATTAGACTGCAGACAAGTATAGGTTGGGGTCCTGTTAGACCGCAGAACAGAATAGTTGGGGTCAAGTAAGACCACAGCACTCTGGACCGGGTCAACTACTTTTCATTTCAGTGAGATCATATTGAGGATAATGTATTTTGTAAATGACAAAGCAGGAAGTTTAAGTGTGAAAACATTTTGATCTTGTTTCATTTAGAAACAAGTGCAGACGTGCCACTAGGCACCACAGAATGAAATGTTTACATGAATGATGACGTCGTCAGACTAGCTTATGCAACTACAGCATTTTATGATCTTCTCTTTACTATATAAACTATGGCAATCTTTTTTTTTAATTAAATATGACAATAAATACGACTTGTATCATCATTCAAGTGCCACACAGAAAAAGAAAACAGTTCTGGGTCATTTTTCAGACCAATAATCAAGGGAACTTCTCTGTTTTTTTCAAGATTGATATTATCGTCATTAAAAAGGGATTCATTGTGTTACTGTGAGAAAGACAGGAACGAGTAACTAATCAGAAACGTGCTGCTGTGAGAAAAGACGCCCTCTGATTAGACTGACGGGACACTTTTTACAATCACCAAACCAGTTCTTTGTTATAATTCTCTGTATGTGTGTTAGTGTGTCACACAGTAACCTGGAATCATCAGGAAGTGGCATGAGATGTACTTTCAGACAGTCAGTAATGTTATCACTCACAGATCACACTGTACACTGCCATGGCTTTCATGTGTGACCAGAAACATTCCCAATGTTTATATTTGGTGCAAAGCTCTTTTTCTTTTAACGTGAAACAATATCTGAGGAGAAGTAAAGGACATGATGTCCATAAGCACTGGAAAAGTTCACTGCTTTAGATATGAGGGGAAATGTTTACAGTAGCATTTATTACATATGCATAACATTTGAATAGTGCAAAGTCTTTGGTGATTGGACTCCATCTTGAAATTGGACAATCAAAGGGTTGTGACGCTGAGGTCTGATAAGGCAGAATCCCCCCGGAGTCCAGACACTGGTGGTGGTGGTGAAGAAGGGAGTTGCTGCAATCCGATGATGAATGAGGAGCATGACTTATGCTGATGGGAGGAGCCAGGGGTGGAGGAGGGTCGCAACTGGTTTGAGCTGAAATGGCAACTAACAGTAGCAGAGAGGAGAACCTATTTTAAGGTTTGACAGCAACGATGTGATTGGCTGAAGGAAACTGTACAGAATCTGGTTGGTTCATTTAAAGTGTACTTCCGCTTCAGCTTCATTTAAATGATAAACAACTATATAAAGTATTGAATATTATGGTATGTAAGATGATACTATATTTTATTTAAATGATGAATTCCATTGTATTCAAGTATATCTGAAAACAATACTGACATGCCAATAAAGTATATTATACTTGTGTCTTTGCCAAAATAGTATGCACCATTTTCAACTGGAACAAAGTGCATCTCAACATCTGTGAACTAGATCCAGGAAATAAATGTATATAAACATTGATATATTAGTTATATTTTAGCTGTTCTCCATTGGCTCCCTGTTACTTTTATAATTGTTGTTATTTTTACTTCTCAGATATCAGGTTAGATGATCAATGTGCTTTTAAATGTCTTTTGGAAACCTATGTTTTTAAAACTTTTATGAAGTTTTCATTTCATCTGGTTATTATATTTTTCACTCATCTTATGCATTCTTATGGTGTGATTTTAACAGAGCTTGTGTTATCTGAAGTTTGACTACATAATAGTTTTTTTAGACGTTTGTTGCAGAACCTTGAAACTTCGTGAAAAAAAGATAATCTAGAAATAAAGATTATTATTATTAGTACATTTGGCTATTAATCAAAAAAAAAAAGAAGAAATCATCACCAAAAAGCAAAATGTAGCCAGAGATGTACAAAGCATTACCTGCAGCTTTGGTGCAGCATAGTGCATTCAAATAATTAAAACCATATTTAAATTTCAAACACCTAGAAGGTTATGGCTACCCAAATACATACCTACTCTTCTCTTTTTATATTCATTGAACAGGAACTTCTTGATACTTTCGTATAAATTAGATTTTATTGACATATTTATGTGAAACTTACACATTATGATGCTGCATTGTGAACAGGTTAAAATGCAGCACATACTGTACATGAATGAACAACAATATAAAAAATCATACAATAAGCAACGCAAAAAAACAAAACAAAATATAATTAATAAATGAGAACATGATCTGACAGGAAACTGGTAACCCTTTCCCGTCTGCTGACGACTTGTATAACACATTTCAATGCCTTCATTTGGAAGTAGATCAAGAAGCCTTCGCACTGGAGTTCACTCTATTCATTGAGGTATTCTTCAATGAAATACAGTAAATACTTAACTTCTTAAACTTCAACAATCTTAGACTTAAATTAACCCTTAAGTGGCTTCACTGAAGCTACATTATTGTTATTATGGTTTTCAACATATATTTATCTTGTCAAGGTTACTATCTCTTCAATTTCTGGTCTGACAATAAATTTAAATATAAATATAAATAATTCTGCACAATACACACTTGACTGGTTGAACATGTTCAATATTTCACATGAATACTTTATAAATAAAAGACTTGTGATTCCCTAGCGGCTGTGGATCAACTGTGGCTGAATCTGAAGCCGGGTCTTGGTGGCCAGGGCTGCCTTGCGGGTCTTGGTGGTGCAGCGGGTCAGGATCTCCTCGGTTTTCGGTCTGGGTGGCACCCTGGGAGCCGTCTCACTTCCTGTGGAGCTCACAGATCCAGAGCTGTCAGAGCTAGTGTTGGAGTCACGGCGGTCGTAGAAGCTGAGATCAGGGCTGCTGCTCCCACTGTCACTGACAGCAGGCTGGAGAGAGGCTGTAGGACTGCCTGTGGGACTCGATGATTCACTGCTTGAGGAGGAGCCTGAGAAGCTGATCTCGGTGCTTGTGTTGCTCAAGCTGCGTGCATGGCCGTCTGAGGTTGAGGCGTCACTCTCCGTCGGTGTTTGCGACCAGGTCTCAGAGAGGACATCCAGAGATTGGGCCTTTTGGAGACGCCCCGGAACACTGGGCTCTCCTCTGGACTGATCTGCAGAACCCCGTCGTGAGCTGTTTTCTTTGTTGCTGCCGGGTGGACGAGGAGCCTGAGGTTCCCTGCTGGTTGCCAGGTTCAGAGTGGAACTGTGCAGCTTTCTCTGCATGCTGTAAAGGCCTGCCCATAGATTGTTGTATGGTTGCAGGATCATGAAGGGGATGTAACCTGATTTGCCATTGAACCTGATGAGCCACCAGCCGTTGTCAGACTTCCTCAACACTTCTACCACAGAGCCAATGGGCACAGACACCTCGTCATCCTTCTTCGTTGAGTAACTCCTCACGGCACAGTACAGGGCACCTAAAGGTCACAAACAAAACAACAAGCTCAGGAACTGCTGTACAATTACATATTGTCTTCATAAAAGTGAGTTTTGGTAGAAAGGAATAGATGCATGTTAACTTCCAGTTACATATAATTTAGCTGACGCTTTTTTCCAAAGCAACTTACGATAAGTGCATTCAACCATGAGTTCATTCCAGTGGTTAAAGAACACTAAATAGTGTTGATTGATTGTAACAACGAGCCTTCATAGTAATATGAAGAAGGTGCTTCTGACATGCATTGATTTTAACAGGAATATCAGATGATGTTACTCCAATGCCAGGCTTACAAAGGTTCAGTTGAGTAATCAAGCTTGTTAAATGAGATCAGTTCTTCTTACGTTCATTCTTGCTCATTGAAATGAAAATGTGACTACAAGTAACACAAACCTGCAAGCTCCAATTCAACATCTTCATCGTCCTCTCTTTCCCATAACTCCAGGTAGGGAGCAGGAAACCAAGCCAAAAACTTATCCTCGTTCTCCACCAGCCACCAACCTGGAGAGGAAATACAACCTACTTTCAGCATCACAGAAATTAGTGGGGGGGGGGAGGTTAGCTCAAGGTTTTTGCTGATTTTCAGGAAGCAACTGCATTAAAAAGGTTCAGCACTGACCTGTAGGGTCTTTAATCAAAACATCCAGCTTCTCGTCCACAGCGACCTTAAACGGACGATTCTTGGTGTCCTTTGTGTCGTAAGCGGCCATGCAGCGGTAAGTCTGGCTGACAAACGGGTGAGTGACGCTGCTTGCATGCTGATGCGTCACATCACCGCCTCCTCCAACTGAGCAATCGGTCAGATCATCAGACAGCAGGATTGTGATGCTGTGTGAGAGAGAAGTCAGTCATTTAAGAATCAAGAACTTCTATTAAACTCTCACATGACTTGACCGAAACACTGACATGACAACCTACCTGTTCTTGGTGAAGTCTGGCTGCAGGTCGTGGTCTTTGGGCATGAAGAACTGAGAAACCATGGAGCTCTGAGTCACAGTTTGGTCGCACTTCAACAGCTTGTCACAGTAGCTCTCCAGGAACTTCATGCGTTGGACGGATCGCTTGGATCCTTTCTGCTGGAGGCTGTTCCTCCTGGCTTCTCCTGGAGAGAGGAGAGGAAACGGTTTCAGGATTAATACTAGAATTTCTGAGAAGATGATGAATATAAAAACTATATATTTAAAGCATTTTTCTTAGAAATAGCTAGATGTCATTTCCATGTTCTTTTCTAAATGCATTTAAATACAACTTGTAACACACAGTTGAAGTAATCTTACCTCTAAATTTGGGGATCACTCTGTCGTTTTTCTTGAAAGGGTTCATGTGAGGGAACCTCTTTTTCAGCATTCTCTGTTTAGAAGAAAAAAAACACATTTAAATGAATTATTATTCCCACAATACAAATAATAGGCTGAGTACAACAAGGAGGAATTTTTTGGGTCTTACATGAAGTTTCTTGAAATCGTTGAAGGACCTGTAGATAATAACTTCAGTCTCGTCAGACCACAACACAGATATCATGAACATCTGTGGAGAGAGAAAAAAATTATTTGAGACAAGAAACTTTTCACACAAACACAAATACAGCAAAGATATTTAACACCTCACATGAATAATGATTGAGGTCTTAACTCACCTTCAGTTTTGGTGTGTCCCTGTGGACGGCTCCGATAATGCGGGCACTGATCACAAAGCGTTGTTCACCAGCCATCGTCCACTTGTTTGTGTCTGAGCTCTCAGGATGAATAGCTGCTTTATGGACCTTCAGTATCTAGCTGAACTGCCTCTGCTGCTCTGCCAGATCAGAGAGTCTGCTGCGGTTTATATACGCATCACATAACAGAGGCGGAGTTGGAGAGAGCAGCACCTGAGGACAGAAAAAAGAAGATGCAGGCGTGGTCAAATAACTTTCTGGCATTCAAATTGGCATCAAAGGAGAATGAGGTGCTGGAAAAAGTCAACTGTCATGAAAAGAATAATTACTGGCAGTACTTGTCACTGAAAAAACCCAGCTGATGCAATTGCAGGATTCAATTAAAAATTAACAAGGGAATATTTAAACTAATCAGACACGTGCTGCTGATGAGAAAAGACTCCCTCTGATTAAACTGACGGGAAACGTTTTACAATCACCAAACCAGTTCTTTGTCATAATGCTCGCCGTGTGTACATGTGTATGTGTGCGTGTGTGTTAGTGTGTCACACAGTCACCGGGAATCATCAGGAAGTGGAACGAGATGTACTTTCAGTCAGTCAGTATTGTTATCACTCACAGATCACACTGTACACTGCCATGGCTTTCATGTGTGACCAGAAACATTCCCAATATTTATATTTGGTGCCACGCTCTTTCTTTTAATGTGAAACAATATCTGAGAAGAAGTAAAGGACATGATATCCATAAGCACTGGAAAAGTTAGTATTTCTCCAGAAAGTTTCCTGTTCAAGATTCTGCGTTCAGATGTTAAAGAGCCACCGTTGAGAAAGATTTTCCCACAATTATTCTGCCTCACTTTGGATGATATTTTACTATTGTGGAAGTTCGGTGTAATTTCATTCTTAATGGGAAAGCAAAAGATTTAGAAAAACTTTGGCGAAAGACATCTTAACAAGATGCCCCATTACTCAAATGACTTTCACCTTATAGATTATAGATATTGTTATTGTTATTATTTCACAAAAAGTTGATAAATACTGCTTTAGATATGAGGGGAAATGTTTACATTAGCATTTACAAAATAATGTTTTATTTTTTTATTTATTTAGAAAACCTATGGTGGCTAAATGGTCTAAGATGCATAAATAAAAGCCAATTAGGCAAAAGCAAAATTCTTTTTTTGTTTTGTTGTTGCTTTTACAGCCCTAGTAGTTTAGGTACAACTAATATTATTTCATCTTAAAACTACTAAACTTTGGATGGTTTCTATGTCAGCACAATCTGAAGTGCTGTACACTTATTCAGGCACACAGCATTTAGCAGCAGACCAGACTGCTGTGCAAAGGCAGTATCAGGAAGAACATAGAAGGAATAACAAAGCATGATGTCACTTCCAAGACTTAAGTCCATAATAGCTCCATTGAAGCAGGGTTTTCTGTCTCTTGGAGTACATGATGTCCAGTAATGCACCGCCAACATCAAACTGATGAGTGAAATATGTGGAGGCATCCAGTTAGATTGACCTCATTGGGTCATGCTCAACACTGGCTTGATGTCTTGTTAATAGAATGCTCTGACATGCCTGAAAACACACCACAGTGATAAAGTACTGTACATTCATCTTTTTGTACTTTCAACATATTGAGAGTTATTTAAAATGTATAAACTACACACCCAGCAAGAAGCACTTCAATCAGGAGAGACTTGTTTAGAATTTAACAAGAATTTATTACATATGCTTAACATTTGAAAAGTGCAAAGTCTTTGGCGAATGGACTCCATCCTGAAATAGGATACTCAAGGGGTAGTGACACTGAGGTCTGATAAGGCAGTATCCCACAAAAGAGATTATTTTATATGAATAAAATAAATCAATACCTTACCTACAGCTGCAGGAATTTCTTAAGTAAAATAGAAAATTAGTCAGGAGAGAAATTGTTAAGTTTAGAACATGTTAGGGTGAGCTTGCATGATTTGATGTTAATCCAGAATTAAGAGGGGTCAAGTTAAACAAAGCAAAGGATAAAGTAAGGTCTCGATGGACAGCAGAAGAGGATACAGGGTTCTCCATAGACTGCAGAACCTCATAGTGCTAGATATACTGAAATAAAGAATGGTAGGATTTAAACAGATCCCGGAATTAATAGCAGGGGTCTTGACAGACCTCAGGAAAAGATGAGTTGGGATCAAATTAGACTGCAGACAAGTATAGGTTGGGGTCCTGTTAGACCGCAGAACAGAATAGTTGGGGTCAAGTAAGACCACAGCACTCTGGACCGGGTCAACTACTTTTCATTTCAGTGAGATCATATTGAGGATAATGTATTTTGTAAATGACAAAGCAGGAAGTTTAAGTGTGAAAACATTTTGATCTTGTTTCATTTAGAAACAAGTGCAGACGTGCCACTAGGCACCACAGAATGAAATGTTTACATGAATGATGACGTCGTCAGACTAGCTTATGCAACTACAGCATTTTATGATCTTCTCTTTACTATATAAACTATGGCAATCTTTTTTTTTAATTAAATATGACAATAAATACGACTTGTATCATCATTCAAGTGCCACACAGAAAAAGAAAACAGTTCTGGGTCATTTTTCAGACCAATAATCAAGGGAACTTCTCTGTTTTTTTCAAGATTGATATTATCGTCATTAAAAAGGGATTCATTGTGTTACTGTGAGAAAGACAGGAACGAGTAACTAATCAGAAACGTGCTGCTGTGAGAAAAGACGCCCTCTGATTAGACTGACGGGACACTTTTTACAATCACCAAACCAGTTCTTTGTTATAATTCTCTGTATGTGTGTTAGTGTGTCACACAGTAACCTGGAATCATCAGGAAGTGGCATGAGATGTACTTTCAGACAGTCAGTAATGTTATCACTCACAGATCACACTGTACACTGCCATGGCTTTCATGTGTGACCAGAAACATTCCCAATGTTTATATTTGGTGCAAAGCTCTTTTTCTTTTAACGTGAAACAATATCTGAGGAGAAGTAAAGGACATGATGTCCATAAGCACTGGAAAAGTTCACTGCTTTAGATATGAGGGGAAATGTTTACAGTAGCATTTATTACATATGCATAACATTTGAATAGTGCAAAGTCTTTGGTGATTGGACTCCATCTTGAAATTGGACAATCAAAGGGTTGTGACGCTGAGGTCTGATAAGGCAGAATCCCCCCGGAGTCCAGACACTGGTGGTGGTGGTGAAGAAGGGAGTTGCTGCAATCCGATGATGAATGAGGAGCATGACTTATGCTGATGGGAGGAGCCAGGGGTGGAGGAGGGTCGCAACTGGTTTGAGCTGAAATGGCAACTAACAGTAGCAGAGAGGAGAACCTATTTTAAGGTTTGACAGCAACGATGTGATTGGCTGAAGGAAACTGTGCAGAATCTGGTTGGTTCATTTAAAGTGTACTTCCGCTTCAGCTTCATTTAAATGATAAACAACTATATAAAGTATTGAATATTATGGTATGTAAGATGATACTATATTTTATTTAAATGATGAATTCCATTGTATTCAAGTATATCTGAAAACAATACTGACATGCCAATAAAGTATATTATACTTGTGTCTTTGCCAAAATAGTATGCACCATTTTCAACTGGAACAAAGTGCATCTCAACATCTGTGAACTAGATCCAGGAAATAAATGTATATAAACATTGATATATTAGTTATATTTTAGCTGTTCTCCATTGGCTCCCTGTTACTTTTATAATTGTTGTTATTTTTACTTCTCAGATATCAGGTTAGATGATCAATGTGCTTTTAAATGTCTTTTGGAAACCTATGTTTTTAAAACTTTTATGAAGTTTTCATTTCATCTGGTTATTATATTTTTCACTCATCTTATGCATTCTTATGGTGTGATTTTAACAGAGCTTGTGTTATCTGAAGTTTGACTACATAATAGGTTTTTTTAGACGTTTATTACAGCACTTTGAAACCTCGTGAAAAAAAGATAATATGGAAATATTGATTATTATTATTAGTACATTTGGCTATTAATAAAAAAAAGAGGAAGAAATCATCACCAAAAAGCCAGAGATGTACAAAGCATTATCTGCAGTTTTGGTGCATTCAGATAATTAAAACCATATTTAAATTTCAAACACCTAAAAAGTTATAGCTACCCAAATACATACCTACTCTTCTATTCTATATTCATTGAAAAGGAACTTCTTGTTATTTTACTAAATAATAGATTTTATTTACATTTTTATGTGAAACACACATATTATGAAGCTGCATTGTGAACAGGTTGAAATGCAGCATATACTGTACATAAATGAACAACAATATAAATAATCATACAATAAGCAAGAAAACAAAAGAATATAATAAATAAATAAGAACATGTTCTGACAGGTAACTGGTAACCCTTTCCCGTCTGCTGACGACTTGTTTAACACATTTCAATGCCTTCATTTGGAAGTGGATCAAGAAGCCTTCGCACTGGAGTTCACTCTATTCTTTGAGGTTTTCTTCAATGAAATACAGTAAATACTTAACTTCTTAAACTCCAACAATCTTAGACTTAAATTAACCCTTAAGTGGCTTCACAGAAGCTACATTATTGTCATTATGGTATTCAACATATATTTATCTTGTCAAGGTTACTATCTCTTCAATTTCAAGTCCGACAAGAAATTTAAATAGATATAATATAAACCATGCTGCACAATACACACTTCACTGGTTCAACAGGTTAAATATTTCGCAGGAATACTTTATAAATAAAAGACTTGTGATTCCCTAGCGGCTGTGGATCAACTGTGGCTGAATCTGAAGCCGGGTCTTGGTGGCTAGGGCTGCCTTGCGGGTCATGATGGTGCAGCGGGTCAGGATCTCCTCGGTTTTCGGTCTGGGTGGCACCCTGGGAGCCGTCTCACTTCCTGTGGAGCTCACAGATCCAGAGCTGTCAGAGCTAGTGTTGGAGTCACGGCGGTCGTAGAAGCTGAGATCAGGGCTGCTGCTCCCACTGTCACTGACAGCAGGCTGGAGAGAGGCTGTAGGACTGCCTGTGGGACTCGATGATTCATTGCTTGAGGAGGAGCCTGATAACCTGATTGCAGTGCTTGTGTTGCTCAAGCTGCGTGCAGATTTCTCTGCATGCTTTAAAGGCCTGCCAATGGGTTGTTGTATGGTTGCAGGTTCATGAAGGGGATGTAACCTGATTTGCCATTGAACCTGATGAGCCACCAGCCGTTGTAAGACTTCCTCAGCACTTCCACCACAGAGCCAATGGGCACAGACACCTCGTCATCCTTCTTAGTTGAGTAACTTCTCACGGCACAGTACAGAGCACCTAAAGGTCACAAGACAACAAGCTCAGGAACTGCTGTACAATTACATATTGTCTTCATACAAGTGAGTTTTGGTAGAAAGGAATAGATGCATATTAACTTCCAGTGGTTAAAGACCACTAAATAGTGTTGATTGATTGTAACAACGAGCCTTCATGGTAATATGAAGAAGGTGCTTCTGACATGCATTGATTTTAACAGGAATGCCAGATGATGTTACTCCAATGTGAGGCTTACAAAGGTTCAGTTCAGTTATCAAGCTTGTTAATTAAATAATAATAATTGTTAATCTTATGTTCTTATGTTCTTGCTCATTAAATTTCAACTGTGACTACAAATAACACAAACCTGCAGGCTGGAATTCAGCATCATCATCGTCCTCTCCTTTCCATAACTCCAGGTAGGGAGCAGGAAACCAAGCCAAAAACGTATCCTCGTTCTCCACCAGCCACCAACCTGGAGAGGAAATAAAACCTACTTTCAGCATCACAGAAATGGATGGGGGGGAGGTCAAAGTTTTTGCTGATTTTCAGGAAGCAACTGCATTAAAAAGGTTCAGCACTGACCTGTAGGGTCTTTAATCAAAACATCCAGCTTCTCGTCCATAGCGACCTTAAACGGACGATTCTTGGTGTCCTTTGTCTCGTAAGCGGCCACGCAGCGGTAAGTCTGGCTGACAAACGGGTGAGTGACGCTGCTTGCATGCTGGTGCGTCACATCACCGCCTCCTCCACCTGAGCCATTGGGCAGATCATCAGACAGCAGGATTGTGATGCTGTGTGAGAGAGAAGTCAGTCATTTAAGAATCAAGAATTTCTATTAAACTCTTACATGACTTGGCCTAAACACTGACATGACAACCTACCTGTTCTTGGTGAAGTCTGGCTGCAGGTCGTGGTCTTTGGGCATGAAGAACTGAGAAACCATGGAGCTCTGAGTCACAATTTGGTCGCATTTCAACAGCTTGTCACAGTAGCTCTCCAGGAACATCATGCGTCGGACGGATCGCTTGGATCCTTTCTGCTGGAGGCTGTTCCTCCTGGCTTCTCCTGGAGAGAGGAGAGGAAACCGTTTCAGGATTAATACTAGATTTGCTGAGAAGATGATGAATATTTGAACTATATTTTTAAAGCATTTTTCTTAGAAATAGCTGGATGTCATTTCCATGTTCTTTTCAAAGTGCTTTTATTGTTTTTTAAACAAAGACACATATACGTAAGACACAACAGTAATGCAGAGTGAAAGGATGCTCTAAGGATACAACAGTGCACCTCAGAGGAAAAGCAAGCTAAATAAACCATGTTTGTACAGATATTTCATTGTTTTTTGTGCTATTCCTCTTATTCATTGGTGCAATTACGCAAATGCTTATAGGAGACCATTTAAATACAACTTGTAACACACAGTTGAAATAATCGTACCTCTAAATTTGGGGCTCACTCTGTCGTTTTTCTTGAAAGAGTTCAGGTGAGGGAACCTATTTTTCAGATGCCTCTGTTTGGAAGAAGAAAAAAATACACATTTTAATTATTATTCCTATAATAGAAACAATAGACTGAGTACACTAATGGGGATTTTTTTGGTCTTACATGAAATTTCTTAAAATTGATGAAGGACCTGTAGACAATAACTTCAGTCTCGTCAGACCACAACACAGATATCATGAACTTCTGTGGAAGGAGAAAAATATAAGATTAGAGACAAGAAACTTTTCACACAAACACAAATACAGCAGAGATATTTAACACCTCACATGAATAATGATTGAGGTCATAACTCACCGTCAGTTTTGGTGTGTCCCTGTGGACGGCTCCAATAATGCGGGCACTGATCAAAAAGCGTTGTTCACCAGCCATCGTCCACTTGTTTGTGTCTGAGCTCTCAGGATGAATAGCTGCTTTATGGACCTTCAGTATCTAGCTGAACTGCCTCTGCTGCTCTGCCAGATCAGAGAGTCTGCTGCGGTTTATATACGCTTCACATAACAGAGGCGGAGTGAACTACATGTAGACGCGTGGTCAGTGTAGCTAGATCTTCTGGTATTCAAATTGGCATCAAAGTGAGAGATCATGCAAGAAAATGTAGTAAAGCTGCTATTCTTGCTTTCTTTCTGTAAATGAGAAAGCCAAACGATTTCTTCTAACCTACTTTTAACAATTCAGTGACATCATAAGGATAATGTATTCCTAAATGACAAAGCAGGAAGTCTAAGTGTGAAAACATTTTGACCTTGTTTCATTTTGAAACATGGACTACACATGCAGACGTGCCACTTGGCACCACATAATTATATTTTCACATGAATGATGACCTAGTCAGAGGAGCTTATGGAACGACAGCATTTTATGATCTTCTCTTTGCTATATAAATTATGGCAATCTTTTTTCTTATTAATATGACAATAAATATGCCTTTTATCAAGAAACTAGTGTTGGCTCATTTTTCAGACCTCTTCTCTTTTTTCTTTGATAGGGACATTATCTTCATAAAGAAGGGATTTATTGTTTTACTGTGACAAAGACAGGGACGGCTGAGATGATTGATGAATCACACACGTGCTGCTGTGAGAAAAGACGCCCTCTGATTTGACTGACGGGAAACTTATTACAATCACCAAACCAGTTCTTTGTCATAATACTCTGTGTGTGTGTGTGTGTGTGTGTGTGTGTGTGTGTGTGTGTGTGTTTGTCACACAGTCACCAGGAATCGTCAGGAAGTGGAACGACATGTACTGTCAGTCAGTCAGTAATGTTATCACTCACAGATCACACTGTACACTGCCATGGCTTTTATGTGTGACCAGAAACATTCCTAACATTTATATTTGGTGCAAAGCTCTTTTTCTTATGTGAAACAATATCTGAGGAGAAGTAAAGGACATGATGTCCATTAGCACAGGAAAAGTTCATATTTCTAAAGAAAGGATAATACTCAATATTCTGCGTTCAGATGTTAAAGAGCCAATGTTGAGAAAAATTTTCCCATAATTATTCTGCCTCACTTTGGATGACATTTTACTATTGTATACACTATTGTGTATAAGTTCGGTGTATTTTCATTCTTAATGTGAAAGCAAAAGATTAAGAAAAGCATAGCAGAAAGAAATCTTAAAAAGATGCCCCACCACTAAAATGACATACACCTTATAGGTTATAGATATTGTAGGAAAAGAACAAGAGACAAAATAACAATAACGATAGCTCTGTTCTATTCCAGTGTACCAGTCACTGAAGCAGCAAAATGGAAGTCAGCCATCATCAATTGTGGCCTAATGGTCTACGATGCATAAATAAAGGCCAATTAGGCAAAAGCTAAATAATTTCTTTGTTTTGTTTTTGCTTTTACAACTAATGTTATTTCATCTTAAAACTACTAAACTTTGGATGGTTTCAATGGCATCATAATCCAAAGTGCTGTTTACTTATTTAATCACACATCATTTAGCAGTAGACCAGACTGCTGTGCAAAGGCAGTATCCGGTAGAAGATAGAAGAAAAAACAAAGCATGATGTCATTTCCAAGACTTAAGTACATAATAGATCCATTGAAGCTGGTTTTTCTGTCTCTTGGATTACATGATGTCCAGTAATGCACCGCCAACATCATACTCATGAATGAAATATGTGGAAGCATAAAGTTAGATTGACCTCATTGGCTCATGTTCAACACTGGCTTGATGTCTTGTTAATAACAGGCTCTGACATGCCTGTACACATAGCACAGTCATAAAGTACTGAACATTCATCCTTTTGTACTTTCAGCATATTGACAGTTCTTTCAAACTTATAAACTACAGCCCCCGCAATAAGCATTTAAATGATGCACAACTATATAGCGTATTGAATAATATAGTATGTAAGATGATGCTGTTGGTGATTTAAATGATGAATTCCATTTTATTCAGGTCCATCTGAAAACAACACTGACGTGCCAATACAGTACAAAGTTCTCACAGGACAGCGACGCCACAAACATGATGATGAGCTGTTACGGCCTGTCTAGTGTGCCTAGGGGTACACAGGCGTAACATACATTTATGAAGAGACCTTGGCAACGGTGGAACTAAAAAAAAGACAGAATAAGGCAGTTGAAATACTTAGAACAGGAAGTGGCATTTATTGATAACTTCACTGGTTAACAAAAGTAGAACAACTAAGAATGGGAGCAAAGGCATCAGGGTCTCTAAGGCCAAAGTAATAAACAAAACCCCCACACTAAACTAGAGAAGGTCAACTGGCCTGTCAAAGCAAAAACAAAGACAATACTGAGCTCCCTGTCTATCCATAAAACAGGAGAAAACAGAGATAACAGAAACGGCAGAGATCCCCTAAACAGCTCCCCCAAAAATTGTGACAACCAGTAACCTGTACTCAGGTAAAGATCTCCAGGTTAGAGTTATGTGCAGCTGTATTGGTTGTTGAGATTGCAGAGCTTTGCTTTGACAGAGGCATTTAAAATGACACACAGTTCTGTGTTCTGAGCTTTGGAAGTGGAGAATGATGCATATGTGCATTGGATATGTACCTTTTTTAATGCTGACAGTGATTCATGCCATCTTGTCCAATCTTCAGATTTGGCCCCATTCTGTATTTTGGGTCAAACGCTCTCTGAGCAGCAGTCTGCCTTCAATAGTGACAGGAGCCAAGAAACGCAGTGGATCAAACAGATTGTTTACTGTTGACGGTACGCTTCAGCGTGTGATTGGATTTTGAACCTCAGGGACATGGAAAGTGAAAGTGTCAGACACAATATTCCAGCTGACCCCAAGGCTCCGTTGGACAGGTAAGTCGTATACAGAGAGGTTGAGCTCTTTGATATTTGCTCTTTCCTCTGCTGGAAAAGCATTCATCACTTCTGTTCGATTTGAGGCTATCTTGTGCAGCCTTATGTTTGACACAGCCAACATTGTCTGTGTTCGACGCATAACATCAATGGTCTCAGCTTCGGTTGCGAATAATCGAAGACCATCATCAACGTAAAAATCCTTCTCAACAAAGTGCCTTGCATCACTGCCATAGCCTTCTTCTTGATGTGTTGCTGCCTTCCTCAGGCCAAAGATTGCCACTGCAGGGGATGGGCTGTTCCCAAAAACATGAACTTGCATGCGTTACTCCACCACTTCTTTGTTGAGATCATTTTCCCAGTACCACAAGAACCGTAGGAAGTCTCAGCAGTCTTCGCGCACCACAAACAGTAGAACATTTGCCATATATATCTGCTGTCATTGAAACAGGTTCTCTTCTGAATCTGAAAAGCACTCCAATGAGACTGTTGTTAAGGTCTGGCCCAGAAAGCAACACCTCATTCAGTGAGATTCCATCGTACTGTGCACTGGAATCAAGCACCACACGAATCTGGTCTGGTTTTTGAGGGCGATAGACTCCAAAGGTAGGGAGATACCAACATTCAGTCCCTTTTTCGAGTGGTGGTGCAAGCTCAGCATGCTGACTGTCAAGCATTTTTTGCATGAACTCAATGAAGTGCACTTTCATTCCAGGCTTCTTCTGTAACATCCGTCGCAGCGACATCAGACGGCTGTGAGCATAGTCCATATCGTTAGGGAGACGTCTCCGTGGATGACGGAAAGGGAGACGAGCAACCCAGCTGTTTGTGTCATCTTGTGTCAACTCCCGTTCCATGATCTGAAGGAAGGCTAGATCCGCAACAGAGTGAGCGAGCAGGTTGTCATTCTCTGTTGTACAGAAAACTGTTTTTCCAAGGTTATCCATCTTTGACACCATCAATGCACTTTGTGTGGGTTTGTGCAGGAGAGGATTCTTGCCCTAACTTTCGATACTATAGATTTATTTCACTCGTATCTGATTCTCACATGGAGTAAGGCAAGTTGGTCTTCCATTTTCAAGGATACAGGTCTCCATGGCACTCACCATGTTTGTCTTGTGTGCACACTTCCTAGGCACACATCCCCTATTATAACCCACCCAAGGTCTAGCTTTTGTGCATATGGTGCATAGTGAGGGCCATTGTGTTGTTTACGAACCTTATGGGCCCTAATGATGTCCTTCCCAATAGCAGCAGGGTGTCAGCGTCTGGATCAAGAGGTGGGATTTCAGTTGCTATCTGAAATGCGGTGTTGGTACGCAGCTTCCGGTGTGTCAACAAAAGGATCACAAACAACTTTCTTAATTTAGTAGAAATAATTGTCTTTTCTTGATCTGTTATTTCCCTCAACTTTTGTTATGGATAAAATTATATTCAAACAGAGCTGGATAGGCAAACACTTTTTACATTTCTATTCAGTCACGTGAGGCCAATCATTCCTGAGTGTTGGGTTTGATGAGTTATATAATTTATATATAATAAGTTTAACCTGAAACATTGAGCCTAATAAATTAATTCCAGTGTTCCATAATCATATTCTGGGTTATTTAATAATGACATCACAATAAAAATTTCAAAACATTCAGACGCAAATAATTCATAAATGAGACAAACCTATTCCACCGTCAGAAATCGGTCCTGCGCTTATAAACAGAACACAGTAAATACGCAATGTAGTTTGTTAAACAGGTAACAGGCTACAGAGAGAAAACATCTCTATTCTAACAGTGATGATAACTGTCTTTATTAGTACAGCGATCAAAAGTCTCTCCAGCTGTTAAAGCCGACTGACAGTTGATCTAGCTGTGGTCAGCGGCCTCGTTTCCTCTCTCCTCGCATGGTTTCCTTGGTTAACAAGGAAAAGACGCAAGTGAGGGAAATGAGGATGCAATTAAGAGACTAGGGATGTGTTACGATTTGGTTTTCGGCTGGACCCAAGAGCGGACACGGAGGTGGAAGGGTAGGTGAAGAAATGGTTTATTTGGGAGACAGCTGGTGATTTGAAGGAGAGGTAGGGAGATGTGGTGGCGTGAGCTGCGTTGGCTGGGCTGCAGGGTCAGGAATCCTGGGCACAAAGAATAGACGTTAGTCGCAAGTACACAAATATACAGCACAAGTAAATACTCTTCAGTCAAGGATAAGACAAAGAGGGGGTCGAGCTTAAAGCTACCACTGAGACAGCGAAATAATCTGGCAATGAGTCGAAGGAAGCCGGGGTATTTAACAGGGTGGTTTAATTGCAGACAGGTGTTGGAGATGAGCCCAGTTGATCACACACACACACACACACACACACACACACACACACACACACACACACACACACACACACACACACACACACACACACACACACACACACACGACAAGTCCTGGTTCACCCACTCAGTCTGGCTGTTAGTCTGGG
This sequence comes from Ophiodon elongatus, assembly GCA_016806645.1. NCBI lineage: Eukaryota > Metazoa > Chordata > Actinopteri > Perciformes > Hexagrammidae > Ophiodon > Ophiodon elongatus. The sequence continues at coordinate 1,538,210 of JACSYO010001932.1, forward strand.
GGTAGTATCCCGAAGAGAGACTGGTACCCAGGGCTTGGCAGAAGGCTTTCCAGACCTGTGATGAAAACTGAGGTCCCCGATCCGACACAATATCCATGGGGATGCCGTGCAGTCTGAAGACGTGGAGGACCAGGAGGTTTGCAGTCTCGGTGGCCGAAGGCAATTTGGGGAGGGGAATGAAGTGCACTGCCTTCAAAAAGCAGTCCACGTATGGTGGTGTTTCCTTCAGACGGGGGCAGACCAGTGACGAAATCCACTGCTATGTGGGACCATGGGCAAGGGGCGCAACTGGCCAGCCGGGGGTTGGTGGGAGGCCTTGCTGCAGGCACAGATGGAGCAGGCCGACACAAAGGCATGGGTGTCTTGAGACATGGACGGCCACCAGAGCTGTTGTTTGAGGAAGGAGAGAGTGCGGTGGAACCCAGGGTGGCAGGCCAGTCTGGAGAAATGCCCCCATTGCAAGACTTGTGACCTGACGGTGTCAGGCACAAAACAGACAGCTTGGGGGACCGTTGCCTGGGTCGGGATGGGAGCGGTGGGCCTCCCGGACGAGAGACTCAACTCCCCAAGTGACCGCAGCCACCACACGGGTGGGGGAGAGGATGGGTTCAAGCTCGAGGGAGAGCTTCTCCGTGGTGGACTGACGTGAAAGGGCATCGGGTTTGGTGTTGCGTGAACCAGGGCGGTAGGTGAGGGTGAAATTGAACCTTACCAGAAACAACGCCCACCGAGCCTGGCGGGAGTTTAACCTCTTGGCGGAGAGAAGGTAACAGGTTTTTGTGGTCGGTCCAAACTATGAATGGCTGCTCTGCTCCCTCCAACCAGTGCCTCCACAGCCAAAACCATCGCCAATAGCTCCCGCTTACCCACATCGTAGTTGCGCTCCGCAGGAGAAAGACGCCGGGAAAAGAAGGCGCAGGGGTGCATCTTTTGATCCTGAGGAGCCCGCTGAGAAAGGACAGCGCCGACCCCTGAATCCGAGGCATCCACCTCCACCACGAACTGAAGAGAGGGATCTGGATGAATTAACACCCGGGCAGAGGTGAATAGCGTCTTCAGGGAGGCAAAAGCAGAGTCTGCATCCGGAGTCCAAGAAAAGGGGGCGGCAGTGGAGGTGAGTTGCGTGAGGGGGGCAGCTACCTTGCTGTAGTCTCTGATGAAGCGTCAGTAGAAATTTTTGCAAACCCTAGGAACCGCTGTAGTTGTTTGCGAGTAGTTGGCGTGGGTCACTCAACCACTGCCTGAACCTTTGCTGCATCTGCCCTCACCTTGCCCTGCTGGATAATGAAGCCAAGGAAGCTGACTGTGGTCACATGGAACTCACACTTTTACACCTTGACAAAAAGTTTGTTTTCCAGGAGCTGGCGCAACACAAGCAGAACGTGTTGGGTGTGTTCCTCCATGTTTCGAGAGAAGATGAGGATAACGTCCAGGTACACAAAGATGAAACGGTTGAGCATGTCCCGGAGGACATCTGAAACACTGCGGGGGCATTGGTGAGGTCGAAGGGCATGACGAGGTATTCGAAATGGCCCAGGGGGGTGTTGAAGGCTGTTTTCCATTGGTCTCCCTCCCGGATTCGAATGAGGTGGTAGGCATTGCAGAGGTTCAGTTTGGAGAACATCGTGGCTTTGAGGAGGGGCTCAAAGGCAGGGTATTTGTTTTTAATGGTGATTCCATTATTAAGGCCACGGTAATCGATGCAGGGTCGTAGCGTGCGATCCTTCTTACCCACGAAGAAGCACCCAGCGCCAACAGGAGATGAGGAGGGGGCGGATAAAATCGGTCGCAAGGGAGTCATGGATGTAGCTCTCCATAGCCTCTCTTTCTGGGCGAGAAATGTTAAAGAGTCGGCTAGATGGTAAGGGGGCACCTGGGAGCAGGTTGATGGCGCAGTCATAGGGTCTATGCGGGGGCAGTGTCTGGGCCCACTGCTTGCTGAACACCTCCCCTAGGTCATGTTACGTGGGGGGAACTAACGTAAGGTCCGGAGCCTCCATAGCGGGAGCGCCAGCAGATTTAGTGAGAGCTGGGGCCGACTGGAGACAGTGAGAATGCAGAGCGTGCTCCAACTAGCTACGGATCCGGCAGACCAATCAATGTGGGGATTGTGCAATTTCAGCCAGGGTTGTCCTAAAACCACTGGGGCATGAGGTGTGGGAATGATCAGTAACCTCACCGACTCGTGGTGGTTATCTGATAGGCGAAGACTCAGGGGAATGGTGTGGTGAGTGATGTGGACCAGAAGTTGTCCATCCAGTGTATAGACCTCCCTTGGGACCGAGAGGGCTTTGGTGGAGATCCCAGCTTGGGCCACAAAAGGCGGCGTCAATAAAGTTTGCATCCGCCCCGGAATCCACCAAGGCTTGGAGTGGGATGGACCTCCCCTCCCATATGAGGGAAGCGCCAATCTGCATGCAGGAATGGGGAATTGACGAAGAGGTAGATGTCTGGGTCACCAGGACCCCTCCAGTCGCTGATGAACCTAATCTTTTGGTAGGAGAGGACAAGAAGTGAGAAGGTGGCCAGCCTGGCCGCAGTAGATGCACATGCCAGCCTTAATTCGCCGTTGCCGCTCTGATGGAGAGAGACGGGCTCGTCCCAGCTGCTCCTCGGTGGAGGGCGGAGCTACGACGCTGAGAGGCGGGCTGAGGGCGGACTGACTGAAGGACTGACTGGCAGCGCTAACACGGGGAGCTACCCTTGACGGGAAGCGAGGGGCGGGGGCTGGCTGATGGCTAGTCCGCGCTCTGAGGCGCTCACGAAGATGGTTATCCAAACAGATGGACAGGGAAATTATGGCGTCTAGGCTGTCTGTCTCATCCCTAACCGCCAACTCATCCTTGATTTTATCCGCTAACCCATGGAAAAAGACCCCCTGCAGGGAAACATCCTCCCACCCACTCTCTGCAGCTAGAATCCGAAATTCCACCGCGTATGCTGCGACAGAGCCGCAGCCCTCACGGAGGAAGAGAAGTCTGCCGGTGGCCTCTTTACCCTGAATCGGATGGTCAAAAGTCTTTCTAAGCTCCGCAATAAAAACCGGGTAAGAATTACAAATCGGGGACCCCCTCTCCCACAAAGCGGTTGCCCACTGTGATGCCTTGCCTGTAAGTAACCCCATAATAAAACTTATGTGCGACTTATCTGGGGCGTAGGTGGCTGGTTGCTGCTGGAACACCAGGGAACATTGCAGGAGGAATCGTCCACAAGCTCCCAGGTCTCCGGAATAGCGTTCTGGGGTCAGAAGGTAAGGCTCACGGGCATGCAGGGCCGGAGCAGTGGACGCTGAAGGTGGTGAGGATGATGCTGGCGGGGCAGCGGAAGACACGGCGGTGCCCGTGGCAGAAGAGCCAGCGAAGTAAGTGGCGACTTGGTCCATCTAGTCAGTGAGTTGAGCAACACTGGAGTTAAGAGTCTGTAGATTGTCCATTACGTCCCGGAGGGTAGTTTCGTGTCGACCAAGCATGGCGCCCTGGGAGGCTAGCGCCTGGTGGAGGGAACCCGGGTCCGCTGTGTCCATGTTTGGCCAGATTATTCTGTTACGGTTTGGTTTTCGGCTGGACCCAAGAGCAGACACGGAAGGGTAGGTGTAGGAATGATTTATTTGGGAGACAGCTGGTGATTTGAAGGAGCGGTAGGGAGATTTGGTGGCGTGAGCGGCGTTGGCTGGGCTGCAGGGTCAGGAATCCTGGGCACAAGGAATAGACGTTAGTCGCAAGTACACAAATAAACAGCACAAGTAATTACTCTTCAGTCAAGGATACGCCAAAGCGGGATCGAGATTAAAGCTACCACTGAGATGGTGAAATAATCTGGCGACGAGTCGAAGGAAGCCGGGGTATTTAACAGGGTGGTTTAATTGCAGACAGGTGTTGGAGATGAGCCCAGGTGCCGGTTGACGGAAGCCGCGCCCACGCCACACACACACACACACACACACACACATACACACACACACACAAACAGAGAACAGACAGGGGACACTGAAGACACAGGACGCGGCAGAGCTGTGACAGGATGTGCCCTAAGATGCTTACTCTGTGAGTCCATGGGCAAAAGTAACTTCCTGAACATCACTTCCTGTTGCTCTGTATATTTACAGTTAGATTTATGGTGCAGCTATTCACAATCGCCACTAGGTGTTGTTAAAGGGCATATAAAATAAACCAATACACTGATTCCAATACAGAGCTGTTTTTTCTGTCTCCTAGAGTACATGATGTTCAGTAATGCACCGCCAACATCAAACTGATGAGTGAAATATGTGGAAGCATACAGTTAGATTGACCTCATTGGCTCATGTTCAACACTGGCTTGATGTCTTGTTAATAGCAGGCTCTGACATGCCTGTACTGATCATTCATCCTTTTGTACTTTCAACATATTGACAGTTCTTTCAAACTTATAAACTACATCTGAAGTTTGACTTCAGATGTTGATACATAATTGTGCAATTACTTGACTGCTGTTTTAAACGTTTGTTGCAGCACCTTGAAACCTTGTTAAAAAGAAGACACTATATGATTAAAGATTGTTATTATTAGTACTTTTGGCTATTTATCAATCATCACCCAAAAATGTAATGTCACAAAGCATTACTAATAGCTTTGGTGCAGTACAGTGCATTAATTCCATTCCCCAAACCGTTTATCCTATTGTTTTTGGGTCACGGTGGAGCTGGAGCAAATCCCCGCTGACATTGGGCGAAGGCAAGATTCTCCCAGGACAGGTCGCCAGGTCATCACAGCGCACATATAGAGACAGACAACCATTCACACTCACTTTCACACCTACGGGCAATTTAGAGTCTCCAATTAACCCTAAACTGCATGTCTTTGGACTGTGGGAGGAAGCCGGAGGGAACCGACGCTGCCACGGGGAAACCATGCAAACTCCACACAGAAGGACCACCTGGAATCAGGGAGTTGACGGTGCTAACCACTGCACTACTGTGCAGCCCAGAGAGCATTAAGACAATTGAAAACATATTTAATATAGAAACACCTGAAAAGTTATGGTTACCCAAATACATACCTACTCTTCTCTTCTATATTCATTGAACAGGAACTTCTTGATAGTTTAGTATAAATTAAATTTTATTGACACGTGTATGTGAAACATAAAATGCAGCACATACTGTACATGAATGGACAACAATATAAATAATCATACAATAAGCAAGAAAACAAAAGAATATAATAAATAAATAAGAACATGTTCTGATAGGTAACTGGTAACCCTTTCCCGTCTGCTGACGACTTGTTTAACACATTTCAATGCCTTCATTTGGAAGTAGATCAAGAAGCCTTCACACTGGAGTTCACTCTATTCATTGAGGTTTTCTTCAATGAAATACAGTCTAGTGTAAATACTTAACCTCTTAAACTCCAACAATCTTAGACTTAAATTAACCCTTAAGTGGCTTCACAGAAGCTACATTATTGTTATTATGGTATTCAACATATATTTATCTTGTCAAAGTTACTAACTCTTCAATTTCAAGTCCGACAAGAAATTTAAATAGATATAATATAAACCATGCTGCACAATACACACTTCACTGGTTCAACATGTTCAATATTTCACATGAATACTTTATAAATAAAAGACTTGTGATTCCCTAGCGGCTGTGGATCAACTGTGGCTGAATCTGAAGCCGGGTCTTGGTGGCCAGGGCTGCCTTGCGGGTCTTGGTGGTGCAACGGGTCAGGATCTCCTCGGTTTTCGGTCTGGGTGGCACCCTGGGAGCCGTCTCACTTCCTGTGGAGCTCACAGATCCAGAGCTGTCAGAGCTAGTGTTGGAGTCACGGCGGTCGTAGAAGCTGAGATCAGGGCTGCTGCTCCCACTGTCACTGACAGCAGGCTGGAGAGAGGCTGTAGGACTGCCTGTGGGACTCGATGATTCACTGCTTGAGGAGAAGCCTGAGAAGCTGATCTCGGTGCTTGTGTTGCTCAAGCTGCGTGCACGGCCGTCTGAGGTTGAGGCGTCACTCTCCGTCGGTGTTTGCGACCAGGTCTCAGAGAGGACATCCAGAGATCGGGCCTTTTGGAGACGCCCCGGAACACTGGGCTCTCCTCTGGACTGATCTGCAGAACCCCGTCGTGAGCTGTTTTCTTTGTTGCTGCCGGGTGGACGAGGAGCCTGAGGTTCCCTGCTGGTTGCCAGGTTCAGAGTGGAACTGTGCAGCTTTCTCTGAATGCTGTAAAGGCCTGCTAATGGGTTGTTGTATGGTTGGAGGTTCATAGAGGGGATGTAACCTGATTTGCCATTGAACCTGATGAGCCACCAGCCGTTGTCAGACTTCCTCAGCACTTCCACCACAGAGCCAATGGGCACAGACACCTCGTCATCCTTCTTCGTTGAGTAACTCCTCACGGCACAGTACAGGGCACCTAAAGGTCACAAACAAGACAACAAGCTCAGGAACTGCTGTGCAGTTACATATTGTCTTCATACAAGTGAGTTTTGGTAGAAAGGAATAGATGCATATTAACTTCCAGCGGTTAAAGAGCACTTAACAGTGTTGATTGATTGTAACAACGAGCCTTCATAGTAATATGAAGAAGGTGCATCTGACATGCATTGATTTTAACAGGAATGTCAGATGATGTTACTCCAATGTGAGGCTTACAAAGGTTCAGTTCAGTAATCAAGCTTGTTAATTGAATAATAATAATTGTTAATCTTATGTTCTTATGTTCTTGCTCATTAAAATTCAACTGTGACTACAAATAACACAAACCTGCAGGCTGGAATTCAGCATCATCATCGTCCTCTCCTTTCCATAACTCCAGGTAGGGAGCAGGAAACCAAGCCAAAAACTTATCCTCGTTCTCCACCAGCCACCAACCTGGAGAGGAAATAAAACCTACTTTCAGCATCACAGAAATGAATGGGGGGGAGGTTAGCTCAAGGTTTTTGCTGATTTTCAGGAAGCAACTGCATTAAAAAGGTTCAGCACTGACCTGTAGGGTCTTTAATCAAAACATCCAGCTTCTCGTCCACAGCGACCTTAAACGGACGATTCTTGGTGTCCTTTGTCTCGTAAGCGGCCATGCAGCGGTAAGTCTGGCTGACAAACGGGTGAGTGACGCTGCTTGCATGCTGGTGCGTCACATCGCCGCCTCCTCCAACTGAGCCATCGGGCAGATCATCAGACAGCAGGATTGTGATGCTGTGTAAGAGAGAAGTCAGTCATTTAAGAATCAAGAACTTCTATTAAACTCTCACATGACTTGACCGAAACACTGACATGACAACCTACCTGTTCTTGGTGAAGTCTGGCTGCAGGTCGTGGTCTTTGGGCATGAAGAACTGAGAAACCATGGAGCTCTGAGTCACAGTTTGGTCGCACTTCAACAGCTTGTCGCAGTAGCTCTCCAGGAACTTCATGCGTTGGACGGATCGCTTGGATCCTTTCTGCTGGAGGCTGTTCCTCCTGGCTTCTCCTGGAGAGAGGAGAGGAAACGGTTTCAGGATTAATACTAGAATTGCTGAGAAGATGATGAATATTTGAACTATATTTTTATAGCATTTTTCTTAGAAATAGCTAGATGTCATTTCCATGTTCTTTTCTAAGTGCTTTTATTTTTTTTAAACAAAGACACATATATACGTAAGACACAACACCAATGCAGATTGCTCTAAGGATACAACAGTGCACCTCAGAGGAAAAGCAAGCTAAATAAACCATGTTTGTACAGATATTTAACTGTTTTTTGTGCTATTCCTCTTATTAATTGGTGCAATTACACAAATGCTTATAGGAGACCATTTAAATACAACTTGTAACACACAGTTGAAATAATCGTACCTCTAAATTTGGGGATCACTCTGTCGTTTTTCTTGAAAGAGTTCAGGTGAGGGAACCTACTTTTCAACTGCCTCTGTTTGGAAGAAGAAAAAAAACACATTTTAATTATTATTCCTACAATATAAACAATAGACTGAATACACCAAGGGGGGATTTTTTTGGTCTTACATGAAATTTCTTGAAATCATTGAAAGACCTGTAGACAATAACTTCAGTCTCGTCAGACCACAACACAGATATCATGAACATCTGTGGAGAGAGAAAAATATAAGATTAGAGACAAGAAACTTTTCACACAAACACAAATACAGCAAAGATATGTAACACCTCACATGAATAATGATTGAGGTCTTAACTCACCTTCAGTTTTGGTGTGTCCCTGTGGACGGCTCCGATAATGCGGGCACTGATCACAAAGCGTTGTTCACCAGCCATCGTCCACTTGTTTGTGTCTGAGCTCTCAGGATGAATAGCTGCTTTATGGACCTTCAGTATCTAGCTGAACTGCTTCTGCTGCTCTGCCAGATCAGAGAGTAAGCAGCGGTTAATATACGCTTCACATAACAGAGGCGGAGTTAACTACATGTAGAGGCGTGGTCAGTGTAGCTAGATCTTCTGGTATTCAAATTGGCATCAAAGTGAGAGAGCATGCAAGAGAATGTAGTAAAGCTGCTATTCTTGCTTTCTTTCTGTAAATGAGAAAGCCAAACGATTTCTTCTAACCTACTTTTAACAATTCAGTGACATCATAAGGATAATGTATTCGTAAATGACAAAGCAGGAAGTCTACGTATGAAAACATTTTGACCTTGTTTCATTTTGAAACATGAACTACACATGCAGACGTGCCACTTGGCACCACAGAGTTATATTTTCACATGAATGATGACCTAGTCAGAGGAGCTTATGGAACTACAGCATTTTATGATCTTCTCTTTGCTATTTAAATTATGGCAATGTTTTTTCTTATTAATATGACAATAAATACGCCTTTTATCAAGAAAATAGTGTTGGCTCATTTTTCAGACCAATAATCAAGAGCACTTCTCTGTTTTCTTTAATAGGGACATTATCTTCATAAAGAAGGGATTTATTGTTTTACTGTGACAAAGACAGGTATGGTTGAGATGATTGATGAATCACACGCGTGCTGCTGTGAGAAAAGACGCCCTCTGATTAGACTGACGGGAAACTTATTACAATCACCAAACCAGTTCTTTGTCATAATACTCTCTGTGTGTGTGTTTGTGTGTGTTTGTGTGTGTGTGTGTGTGTGTGTGTGTGTGTGTGTGTGTGTGTGTGTGTGTGTGTGTGTGTCACACAGTCACCAGGAATCGTCAGGAAGTGGAACAACATGTACTTTCAGTCAGTCAGTAATGTTATCACTCACAGATCACACTGTACACTGCCATGGCTTTTATGTGTGACCAGAAACATTCCCAATATTTATATTTGGTGCAAAGCTCTTTTTCTTTTTATGTGAAACAATATCTGAGGAGAAGTAAAGGACATGATGTCCATTAGCACAGGAAAAGTTCATATTTCTAAAGAAAGGATAATACTCAAGATTCTGCATTCAGATGTTAAAGAGCCAACGTTGAGAAAAATGTTCCCATAATTATTCTGCCTCACTTTGGATGACATTTTACTATTGTATACACTATTGTGTATAAGTTCGGTGTATTTTCATTCTTAATGTGAAAGCAAAAGATTAAGAAAAACATAACAGAAAGAAATCCTAAAAAGATGCCCCACCACTAAAATGACGTACACCTTATATGTTATAGATATTGTTATTGTAGGAAAAGAACAAGAGATAAAATAACAATAATGATAGCTCCGTTCTATTCCAGTGTACCAGTAAGTCACTGAAGCAGCAAAATGGAATTCAGCCATCATCAATTTTATTATTTAAATCGTTTTTTTTCATACTGTGACATTCTAAAATGTCTTCATTGAAAAAGGCCTACGCAATTGTTCAAGTATTTGACATGATCTCTGTTCAACAAAGTTATTTTTTAAATAAAGTAGATAAATACTGCTTTAGATATGAGGGGGAATGTTTACACTAGCATGTTTTTATTTTTTATTTATTTAGATAACCAATTGTGGTCAACTAATGGTCTGCGATGCATAAATAAAGGCCAATTAGGCAAAAGCTAAATAATTTCTTTGTTTTGTTTTTGCTTTTACAACTAATGTTATTTCATCTTAAAACTACTAAACTTTGGATGGTTTCAATGGCATCACAATCCAAAGTGCTGTTTACTTATTTAACCACACATCATTTAGCAGTAGACCAGACTGCTGTGCAAAGGCAGTATCCGGTAGAAGATAGAAGAAAAAACAAAGCATGACGTCATATCCCAGACTTAAGTACATAATAGATCCATTGAAGCTGGTTTTTCTGTCTCTTGGAGAACATGATGTTCAGTAATGCACCGCCAACATCATACTCATGAATGAAATATGTGGAAGCATAAAGTTAGATTGACCTCATTGGCTCATGTTCAACACTGGCTTGATGTCTTGTTAATAACAGGCTCTGACATGCCTGTACACATAGCACAGTCATAAAGTACTGAACATTCATCCTTTTGTACTTTCAGCATATTGACAGTTCTTTCAAACTTATAAACTACAGCCCCCGCAATAAGCATTTAAATGATGAACAACTATATAGCGTATTGAATATTATAGTATGTAAGATGATGCTGTTGGTGATTTAAATGATGAATTCCATTTTATTCAGGTCCATCTGAAAACAACAGACGTGCCAATACAGTACAAAGTTCTCACAGGACAGCGACGCCACAAACATGATGATGAGCTGTTACGGCCTGTCTAGTGTGCCTAGGGGTACACAGGCGTAACATACATTTATGAAGAGACTTCGGCAAAGGTGGAACCAAAAAGTAGACAGAATAAGGCAGTTGAAATACTTAGAACAGGAAGTGGCATTTATTGATAACTTCACTGGTTAACAAAAGTAGAACAACTAAGAATGGGAGCAAAGGAATCAGGGTCTCTAAGGCCAAAGTAATAAACAAAACCCCCACACTAAACTAGAGAAGAAGGTCAACTGGCCTGTCAAAGCAAAAACAAAGACAATACTGAGCTCCCTGACTATCCATAAAACAAGAGAAAACAGAGATAACAACAGAAACGGCAGAGATCCCCTAAACAGCTCCCCCAAAATTGTGACAACCAGTAACCTGTACTCAGGCACCATGCCACCAAAGGTCCGACTGCTGTTGAGAAATAGCATCCTTGCTACAAAGAATGTATCGCTCGAGACGCACAACAAAGAGGCCGAGCCCCACTGAGGAATCCGCTAGTAAACAAAGCCGAATGGCGGTTCGAAGTGTAAGTAAAAAAGTATTTACTTTAAAATGAAAACAATTACACATTAAATACATGATGTAAAATAAGAAAAATGTCCCATGGAACAGGATCACGCCGCAGGCCCTCGTCTCCCTCGTCCTGCCGCGTGACCCCAATGACTTCCGGTTCGCCGACGTCTGGCGCAGCAATCCGCGCTCCCGTCCGTGCGCTCCAGAAGTCCAGTCACATCTATCTGCGAGTCCTTTTATATTCCTAAAGGTGCGTTCACACCAAACGCGGCGAGAATTTTCACGTCGCGTCATTCGCGTGGTGTGTTCACACCAAAAGCAACGCCGGACTATTTGTGGTTATTTCGCTTTTTCGCACTCGACGCGCCGCCGGAGAGGGGGCGTGGCTTATCTCCGTGGAAATAGTTCCTTTCTGCCATCCACCGTGGAAGAAATACCACTAGTTCTGCTTTGTACACGTTGTGAAAGTCCCACAAACGTTGGAACATCAAACGCCCTCATGTCTCGGTTCATAGTATTATCCTTAGCCGCACACAGCCTCTCCAGGAGCTGCGTCTGGAGGACTTCCTCTTCCAGACTATCGACTTCTCCTTTATAGTTTCTGATCAGCAACGGCAGCATGTCGGTGATGACCGGCGGAGCTTCTCAACGCTGATTGGCTTTCGCAACTCAGCGTCACACGAATTTTTCGCCCGAGTTGAAAAATTTCAACTCGCGCGAATAAGCAAATTATTCGCGTCGCGTCATTCGCTGAGTTTGTGTGATTTTGCGCCGCACTGTTTGCGTGGTTCGCCCGATTACACGCCGTGCGATTCGCTGCCCGGCGAAAATTTGCTTTTTCGCAACCATTTCACATCTGTGCATTGACTTTATATGTAATCTGGTCGCGGGAAAAATTCGCGCCGCGTTTGGTGTGAACGCACCTTAAGAGGTCCTCGTCGTCTGTCTCCGCGTTGCGGCGGGGTCCTTCCAAAGTCCCGTGTCGTCGCCGTTTTAGTATGTCCTCCTGTTGCCCATTCTGCGTCAGGTTTCAAAGGATATCCCCTGATCACGCAATACATTGTATCTAACTGCCGTGGCATACCATAATACGATTTAAGCATACGGTAGTTTTAACACATGGTAATTATGAAATAGTCTGAACATACGGTAATTATGAAATAGTCTAAACATACTGATTATGAACTAGTCTAAACATACTGATTATGAAATAGTTACAAAATACCAATTATGAAAAAGTTACAAAATATGAATTATGAAAAAGCTACAAAATAAAGGAATGAGACAGTTGCTTTAGGAGCTTTCTTCATTTAGCCTTAACAATCCCCCCTTTCTCACTGTTTTACTGTTTCTGTGTGTGATTCTGACTGTGATTCTGACTCTTTCTGAGTGTGATTCTGACTCTTTCTCTGTGTGTGTGTGTGTGTGTGTGTGTGTCTATGTGTGTGCGTGTGTCTATCTGTCTGCGTGTGTCTATCTTTCTCTGTGTGTGTGTGTATGTGTGTGTGTCTATCTTTCTCTCTGTGTGTGTGTGTCTGTGTGTGTCTATCTTTCTCTCTGTGTGTGTGTCTGTGTGTGTCTATCTTTCTCTCTTTGTGTCTGTGTGTGTGTGTGTGTGTGTGTGTGTGCGCGCGCGCGTGTGTGTGTGTGTGTGTGTGGGACCTGAATCCTTGGTAGGAATGGTTGTGGTCCAGGTCCTGTCGTCCTTTCCTGTTCCTCCTCCGCCTGCAATCTCTCCCAGTGGCCATTTCCTCCATACTTGAGCAGGCCCTGACTCTCACGCCGGAGACTCCCTATTTCTCAGGAAAAGTCATATGAGACAAGTTATTTGTTCTTTTAGTTTCACATTTCTCCCTTTCCTACCGATCTTGTGTCTCCGCATCTCATTCAATCACACCTTAGCCTCCGCTAAACCCTCTTTCCCTTATTCCTATCAGTTCTCTGTTCAATTTCTAAAGTCAAAATATGACTTGGCATGTAGGTCTAGTTTCTAAATAGTTTATATTTTATCTTAGTGCCTACGTGTATATACATATATACACACACACACACACACACACACTTATTATAGCTTCAAACTGAATCTATATTCAGTGTTGAATCAAACTACTCCTCACCGCTAGGGGTAACCCCCTTATAAAATCAATGGCTGTTACTTATCACAGCCCTTCCCCCACAATTCCTTTGTCTATAACTTTCCTTTGTCCTTACAGGACCTGGCTCGAAGCTCAAAGCTAGGCCACAATCAACAACTTTATCTAAATTCGGCACCTTTACAGCTTATTTTTCCCCCTTTTGTAATATTCCCTCTATACCCCTAAGGCCCCCGTACACAGTTAAACCCACCCCACAGAGAGCGACTGGTTCTCTGAAACACAATGGCGCCACAATGAGACAATTTGGTGGTCGTCACCTGCCAAACGAACTTCATTCGCAACTCAACCTCGTGGTTCAGAACCCCGTTGTATACCAGCAGTAGAGACACGTGGTCTTCGTTCAGCACTCAGCACTCTTAAATCCTCGTTTACAACGCCTCGTCCAATGACGCTTCGCCTCCAGTTGACGCCAAGCGAAATAACAAGCCTGGTTTTAACAGATGTATCACAATTTGGCATTTATATATCAATACCAATTTAACCTTCATATGTTTATTGACTTATACGCTGATACGTCACGTTCCTGGCTGAACGACCAACCGCGTCTTGGAATTTACAACAGTTAATGTATTCAATGTGTAAATATGCTCCCAGTCCCAACATTTAACTTCAGCAAAAAAAAATACATGATATAAAATAAGAAAAATGTCCCATGGAACAGCCAATACAGCTGCACATAACTCTAACCTGGAGATTGTCAGCTCAGGCTGGGGAGCGAGCTTGGACTTACCGAAGACAAATCCTACTTCACTGTGACCATGTTCATTTGTTACCTTCAGGTAAGCCACTGCTGATAATGCTTTGACAGAGGCATCCAAAATGACACACAGTTCTGTGTTCTGAGCTTTGGAAGTGGAGAATGATGCATATAGATATGTACCTTTTTTAGTGCTGACAGTGATTCATGCCATCTTGTCCAATCTTCAGATTTGGCCCCATTCTGTATTTTGGGTCAAAAGCTCTCTGAGCAGCAGTCTGCCTTCAATAGTGACAGGAGCCAAGAAATGCAGTGGATCAAACAGACTGTTTTCTGTTGACAGTACGCCTCAGCGGGTGAGTGGTTTTTGAACCTCAGGGACATGGAAAGTGAAAGTGTCAGACACAATATTCCAGCTGACCCCAAGGCTCCGTTGGACAGGTAAGTCGTCTACAGAGAGGTTGAGCTCTTTGATATTTGCTCTTTCCTCTGCCGGAAAAGCATTCATCACTTCTGTTCGATTTGAGGCTATCTTGTGCAGCCTTATGTTTGACACAGCCAACATTGTCTGTGTTCGACGCATAACATCAATGGCCTCAGCTTTGGTTGCGAATGATCGAAGACCATCATCAACGTAAAAATCCCTCTCAACAAAGTGCCTCGCATCACTGCCATAGCCTTCTTCTTGATGTGTTGCTGCCTTCCTCAGGCCAAAGATTGCCACTGCAGGGGATGGGCTGTTCCCAAAAACATGAACTTGCATGCGTTACTCCACCACTTCTTTGTTGAGATCATTTTCCCGGTACCACAAGAACCGTAGGAAGTCTCTGCAGTCTTCGCGCACCACAAACAGTAGAACATTTGCAGTATATATCTGCTGTCACTGCAACAGGTTCTCTTCTGAATCTGAAAAGCACTCCAATGAGACTGTTGTTAAGGTCTGGCACAGAAAGCAACACCTCATTCAGTGAGATTCTATCGTACTGTGCACTGGAATCAAGCACCACACTAATCTGGTCTGGTTTTTGAGGGCGATAGACTCCAAAGGTAGGGAGATACCAACATTCCGTCCCTTTTTCGAGTGGTGGTGCAAGCTCAGCATGCTGACTGTCAAGCATTTTTTGCATGAACTCAATGAAGTGCACTTTCATTCCAGGCTTCTTCTGTAACATCCGTCGCAGCGACATCAGACGGCTGTGAGCATAGTCCATATCGTTAGAGAGACGTCTCCGTGGATGACGGAAAGGGAGACGAGCAACCCAGCTGTTTGTGTCATCTTGTGTCAACTCCCGTTCCATGATCTGAAGGAAGGCTAGATCCGCAACAGAGTGAGCGAGCAGGTTGTCATTCTCTGTTGTACAGAAAACCGTTTTTCCAAGGTTATCCATCTTTGACACCATCAATGCACTTTGTGTGGGTTTGTGCAGGAGAGGATTCTTGCCCTAACTTTCGATACTATAGATTTATTTCACTCGTATCTGATTCTCACATGGAGTAAGGCAAGTTGGTCTTCCATTTTCAAGGATACAGGTCTCCATGGCACTCACCATGTTTGTCTTGTGTGCACGCTTCCTAGGCACACATCCCCTATTATAACCCACCCAAGGTCTAGCTTTTGTGCATATGGTGCATAGTGAGGGCCATTGTGCTGTTTACGAACCTTATGGGCCCTAATGATGTCCTTCCCAATAGCAGCAGGATGTCAGCGTCTGGATCAAGAGCTGGGATTTCAGTTGCTATCTGAAATGCGGTGTTGGCGGTGGTACGCAGCATCAACAAAAGGACCACAAACAACTTTCTTAATTTAGGAGAAATAATTGTCTTTTCTTGATCTGTTATTTCCCTCAATAACTTTTGTTATGGATAAAATTATATTCAAAGAGAGCTGGACAGGCAAAACACTTTTTACATCATTTATCATCATTTCTATTCAGTCACGTGAATCCAATCATTCCTGAGTGTTGAGTGCTGAGCCTAATAAATTAATTCCAGTGTTCCATAATCGTATTCTGGGTTATTTAATAATGATGTCACAATCAAAATTTCAAAACATTCAGACGCAAATAATTCATAAATGAGACAAACATATTCCACCGGCAGAAATCGGTCCTGCGCTTATAAACAGAACACAGTAAATACGCAATGTAGTTTGCTAAACAGATAACAGGCTACATAGAGAAAACATCTCTATTCTGACAGTGATGATAACTGTGTCTTTATTAATACAGCGATCAAAAGTCTCTCCAGTTGTTAAAGCCGACTGACAGCTGATCCAGCTGTGATCAGCGGCCTCGTTTCCTCTCTCCTCGCATGGTTTCTTTGGTTACCAAGGAAAAGTCGCAAGTGAGGGAAAAGAGGATGCAATTAAGAGACTTGGGATGTGCCCTAAGATGCTCACTCTGTGAGTCCATGGGCAAAAGGAACTTCCTGAACATCACTTCCTGTTACTCTGTATATTTACTATCAGCTCACTTCCTCTTCAGTGCAGCTATTCACAATCACCACTAGGTGTTGCTAAAGGGCATATAAAATAAACCAATACACTGATTCCAATACAGAGCTGTTTTTTCTGTCTCCTAGAGTACATGATGTCCAGTAATGCACTGCCAACATCAAACTGATGAGTGAAATATGTGGAAGCATACAGTTAGATTGACCTCATTGGCTCATGTTCAACACTGGCTTGATGTCTTGTTTATAGCAGGCTCTGACATGCCTGTACACATATCACAGTGATAAAGTACTGAACATTCATCCTTTTGTACTTTCAGCATATTGACAGTTCTTTCAAACTTATAAACTACATCTGAAGTTTGACTCATACATAATTGTGCAATTACTTGACTGCTGTTTTAAACGTTTGTTGCAGCACCTTGAAACCTTGTTAAAAAGAAGACACTATATGATTAAAGATTGTTATTATTAGTACTTTTGGCTATTTATCAATCATCACCCAAAAATGTAATGTCACAAAGCATTACCAATAGCTTTGGTGCAGTACAGTGCATTAATTCCATTCCCCAAACCGTTTATCCTATTTTTTTTTCGGGTCACGGTGGAGCTGGAGCGAATCCCTGCTGACATTGGGCGAAGGCAGGGTTCACCCAGGACAGGTCGCCAGGTCATCACAGGGCACATATAGAGACAGACAACCATTCACACTCACTTTCACACCTACGGGCAATTTAGAGTCTCCAATTAACCCTAAACTGCATGTCTTTGGACTGTGGGAGGAAGCCGGAGGGAACCGACGCTGCCACGGGGAGAACATGCAAACTCCACACAGAAGGACCACCTGGGATCAGGGAGGTGATGGTGCTAACCACTGCACTACTGTGCAGCCCAGAGAGCATTAAGATAATTGAAAACATATTTAATATAGAAACACCTGAAAAGTTATGGTTACCCAAATACATACCTACTCTTCTCTTCTATATTCATTGAACAGGAACTTCTTGATACTTTAGTATAAATTAGATTTTATTGACATGTGAAACATACACATTATGAAGCTGCATTGTGAACAGGTTAAAATGCACCACATACTGTACATGAATGGACAACAATATAAATAATCATACATTAAGCAAGAAAACAAAAGAATATAATAAATAAATAAGAACATGTTCTGATAGGTAACTGGTAACCCTTTCCCGTCTGCTGACGACTTGTTTAACACATTTCAATGCCTTCATTTGGAAGTAGATCAAGAAGCCTTCACACTTTTAGTTTAGTGTATATACTTAACCTCTTCAACTCCAACAATCTTAAACTTAAAATTACCCTTAAGTGGCTTCAAAGCCAGAGAGAATATTTGTTTTTCTTTTGCATGACAATGAAAATTATATTTTCTTGTTCCTGCTCCTTCTGACGCTTAACTAAAGCTATTATGGTATCTTATGGTATTCAGCATATATTTATCTTGTTAAGGTTACTATCTCTTCAATTTCTGTTGCGACCCAGTCGTGGAACAGTGGACCAGCTCTTTACCCTAGCAAGACTACCAGAGGGGTCCTGGGAGTTTGCCCAACCAGTCTACATGTGTTTTGTGGACTTGGAGAAGGCTTTCGACCGGGTCCCTTGGGAGGTTTTGTGGGGGGTATTGCGGGAGTATGGGGTGCCGGACCCGTTGCAACAGGCCATCCGTTCTCTGTACGACTGCAGTAGGAGCTGTGTTCGTATTCTCAGCAATAAGTCATACACGTTCTCGGTGGGTTTTGGCCTCCGCCAGGGCTGCCCTTTATCACCGGTCCTGTTTGTGACTTTGAACTCTGGGTCGTGACCGAAAGAACGATGTCTCAGATACAAGCGGCCAAAATGAGTTTCCTCTGTGGGGTGGCCACGCTCAGCCTTAGAGATAGGGTAAGGAGGTCGGACACCAGGAGGGAACTTGGAGTTGAGGCACTACTCCTTCGTGCCAGCTGAGGTGGTTCGGGCATCTAATCAGGATGCCTCCTGGACGCCTCCCACTGGAGGTTTCCCAGACACGCCCAACTGGTAGGAGACCCCGGGGAAGACCCAAAACACGCTGCCACCACGACCCGACCCCGGATAAGCGGATGGAAATGGATGGATGGATAAACAATGCTGCACAAAACACATTTGACTGAGAGACCCAATGTGGTTGAACAGGTTCAATGTCACATGAATACTTCACAAATAAAATATTTATGATTCCCTAGTGGCTGTGAATAAACTCTGGCTGACTCTGAAGCCGGGTCTTGGTGGCCAGGGCTGCCTTGCGGGTCATGGTGATGCAGCGGGTCAGGATCTCTTCAGTTTTTGGTCTGGGTGGCATCGTGGGAGCTGTCTCACTTCCTGTGGAGCTCACAGATCCAAAGCTGTCAGAGCTAGTGTTGGAGTCACGGCGGTCGTAGAAGCTGAGATCAGGGCTGCTGCTCCCACTGTCACTGACACCAGGCTGGAGAGAGGCTGTAGGACTGCCTGTGGGACTCGATGATTCACTGCTTGAGGAGGAGCCTGAGAAGCTGATCTCGGTGCTTGTGTTGCTCTCGCTGCTTGTGTTGCTCAAGCTGCGTGGACGGCTGTCTGAGGTTGAGGCGTCACTCTCCATCGGTGTTTGCGACAAGGTCTCAGAGAGGACATCCAGAGATCGGGCCTTTTGGAGATGCACACTGGGCTCTCCTCTGGACTGATCTGTAGAACCCCGTCGTGAGCTGTTTTCTTTGTTGCTGCCAGGTGGATGAGGAGCCTGAGATTCCCTGCTGGTTGCCAGGTTCAGAGTGGAACGGTGCAGCTTTCTCTGCATGCTGTAAAGGCCTGCCCATGGATTGTTGTATGGTTGGAGGTTTATAGAGGGGATGTAACCTGATTTGCCATTGAACCTGATGAGCCACCAGCCATTTTCATACTTCCTCAGCACTTCCACCACAGAGCCAATGGACACAGACACCTCGTCATCCTTCTTCGTTGAGTAACTACTCACGGCACAGTACAGGGAAGCTAAAGGTCACAAACAAGACAACAAGCTCAGGAACCTCTGTGCAGTTACATATTGTCTTCATAAGAGTATGTTTTGGTAGAAATGAATAGATGCATGTTAACTTCCAGTGGTTAAAGAGCACTTAACAGTGTTTGTTTGTACAACTAGCCTTCACAGGAATATGAAGAAGGTGCTTCTGACATGCATTGATTTTAACAGAAATGTCAAATGATGCTCCAATGCCAGGCTTACAAAGGTTCAGTTGAGTAATCAAGCTTGTTAAATGAGATCCGTTTTTCTTATGTTCATTTTTGATCATTAAAATTAAAATGTGACACAAACCTGCAAGCTTGAATTCATCATCATCATCATCATAATCATTATCATCATCCTCGTCATCACGATCATCGTCCTCTCCTTCCCATAACTCCAGGTAGGGAGCAGGAAACCAAGCCAAACGCTTATCCTCGTTCTCCACCAGCCACCAACCTGGAGAGGAAATAAAACCTACTTTCAGCATCACAGAAATGGATGGGGGTAGATCAAGGTTTTTGCTGATTTTCAGGAAGCAACTGCATTAAAAAAGTTCAGCACTGACCTGCAGGGTCTTTAATCAAAACATCCAGCTTCTCGTTCACAGCGACCTTAAACGGACGATTCTTGGTGTCCTTTGTCTCGTAAGCGGCCACACAGCGGTAAGTCTGGGTGACAAACGTGTGAGTGACGCTGCTTGCATGCTGGTGCGTCACATCACCGCCTCCTCTACCTGAGCCATTGGGCAGATCATCAGACAGCAGGATTGTGATGCTGTGTGAGAGAGAAGTCAGTCATTTAAGAATCAAGAATTTCTATTAAATGCTCACATAACTTGACCGAAACACTGACATGACAACCTACCTGTTCTTGGTGAAGTCTGGCTGCAGGTCGTGGTCTTTGGGCATGAAGAACTGAAAAACCATGGAGCTCTGAGTCACAATTTGGTCACACTTCAACAGCTTGTCACAGTAGCTCTCCAGGAACATCATGCGTTGGACGGATCGCTTGGATCCTTTCTGCTGGAGGCTGTTCCTCCTGGCTTCTCCTGGAGAGAGGAGAGGAAACGGTTTCAAGATTAATACTAGAATTGCTGAGAAGATGAATATAAGAACTATATATTTAAAGCATTTTTCTTAGAAATAGCTAGATGTCATTTCCATGCTCTTTTCTCAGTGCTTTAATTTTTTTAAACAAAGACACATATACGTAAGACACAACACCAATGCATAGTGAAAGGATGCTCTAAGGATACAACAGTGCACCTCAGAGGAAAAGCAAGCTAAACAAACCATGTTTGTACAGATATTTAATTGTTTTGTGTGCTATTCCTCTTTTTAATGGCTGCAAATACACAAATGCTTATATGAGACCATTTAAATACAACTTGTAACACACAGTTGAAATAATCGTACCTCTAAATCTGGGGATCACTCTGTCGTTTTTCCTGAAAGGGTTCAGGTGAGGGAACCTATTTTTCAGCTGCCTCTGTTTGGAAGAAGAAAAAAAAACACATTTTAATTATTATTCCTACAATATAAACAATAGACTGAGTATACCAAGGGGTGATTTTTTTGGTCTTACATGAAATTTCTTGAAATCATTGAAGGACCTGTAGACAATAACTTCAGTCTCGTCATACCACAACACAGATATCATGAACATCTGTGGAGAGAGAAAAATAAAAGATTTGAGACAAGAAACTTTTCACACAAACACAAATACATCAAAGATATTTAACACCTCACATGAATAATGATTGAGTTCTTAACTCACCTTCAGTTTTGGTGTGTCCCTATGGACGGCTCCGATAATGCGGGCACTGATCACAAAGCGTTGTTCACCAGCCATCGTCCACTATTTTGTGTCTGAGCTCTCAGGATGAATAGCTGCTTTATGGACCTTCAGTATCTAGCTGAACTGCCTCTGCTGCTCTGCCAGATCAGAGAGTCTGCTGCGGTTAATATACGCTTCACATAACGGAGGCGGAGTGAACTACATGCAGAGGCGTGGTCAGTGTTGCTGGAATTTCTGGTAATCAAATTGGCATCAAAGTGAGAGAGCATGCAAGAGAATGTAGTAAAGCTGCTATTCTTGCTTTCTTTCTGTAAATGTGACAGCCAAACAATGTCTTCTGACCTACTTTTAACAATTCAGTAACATCATATTGAGGATAATGTATTTCATAAATGACAAAGCAGGAAGTCTAAGTGTCAAAACATTTTTACCTTGTTTCATTTTTAAACATGTACTACACGTGCAGACGTGCCACTTGGCACCACAGAATTATAATTTGACATGAATGAAGACGTAGTCAGACTAGCTCATGCAACTACAGCATTTTATGATCTTATCTTTGCCATATAAATTATAGCAATCTTTTTTCTTATTAATATGACAATAAATACGACTTTTATCATCATCTAAGTGTCACATAGAAAAAGAAAATCGTTCGGTAACATTTTTCAAACCAATAATCAAGGAAACTTTTCACTGTTATTGTGTTACTGTGAGAAAGACAGGTACGGCTGAGATAATTGATTAATCAGAAACGTGCTGCTGTGAGAAAAGACGCCCTTCGATTAGACTGGCGGGACACTTTTTACAATCACCAAACCAGTTCTTTGGTCACACGTGAAAGCCATGGCAGTGTACAGTGTGTTCTGTGAGTGATAACATTACTGACTGAATGAAAGTACATCTCGTTCCACTTCCTGATGATTCCAGGTCACTGTGTGGCACACTAACACACACGCACACATATACACACAGAGAGAGTATTATACCAGAAACATTCCCAATATTTATATTTGGTGCAAAGCTCTTTTTCTTTTAATGTGAAACAATATCTGAGGCGAAGTAAAGGACATGATGTCCATAAGCATAGGAAAAGTTCATATTTCTACGGAAAGTATAATATTCAAGATTCTGCGTTCAGATATTAAAGAGCCACCATTGAGAAAAACATGTCCACAGTTATTTTTCCTCACTTTGGATGAGATTTTACTTTTGTGGAAGTTCGGTGTATTTTGCATTCTTAATGTGAAAGCAAAAGATTAAGAAAAACATAGCAGAAAGAAATCTTAAAAAGATGCCACACCACTAAAATGACATACACCTTATATGTTATAGATATTTTTATTGTAGGAAAAGAATAAGAGATAAAATAACAATAATGATGGCTCTGTTCTATTCCAGTGTACCAGTAAGTCACTGAAGCATCAAAATGGAATTCAGCCATCATTCATTTTATTATTTAAATCTGTGTTTTTCATACTGTGACAAGCTAAAATGTCTTCATTGAAAAAGGCCCACGCAATTGTTCAAGTATTGGACATGATCTCTGGTCACCAAAGTTATTTTTAAAAAAAATATAGATAAATACTACTTTAGATATGAGGGGGAATGTTTACAAAAGCATTTACTAAAGATGTTTTTATTTTTTATTTTTTTTGAAAACCTATGGTGGCCTAATGATCTAAGAGAAATAAATAAAAGCCAATTAGGCAAAAGAAAAATCCTTTCTCTGTTTTATTGTTTTTACAGCCCTAGTAGTTTAGGTACAACTAATATTATTTCATCTTAAAACTACTAAACTTTGGATGGTTTCTATGTCAGCACAATCTGAAGTGCTGTACACTTATTCAGGCACACAGCATTTAGCAGCAGACCAGACTGCTGAAGAACATAGAAGGAATAACAAAGCATGATGTCACTTCCAAGACTTAAGTATATAATAGCTCCATTGGAGCTGGTTTTTCTGTCTCTTGGAGTACATGATGTCCAGTAATGCACCGCCAACATCAAACTGATGAGTAAAATATGTGGAAGCATACAGTTAGATTGACCTCATTGGCTCATGTTCAACACTGGCTTGATGTCTTGTTAATAACAGGCTCTGACATGCCTGTACACATTTAACAGTGATACAGTACTGTACATTCATCCTTTTGAACTTTCAGCATATTGACAGTTCTTTCAAACTTATAAACTACAGCCTCCGCAATAAGCATTTAAATGAACAACTATATAAAGTATTGAATATAATAGTATGTAAGATGATGCAGTTGGTGATTTAAATGATAAATTCCATTTTATTCAAGTCCTTCTGAAAACAACACTGATGCCAATACAGTAAGGCAAGGCAAGTTTATTCGTCTAGTACATTTCAACAAGGCAATTCAAAGTGATTCACATAAAACCATTAAAAGCATCAAAACATATGCAAAAGAAAAGAAGATTTAAAAACAATAAAGAACATTCATTTGAACATTAATCAGCTAAAAATAGAATAAAAGTTGCAGAGCAGTTTAAGAAAGAAAAAACAGTAGTGAAATGCAGAAATTGATTAATATCCTTGAATCTGGTTCAATTAAAAGGCAACAGCCAACAGATCTCAGGTTGGATAACAATCAATGTGCTTTTAAATGTCATTTCGAAACCTATGTTTTTAAAACTCTTATTAGGTTCTCATTTCATGTGGTATTTTATTTTTCACTCATGCATTCTTGTGGTGTGATTTTAACAGAGCTTGTGTAATCTGAAGTTTGACTCATACATAATTGTGCTATTACTTTACTGCTGTTTTAAACGTTTGTTGCTGCACAAAAAAGACACTATATGAATAAAGATTGTTATTGATCGTACTTTTGGCTATTTAATCATCAAAATAAATCATCACCAAAAATCAAAACGTGGCCAGAGATGTACAAAGCATTACCTGTAGCTTTGGTGCAGCAGAGTCCATTCAGATATTTAAAAACATATTTAATGTAGAAACACCTGAAAAGTTATGGCTACCCAAATACATACCTTTCTCTTCTATATTCATTGAACAGGAACTTCTTTATACTTTAGTATAAATTTGATTTTATTGTCATGTTTATGGGAAACTTACACATTATGAAGCTGCATTGCGAACAGGTTAGAATGCAGCACAAAATGTACATGAATTGACAACAATACAAATAATACTACAATAAGCAACAAAACAAAAGATATAATAAATAAATAAGAACATGTTCTGACAGGAATGGGAGTGGCTCCGACCTCGTCTCCTTCTGGCTTCCTCCTGATTACAACTCACTTCACCTGCCCAGCCAACCCAGCTGCCTTCCATTAACTCATCACTCAACAGTATATCTACCCCGGCTCTTTATCCACTCTTCGCCAGATTGTTGCGACGCCTCAGTGGTATGCAGCGTATTCTTGGCCGCGCAGTCTTTCATTCCTGTTCTTCCTGTGCCAACAGTTTGGTTCATCTTCACCGGTTCCCCAGTCCTGCCTTGTCCTGCACGGTTTCCACCCTCGCCCACTTGTCCCCGGATTCCCTGCTGTTCGCTGTCTGTTTTTCCCCATTGGTGTCCTCACGGAAATAAAAACCCTTAAACTCACGCACTCTGGTCTGTATCTGCATCTGGGTCCGCCACCACACCGTGACAAATCCTTTCCCGTCTGCTGACAGCTTGTTTAACACGTTTCAATGAATTAATTTGAAAGTGGATCAAGAAACCTTCACACTGGAGTTCACTCTGTTCATTGAGGTTTTCTCTGCTAATTGTAACGTGAAATACAATTTATTGTAAATACTTATAGGCATCAGTCATAAACTGCCAACAGTTTAGCACAGTTTGCCAGGTAATTCTTGTAAACTCAGCTGCTGGCTGAGGCAAAGCAGTCCCTTCTCCCTTTAGTACCAGTGTGATTCCCATCGGCAGAGGGAGGACAGAGGACAGGAGGAAGGACTGATGCCAACACATGTCTGTGTTATTCATTCTTTATATACTTCACTCAGGAATGTTATTATTATTGACATTTTAGAAACTTTTCAGTGAAATATTAATGAGTTCCTGTTGTGAAATCGTTGTCTTTAAAATAACATGTTAAAAAGCAATTATTTAGCATAAATAACTAGGTATAGTAAATAGATCATTCAGATAGTTGCCTGAGTTAACAGCAGGCTCTGATGGCATGCTCGTCAGAGCATGTCAGAGACTGCTGTTAACAAGACATCAAGCCAGTGTTGAACATGAGCCAATGAGGTCAATCTAACTGGATGCCTCCACATATTTCACTCATCAGTTTGATTTTGGCGGTGCATTACTGGACATCATGTACTCCAGGAGACAGAAAAAACCGGCTACAATGGATCTATTATTAACTTAAGTCTTGGAGGTGACATCATGCTTTGTTATTCCTTCTACCTGATAATTCCTTTGCACAGCAGTCTGGTCTGCTGCTAAATGATAAGAGTACAGTGCTTCTGATTGTGATAGAAACCATCCACATTTTAGAAGTTTTAAGATATTAACTGTACTAGGGCTGTAAAAGCCACAACAAATCAAAGAAAGGATTTTGCTTTTGCCTAATTGGCATTTATTTATGCATCTTAGACCTTTAAGTCATCATAGATTTACCAAATAAAAAAATATTAATGACCATCTTTAGTGAATGCTACGGTACACATTTCCCTTAATTTATATAGCAGTAAATACCTCCTTTTTTGTAAAATAATTTTTAGTTTACAATGATATACACCATTTTCAATGAACACATTTGGGTCCTGGTATTGTTCATGCCACCCAGTCATACTGGGACACTTGAATAGAGCCACCATTAATGTGATTTTACCTCGTCCTTTTCCTACAATAACAATATCCATAACCTAGGTATAAGTCATTTTAGTGGTGGGGCATCTTTTTAAGATTTCTTTCTCCAATGTTTTTCTTAATCTTCTGCTTTCCCATGAAGAATGAAAATACACCAAACTTCCACAATAGTAAAATCTCATCCAAAGTGAGACAATAACTGTGGGAAAATTCTTCTCAATGGTGGCTCTTTAACATCTGAATGCAGAATCTTGAATAGTAAACTTTCTGTAGAAATATGAACTTTTCCTGTTCTTATGGACATCATGTCCTTAACTCCTCAGATATTTATTTCACATTAAAAGAAAAAGAGCTTTGCACCAAATATAAACATCGTGAATGTTTCTGGTCACACATAAAAGTGATGGCAGTGTACAGTGTGATCTGTGAGTGTTGACAAAAAATTACTGACTGACTGAAAGTACATCTCGTTCCACTTCCTGATGATTCCAGGTCACTGTGTGACACACACACACACACATACACACACACACACACAGAGAGAGTATTATAACAAATAACTGGTTTGGTGATTGTAAAAAGTTTCCCGTCAGTCTAATCAGAGGGCGTCTTTTCTCACAGCAGCACGTGTCTGATTAGTTACTCGTCCCTGTCTTTCTCACAGTAAAACAATAAATCCCTTCTTTATGACGATAATGTCCCTCTTAAAGAAAACAGAGGAGTTCCCTTGACTATTGGTCTGAAAAATGCCCCATAACAATTTTTCTTTTTCTGCGTGCCACTTGAATGATGATAAAAGTTGTATTTATTGTCATATTTAAAAAGAAAAAATATTGCCATAATTTATATAGCAAACAGAAGATAATAAATTACCTAAGTCTTGGAAGGGACATCATGCTTTCCATTAACTTCTATGTTCTTCCTGATACTGTCTTTGCACAGCGGTGTGGTCTGCTGCTAAATGATGTGCGCTTAAATAAGAGTACAACACTTCGGATTGTGCTGCCATATGCTGTGTCATTTTAGTTGATTATTCTTTTTAGATCTTTAGATAGATTAGTATAACATCGAAAAAGGACCGCTTACGCTGACTTCAGAGTGGCTGAAATTATTTTTGGGACAGTCTTAAAAAAATCCTCCTGTCTAACCATGCTATGCAGGTGGTGCAAAATGTACGGTCCTTGCCCTTGCATAATAAAGGTCAACTAAATATATAATTTGACAAAAGTCAAGTTAAAAAATAAATAGTTATCTTCCAAAGTTACTGTCTTTGTAGTACCTTAAGAGCACTTTTGTCATCATCACTTACCTTGAAAATAATTTAGGAAGGGATTCTTCTTTGTGGGCAGACTGAACACGATGATACTTTTAATGTACACATAGGCATGTGTGTGTTGGATTAAAATAAACGTATCCTTTAAGAAGGAGAGCAAGGTGATAGTCAGTCACAGTAATTTGCTGTTGGCAGGTGCAGCAGTGCTGAAGAAGTCCCTGCTAAATGACGAACAGGTGCTGCCCTCTAATGTTTGCTTGAAAACCCTACATGGTGTAGTGTCTTCAAGCTTCAAAAGATTCCACCACGGCCAAAAGGTAAACAACCAATGAGAGCCGAGGAGTCTCTAACGCATGATCAATAAATAGTTGGATATGGTGCAGCTTAGCTTTGTTCAAATCGAAGGAGCATGCTATACTCATACTATACTGGCATTGTGAAACATTTTTTAATTGTCGATTATGATGATGATGATGATGATGATGATGATGATGATGATGATGATGATGGCAATGTCTTCATGTAGACTATTTTCACTGTGGAATAATTACATCTGCTGCAACAATGAATTTGCATCTCATCATTAGACGCTCAAACGTGTCCTAGTGCCTGTCTAATGAACCGTGCCGCAAATAACTCAACAGTCTCCCACAGAGCGACGCGCGCGCGCACACACACACACACCCACACCCTCCCACACATTACCACACCTCTTTCCCATGTGATTTAATTTCATGCATCAGTACTGCATTTTATATACAGGCTGTTTTTCCACCACGTTCTGTTGTCGTACTGTTCAAACACTTAATTTGAATCTTTGCTTTCCATCTTGACTTCAGTGTTGTTGATTTACTTGCACGTTCTTCAGTCAATGAGCATTTGTTACCATTATCTTCCACTGCGTTTGCTCCCACATTTTATCTCAGGGTTCACATGGTTGTATTCGGACAAATCCTGAGCTAATGAGACAAGTTTCTGAAGCATTGAAGCAGAGCTCTAAACTGTGCCAGAGTCTTTTCAAGTGTTAAAGAAGCCCAGAGTGCTTGCAGCGGATTAAGCTCTGCCATGTGGCCTGCATGAGCCTGCTCACCCAAGCCTGCAGGGGTCAGTCTTTTTCTGTATCTTACTTGTTTTGGCTGAGTTTGATGCTATTGGCACTGATGTTGTGTCATAATTATTGCCTGGATTTGGTCATCTAAAAAGGGTTTTCCCGCACGCACTCTCTCCTTCCAGCTAGCGAGGGCACTAGCATTAGCTAATAGGCGACTCAGTCCATGAAGCTAGCATTAGCTAATTGGCGAATCAGTCCATGAAGCTAGCATTAGCTAATTGGCAACAGTCCACCAGACTATGGCGGTTGTGTCAGTTAAGTAGAAAGAAATGTATGAAAACAGTTCCAACACGGCTCACTCTCCCGTCTTGACAGGTTGCTCACTGATATAAAACTCCAAGCTCTTAACTTTGATGGACAACATAAAATGAATTAACAGGTTGTTCGGAACTTAACCAGCTGTTAATTGCTCTTTCACACACTTCTGCTGTTCTCCGACTGTTTCTCGCTATTTTTAGTCCTACCCCAGTTCAGAATGTTACAGAGCATCTTTGATCTAATCATCTCTGATTGGCTGAAAGCAAAACCTGAGAGATTTCAGTGTTACTTCAAACAGAGGACATTTCCCAACTATACATTTCTCCAAAGTAATGCAAAAGGTTTTACACGCCAGCGACAATTCAACCAGCTAATTTTTCAAGATGAACACAATTTGTAAAACACCAAAATATACATTGGCTTCTGCTTTTTTTCTAAAGTCCGATGCTATGCTGGGTTGCCCCTCTGTTCCGCCTTTGGCATCCATTGGAAACAAACAACATCATTGACTTCTTTTAATAAACAGCAATGTTATGTTTAATTGATTTTTTTTTTTTTTTAAATATGAGGCAATACATTAAGTATATGCAGGAACTGCAACAAGGTCTCTTAAAAGATTGACGAAAAATATCATATATCATATTTGCTGTAAAAGAGGTCATAGGGAAATGTAATATTTATAGAGGACATGTGGGGTTTTTATTTGTCTCTCATGAACATTTCCCATTTCCTCTGTGTCATGAAGGAAAATGAAACTAGCAGGTGTTTTTCAGGGTTTTATTTCATATCCAAAGTGACATTGAGCTGTAAACATCAAGGCAGTAATAATCTCATGGGGATCACTCATGTAAACATTTGTAAAAAGGTATCACTTGTTAGTCGTTTGTACAGCAATCTGATACAAACAAACCCCTGACTCTCCATCAGCCACACAAACACCTGCAGCGCTAATCATCACTTTCAGAAACTTCTGGTTCAGACATAAACACAGCAGTTGATTTGAGTTGGTGATTCTCATTCCCCCTCTTCCTCCCCTTTTCGCACTGTGAATTTAACAAATCCACATAGCAGGGTCCAGTTGTCCTGTGATCATCAACACGAGGCACTACTACTCAGACTCTGCCCCAGAGATCTCAGGTGGGATCCTCTCTATGGACTCTGTGGAGGAGCTTCGGGACCGTTGGGACTGAGTGGCCGGATGCTGGGAGGCTTGAGGGCTGTCCACCCCGGAGTGCATCAGGGGTAAGTAGATGTCGTCCATGTTTGGCAGTACAAACACTTTCTGGAGGAAAGAAAAAAACAGGATTGTGAGGAAAGCTGAGAAGATGACAGCACTGTAGGTGCCGTTGTTTATCTATTTTTACCTGGAACTCGTCCTGCAGTTTCTTTTCAATCCACTCGGTGACATGACAGAAAGTCACCTCCCTCTCCCCTAGTTTGGGACGGACATGCAGATCCAGCTTGGGGGGCACGCAGAAGCTGTACCTATAGAGGAGATCATAACAGTATATCTATCACATCTATATTGAGCTGCTGTTGTATATGCTGTCTCCTGTTGTCTCAGTGCTCTAAACAGTCCTAGTACTCAACCAGAAGGGTTTGATAGAATAAATAAATGTTCTTTTGGCAGGAGGTGAGGTGTGAAAAGTGAGTCACGCCACAAACAGTCAGAAACACAACATGCTGCTGAATATGAAGCAATTTGCTTTTGAATTCCCATTATTTCTGAAGCTGTAGTGCGTTTTATGACATGCAGGAATGGGTGACAGAGTGTTTTAATTTATGTAAAAATGCCTAATACCTAAACTGGGTATGAGGTCATTTAGAAACAGTCATTACATAGTTCGTCCACCAGAGAGCACAAGTTGATTTTTACACTTTAAAACAAATGAAGCAAATTATGTGTCTTGGTTTTAAAAAAAGTGTTTATGTTAAAAAATTTATATCGGCACATATATCATTATCAGAACTGAGTTAGTGCTTTCAAAAGAGCAATTATTAGAGGGAAAATTCTCAAATAATTAGAAAAACTTCACAAATAATTGAATTTGCCTGCACGAGACTTACTACACATTTTTTACTCAAACACAGGAAAAGCGAGTGAACATGTGCAAACTTCCATCCAAACAAGAGAAAATATTAATTGCAATTAACTGACCCTGTTAAAGCCACAACCAGTATGTCCAAATGATAAACAGTGGAGAGAAACCACTCTTATGCCTCTGAATTTACCATATCCTGTCTGTAGGGGGCGGCGGGATGTTGACGACCAGAGTCCCTGACAGCTCTTGAACCTCCACAGTGAGCAGCAGGGGCGTGTTGGACATCTCCTCAAACTTCTTCTTAATAAACTCGTTCTCTGTCGCCTTCTGGAAGTACTTGGATTTAGCGATTTTGTCCACAAATCTCAAAATCTTCCGTCCAGTCTTTCCTCCCCCTGTCCTGTAAGACAGGATTAGAAGAGAGGAGAGGAGAGGAGAGGAGAGGAGAGGAGGGGAGGGGAGGGGAGGGGAGGGGAGAGGAGATTTAGTATTCAGATGCTAAAGTCAGAATTTGAGGAGAAATGAGAGCCTGAAATATAAATGAAAAGGAAAGCGACAGCCATCTGGAGTGTGATGTGAGTGCAGTTTAGTTTCTAGTTAGTAAAGTGAGCATTCACAACACAGAACGGTAGAGGTAAACACTTAAAGGTTTTGCACACCAAAAGTTACACTTTCTCCCCTTTTAATTAGCTGTTTATGTAAAAGCCGTATGACTTAAGAATCACACAAAAGTAGCAGTTGATGGTAGTTGATGACAGTTGTTTGTAATAAGACAACACGTATAGTAGGCAGTATTTTTGTTTGATAAACACTACTTTATAGCATTTACCCATCAGGAGCTGGTGTGGATCCTTTCTCCCCCACTGGAGCCTGAGGCTCAGAGACAAGCAGCTCTTCCTCATCAGATGAACCAGCGCTGGAGGACTCCTCATCACTGTCCGCCAACACGCTGAAGATGGGCCGGCAGCTGGGAAGAGAGGAGGCACGGACAAGATAGGGACGGGCGGAATGAATGGCAAAATTAAGCTATGCATGTAAGCATCAGTACTACAGAATCTTTTGCATAAAAAGGCCAAATTTAACTACGCAGACTATATGGACAGATGCACATACTGCAATTTCGGTGTCTGTGGATTGAAAAGATTAACCAACACAAGTTTTCTTTCTCTGTGCAAAGCTTCAGATGCACCACAGACGGCTAATGCAAAGCTCTGCCTGGACTGTAATCTCCACCGCTGCAGGTCTATGACAGGCAGGTCCACGCTAATCAATGTAATGTGGGGCTCTGCTCTGTAGATCAGCGACACGAGGGATAAAGGGACAGAAATAGAGGTGTGTGTGTGTGTGTGTGTGTGTGTGTGTGTGTGTGTGTGTGTGTGTGTGTGTGTGTGTGTGTGTGTGTGTGTGTGTGTGTTATATGATGGGGGTTATATGATACAGGGTTTACTGTCATGTGGTCTATCACCCTTGCTACTTGGCCTGTGAATATGATGAAATACACCTATAGATGATGTGAAACGCTGAGGTATTGATTTTTTTTAAAGGGGCACTCCACAAATGGCAGATTACTCATCACGAGTAGAACTACTCAGCCTGTAAAAAACAGCTGTAGGATGTCTTCCTTGGTTTTTAGTTGGAGCTTCCTAAAGTCTGAGAAAATACCCCTGTCAATGACATCAGGTGGGGAAGGTATAACTGGAAGCTATTGAGTTGCATGATGGGGATTGGAGGCTTCAGAGCCTATGAAGCCTAATACTACAGCAAGGACTAAAAGTCAGGATATGTATCTGCCTATGCTGCTTCCATTTTCAACATAAAAATATACATATGATATATAAATCAATATAAAATGACAGAAAACTTGATCCATAGCACTCACCCCTATCAGTCAATGAGACTGATCCTAGTAGTGGCCGCTGCCACTAATACCATAAATGATAATATCACATTATTTTATACACAAAAGGAGGTTTAGAAGAACTCGCAACAGACAAAAAGCAACAAATACAAAAAAACTATTCCATAAGGGCAGGTATGTCGTGTGTCTGTGTGTGTGTGTGTGTGTGTGTGCATAGCGTGTTTAGTGCTGACCGTGGGCTACCGGTTTCAGTCGTGCAGTCTGCATCCTGACCGCTCTCTTTTCCCAGCTTGGACAGGTTGAATTTTGTCTGCAGGGTCATCTGCAGGGCACCGGTGTAGACCATCTGCAGCTCCACCCACAGGCCTGCAGGGGGCAGCAGGAGGAGGTCAACATCAGACCACGAAAATTAAGAGAGAACTCACACACACATTTCATGGTGGGCAGATTAAAACAGCTTTTACAGTGATTATCGAGCCTTGAAATTAAATCTAAAACAAATTACGACGGATTTATAAATCCCCTTTAGGAGCTGAAAACAGGATAATTGGTTGACAGGCAGTTGTGTAACAGCGAATTGGAGTGGAGGTCAAAATCATGGGGTCGGGGCATGCTGACACACTTTCCTCTCGTCATTAGGGGTGTTGTCTGCCAGATTGCCTGATTTAAAAAAATACACACACACACACACACAAGCCAATATGCTCTAAATGCTGGAGGCCGTGGCGTAATGGCTCTCCTGTGAGATTACAACAGGATAACAGCGTCTGATCTGATACTGCACTACTCAGCTGTAATCACATGAGCAACAAGTCATCTCCTCATTCATCTTTTGCATGTGTTTGCGTATTGGGTGCGTGCATGTTTCAGGATCTCCAGTCTGTACTCACCTCTGTGGTTGACCTCTGGTCTGGAGGTAGTAGCGATATGCGGCATAGAGCCGCCCATATCCAACTCAGTCAGAGTCAGCTCATTCATAAAATAAGGCAGCTGTAAAATAATAAATAACATAAAATGCATTAAATTTATTGTTAGCCCTTTCTGTGACTTAAAAATGAACACAGCAACTTTTTATATAAATCTGCTCGCACTCTGATTTTGCTCAGCTTCTTCTGGATCTTGTGGGAAACCACGTCAGCCCAGTGCTTCTCCCGCAGGAAGTCCCAGAAGATTCGACCAATTAGAGCGTTAGCCCACTCGGTCTGGCCCGTCTCAGGCTGCTCAGCTAGATCACAGGTGCACTGTAAAAAAACAATAGTAAGAGCTAGCCAAGGACAAGAAAAGAGCAGGTTTAGTAAAATTTAGAGCTAAAAACAGAGGAAGAAGAGAAGAATACTTTAATACTAAATGCTGGAAATGCCACAATGCTATTTTATACTGGTCACACTTTACTTTCTGCATATGCAAACTGTCCAGCTCTGAAATATCCCTTCAGCCTCACTTCATTTGCTTCACCTATTTTTATCTGTGAGCATGACTTACATTTACTTTGATAGGGGGACTTGTCTCTGTGCTGCTCGCTCCTGGACTAGAGAGGGGGGTCATCTCCTCTGTGGCCAGGAGACGAGCCATGTAGCTGGGGTAGTCCAGCAGGGAGAGGCCCCTGGTGCTACTGGAGGTCTGACTGACAGGAGGTGCAGGGACGCAGGCGACTGGAGAAGTGAAGGGGGCGTCGTCATCAGTGCTGCCCCCTCTGCTTGGGACTTTGCCTTGGGCAGCAACGCTCTGTGCCACTGCTGGGTCACCTGGGACAATACAGGCAGCATTTGGAAATCAATACATACAAGGAGTCACGTAAGGTGTTCCACTTTGCCTTTTCCCTGACCAATGTTACTACTTCTACTATAAATTAAGCTTTAATTTTCCCTTTAAAAGTTGTGCAGCCATCCTTTCATAGGTAGACTTTTAATGTAAAAAAAAAAAAAAAAAAACACACTGAGTTCCAAGTTTAACATGTCTATGTTGTAATGATGGAATTAGTGTGGAAGTTGCCGTTAAACAAAATGTCCCACGTCAGCTTGTTGCTTTGGCTAGACCCAGACTAGCCGGTTCCCCTTATTTCCAGTCTTCATGCTAAACTAAGCTGACCGGCTGCTAGCTCTGGCTCAATGCAAAGACAGAAGAATGTTATCAATGTTCCCATCTAACTCTCTGCAAAAAAAAAAGAAAAGAAAACAATCATATTTCTTAAGGAGGTGTGACTGATGACAGATAGAAATACTAATTTGTATTATAAAATAAAATGCAAATGGTTTTATATATTCCCACTTATCTTCAAAAGACAGTAAAAACAAAGCATTTTTTTCTGATGCCTTTGCCCTGTCATGTCACCAAACAACTGTGAGATCTGTGTGTTTCCTCGAAAGGGATTGGTTTTGAAATGCAAAGAATTGGAGCATGTAATCCATAATCCACACATACATATATAGCATTTGTATAGATGCCTTATCTGGAAGCCCTCTCTTCTCTAATGCATTATTAAT
The DNA here is from genome assembly GCA_016806645.1 of Ophiodon elongatus. Taxonomy (NCBI): domain Eukaryota; kingdom Metazoa; phylum Chordata; class Actinopteri; order Perciformes; family Hexagrammidae; genus Ophiodon; species Ophiodon elongatus. Next base: position 1,573,342 of record JACSYO010001932.1, read on the forward strand.
GTTTATCATACCCGATCTGGACACACATCTGCCAGGCCTCTGTCTGTCCCTCTCCTTTTCCCCCTCTGTATCCATGGATGCAAACAGGAAGTGACGAAACCACTCTTCTTTCTCTCTTCCTGTGCGTCCAAAGAGGTAAAGAGTGGTGGGAAGGTCACAGACGTGTTTGGAGGAACTCTGTTGTGGACTGGTGGTTTCAGCTCCCAGCTCTTCACCTCGAATCTCCTCCGACCCTCCTACTTCATCCTCCTGGGAGTTCAATCCCCCGGCCAGTTGGATGCAGATGGGATACTTTGGATTCCACATCCTCTTCCGAGCCAATACAGATGGCTGCAGCAATACCTTTGGGGAACAGTGGCAGAGTTTTGTTGTGTCAAAGTAAAATAAATGGCTAGTGCAGTCAGATGTCACATTTATGCATGATTCATTCATTCCGTTGAAGAGGATTTAACCGTTTCTTGCCAAATAAACTTTATTTCAATTTATGCTTTTCTCCATCTTTGTTTATTTTTCTCTCAGGCTTTCCAACATCAATGCATTAATTAGTAGAAATCCTATGCATTCATTAATTGGAAAATGAACGCTATCACAAAGTTGGACAAAGTTTACTAAGGCACTGCCCTATATACGCTATCATAACATCACCAGAATACCAAAATATATCAGGCCTTCACTTTCCTTTGTTTATACCATTAGAAAAGATACAATAGCCTCAGATACAGAACAAAAATTCCCCTAACAAAGTTACTTAGTCATCATACTTTGCTCTTTGCAAGCTGAAAGGAGCGTGACTTGACGAAGGCGGCCTCGTGGACTCTCTCATCGTACGTGGCCCGGCGGCTGATGTTGTTACGCGGGGAGTCCAGACGGAGACAAGAGCCCTCCAGGGCGGCAAACACAGAGTGAGTCAGAGCTGGATGGTACGTTTCTGGGTCGTAATCGTGTATCTCATTCATCCAGCCCTGAAAAGGCCGAAAAAGGGTAAATGCAATCAACACCATTCACAGTTGCAAGTGAGTAATAAACATGGGATCTGGAGTTGTTCTGATCTTGAACGTCATATTAGGATGTTTGTAATCAGCCTAAAAGTGAAGTAAACAGCAGAAAGGATAAATGTGATTAAGTGTGTATTTTTGTTGGTCCAACGATCAAACAAGATAAATTCTCCTCTGTGGATTTCAACACAAATCATTTTTAACATGGACAAATTAGTTGTGCAACAATTGCAGCTCAGAAGGCGAGTCTGCAGGCGGAGAGAGGATTATTATAGCAGATAATGTTAGTACTTGAGAATATACATGGAATATAACAAAAAACATTTTTTGTTTTTTGTGCCCTTGATTAGGCCTCCAGGGCAATGCTTCTTTTCTGGCTTCATGCTGTTGTCAACCAACTTGACTTGAGGTTACAGATGATGAAACTAGCAAACTGAACTCAGAGCAAATCAAGAGATATTCTAGTTTTAGCTATTTTGGGGAACATTGTCATTTTCTTTTTTGCTAAGCCAATCAGCAAAGTTATGTCAAAAGATAGAACTATTATTGGGGAATGACAGCCTGGCGCAGTGACTGTCAAGAAATATTGTCACAACATGTTTGTGAAAAATTTAACATTTTGTTGATAAGTGAGTTTTAATCCATCTAAATCTCGGCCAGTAATTGAACTTTCCAAAACGTTTTCTTTAATAAATGGACTTAAATTGGACGATTTAAATTCAGATGCTTGAAAAGAGGCATTTTTTGTGTCATTTTTCTGGCTTTAAAATACCGTATAATAAAAAGATGAAGAAGCTTTTACTCAGTCTAAAATATTTGCTGAAGTGTTCATTAGGATGGCTGAATGTGAACTGAATGCTGCCATATGAGCCCCTTTAGGAGCTTGATGCTCCCTCTTAATGCTTTAATTAACTAATAAACAATGTATTATTCATACTAAAATTTTATTTGTACTTTATTTATAGCGGTGTCAGTTTTTGCCCTTGTGTTAGGAGTTTGCCGCCAATAAAACTCCATGACTGTCTCATTACCATAAACCTCACACACCCTTCAGTTCTAACTTTCACAACTCAACCGCCGTCGGACTGAAACCAAACTGCTAATGACCAAACAAGGGAATTATCTCGACACTGAGACAGTAAATCCCCCATTCCCAACTACTGCCACCTCTCTCCAACCCACAACTGCCTCGCGCCCTAACAAATTACAGCTTCCTCCTGCCTATATCCTCCACTAATGGCCTCAGGAGCTGACAGCGTCTGGGTGGAAGCTGTCCTCTCCAGTAGCCCCGTGTTTCAAACTCAGTCAGGAGGAGAACAGTAATTACCGCTGCAGCTCTGATAGGATTTTTTATTTTTTTTTTAAGCTTTTAATTGCACTCTGGGGATGTTATGTAGTTACGTGCCACTTACGGACACTTTAGTCCGTGAAGGAAATAGTCAGCAGAGGTGCTTAAGTGACTTGACACTATGTTCTTTCAGAACACATCAACACGGGTGAAAACTAATTACATTTACTCCTGTTGCTGTAATTGGAGTAAACATGCTTTTTAAAGTGAATTCCGACATCAGTTACTTTCACTGAGTTTAGTTTCTCCCTTTTCCCAGTCTTTGTGCTAAGTTAACTGGTTGTAGCTTCACACTGGACAGACTGACATGAGAGTGGTATCAATCTTCTCATCTAATTCTCGGCGAGAAAGCTAATAAATGTATTTCCCAAAATGCCACCTATTGTATAACAAGGCTTGGGTGGAAAAAAGAAATGAAATGAAAATGACTCATGTGTTTGATGGAAGACATGTTGAGAAATGTGTTATTATTAGATTGAGACAGCCGTGGCTTAAAATAAGGTGACAACAAAAATGTGACGCTTTCCTCCTTAATGACTCATCAGATTTACCTTGAGGCTGTCAGGCTCTGTGCTGATGGTGCCACCTGACATAATCCCCTCTCCCAACAGAGTTTGTGCTGGTCTGTGTGGAGGAGCTGAGCAGTGAGACCTGGGGGAGCCCATCCTGATGAGCAGCAGTCCAAGTAAGAAGCCCAGTGCTAATCCCAGAGCCAGGCCAGAGATGTATGGACTGAGAGGTAGGATGAAATAGCCATAGGACAGCACTGCCACACAGAATAAACTCATGCGTGGCAGAGGCTGAGGGGGTTGAGAAAGGTCAGAAGTCCTAACCAGGGGTGCTTCCCCGGTAGGCGATCTCCTCGCCTCCCCGTGAGTCTCCACGGCCAATACCTGCATCACGTCGCCGTCTGTACATATTTCCAGCTCCTCGTCCCTGTGATGGTGTCTGTTGTGATGCACAGGACAGGGGCCACGCTGGCCTCTCCCAGGATGTCTAACAGAAGGCCATTCAAACACAGGCAAAACCTCAGCCTCTGTTTTTCTAGTGTTCTTCACAGGAGACTCAGAGAGAACCGTGTCTGTGCTACTTTCACGCCCCAAACTTCTGGAGCTGACCTGGTGAGCCCCCTGGCTTTTACACTGGTGTCTGGGGCTGCCAGCGCCCTCCTCTCTCATGATCTTACTGAACATGTTGCTCAAAGGCTCGTGCACGGCCTCTGAGAGCTTCCTCTTAGTGTCCTCCAACTCCATTTTGAAGAAGCCCCCTCTCAGACCCTCTCCGCCGGGGGAGTGTGAGCTAGGAGAAGGGGGTGCAGTGCGAGAGTCCCCATTGCTGCGGGTCTTCGGCTGGGTGAGCTGCTTCCACATGTGGAGGTTGAGGCGGGAGTCTGACTTCGACTGCGACACCTCTGGCTCTGAACGGGAGATCTCCGTGGAGATCGACTTCACGAGGCTGATAATGGGCTTGGGTCTGAGAGTGGAGCCTTCTTTGAACTCCAGCTCTGTGGAGAGAGACTTAACCAAGCTTGCAAAGGGTCGGTGGGTGGGTGAAGAAGGGCTTGGGGAGAGGAAGCTAGGGCCAGTGACGGAGCAGTTGCCCAGAGAGCCAGGGTCTGAAGGGGAAAGAGGGACGTGGAAAGCTTGGGACTGCAACTGTCTGTTGTACTCAACAGAAGACTGCCTCTCCTTGGAGAGAGAGATGGAGGGGTAGTCGTCATCGTGGTCGAGGGAGAAGATGAGCTCACTGTCCTCTAGACTGTCCCATTCTCCCTCCGTCCCAGTCAGCTGGATCACAATCCCTCGGGGGAGATGCCTCTTGGTCCCAGCGACTGGGGAGAGGCCCAGAGCGGGGCTGTGGGCCTCCTGGAGAGGTCTGCCACCTCTTCTCCCTTCATCCTCTCTTCTTCTCTCCCCATTTGTTCCACTCTGCGCCATTTCTTGACTTCACATCGCACAGCTAAGGCACCTAGGAGTCAGTGAAAGAGAATGAATAAAGAACACGGTCAGCTACATTATTAAGCCTCGGAGACAGAACAAATAAAAGCCACGGAGAGAAGGGAAGGGCATCTTTTCTACGCGTGTGCCTCATTTTCATAGAAACTGCTTACCTGAGCCAACCCTGCATTAATGTGAGAATGTCACAAAGTAATCTGTTGACTTTTGATCCAAATAAGCACCTCTCCCATAGCTGTTGCTCCACATACTGAATGGGCTTTAGAGGTATGCAAAAATAGACAAGACAGACTGTCTCCCCCAAATGTTGCACAAACTAGGGCAGCTCAGTCTTGGATCTAATGTCTTTTGGGGCTGATTGGCTGTCTATATAGAATTCATTCAATTTCTGTGCTTTTTGTGCCCATGAAGATGAATTGGAAAATCATAGTTTGAGTAGAGATGCAGCCTTTCAGGACAAAACAAAGAGAATTTATTTCTGGCTTTGTCAAATTGTTTATCTCCGAACAAATACGTATAAATCATGGGGGGGGGGAAGGCATTACCCCACTCACTCTCTGGAGTAGTGTTCAGCACGCCATCTCCCATAGAAAACAACTACAGTGTCTTCCAGCCTCACCCCCTGCAGAGCTAACTGTCAGCCGAGTCACAACCCTCCCTCTGGTGTCTTCTCAAGCTGTTTAAAGAGTTACTTATGTAACTCTGAAATGAATAGTGAGGGAAGTTTAAATGTGCCCTCCTTCATCCACCTCATGTGTATTTTGAAACACATTATCCAACCACCGCCTACTGGCTTGTAAAAATGATGCTAAGGCCAACACAGAACAGAGAGGCGTGTGTGTTATCAGCTGTCAATTTGTGGGAGAAAAGAGCAGCTCTGCATCGCTGGACACGAGCTGGGAAACGGCGGGCCCAGTGGGGACCCTTTCACTTGCTGTATCTCAGGGTCAAGTGCCCTGCTCTCGCAAGTCAAACCCTACCTCTGACTGGTCGCATTTACGTAACTGTATTACAGCGCTGTGTGGCACAATTTCAACCAATTCCCCAGCAGCTGGTGGATTCTGACTAATCTGCTCTCACCCAAAATGGTTGGTGGGGAGATAAACCTCACAGACACACATGCAGCCAGGCGGCATTAGACCTTCATCACAGCTTTTCACAGGGTGGGAAGGGGGACCAGGACCTGCTGCAAAGTGCCAGAAAACAAACACATGCGCTCACACGCACATCAGACAGGCTAAACCACTGTTAATCTAACAATGTTGTGCCCAAGCTAATTGTAGACCACTATAACAAGACTGGCCGATGTCACCATATTGTCAAGCCAGTTTGGAAGCTGCTGTATTTGTTTATTTAGTCACTGCAGCTAAGTCATCTTTTTTTGCATAACCTCATTGTAACTAGATATGAAATAAATGGAAGGACCAAATCAACAAGTTAAGGGATATCTTTTGGCCTTGAGTGTTACAATGTCCACTGTGGAGAGAGCTTTAAATGAAAACATATTTGTTTGACTACAGTATCTCAGTATCAAATAAGACTAAGAGTCTGCAGCCAATGGTAGCAGTTCTGTGAGGCTGTACTTACAGTATGTACAGTGCTTTGAGCTAAATGCTAACATCAGTATGCTAACATACTCACAAGGATGATGTGTACGTTTTGCTGTTTAGCAGGGACAATGTTTACCATGATCACCATCTTAATGTAGTGTGCTAGCGTGCTAACCATTGCTAATTAGCACCTAAGGCAAAGTAAAACTGAGGCTGATGGGAATGCAATTTATTTGCTTATATCATAATAAATAGGAGTTAATGTATGGTATGCATACATTACTGGTCATTTTTTAAATGTTTTATTAGTATAATTATTCACTTAACAATATCCAACAAAAAAATCTACTAATATGTGGCAAAGTGGTTGTGTGATCGCTGGTGACTCCCTTAACTCTGTCCTTTGGATTTTTGGTTTAGCTGTAACAGGTCACAGAAAACTAAGTAAAACTTGACAAGTACAACCAAAGAAAGGCCAGAGCAGAAGGAAGAGTGGGGTGAATGCAGTACTGTAAATAAACTACATGCAAGTATTTTGTTTTTTATCAATATCTGCTTGATTTTAGGTCTCCTAAGCATATTATATTGGTGGGGAGTCATTTCACATTCCTTAACCAGCAGCATGCACTGCTTAATGCTTAATAAACTTGAGTGTAAGAGCTGTTAACATGCTCCATAAGGCTGCTTGTGAAGTACAGAGTGATCATGTGACGAATGTAGCATGAAACACACCACTCATCTGCTCTGAGTGCACTGCAATGTGTTTGATCAAACCTTTCGCAATCAGTGAAAGCATCAGCCTAACAGCATATCTGTAGCTGTGTGTGTGTGTGTGTGTGTGTGTGTGTGTGTGTGTGTGTGTGTGTGTGTGTGTGTTGCCATTCACCCTCTGATCAGACACGAACAGTAACAATCTCAGATTAACATTAATGCAGGGTTTTACTGTGAAATCTGACAAATCACACAGCCGGATTATGGGCTAAACCAACATTTGGTGGGGTGTGTTTCCAAGCTAGCTCATCTCCCCCAGTGTTGATTGTAGCTATTAGTAGCGTCACAATCCTTTAGAGTATATGATTGCTATCGGTGCTCTGGTTTATAGGCTTTAGGTCAGATGCAGATGCAGATGCACAGGGTGCACGGGGTCACTGAATGTGTTGATGAGTTTAGAAAATAGATTTTAACCAATGGGTACAAAGTTTTCACTTAGTTCTTCAAGTAGTGCACATATGTCCACATAGTCCACACAGTGGATGTATAATAGATTAAGCCTGTTACCTGTCAAAAAGTGGCAAACTTTGTCTGGTCCTAGCTTCTCAAATGTGAGAGGAAGCTGAGTAAACTGAGTTTGGGATTGTTAATCATATAAAACATGCAATTTAAATAACATAATTTGATTAATTGTGAAAAATAATCAACAGATTAATACATAATACAACTAATTGTTAGTTGCAGCTTTATACCAGAATGTCTAAAGTGTGGGCTGAAAACAGATTTGAAAACAAAATGTTCAACCCAAAATCCGTAGGGTCATATTGCAAAATAAAAATGCAACCAAAACACCACGTGGCTTTGTGCTAAAATTCACTTCACTGAATTCAAGGTAACACTTCCACCTTCACCCCCAGAGCGGCACCCTTTCTCTTTCTGGACGACTACCATGATACAAGTTTGACATGTAGACAAGAAGTTATAGTTACTGAGAAAATGCTGCAAAATGCCATCAGTGCGCACTGTCCGGTACGCAGACAAGAAACATTCTTGCAGACTCCGGGTCTTATTTTAAAAATAATTGCGATTTTGTGCAGCGCTGATGCTGTTTTGCAAGGGGAAAAAAATAATAACAACAAAAATGGAGATGAGGAATAAAATATACTTACACGAAAACGGGATTTGCATGGAAATGTGACTAAACCCGCCGGTCAGGGATGTCGTCTACTGGTTCCCTCTCCATTTGTGTGCGCAAGGACCGCGGAGTGAGAAGTCTCAACGCGCGCGCTCTCGCTCTCTCTCTCTCTCTCTCTCTCTCTCTCTCTCTCTCTCTCACAGTCGTCACAAACACATACCTCCCCTTCACCGACTGCCTGCATCCAGATGTGTCATGCGCTGCCGAGAATCACAGCTCACCAAACCGATTATGAAGAGCATGGCCGTGCTGCATGATAATCCAGATTAAGAGTCCTGCAGCCCCAGACGCGCAAACACAAAACTCACCCACACTACTCTGCACCCAGAGTGTATATGCTGTCTAATTATATAAAACACGGTGACAGCTAAAGTTCAGCTTGAGGGTTAGCGTCACGTTCTCAACTGAGTAGCGCACATGCTAAACTGATCCAAATCCAAGTGGTTGCTAATAGGTCTACTTTTGTGTGTCCAATGGCAAAAAGGGTGGAAATAGTCTCGTGACAATAAAGAAAGAAAGAAGAGGACATCATAATTAGTTTACCTCCCATCTCTCTCCCTCTCCTTCCCCTTCCCTCCTTCCATCTTGGCCTACATAAAACACACAGAAGCCCTAGAAATGACAATGTGAAGAACGCTGAGTGGTGTGCAGGCTGCAGCTGGGTCAGAGACAATAACCCCCATCCATCAGTGATGGAGGAGTTGCTCCTGAAGAGTGTGGCTGGCTGCATGCATGACTGACAGTATCACCCAATACCCCATATTACAGGAATACATGCGCTGAACATGTTTATTTAATTATCTGTTGCCTTTGTATGATTATATTTTGCTGATGTCTTTATACTGATAGTTTCATTTCTCTGTGTATAAGCAGGATCTAAGCACCCAGGGGCCCCAACATGGACTTTTAATAATGTTCTAAATCCACAAAGGGAAAGCTCCGTAGTAAAAGACTACTGGATCAAAGCCTGTACGATAACATGGAGGACAGAAACAAGCAGGGTCTTCCCATGACAGCGCAATCATTTGTTATCAGCATGCCACAGCTCTGACCCACCAGAGGTCCATCGGAATTGTGCACGCTGACCTCAACAACGTTACGGTTGTGGACCGCCAGCAGCAGCCACTGAAAGTCAAACTGACTTTGTCCTGACTCGTCCTGTGTCTGCTACTCAGCCTGGTGTCTGTGTGGAGACCACCTGGTACAGAGCACCAGCATATTCCAGTTAATGAGGCCGTGGACATGTGGTCTCTGGACCTTATAGCTGCAGAGCTGTCTACCGGAAGATGGACTATGTGTGCTCACGGCCAGCCAGCAGAGAATGTGCCGGACAGTGGAAAAGGAACAGAGAGCAGTTTTAAGCCCCCTCCCTCTTGCAGACCTTGAGCAGGTGATGAGGATGAAACGTGGACACCAGAGGGACCAGCATTTATAAGTAGATGTGATCATCCATTCTTTACTCACAGTCTCCCATTCTGACAGCTGCACATTGATAAAGGGCAGTGAGGATGCTCAGTATCAGACATGCAGGACCAGGGAGCATTCTCAGATGTTGCAGGGACACAACTAACAGACGAAGAAGCTGAAGTCAACAGCCATTCCATGTTTTGATCATGTGTCAAGTCCAATATTTTAGGGTTTTGTTGAGCCGTTTCATGACAAATCATCATAGGATGTTTGTTAAAAAAAGAAAATGATTATTATTATTTTGTGAGTAAAAAGGGCATATATTGCCCATAGACGGAAAATGTGGTAATATACTGCATGAGTATTTGGTAATGTCAGTTATACAGCAATATTTATGCTTGTTTACATTAGCTAGCATTAGCCACCATACGTTACTGGTCGTACCAGATCAAGTAAAGCTCTATAGCAGCAAACTCCCTGGAGTATATTGAAGAGAGTAATAGGTGTGTTTTATTTCTCACAAATATACCATTTCATTTGTAAGCAAAATAATGTGTTTCATTCAACCATATGTAGTCTCACTTTAAAGCAACAGGCTTGACCAGTGATCATTTCTTATCTACACACTGCAAATGACTTCATATTAGACCTGTTATGTAACCACTGAGGGCTGTAGCAGGTGTGCAGGGTAGCTCCTAATTATCATACTGTATTATTAATACGACGCAATAAAAATACCTGATAGCTTTAGACTGAAATGATTTGAACTAAATCAGCAGGGAGTGACACCGTGTGCAGGAGCCGTTACTCTCAGTCATATATAATGAATAAAAAAGGTATCTGCCTATGCTTTTCCTTTTGAAATATAATTCTTCTTCATATTCTTATGCTATAATTCCATTATCATAATACATCTGCACAGACCTCTCTAACTTGGCATATTACTTTCATTTCTGCTTTACATAAGAATATAATCCAGACTATTCACAGGGCATGACTATATTTAGAGTGCTATGAAAGGCCTGCTGTTCAACATATCTCCATATGCCATATGGTTTCATGATGGGTTTGTGAAATTGAATGAGTGCAGGAGCCCAGGGGGGCTTTGTTGCTCCCACTAACCCCTATTCAATCTGTGTGCATGTCTAGTGTGAGTGAGTGACTGTGGGCATGTGCATGTTGGCCACCCCCCTCAACACACACACACACACACACACACACACACACACACACACACACACACACACACACACACACACACACACACACATACCTTGCCATCTGTTGACATATGTAGTTCAAAAATAGCCCACCACCAGAAGCGTCTGTGACTGGCCCACAGATAAGCAGAGCAGGGATCTTGTCTCGTGTCTGTGACGGTTGCCGTACCTCGACGTGAACATGTGTTTACCGTCAATAGTCCAAAACCACTGCAGGGCTGTTTGATTCGCAAGTTTCCGTAAGTCTGTCTCTGTTTCTTGTGGGGTAGGGGAGGGGGTTTTGACAGTGGTGAAAATGCAGCCCTTTCCTGACCAGTTCATGGAATTCCACCCGATACATGGCTCAAATGTCAGACTGGACCTCTCAGGAACCCAGGCCACACGTGTGGAGAGCTTTGCTAATGGAGTGTGTTTCAGCAAACGCCCTCTGAAGCCCGGGGAGATTTTCCTCATCGAGATCGAGGACAAGGAGCTGGGCTGGTGCGGCCACCTGCGGGTCGGCCTGACTGCCAGGGACCCCAGGGGCTTAGACGTGGTACCTGAATACTCCATCCCAGACATGACAGACTCAGGGGACAGCTGGGTCTTCGCCATCACTCGCAACCACAACAAGATCATAGAGGATCCTGGAGCGGGGGCTCAAGAGGCTGGAGACGGAGGACTGGCTGGGGGCCGGAGGCTCGGACGAGGGGAGGCTGGAGATGGAGCTGGAGGTGCTGAGGGAGATCGAGCAGCAGACAACACCAAACCAAAGGCTTTCTTCACTGACTCTCACTTGTACATTGAGGATGTTCGGATCCCCATGGACAAGCTGGTCGGTCGGAGCAGGCCCGGACGCTACAGCCACATTTTGGATGACTTGTATAAGACCAACGCCCTGCCTCCCACGGCCAGACGCAGCCGGATAGGAGTACTGTTTGTGACTAAAGGGCAAGACCTGGCTGATATGCACATTGTCATCAATGGTGAGGACATGGGAGCTTCCGCAAAGGGGATTCCCTCCATCCAGCCCCTGCATGCTGTGGTGGACGTCTTTGCTGCCACTAAGTGTGTCCGGATTGTCCAGGTGGAGTATGGATGTGAGTGTAACATTGATGCTGTTAATCAATCATCACTGAATTATAGAAACAAAGGGCCCCCGGGCACAGACATGTTACAGGAGATAGTCTAAAAGACACAAAAACTACACAGAGATGTTGTTTGTAGTCATTTTGCACACACCTCATTGTAGTCTATTTAAGTCCCTTTGTGCTCATTTTGTGTTTCTTTGTGTTTTTTTGCATCTCTTTGTAGTCTTTTTGAGTCACGTTGAGGTTGTTTTGAGTCCCTTTGTAATCGTTTTGCATTTCTTTGTAGTCTTTTGAATCTCTTTGTGGTTGTTTTGAGTCTCTTTGTGATTGTTTTGCATCTCTTTGTAGTCTTTTTGAGTCCTTTGTGTTTTTGTGTTTCTTTGTGTTTTTTGCATCTCTTTGTAGTCTTTTTGAGTCACGTTGAGGTTGTTTTGAGTCCCTTTGTAATCGTTTTGCATTTCTTTGTAGTCTTTTTGAATCTCTTTGTGGTTGTTTTGAGTCTCTTTGTGATTGTTTTGCATCTCTTTGTAGTCTTTTTGAGTCACGTTGAGGTTGTTTTGCATTTCTTTGTAATCGTTTTGCATCTCTTTACAGTCTTTTTGTATTTCTTTCATTTTATGGTGTTTTGAGTCATTTTGTATCTATTTGTGGTTGCTTTACAAGAATCGTTATGATTATAATAACTACTATTCACCACACTTCTACATCTGTATATAGGCTCTGGCCCAGGGACCCATTCAGTAATCCATCCATACTTTTAATGCATTTCTTTTGTCTTCTTTCTCTGTTGCTTCAGTCTCATCCTTGCAGACATTGTGTAGGAAAGCCGTCCAGAAGCACATTGTCCACAGGATGGCCATTGACTGGCTGGAGCTGCCAGAGGCACTGAAGCACTACTGCAAGTACGAATGAAGGATACAGACCTGCAATGGACAAACATATTAATTCTGATTACTCTCCTTGTTTCTATAAAGAAAAATATATTTATTTCCACGATTGAAGTCCGTGTCTCATTTATAAAATACATCTAAAAGTTGTTTTGACAGTTATCTTGATACCTGCCGGACACTGATAACGCTGACAAGATGTCCCTGAGGTGACAACTGATAACTAAAACAAATTCACATTATTTGTTCGGTTGTCTGTCTCTGTGACTCTGCATCTTCTTCACTCACAGCGTAAGTGTTGGGAACGACGCTGGTATAGTTTCTGTGTCATCCGCATGGGAAAATGTTGTCCTGGAGACACCCACTGCAGCGGGAAACTACCACAGTACTTTGCCAGGTGTTTATATGTCTGTCTGTCTGTCCGTCTGTCTGTCTGCCTGTGGACAGATTTTATCAAACGTAGCATCCCCGTGCAAGATTCAGTCACGAAACTTTACAGGTGTGTAGTTGAGATCAAAATGAAGGTCAAGTTAGTGTGGGGCCGTTGGCGCCCCGTACTATATCCCTCGACCCGCTTTGATGTCACAGCTGGCAATATGGTCTCTGACCTATACTATCACCCTCAGCTTTCTGATTAGTGAGCCATGTCTTTTAAATAATCTGTCAATTTAGATCATTTTAATAATCAGTAAATAATTCAAGCTGTAATGAGAATGTGATCACCTCAGATGTAGTAGGTGTTTGCATGCAACAGTGAGGCGGATCTACCGGGGGTCATAAATACATTTTCTCAGATATTGAAAAATCAGAGAACCTCAGCACGGCAGAAACAAAACATTTTTTCCGGGATGCCACCTGGATTTGGGTTATTTACAAAATATGCGTGAACAAAGGAAATGTGATGTGAAACGGTGACTAAGAGGAAAAACAGACAGGCTCGACTGTCAGAATCTTAACTTGTCCAACTTTAACGAGTATTCTCTCAAAAAGAGGCCATCTAGTAAATCTGTTTTAAGATGCGTATAAGCGGGCCATTCAAATCCACGCGCGCTCCTGTTGTCACACACTGACATCTAGTGTAAATACAGGCAACTGCAGTGGGAGGAGCTCCCGTTAAATCTCCATCCTGGATTACTTCACACGACAGGAGGAAGAGCAGGAGAGCGCCCGGTCATCTGTCACTGCCGTTAGAAGAGAGACTGAACCAGACTCAGATTTGCTGAGCCTTCAGCTGCAGACACTGCAGCATGTCCTTCTGTCGGTTTGTTGGCGGTGAGGTCTACAAAGATCATTTCAAACCAGGTGAGCAGGCGGCGGCTGTTTAGTAAACAGTGATGTGATGTAACCTCCCTTCAGTCTGGATTAGAGAGGTGTTTGGCCAAGGTCCCGGCTTCAAATGAATGACTTCCGATGGAGAACTATTATTCAATTGTTGTGTAATATCACAGTGATGAGTAGAGAGGCACGTGGTGTCACAGAATTTGGCAAATTTATTTATTTATTTTCTATGGTATATCATATTTCTAAATTCAAAGTGAAGTTTCTAATATAATAATGATAATAATAATAATAATAATAATGCTGTTGATAGTTATGGTAAAAACGCAGCAGTAATATAATTGTCTTTTATATTGAAATAAACTTGCACTAAAGTTGTGGTATATTTAAGTAAAATCACCTTATTGCAGTGATTCCAACCTTGGCTTGTGACCCCTTTTAAAAAAAAAAAAGAAATTTGACCTCCTCTTTTTCCTCAGTTTTTGAATGGTCAACCAAATAAGGATTTTTCTTGAGACAAATGTATTGAGTATTTCAAAGAAAAAAACCTAAATTACAGAAAAATAAGAATAAAATACACTTAGGTTTGTTCAAAAGTTTTTAGGGGGGGTTATTCCTTTAATTATCTAGTGACCCCCTAAATTTGACCTTTGGACCCATTGCCCTATTACATAAAAAAAATTCTACGGTGGGAAATGAAACAATGCAATGGATTTTAAAAGTAACTGTCCCCTGCAGGTATGTATGTGTGCTCCCAGTGTAACCACCCACTGTTCTCCAGTCGGTCCAAGTTCGCCCACTCGTCTCCCTGGCCGGCCTTCACCGACACCATCAGAGAGGACAGTGTCACTAAGATGATGGAGAGTCTCACTGCCTTCAAGGTCACAGTTTTCTGAATCCTCTTTGTTTTTTCTACTGCTGCATCATTTCCCTCACACATCAAAGAGGAAGTGAGCCAGGCGGACGATGCGACTGTGTTTTCTGTACGCAGGTTCTGTGTGGAAAGTGTGGCAACGGGCTCGGCCATGAGTTTGTAAATGACGGCCCGGAGGACGGAGTCTCGCGCTTTTGAATATTCAGTCACTCGCTCAAGTTTGTCCCAAACAAAGGTAAAATGACCACAGACGTGAGTGAGACATTGGCATGTGTGCAAGGCCAACGGTTTTAATGTGACTGACGACAGCTTTAATTGAGAATGTATTTTCAGCCAAAAGTAGAAAATGATAATGAGATCCCTCCACAGCGAGGTCTGTAGATACGCTCAAGTAAAGTAGGACGTTGTTTCTGCAGAGAGATGTCGATTTTGTGTGTGTGTGTGTGTGTGTTTGTGCATGTGTGTGCGTGTGTGCACGTGTGTGTGCGTGCGTGCGTGCGTGCGTGCACGTGTTGCCATGCACCCTCTGATCAGACACGAACAGTAACAATCTCAGATTAAAGGAAGGCGTATTCAGATCCTGTAATAGAACAACTATGTAAAAATAGTCCATTACAAGTAAATGTCTGTCATTCAACAGCTTTCTGAAGTACAAATACAAAAGTATTTACAGCACAATGTACTTAAAGTAACAAAAGTGAGAGTACTCATTATGCCGAATGGTCCCCTTCATAGTAGTATATTCTGCAGTATATTTTAGGATTATTATCACAATACAACAAAGTGGATAGTTGCACCAGAATTATATTTATATTTATTGATTGCATTGAAAACAGGTTGAAATTTAGATTTTTTTTTTGTCACTGGACACTACATGGTATTTTAGAAGCATGTGTTTTTGATGTGAAATTGTTAATAAAAACTAAAACGTCAGTAAATGTATTTAGATAATTTCCTTTACTGCATTTGTGCTGCTCTAACAAATCTGTGTGTCTTTTCCAATTTGCCCACTGACCATTAATGCAATGTCCTGTTGCTACGCTACACATTCATCTATTTTTGTATGATTTGACTGATATCAAGTTTTTGTGTAATTGTGAATCAACATTTTTCTCTTTTGTCCCGGTCCCAGGTGAGGACAAGCAGTGAAGAGCGAGGTATGAGTTTCTACTCCAGCTGCGGTAACTGCCGCTCGGTCCAGGACCAGTGAACAGGTCGGGTCAGTGGGTGACGTGGACGGGGAAAAGGCCTGAGAGGGACGTCCTGTCCACTGAAGAATCTTTGACCAGCCTGTGACAAAGTGACCGGACCTCACCTCTGCAAATATTCCTTTACAAAGAAATGTTACATTCCTCATATACCTCATATTTAAATACATTTTAACTCCATGATTATGATTTTCTCAATCTAAATCATATCAGTAGATGCACGTAATCTTATTTTAAAATTAGGAATTTATGCTATGTTGTGTTCATCTGTTTAATTTTACTGCTAGTATCATTTACTCACTAAGGTTCAATGTAACCATATTATCTATGCACTGGAGAAGCTCTTTTAGTATCTGTTTTGTATGTTTATTTAAAGATTCTTTTGAACTTTAGAACTTTTCCACATTTGCATTTTACTTTGAAAAACTCAGCTTTGAGTCAAGAGTTTAGTGGACAAATGTAAAACATGTTGATGACTGCTCCATTGTTACAGAATATTGATGAGGAACAAACAATAAATAATAGTTTAAAATATTTTTGTATTGTCGTTTATGATTTATTTTCAGTGAAGGTATGTCAAGGACTGCACTGTACTGTACATTTCTATTTCATGTTGCTTTATACTTCTAGTTCAAAACAATTGAAAGGGAAATATAATACTTACTTACTTACTATAATACATTTATCTGACCACTATAGTATAATTTATAAATTAAGATTTTACATTAAAAACTGATGATGAACATATGAAACATGATGCATTGTTATAGATTAAACTACCGAGGTTAAATACAACACCATGTTAAATTGTAAAAGTTCCTGTTCCTTTAAAATTAGCTATACTTCCACTGACTATAACAGTAAAATGCTACCATATCAGTAATAATAACTTAATTCCAAAATATAAGAGACAATTTTTTCTGAATTAAGTACTTTTAGACAAGTAGAGGAACTGATGTTCTTCAAACTGACCTCTAGATGGAGCTATCATCCTGCTAGATCACGCTCCATCCTCTACAGATTGTCTGATGTTAACAATATGTGATACTATCTGTTATTGTACGGCGAGTGGTGTACTGCCTGCATGTGCATGCTCGCTTGTTATGAGCATAAGCTGTCTGTGGTTGTTGTTGTGCATTAATTATGAATGTTGGTTGTTTCAGAAACTAACAGGGGCCCAGGCTCTCTCTGTGGCCCAGCTGCAGGCCATATTCTCTGGGCTCTGGCGGTTGGCAAAGACCATGAGGTTTAGAGGAGTAGATCTGGTGAGAGACTGAGGGCTATCATTACAAAGGAAGTAGCCTACACACACATCAAACACACACCAAACACAGAAAAATGTGTGCGTCAATCACAACAGTGACCGCCATACTCGTCTTGGACAAATCTCTCACGTCTCTTTTCATCTTAAGTTATATCATGCTTGGATACCTTCACATATAGCATTCACACGCACACACCACACCACACACAAGAAGACGCACGCTGTCCTCCATTTCATTGGTCTCGCCACAGACTAGTAAAGTTTGAAGCATGTTTTCTCTCAAAACATCACTTCATGCAGTGTATGCAATTATGAGGGGTCATCACAACATTCGTCGATGTCGTTGAACTCTCAGCATAAACAATTTGAATAATCTGCAGCACAACTCCACATACATCCAACTGTGCTTCTACACGCTGCCAAGGGTATTCAAATGAATTTCAGCCCTCAGTGTTGAGGAGAACCCTGACCTTGCATTGAGGTTGTTATGGCTGAGTAAATTTCCTCTTGTGTTGTCTTGGCAGGCAAACACTCAGCAGTTTATTCTTTCAGTCCATTTGGTGAGGGTTTCACCCAAGATGCCTCACAGTACTGTGAGTGTGTTCATTTTTAGCATAGGTGGTCCCGCTAGTAATCAAACCCACAACCTTGGCAGTGGTATGGTTATGCTCTGCCCGTCAAACTGTACAGGAGTGGCTACGTCTGATAAGCATAAAGCAAACACAGGGAGATGAGAATGTGATTGCTGCGTCAGATAAGTAAGGTGGGCTCTAATTAAAGCAACAAAAAAGAGCAGCCCTTGGATCATCTTACGCTGGTCCATCCGTCTGTGAGGTTTGGTGCATTCTGGATGTAATTTAACTTTCTACACACTGTACTTTAACATTTATGCTCGGTTACTTCTGTCTCTCCTCATTAGCTTTCCCTCGTCTCCCATTCTTCATTTTATTTCTTAGTTTCTACTTATTTTGAGTTTTTCTACGGCTGGTAATAGAAACAGCACCCTACAGATTGACCGTTGACCCGCAGTTTTAGACGAGAGTATGCGCAATAAAATAAAATAAAATAATCTGTGTAAAATACAAGGGGGACATTTTTTTTTAAAATGCAGCGCACTCAAATTATAGTTGAATGTTTGCTATTTGTCGGTGACAAAGCTATAGGCTTACCTAAATAAGCATCGGCTTATTTGAGTTTTAATGTTTTGAGTTTAAATCTTAACATTTTGATTACCCTATGCAGCTAACATGGTAATATTATTAAGCTAATGATAGCTTGCTACCTTCAATGAATAATGTCAGCCTACTGTAACACCCATGGAACCCGCTATAACTTGGGGAAGCTGGTTAGCTTCAGATTGAATACAATACAAACTAATTGTATCTAATGAAAGACAAGAACTATGTTTAAAAGGTATAATGTTGACCAATGTAACCATGTGTTAGCATGCATGCTTCACAAATCTGACCGTTGGGAAGTTTGTGCATTTCTCCCAAACATAGGTCGACCGTACAGATATCAGCTGTTGGCTAGCTAGCAACATACAGTATGCACCAACCGTATGTGCTTTAGCATTCTTATGCATTTTGTTCTCTCAGTTATGTTCCACCAGTCTCTCCTTTTTCCTCTCGGCTCTGTACTTTGGTGAAGAAGATTCATTCACACCACTGTTGCTGTACTTTTAATTTTCAACTAATAGACTGAACCTTTCCTCTTCTGTTTTTTTTTCTTTCTTTCTTTCTTTAGTTGCCTTACTAGACATCTGACTATAGTTACGTAATGTTATCTTCGGGTTAAGGAAAATACTTCATGAAACTGTGCTTAAAATGTTTTTCCTTTCAGGTTGATCTTGGTAGATGATAGTAACCTTCCTGTCAGTGCTTCACTATTCTTTTTCCCAGTAAAACCAGAATTCAAAGGAGTGCTTTGGCAATAACAAAGCGTCATGTGTCTGGCCCACAACTACCAAACTGGTTTGAACAGAGATGTAATTCATAAAATGCTTCCTTAGGGCATTTTGTGCTTAACTATGAGACAAATACATCAGCGATCATTTATATTCCCATCACTGACGTTACCTACTGTATGACTCATATTCAGACCAAAGCAGCATTTTGGGTTTCACATTATGTTTGCCATTAATGAAATGAAAGAATCTACAGAGGAGAAGACCTCTCTCAATGCAATGTGAATTCAAGACACCTTTTTTTGTACCGGTATTCTTGAGGTCAGACATTACGCTGCTGGGTCACACAGGCACTCCATTAACCCGGCTACCCTGAGACATTTTTAAACATAGGGTTAATGTTTGATTCAGTGGGGGAAAGCGCTACCTACACAATGTTATAAAAGGAAAGGGTATTCAGAGGACAGCTGCATCTTCTAAAAGGTATTTTTCTTTGCAATGTTGCATTCAAGAACCCCCACCTTTCCTGTCTGTGCTGTAGAAGGTGAATCTTTCAGTAAATGTGAACAGTTCCGGTAGAAATCCCCAAACCACGAAATGATTGAAAGGTAAATGAAACCAAAAGAGTGTATTCTATGAAAGTAAATGTTTCGGTGAACAAGACAAACACTTTTTCAGACTTGATCAACATTATTTTAGAGAAACTGAGTGGAAAACCCTGCATTGTACCATTTTCCCCAAAGTGGATAAACCCCCAGGGTTTTTCAGAATAGACGACATTTCACATTTATGGTCTGCAATTTCTTTGGGTTTCAGCTCATGAGCTCCAGATCAGATAAGATGATTATTCAAAATTGCCCCATCAGTCATCGCTACCCCTGAGCCAAAAAAACAGGTGGATGACATCGTGGTTATTAATGCATATTAGAGCAGGATGTTGTGCCAAAAAACACACAAACACAAACTCACGGAGACAATGGTTTTGTTATGGGACAGTGAAGCGCTATTCTCTACATCTAGATTAAGGGTTACATTTAACCATTAAACATTCACGTAAATGCTTCTACTCATAGGGGCAGCTGCTACACAATGAAAGCTTTACCACGCCAGCATCGGGGCATGTAAGTGGTATCCTGTCCGACAGGAAGACAGTCTAATCTCCTTTTTCAGGAGTATTATGCAGAATCTGGCGGGCCTGGTTAAATCTCACTGAAAGGGAAATGTTTTTGTGAGATGGCAACCCCTCCTTCACCAACAGAAACTATGCTTTGAATGTCCTGTTTACAGGAAGACAATCTTAGGCCTCAACTTGCTCATTCACTCCAAGGCATGTGATGTAATTTTGCACTAAAGAAATTATATTCTGCTTCACTGCTCTTGGCAGCAAACTAGTGTTTTAATAACACGGTGTGTCTGTGATGTCAGCAAAGTACCGCTTACAGTGTGATTAATTTCCCCATGAGTGATTATCGAACATTGGTGCAACATTATGAAATTTGATGGATGCAAGTTCACCTGATAGCGGGTCGACTCGAGCAATAAAGAAGGAGTAGAGATGTTTCCACGTGTTTTTTTTTATTTTTATTTGTTCGTTCAGTTGTTAAGCAGTCCTTACTTTGCTATAGGTGACAAGCTTGATGGCTTCAAGCAAATATTGCACTTCCATAAAGTTAGGGGTATTCATTTTAAAACGATTGGTCAAAATCAATTCAGCAGAAACTGAGATATTTGCACCTTGGGAGCTGGAATTAACTTCTCCCCAAACATTTTATTCCAAAAAGTTTGTACCTTTGACTGTTATCGAAGAAGCTGAATTTTAATATCATATTTTGGACCGATTGGACATTGATGCCGATCCAAGCCGTAGAAGAGTTCCATCTGTGAGTCACATATCTGATTAGAGGAAAAATTAATGGGACTTTAAATTGGAACTCTTGGCACAACAAATAGCTCCTTCCACTTTGCAAAGCCACAAGGACCCTGGTTTGAATCCAGCCTGGGAACTTTGTTGTTTTTCGTACTCCTCTTTCTCTCCCCATGTTTAAGGTAAGTACAGTAGTAGTGTTCCAAATGACAAGTAAATTTACCTACATGCGTAAAATCTGTGGAGATTTTTGTGACATTTGAATTCTGACACCTAAACTGTTGACGTTATTGACAACTGAAACAAATACACTCACCAGTAGCTGTTTATTAACAGTGTTCACGCAATGTTGGCCTTGAGTTTGGAAAAGTAAGTCTGTTAACAGAAGCAGTAAATTTGAAAATGTATTTTGTCATCCTATTCTGGTGTGTGAAGATTGTGTGGTCAGGCGTTTAGTCATAAACTGTCTACAACCATCATCCTCCCCGCTGACAGCTAACCAGTCCATCAGTGGGACAAGAGTCACTTAGCATCTGGGCTAAATTATGCTCCATCCTTTGGACACGAAGCAAATCGCAACCATCCATCTTGATGTCCTGACATGTGGTGCCTGTGGAGCGCAGCGCCCGCCTCACCGGGCCCGCTTGTGTCCCCAATGTCAGCGGCATCTGTCAGGTCCCCGCGGACCCCACACACCTATCGCCATGCATCATACTCGGAGACCCAGAGCATTGAGCTGCGGCTCAATAAGTCAGTAAACAGGCGGCGCAGACAGCGAGGTATCGACACCTTTCAGCTTCGGATGGGGTTTGAGCGAGAAAGCAACAAGGGTGTTTGCTGACTTATTGCCTTTCTTCTTAGATGTCTCACAATTGCTCAGATTGTGTAAACAGTGTTAGTCTCATGTGTCTCTACTGTACATGTAATACTCTGGTATGCTCCCACGGTATTTCGCAATATTGCCGTTAGAAAGGAGTTGGTGTATCAGGTGTACACCAAAGGCCAGGTATGCTTCACACAAGCTAGTTCGTATAAGGTGTAATCTAACTCAACTCTACCCATTTCAAATACTCGAAGGTATTGACGGACGCAGCCCTCCAGTTCCCACGTTGGAGAGGTGGGCGAGGAGGGGGTTTCAGACGCTGCCTGACAATCCGACAAGCACTTCAGTTGAATCACACTTCCTTCCGCCTTTAACAACTTCAGGTCCGCAGCATGTCACACGATTCATTTTTTTAACAAGGTGTAAAAAATGAAAACACACAAAATGTGCATACAAAACATTACATTTTGCGAATTACACAAAACTGTAATTGAATTGTTTCTGGGACAGACATGTTTTCATAATTATTTTGTTGGTTATTTCATGCCTGTATTAAATGGTTAATTAAAGGTCAGATGACAGGAAGTAAGGGAGAGTGAGACTGTTAATGACAAGCAGTTTCCTAGCCAGACACAAGCTAAAGGTGTGCGGTCCATGGTTGACCCCTTAACCCCGAGGCCACCAGTTTCCCAAACTGTTTGAGTTTTTAAATGTCATTTAGTTTGGACGCTTTGAGTGCCACAAATTGAGTTCTTTTCACCTCCATTCAAATCTGAGTAAATAAAACCAAGGCCATAATGAGAAACACTAAATGCAATGTAATATGTTTTTGTTTTGTTTTCTACTGATGTCTCTTGTTGCACTATCCACTTTGCTGCTGTAATCCTGCAAATGTCCCCGCTGTGGAACTAACAAAGGATTCTCGTATCTTAAAATATATTCATCTAAGTAACTTGACCTTTTAATAGACAACAAATGAAAAGCAGGAACAGCTATACCCCTGGTTCAAAGTCTGCACAAAGTGCTTACTGGCACGTCTGGCAGCAGCAGCAGGTAGAGGCACATCCAGGTTGAAGCTTCATCTGCCCAATCATCACCGTCTGGTTTTCCTTCTGCTGAGCCACATGTCTGCATCACCGTGGATGCCCCCTGACAGTGCCGCTGACTGTTTGTAAACATCGTCTCTGAGCGCTGTCTAACTGCGTTATCTTCAGTCCCGAGAGCAGATAACAGCCAAGCACCGCGACTGGCTTCAAAGCTGCTGAGCTCCCCGAGCCGGAGCGACGCACGCTCCAAAACTATTTAATCAGGAGCTTTTCTCTCGGCCTCCGCTGCAGACCTGGGACCGTGATATGCTCTCAAAGCAGAAGTCACTGTGTGTGTGTGTGTGTGTGTGTGTGTGTGTGTGTGTGTGTGTGTGTGTGTGTGTGTGTGTGTGTGTGTGTGTGTGTGTGTGTGTGTGTGTGTGTGTGTGTGTGTGTTGTTTGTGTGGTGGCAGTGGTTGAGGGGGTCATGTTTGTTTAGGCTGCCTGTCTCTCTCAGTGGGTCAGGTTTAGGCTCACAGAGGTATAATTCTGTGGTGAGACTGCTGAAGATCTTACTCGTTTTCAAAGTTTTCCTGAGGCCCCACGCGCTCCACGGTCCATTGATTTCCGCAGCTTAAATTGTCCAATAATCAAAATCTATGGCATGTTGATGAAGTTATTACTTGAAAAAGCTCGGCATCCACAGGAGCACCGTGTCGGGGACCAGTGCTGGCATTAGTCATTTTTATTCTGTCCTTGGATTCTGCTAACTACCTATCAGATGGTCTACCAGCGCGGTGTGCGTCTATATTTACAGCCGCGTCCAGCTTCTGATATATCATCCTCCTGCGTGGAATTTCATAGCAGCGAAGAAGTGCCCAGAATGATTATAGGCCAGTTTTCTGTTGCATGAATGACATCATGACTTTAGATCACAGAATCGTATGGTTTTGGAAATCCTCTATACGCGGCGCAGTAAATTGCTCGGTAGCTGTAGCGTGCAGTCCAAGATTCTTGGCTAAATGTTTGAATTTGATGCAGAGGAAAATGGAAGGTCAACGAGGGGATGCCTGCACGCGAGAACACACACATATATTTTGCTGGCTTAACCTGAGAGTAGAGTGGAGCGCTGATCAGCACATTTTACAGGGTGGCCTTATTACCTTGAGTTACACCTGTCAGATAAGCTATCAGAGGAGCTGATTGCTTACTGCTGTGAAGTGCAGCACAGATCAGCTGATAGCACAGCTATCATTAAAAGAGCCTGACATCACCTGTGCTGTAACTCAATTCCTGTGTTCAGAGCGTGGCTGTTTTATGACCTACCTTGTTTTTGTCCAACTCTACGTGAAGTTTTTCCGTTAAAGCAATAGGTCCTTTTCACAGCAGCCATTTCAAATGTCTGCTGTGAAAAATAAGCCGATAGCTCATGGAACGCATGTGTTAGCTTTCTTGCCGTTATCTATTCGTTCAATATGAAGCTACAGCCAGGAAACAGTTACATCTGATTGTACAGAAGTCCATGAGAAAATGACCCTGTTTCTCATTTGATTTATTATCTCAGTTAACATTGAAAACA